>OX381712.1:69421507-70027173 GCA_947462335.1 Harmothoe impar | reverse complement strand
CGCTGTAGAAACTCCTTCCCAATTATCCCCTCAGTCATCTTCTTCTACCCATCCCCAGATCCAATTATTTCGCTTTCCTTCCACCTCACTTCTCCTCACTTCTCCTCACTCTCCGATGACTTCTAATGGAGGGTACTAAGTATTGGGTGTGGGCCTTAGCCCGTACGTGTCAGTGTCCCTCCATGTTTACAGCAATCAGACAGCTTTGCCAATTTAGGTGAAGCTACACTCTAAGAACAGTGTATTACTTTTATACACTTATCTATATCACCACGCTTTACTGAAGCCACTTTTAACACACATATTGGTGTAACATACTCTTTGCCAAAAGTGTGTTGATCTCTAATGAGTGTTGCAAATTTGGGAGTGTAACTCCTCATGCATCTTGCCGCAACACACAGTTCTTAGAGAGTATATTCTTTGAAAATGTCCCTGGCAACTCCCAATAATAAAAGTCCATCTTTTTATGTCTTTGTCAAAGATGCCATATTTTGCTTTGTAGAGTATATTTCCATCACATTTTGCTTTGAGAGGTTGGACAATACTATTATTACTATTATTACTATTATTAATTATCATAACATAAAATCACTGATTTGCCCCTGTTAGTCTATTGGTATTCCCCTTTGTGTTTCTATTATACTATCTATTACTATCAGTATGCTCTACAGCCCTATAGTTTCAGTGCTATCTTGGGATGTGACCCCTTGGCCTTCATTACTGACTGGCTTACCTCCTATCATCACCTTCTACCCCATCCACCTTTCACTGGTCTTCAGATTGATGTGGAGGTGTTGCGTGTACTCTGGTGACCTACTCATACAGATATACAGCAGTTTAGGGTAGACTGATAATCTGTAGGCTCCAGAACTTAGTCAGTACTGGCTAACAAATCCGTCAGTAGTACTTAACCTGGTTAGTCACTTTCTGGCTCACTATACAACCAACCTAGTTAGTTAATGCATCAGGATGGTCAGTACTGGCCAACTTACCTCAGTCTTCTGCATTTCAATTAGTCCTTTTGAATCAGGAATTAGTCATATATTCTTTTGCCATTTAGTCTTGCCTAACCAATGTCCTTATGACTAACCTTGGATAGCCACTACAGATGTAGGGCCAGAGCATTTAGATTTTTTGGTGTTGAAAGGCACTGGAGAAATGCTAACAGACTCAAAATCAGTTCCTCCTTTGCGTGGTCTTATCCTGCAGGTGTGTATACTTTAAGTCATTTGAGGACAGCATGGTGCATAATGTATCATGTCCCTGGTCGTCATAATGTATGAATACTGTGTAACTCAGCAGGGCTGCATTTAAGCATCATATATACCCAGCAGGATTCATTAATGCAGCCTTGGCAAGGAACTCGCCAGATCTGTGTTACTGCATCATGCTGACAGATGCCACCTTTTTTGAAATAGCGAAAGCCATCCATAAAGGGTTAAAGAAGTAGGTATAGCATGTGGGAGTCTATCAGTAGCGTGGATGTGAGGTAGGTACAGGTGTGAACAGGTATGCAGCAGGTGGTATGAAGATACAGCAGGAGTGCTAATAGTGTCACAATTTCCTCCTAGGTGTAGACTCATTTTACATATCTCTATTTATAACATTTATATTTACCTTTATTCAATCATATGTTTCTTGTTCGTCTTATTTCATTCACACTAAATTATTTATCATGGATCATGTGCTATTAAGTCATATGTTTTTTATAAATAACCATATCACTCTCTTATTTATTCTACTTCTAACGTAATTGCGAATGTAGACCAGCTCACATCTCCAAATCCTTCTTCCAGTCTTCAATATGACTTGACGGAAGCTGTATATTCTCCCACAACACTATTTAGATAGATAGAGACATAGAGGAGATTCTATCCAGATAGAATTTAGTTTCCTATCCATCTCCTCCATCTCCTGACTGCTATGGCTCCATTTGGATCTGGTCTGATGCACTGTTCCCCTCAGTTGAGTTGACTGAAGCTATTTCCGGCAGCAACGGATGGAGAGGGATTGGGTTAGGGTCACTTTGCCACACATCTATCTGTGTGAGGCCAGTGCTCTTCAGCTGAGGGATGTTATATGTAAGACCCTATGTCTCCATTATTGCATTAATTCAGCTTTAAACTTCACTGATATACTAAATGCTCCAGGCCTGTAGTGTCTATCCCAGGTTAGACAAAGAGAAATTGGTCAGAATAAAAAACTGGTATCCAAAATTGTCTACGATAGAACACAATATGACTAAGGTCAGGAACAAGCCCTTTTACTCATAGGGTAGACTATAGTAGTCACTGCTGACTATACCCGATAGTATCAACTTACCAAAGTTGGTTGCTTAGGAAAAAAATTACTGATAAGGTTTGTCGCTAGTGACTAAATTCCGAAGACTAAAGATTGTCTATAGATTGTCTGTGTCATGTAGACCTTGCTTTTTTTGAGAAGATACCTTTCCTTGCCCAACGAGGATTGAAATCAATTTGTGCTTCCCAATGTAGATGCTGCAGGTACATATGTACATAGAAACTGCTAGGGCAGACATTTGGTGTAATATGACCAATTTATCAAATAGGCCACTGCCCGTAAAACACTTATATTTATTTTTTGCCCTATCAAAAACCTGTGAGGCTTACATAATGATTGATTTTATACATATATACATGTACCAAGTCATCTTCCATATTTACCCTTTGAGGCTGCTTGATGCTTGTTCATCTGCCATCATAATGCACAGATGTAGTACCAGGGAGTTACTTGTGAACACATTTTGGTGCATGATGATAACAAAGGTCAATGGTGAATAACACAGGCCCATCTCCATACATTAGAATTGATTACACCATGGACCTACATTGTGGATCTCCATACACACAACTCTAAGGAATTATTCACGAACGCATGAAAGATCTGTCACTTGTAATGCTGCGTGGCAACTCACCAGTTGTGTTTTTGTGCATTGTATCAATACTACCAGGTTATCTCCTGAAAGGTCTGCATGTCTCATCAAAAGCACTCTCACCTGAAAGTCTGGCACTGCCTGGCTTTTAGGTGAGAGCACTTTCGGCAAGAGTGACTCTCACTTTTCTGAGGGTGTACAACAAGGGGATCGGTCAATTTCTGCGCAAGCACTGAAACAATCAGGCCCTATGATTCATACTCCACTGGAATAGATTATGATGACTGTGATATGATGGAATGCGACTATGATAAGATATTGTATCCATCTCTCTCTTTCCCTCTTACCTTCTCTTCTTCCTCTTTTTCCCTTTTTCTTTATCTTATTTTATTTTTTTTGTGGAGGGAAGGCCTGTCAGGTCCCCGAGATCTGCCAATGACACAGTGGCGTACAGAATGGGGGGGGGGGGGGGGGGCCGGCCCCCCCCAATCACAGAGGAGGGGGGCCTGAATGTGTTTGAGCCCCCCCCCAAAAAAAAAATAATAAAAATTTGTCAGGACTCTATACTAAAATACACATAATTCCCAATTTTCCTCTGACACAAAGTGGCGTACAGGGGTCTGGACCCCTAATCAGGATTAATAAGGGCTCAAATACTACTTTTCTATGTAACTCCTATACAAGCGTTTATATGCGCAATCATGCATGAAAGCCAATGCTGAAAAGCTGGTTAGAGTGGGCCCCCATGGGCCCCCCCAATGAAGATTTGCTTCCTACGCCTCTGTGACAGATCAGACACCCTGACCTCTGGCTGCAGGTTAGTTACCATCAAGCCTCCTCCCTGACAGCAGAATTTTCATGAACCCATGAAACATCTGCTAACTGTAATGCTGGCAACTTAGCATTTGCCCATTGCATTAATACTGCCTCTCCTTAAGGGCCTCTATGTCTCATCAATGTGACATTTGTGTGTTAGCCAACGGCGCTTCATTGAGCGATAAGAAAAATTAACATTACAGCTTATTGACAGATTTATGATTTCCCTAGATATTTCACCCAAAATATGATAAGATTACATTTCAATGTCACTTGCAGCCTTGGCTTTGGGTCCTTTAGTTTTCCCATAGCACAGATTAGACACTCTGACCTCTGCATGCAGGTTAGTTACCATCAGACCTCCTCCCTGACAGCTCATTACAGCCGCACACTGGCCAACCCATGTTCTGGTCCGTCACACACAAGGCTCAGGTAACTCGATCCCCGGAAACACAAAGCTTTATTGGCACTGAGCCATTTTGTGATGAGAGATGGTGCCACCTGAGGTGAGTACATCTCTGTGTGGATGCAGGGATCTTTAGGCAGAAGGGTTTCTACATGAAAGTTAATTCAACTAGGTTCAGGTATAGAAAAATGAAAAAGATTGATGGCAGATTTAAACGGCTTGGCTTTCTCAGTTATTCTCTGTAACAGAATAACTAACAAGCAATTTTAATCGTGCAGAGGTCAACTTATTTTTTGGTCAAATGGTTTTGAAAGGTGAAGGTATCGGTTAACACTGAAAACAAAGCAAGCCTTTTAAACGTTGAATATTACCTCAATGATTCAAATTCATTGTCAAAATGACCCAACAGGTTGGTCGCAAGGAACCCAAACAAATGGCATAGGTGAATCATGTATGAATAAGTAACTATGTATTTTTCCATCTGTGAATGTTTAAAGGCTGCAACTGCAAATAATAGATCACCTGTGTTGACTTACCCCTTTGAGGACGCCATGTTGCTAGAGCAATATTTGTCATCTTAATACACCAATGCAGTGCTAGGAAGTAACTCTGCGTTGGTGCAGAATGCCGACACCTAGGCAGTGTATCAGCCCCGTAGGCCAAGCATGATGGATGGATGATGTACTGGCAACCTGCTCACAACAGCTGCATTTATGCATCATGACAACGGAGGGCATGTATTAACACACCATGTGGCCCTTTAAGGGTTAACAGATGACAACTGACTCAATAATTGCCAGCTGTTTAGTAATTCAACCCAGCTAAACATGGAGGTTGTCCTAATACAGCTGGCACAAGCGTCGGTTTGTATTGTATAAACATGCATGGTATGGGACGTAAAGTGGACCAAAACCTAACCCAGCTAACAGAAATACGTTATTTTACGTCAAGTAACGTTTTTAACGTTTTGCCACAATACAGAGTCATAGAGAAACGTTATAAAAGGTTGTATAACGTATTTTGTTTACTAGGAAGGTAATGTCTAGTACTGTAAACATAGATATTTTCGCTGATGTCACGTTTTTTTAAACTCATGAAAATATGTATAGCGCCAATATCCAATGTAGTTATACTGCTACCATAAGGCCTGTGTCCACTATACGACAAGGAAAGTGGAATATATGGCCGTTTTGACGTCCAGTAATTTGTACATATCTGGGAATATATTTCGTAGATATATTCTACTTTAACTGCAGGTACACTGGGTCCACTAGGCGTTATGTATTGCTGCCCAGACTGCCCAGGGCAAACATGGACGACTTATTATAATAGAATAAAGAGCATATCGCTCAATTTCTGAACAAAAATCAAACATGTTAGATATTTTAATGTCCACTTTTGACGTCCATCATTAGCTCTCCCACATTTGTATTTGAGAATTTTGACGTCCACTTGTGTCCACTTGGAGACAAAACTTATATATCATATTTCTATACAAATTCACGTTTTAACGGACGACAAACGGCCTCATATATGCTAGTGGACACAGGCCTATAGATAAAAGTTTGTGAATTTAAATCTGTACGAAATAATACTTTTCAGCAAATCTACCAAAATTCATATACACATAAATATCTACATTTTTACAATATTCAGATTTCCACCGCCACTTTACCTCAGAGATCTCTATTGTTGTGCTGAATCTCCATTGATCCTAATCCTCTACCACAGAAGAAAAATGGCTGGAATAGTGCCATTTTGCAAAAGCTACTTCCATAGGAGAGGTACACATTGCCTGACCTCCTTGGGAAGGGAGTAAGGCAATGCTTTTCGCTCCCTCAGAGGCAATTACTACCCTTCACCTTTTTAAGCAAAGCTGCCGCGTTGACATAGAAGGCATGCTCCTTGCTCTGTTGCGTGCAGAGTTTTTTTTCTCACATCTCTAGCGACTTGACAATGAGGGCTGCTGTGCTTGCCATTATCTGGGTGGAATTAATACTCCCTCCATGTATTTTAGTTTCGGGTCCCGATGTAACAGAGTATACGGCTGATAACAGCACAACAAAGAATACCAGTAAAAATGGTACTGCATGCATGTTTGCACTTTGAGTTTAGTAACTGCTTGGAACATGATTTGTCGCTGGCAAACCACGGGCATTGATTCAAGACGCTTTGCTGTGAGTGTCAAGAGATAATTGCTCAGGTACGTCACACAACCACGTTCACCTGTGTATACCTTCGGGAAAAAAAAGATTTAAGGTAATTTTGAAGAAATTTTTGTATTTTTACCCTTTTTTTGGTAAATTTTAGGGTCTTCAGAGCGGCTGTCCAGTACTTTCATGTATAAAAAAAAAAGTAAAAAAGAATCTGACCTACCGACCCTACATTTTTTTGGCATGTTACCTGAAACAAACCTTTTTTTTTGGCCCTACTGCCTATTGTAGGTTAAACATGAATAACATTTTTACCTGCAAGTTTCTAGACAGAATTTACCTGTACAGTACAGTGTGGTCAGGGCTGAGGAGAGAAAATGTTGGGCATCTGCGCAAAATCCCATTATCTCCCATTGTTTGAAAATAAGTCTTGGAAGAAAACTGGAAACTTCACTGACAGCACTCTGTACATGAAAAGGGCGGACACCAAACAATTTCTGACTCTGCTTGGAGAAGAGAGCTGCAAAGAATTTCTAGGCATCCTTGTTTAAACCAAACACCCCCTATGGTTGAAATGAATGGCCATTGCCTCAATGATGTGGAAAGCGGTGAGTGTCAGCTATGTGATCTGAGTAACCTTTGGTGTGTAAGCGAGTGGTCATTTCTTAACAACAGGGGGGGGGGGGGTTGGTGGATTTGGGGGGGGGGACCAAAATTTGGACCCCTTGAAGGGGGGGCCCAAAACCATTTGGAACCGTCTTGAGGGGGGACCAAAAATTACACCCCTTTTTAGTGAAAAAGCGCACACATTACTAAAGCTCAAAGGGGTCAGCAGCGCTCATTTTCAACTTGCCTGAAGGGGGGACCTAAAAAAAATCGCGAAAATCCAACAACCCCCCCCCCCCCCCCACCCTGTTGTTAAAAAATGACCACTCCCTAAGGTTGGGAGAGGTCACCCACCCACATGTACACACTAAAGCGATAACTCTGGTGGCTCCATACAGGCAGCCATTTTGGTTCTGTCCTCCGAATATCTCACTAGATTCAGCTTGGTACCAGACATTTACATACCATAGTTAGCCAGGAAGTTCCCTTCTGTTTCATGTTGAGGGAGTTTTTGGCTTGGCTCAGAGAAAATCACCTGTTATTACCATAAGATATATATATGCACCTTTCTATAAATAGAATGGTAGCATGTGAAGGCAAATTCCGAGATCAGGTGAAAGGGGGACACAAAAATATTCGTGCATCCACACAGAAGCCTATTTGTAAAAAATTCCCATTGTAAAAAAAGGGAACTGCTGATAGAAAAGAAAAAATCATTCCCCCTCAGTTTTAGGCTTCAGCAAGTGTTAGGATGCCAATTTAATCCCTGACACCAAGTATGATAATCTTCACTGAGTGTTAGTTATATGATCTATGTAACCATGCACCCCCATGGGCGGGATGACAAATTATCTGCCACCCACCTACTTGTCTACCTGTTTGCTACAGACAGATGCATTAGAAGAAGGGGACCTTTTCGAAAAAGTTGTGTTAACCTTTTGTAATATGGTAATGACATTTTGTACATTGTCTTCTTAAACAGAATTTGTATACACAATTTGTATATGGATTGAAAAAGCATCACATAACAGGGATATTGTAAACAGCCTTAATAAAAAGGCAAGGTTTTGATGCCATATGCAAGTAATTCTTGTCCATTGAAGCTCAGGAAAGGGCAGACCCCATTTCTGGCTGCATTGGTCTATAGACTGGTGTAGGTTGTCCCCTGAGCTGCCCCACACCTGAGCACTGCGCATGCACCAACAAGCCTTCCCAGAACCACCTAGTCATCTTAAGGTGCAGCATAACCAGAGCTTCATCTTAACCCTTTGATGGCAGAACAATACTATTGCTTTAATGTGGACACAGTGTTATGCACCAAGACTTTCTGGTAACCACCTAGGGTAAAAGAGGGTATTACTGGCCACTTAAGGAATTTCTCATCTGGTGGCTTATTTATGAACATTGCAATACTTATTATCAATTTAATGTATAAATTCATGTATTTTGCACATATTCAAACAGGTGGTACCACTAGATGAAACTTAGGGGAGCTGTTATTAAGTATCTTTTTCTTTTTACTGGCAGGGCGGTATTACTGGCAGGGGGTGGTGGGTATTACTGGCACCCCCAATTATCTTGTATGAACATTGCTGATATTGGCATTAATGTTGAAGGGAAATTATTTTGACTAAATGTCATTCATATGTCTAGGGCTATCCTCCAAAGTGCCAACAAAATGTTTCAGTTCATCAAAATACAACTATGTATCAGTAAATGTATGAATAGCCCTGGAAATACCCCACCTGCCAGTAATACCCCCCCTGCCAGTAATACCCCCGAGTACCCTAGTCCTTCTTCTACTTTATAACCCTAACCAAACCTCTTTAACCCTTCAGGGGCAGCACAGTGCTTCCATTTGCTCACTGCACATACACCTAGCCTTCCCTGGGAACTGCAATGGTTGATTCTCCGAGGACAAAAAACGGGCGAAAACAGTACTTCTCTTCTGCTCTCCTATCCACATCCATCACACAGTGCAGTCCTGCTACACGAGAAATAATTTTTGACAAACATGTCAAAGTTCGACCATAAAAACATGACAGATACTTCGGTAATCTTGTAAATTTGCCTCAATAAAAATGGCCCAAAACTTTCCTTCATAAACCACTGTACTGTAACTGGCCTTACAATTATACTCGCTGTAATCTGAAGTGCAGTTCTACCTGTTGTCGGTTTGCTTTCTCCCTCATCTATATTTATCTGACACACAATATTGTTCTGTCATTTGCTAAGGTAATAACCATTTGGTTGACATGCGAGCATTCTGCTTTTGTATTTCTAATCAGCCAAAGAATATGATTTAGAGGTAGGCAACCCCCATATTCAGCATCCTACTACTAATGTTCAAATAGGATGGGGAGGGGGGCAACGGGGAAGTCATGGATCACCTGCACATCTCTGTGTGAAGATATAGATATCCACCAACGTTGTAGAATGATAATAGATTCATATTAATGCAGAGGTAAGGCCAACAAAAAAAATAGTTGTGTTCAGGTAACATGGGCCAAAAAAAATAGGGTAGGTAGGTCGTTTTGTTTTTTACTTTTTACCACATTTTTTAAAGGATTTTGAGACAAAATTCCTCGCATTTCCCTTCAATTTGCGGAAATAAAATATAATTTTCGGAAAAAATATATTTCAGTAAAAAAAGTGTTTTTTGGTGGAAAAAAACTGAAAAATGCCTTCCAAAGAAAAAAAAAATGGATAGGGCCAAAAAAATAGGGTCGCTAGGGATACCTGAACACAACTTTTTTTTTTGGGCCTAAGAAAAACACATTAGACTGCCATACTTACTAATACAGCAATTTCCAAAGGGGTATTCCTCTCAGTAGTGTTTAAGTGTCCTGAGTGCCGTCCCACTTTATCACACACTGCAGCACCCCGTATATGTACTGTGGAGGCTTGTGCATGGTTGGTCGCTCAGTAAAATATATTCTTATTTTATCCGTTTATAATGAGCAATATATATCACACGATTTTCTTCATTCTCGATAGGAGCAATACTGATTTGCAATAAATATGTTCATATTTCCGCTGCACCGTCCTAAGGGTAGATCCAGATGCTGGTTTCACCACTGTTCATTGTCCTTGGATCAAATCAGGTAACTCCAAAAGGGAAACTTCTACTGCATGCAAGTGGTACTCATTGCTATACTTTGGCACTTGTGATGTACAGTTACTTAGCAGAAAACATATTACGCCAATGAGTTACTTCCCCGGCCTTCATTGCAAAGATCTTAGGGTGCTTCTGGTGATCATCACGACAGCTGTTTTCAGTGCTTATCTCATCAGAACCAGATGAAGTAATGGATGCCCGCGCAAGGGGTCCCATTAGTCAGGAATACCACAGAGTCAAGTGTATCCAGACTCGCAGCTTGACAATGACAAGTGATGCTGTAGACATCAACCAAGGAGGCACTTGTACATGCTCAGACCTGCAGTCTATCAGATACCCGATATATACCATAGTCCAAGCCAGTAATCTTTAGTATCATATCCCAGTGTATAAAGGCACCTAAATTTGATTTCGAATACGTTTATGGCATCTTTCATGACAATGGTCTTCAATACAAGCGATTGGCCTCTTGCACTATATAAACATATACAAAATAATTGCCTGGCTTTATCGCGGAGTTCTTAGTTAGCTGAACTCATCGTGACTGCTGTTACCAGAGAGTGCCTCTTCAACTTACTCCATCCCTTAGGGCCTGGGAAATAGTCTGTTACCTTGCAAAACAGATATCCCCTACTACTCAGTAAACCGTACTTTAGCTGTTACCTGTAGTAGGCCTGTTACAAGTCCAGGAACAGTAGTTTGACAGCTGACTTATTATTCAAACCTGATAGAAATGCTTAAAAAACAATTGTTCACAGTTTCTGAGGTTTCAAGTCTCTCAAAGTCAAAATTGGGTATATGGCAACAAATGATGAGAAATATCCAAATGAATGTTATTTCTAATTGGTGGAACAGATACCTATATCCTATGTTTCAATGACAATTGTGCAGTATTAATCTGCATATACGTTGTATAGACGTATTTCAACAATAACGTATGAGCGTTAATCTATGTAGAATATCTACCAACTGTCTACATAGGGAATACATAGAGTGTTTATAGGGAGTGCTGTGTATTGGTCAATGAGTCAAATGTACAGCTTCAAGGCAATTGCTCAAAACATGTATAGGTCGGAATTCAAGTCTATCATTTACCAATAGTATGGTATAAGGGGCCAGGCAATGACTACTACATCCATACTGTAGTATCCGAGTGTGCCACGACAATTAGCTCCCTGTGTAGAAGGCCAGCGATTCCTTTTCATACTCCCTAGGCCTACACCATCGCAGCATGGTTTACTACAGGTCTCAGTGCAATGGAGTCCTGGGTAACTACCTGGTAACCTTTTCACTTACCAATAATTATAACACAGTCTGGTAGTAGTGTATACTCCAGTTCCCAGTGTACTAGCCCTGTTACAGACTGTCCTGTGTGGTATTGTCCACCAAAAGTGTGTATATATATGTGTATGCAGATCTTTATTCAGATCACTGACCAGTGCTATTAAGTCACACAGGGGTGTCCAGGCCAGCAGTGGTATTGTATACTCCAAATGCCCCTGCAGTAGTCCTATAGCAGTAGCCAAATAACATATAGTCCTGTGTATAGTTGCCTGGTAGTTACTACTACTGCTCCCTATACCTAGAGCATTGTAAACTACAATTCCCACTACTATAAGATCCAAGATAGTAACCTGGTAGTTTATCAATTACCGATGGTAATTAACAAGCAGTTTCCTAGTGTTGTATACTCCTAGTGGACTAGGCAACATACAGTCCTCTGCGGTCCTGTGAGGGTATAGGCCGGTAGCTGCTCCTGCTGGTCCCTACTGGTGGGAGGCAGCTGAGTACTGATGGAGAGGAGGCTGTGTGGTGAGCGTCCCTACAGGTGGGTGCGGCATGCAGGGGTGCCACCTAGTGCCGGGCAGCCACAACGCCTACTGTGGTAGCATCCTGCTCCAGAGAAAAGTAACAGTGTCAACAGGGAGTGCAGGTTGCTTATGGAACGACTCCCCTCTCTAAGGTAGGAAACCTGGACTCCCCTTTGACGCTGTTTCTTTTTTGTGTGTACCGATGAAAAGTTGCAGTCGCAGGTGTTACACAATAAGTTTAAGTAAACCTGCAGAATGGCTCGTTAATTGTTAGTGAACGATATGCAATTGGTCATCATGAGTACATTGGGTTATAACGATGTGATGAGGCATGTTTGCAACACTGATGAGTAACTTGTCAGTGCTGCATTCATTCATAATCATAATCACTAATTAATGTCAAGTTGATTGGTCCCTTCAGTGTTTAGGATGATTAACTGCCAATATGTAAGAATTAGCACTATCAGTCTGACTATAATATGTACTCAAGGACCTCCGAACCTGCTCACACCGGTATTATACAACATAAGGCCAAAAAAAAGAGGTTTGTTTCGGGTAACATGGGAGGAAAATGTAGGGCTGGTAGGTCGGATATTTTTTAATTTTTTTATTCATTTTTTTAACAGGAATGTACTACCAAACTTTTTTGAATCCCCCAAAATTGACCAAAAAAGGGTAAAAACATGAAAATTTCTTCAAAAATGCATAAAAAACGTAGTGCCGGCCCTCTTTTGATAGGGTCGGTCGGGTGACCTGAAACAAACCTTTTATTTTTTTGGCCTTACTACGATAAGTGGTTTATGACAAGCCCATCCACATACAATATGATGGTAATTACCGGTCAGCACTGAGCCAACTTAATATATTTCTGGCGGGTCTCGCCTGAGTAAAGGGGTGTGCCATGGAAGTGGTAAAATATAGGTAAAACTGAGGAGGGAGCCTATTCCACAAAACAGAGGCGGCCACACACTCTGTTCGGTGTCAGTTCTCATGAAATGAATCAAGAATCAATGATACACTCATTCTCAAGAAATTCATGTTAATTGCTGGGACATCCAGTGACCATGAACAAAACCTGAGAAAGTCTGGCTTTAGAATGATGCTAGTGGATAGTTCAATAGGGAAATGAGCAAAGTATGTTTCAGCACTATCAATTGTTTTTTTTTCTCTGCGCACCCATCTGAAAGTAGAAAATCAAATACTAACTACTGCCAGAAAGAAGTCAGTGTTTACTGGCTCCTGTATAGTTTTTTTTAGCATAAATCATTGTGCCATATCATATTCGCAGTGAATTAATATCACTATATTCTAGGATTGTAAAGGCTTCTGTCTGCTATAGTGGAGCTCCAGGGAAATGTGAAACCCTAAACTAATAGTGAACATCCAGGCGCCTATGTGCGAACCATCAAGCATCACCTAGACTAGTCTAGCCCCAGATCCCCAGGGAAGAAAGAGGCTGTGCAGCATCCCCTGGCTAGGGAGAGGCTGTGTGGTGTGGGAGGCTCTATACTATATACTTGAGCTGGACGACTAGCACCAGGGCCTGTGATGAATGCACAGTAACTCTCACCCTTCTTGAAACCCTTCAACCTTTTAATGGCTGTGTCAGGGTCATTTAGTCCACCTATGCCCTTTCTTTTCATGATACATTATACTTGGAGAGTGTGCCATGATGATGTTAAAGTGGTCAAATCGTTTTTAATACTTAAAAGCCTGTCCCTGATTTTATAATTATATTTCGCATGGAAAATAAAAGTTCTTTAATGGAGAATAAGAGTGGAAATAGAGGGTCACTCAGAGGCCAAGTATAGCCTTTCACTGTGTATTTTCATTAGGACTAATAGTTTGCCTTCCACAGTAGAGGATTGGGCTCTAAACTGAGAGCACAAGACTTTGTCAAATAGGTTGTACATTAGGTATAACCATAGTAAACAATCTGTCTTTTTTTGCAGGAACACAGACAGAACCCGGGTTGAAGGTAGGTTCCGCACTCTTTCGTCTTCAGTACCTGAGAGACCATTCTCATCACCAGCAGGTGGTCAATTTGAGCACAACCCATTGAGACAGCTTTGCTCAGGGGGCATGGCCAATCTATGCAGATTGAATCCTGCCATTGTTACCATTGTTAGGTAGTATCTTGGTTGGGGGCCTAAGGGTCAGGTCTAGAGTGCTTGTATCCAGGGCAGATTGCCAGGCCTGTACCATGATTACTATACTTAGCATGGAAATGACATCGCTAATTCCAATCCTTCTGGAGCAGGATGGTGCAGCCTGAGGATTCCCTTTCCATATGGATACTAAAACCAGATTTAGCTACTTGTGACAAATCTATTATTATTCATGCAATATTGTTTTGATTCTGCTAAAGGTTAGATTTCCTCAGAGAGAAAATACATCAATCTATCGCAAAAATGGATTTCACATTCGGTTTTCCCTAAGGAAATTTCTTGCTTCGAGGACTGGCAAATATTCAATACTCACTCCTAATACTCCTCCTTGCCCTGCTCTCATAAGAATATCCCAAGATGACGTGCCCCACTGTGTGTAAAAACCTTAACCCTTTAAGGATGGTAAGTCACTGAAAGATAAATTTGATAGACCAATGCAGCTCCGGCAAATAAACTCGATGGTGCTGCATTGGTGCGTCATGCCTACCCTTTGGAAGTGTTGGCATGGTGCGTGAATGATGCACTGGTAATTACCTGGCAGGGCTGCATTAACACATCATGACGACCAAGGGCATGATGCATTAAGGCATTATGCCGCCCTTAAAGGGTTAATGAATACCCATCCCAGCACCATAAACCATTTGTATTGAATGCTGCTTCAGTAGTCCTAGTTATGATTAACAGTCCATTGTGAGGAAGCCCTATCAAAATATACAATACCTACATCATGATTTAGATAAACCTTTAAGCATTATATCTTAACAATACAATAGACCTTTCTTCTGCTGACCCATAAATTGTTGCCCTTTCACAAATTGTTGAATGGAACGAGGACCGGCACTCAGGTCTTAAACACCCCAACTGCATCTTTAACTACATTCAATAAATTTTCTCATGTGGATCTCCAGAGTAAATTGCAAAGGCTAGTAACTTTTTGTCGATGCATTCCCCCTAATCTCAATCCTCAAATATGTAAACATCTGTAAAGCCCCAAATCAGCTCTGAAATATTGTATATCGTCTTATGTTAACGAGATAGAATTTAAGTTACTGTCTTATGCTAGTTGCTACCAAGTGCTAGGTTGGTGTATTATGCTGACTTCAGAATGTGAAGCATGATCCATGCGGTTATCTTCTATCTGATGGACATGTGTATACAGCCTGTCCGCATTAGGACGGTGCTGCAGCCTATGATACAGCTGGTAGAATGCTGGCTGTGTGTTTGGTGTTTACTCAGCCTGTTTTGTGTCAGTCTCAGTACGACCCTGACCTCAGACTAAACACACCTCTGTGTGCACACATACAGAATTGTAGGGCTCCTAGGGGTTAGGCCATGGACGCATCCATGATTGGGGGTTAGACGTTCAATCATGTAACATCAGGTCGACACTCAGTGCCAACTAAACAACAGGAACAGCATCCCCCTCTTCTGGGTATATGTAGAACTTAAGGTTCTTCACTCTGCCCCCTAACTGAAAATGGGGGTGCATTCGTAACACCTACAGGTGCCCTATACATACACTTTCATGTATAAACATACATTTTTTTTATCATTGCTGGGCATGTTATTAAACAATAAAAAGTCAGGACAATGCCCAAGTGATAGATACTTGAAATGATTAGCATAAACTTTCTTAGTCTAGTCTATGCTGGTGTCTTATGTATTTTGAGTTAATATTTGGTGTAAATCAATTATGAGGATTGTTGGGTGGAGTCCACCAGGGTGCTCTCAATGGGCCCTTTCAGTTATCAATAACTCTGAATGAAGTAGACCCTTAAATTTGTGGTTGATCACTTGTAGATGTTTATTCCAGTAGACATTTACACCGGTTCCCTATCTACTTATCATCAGCCGCCTGAAGTGCCTAGTCCACCAGAGTGACTCTACAGTTCCCAATTTTAGGCTGTGTACGCCAACTACCAGCTGGTGGTGGAGCTGGGCTGGGTATTAGCTATGATCATGATGTGCTGAAAGTTCGGAAGGTTAATGCATAACATTTGTGACAGACAAATGGATAGTTTTGTGGACACTTCACTTTATTCTACAGTGTCTAATCACGAATCTATGAGGGAACTCTGCACGGATAACTGTTTAACTTAGTTCTGTATCTATGTAAGATGACTGAACTTAGAAAAAACACAAATTATCCTACATATTAGGGGCGATTAATCTCACAATATGGGTTGAGAATTGACAATTATTAATCCACTGAATAAGTGATGTAATACTCTAGGGTTTGGTAAACTGACTTACTCTCATATTATCTTATAGGTATAGCGTCAGGATAGAGATGACTTAAGTTCGAGCCCCTCGAGTTCTCCTGGGACCAGTGCTAAATAAAACCCACACTCTCTCCATCACATCACTCTTAACAGTGATATAATCTCTTACAACTGATTGATGTGCACACAACTGCTGTTTGTAGTGAATCAGTAAGAATGGCCACCATGTTTTACTTAAGACAATCTGATGTGTTATGGCGCAATGCAGGCAGTCCAACCCTCAAAGGATGACATGATGCCTCAACCCTTCCTTCATTCCTTGTGATGCAGCAATAGCAAAGCCAGCAACAAAAATAGCGACATTGGATCATTTGATCATGATATGTGATGCAACACAGGTGTGATACTTTCCAAGGGTGCATACATGCATCATGATGACAAAAGTCGGTAGTGGATTAAAGCCCTATGCTGTCCGACAAGGGTTGATATGAGTTATGGGTCTAAAGGTGTGGGGAGGTGATAAGGGTGTCAGGCAGGGGGAGGGATTGAATATGGGTCCCTACTTCCTCATTAGATATCTCTGATAACATCTACACCCATGTAACAAGATGGGATAAGATTGTGATTGCATTTCTTTAACAACATGCACATAATCTTGCCCAAAATCCACAATGAAAGAACAGTTGAGTTGATGTTCTACAGTTTTAGAGAGGTACAAAACCTCTTTTACCTATTCCTTGATGCATTACCCTGTCCTGTCAAATAGGTCTCTAGGGTCCTGACCTTGTTATGTCTGACATGCTAGAGATTGTGACCCTAAGAAGAGGGCATGTTATGTTCTGATAAAGACATTTTATCTTCTGCCCAGAGGCAATTTTGATGTGATATATCAGTTTGGTACCAGTGTTACTTCAGATAAAATAATCATATTTACGGGGGGATTGGAATTATGTGTTTTTATATGGCTCCATTATTCAAATTTCTTGTATCGCAATCTCTGCAAAATCTCCTAACCGTCCCATCTTCGGGTTCTATACAACATGCTACAATATAGATATACTTGTGAAGGGGCAAACTAGCACCCTACATTGGATGGGATGGCATAACCTGCTGTCATTGGGCATTGTTCCCTATGTGTCCAGGGGATGAGTCCATCTCAATCTAGTATTTAAAGTAGGGATGGTAGTTAAGTGGGGGCGGTAGGTCTGTTGGTAAACAGCTGGCTTTGAAAGCTGTTGTCTTTTGCCTTAGTCCTCTTTTCTACGAACGACAACTATTCCTCTACCTCTAAAATATCAATTAGCTATAGTACAGCAGGGGCCTGTTTCTTAACAAGTGTTTCTTAGACCGTTATATTCATGTCTTAATAGATCAGAGATAATATAACAAGAGGTAACGAAAAGTAGCCCGTTGCAAAAGGCAAAAAATTAATATTTCTATTTTAGATATATTAACAAAAATATTAGTATAACGACTTATGAAACAGAATTGCCAATTTTTCGGCTGTTGGTTACCTTCAAAGTAGTTATATTAGGACATTTCTAGATATATTACCATTTAATATATTAAGCTATATTAGTGCTACCGATATACTAAGAAAGATTAGAGACAGAGTATAGTGTGGAATCCCCGTTAGACGGAGGGGGTTCCCCAGTGCAGGAATAGCTGCAGGCGCAGAACGGTGCTGCCATCTAGGTGTATAGCAGCAGAAATTCTCCCTGATGTTGGTGGCGCCATCTCTCCTGCATAGTACTAACTTACAGATCAGTCAGTAAGGCCCCACCAGCAATGATAAATACCCCATACAACAACAATAATAATAATAGTCTAGTCACTAAGGGGAAAAGAATGGCACTTCTGGCAGCAAGCATGAAAGTTTGTTTACAGGGGTTTTTCAACGTGCTGAATCCATTTCTAAGTGGAAACATCATTTTTGAGAAGCGTTTCTCCTTCTAAAATGACGTTGAAAATAAAAAGTATTAATTAATTAAATAATTCCATGAAAAATTCAAATGTATTTCAAAAGAAGAGGAGAAGCTCCAAAAACACCCAAATTAGATGATGCCCATGTAAAGTTATCACATAGAGTCTCAATCATCAATTTTATCATTTTTCAATAAGGCCTAATTAGCATAATTTATGCGAAAATGAAGATATATGCATAATGTCACTGTTAAATCACCAGGTGATAATTACACTGCAGGAAACAAACGGTTGGCACACACATCCATGAGACCATGGAAATATATCATGAATACAGGACATTGTAGATATAGACTGTAGCCATGATGGCAGCCATATTTCAAGATGGCTGCCACTGAATATTTCTAAATCATTTATCTCCTCTTCTAATCAACTTAGAATCATGATTCCAAATGCTAAATATACATTTCTGAGGTCAAGGAATACAATGATATTATTTTTGAAGATATTGAGGGCAGCCATCTTGGATTTTGATCAGGTTGCCCTTTGAAAACTAGAAAATTAGCACTATTTTGCTCTCGATATTTCAATTATATCAATTCATTTCAATACAAAACAACAGTTCCCCTATACCCTAAACATTGCAAAATTCTTCAATACTAAGCCCACATGTTTCTAAGGCCATTGTATTAGATTGACGCAATCAATTATTTTGGATGTATAGAAGGCCTATCTGATAACAACAAATTTTACTTATTAAATTATCCCTAACTGTTCCTGATAGTCCACTCATGGTGACGCTTTGGAAAAGTTGGACATGGATTTGGTTCTGGTGGGTATATTAACAAAATTCATCTAGTTTTGTAGATTAAAGGATGCATCAATATAACAATTTTCACAATGTGATAATCAGAATTCTGGAAATGTTGGTGTAGGCCTATCTATTAAGGGGCATCAATGTCATCCCATAGTACAGATCATCGTTCTGCCAACTGCATTGATAAAAGCAATAACCTAGCTCTGTAACTATATTACCTTTGTTTATGTCTCAGATATGCTAGTCATTGTCATGGTTGCACTATACCAAGTAGCATTAGGTGGCAGCAGTGGCCTCTTTGCTAGTAAGTAGACCACAGCATTAGAAGATTCCCCTAGGCTCCCCAGTTTCACCCTCCATGGGCAGTACATGGTTTGTCTCATGGTCCTGAAACACCAGCATCTGCCCTGTTATATTTCGACAGCATTGAGCTACCAGGTTCTGTACGTATGTCCCTGTGAACCTACAGAAACAGGTCTGAAGGTGTACATTGCATTTGACTGTGTTTTAAATATGAATCTCCTATTATGACCTTGTCCAAATCCTCCATGTGCTTTTCTCATGATGGGCTATAAATAGGCACATCGTCAACGTAACTTTCAAGAGTATAGATAAAGCAAGCTCCTAGAGATGTTTCACTAGGAAATGAACAACCACTGCTGGTCAGTGGGCTCCATAGCACAACATCTCTTAGAAACAGGACAGGACCCAGGACCCAGGTAGCAAGGACCTAGGGATCCAAAGGTGATGGAATTGATGACTGCATGGTAATGAAAAACTGTTGTTTAATGATACAATGAGAAGGCAAACTTGCCCCCCTGGTTGCACGCTTCAATATGGCCAGTGGCAACTATCAACCATAGGATGGCTGCAGCTACTGAAGAGGTGATCTTGAAAGATTTGTACCAAAGCCTGGCTATCTACCCAGGTAGGATTGTCCTATTGATCAAGGGGTCCAAGTGGAACAATCAACTGCTAAGGGTTCATTATCACTCCTACTGTATCTGCAGAACAACTCAGACACCAGTACCCTTTAGCCCTAGGCTGGCCTCTGCTGGTAAAGGTAGCCACATCAGACCAGGATAGACTTAGCTCTACTTCTCAATCCGTAGTGTACTCAGGTGGGACTTGGAGTTGAGTCTAAAACTTTCTGCTCTTAAAATACCAAGCATAAGCCAGCAGTAGCTTCCGCAGGTCCTCTGTCACACAGATGAGTTTACCCTAACCCCAGTGGATAAGTAGAAGTCCGGCTAATAGTGATACCTGCCCTGAAACCTCCTTCCTAGTTGGGAATTGATGTGGAACAACACTTGTGGTATGGTTCAGGACCCTGAAGCAGAACGTCGGACTGGAGGGGGTCAAAACAGGAAGCAACAGTCCTTAGAGGGTCCTCTAATATTGTGGTTTAGTAGCTTTGTAAGCAGGTGCCTGGCTTACCCAATGACCCTTGTGGTATGACAACAACACAACAGCAAGCTAGATTCGACTGCCAAACCTCTGTAAAACCCATGGACAAACTTGGGATTTCTATGGTTTTGGGAAGTGTCTGCCACCCACTACCCTCATAGCTTGTATTTGGCTGAAAATTCATATTGAGAGTGCCAGTCAATGTAAGCCAAAATTTACCCAAGAGGGTAAGCACTATCCGCATGCCCCAGGTGTGCGAATATGCATCATCATTCTCACCCCTATGGTGTGTGAATAGCGATTCTTATTCTCACACTCGATAGGGCCTGAATAACAGTTCTTATTCCAACACCATATAGGGTGTGCATTACAGGTCTCATTGGTGCCCTATATAGGCCTATAGGGTGTGGATTGGTGTGTGGAGTAGAGTAATTATTCACACCCTGTAGAGGGTGTGAATAAAAGGTATATATATACGTTGACGAAAATGAAAGTTTTCATTTTTTTAAAGGGAGAGAATTTACTGGGGCAATTAAAAGGGCCGGTGTTTTTTCTATTCCCACACTATATAGAGTAGGAAATACATGGGTTATAGGGGCCCTGTAGGCCTATGTGTAGGCCCTTCAGGGTGCAAATAACCCCCTGGAATCCCTGTAGTCCTACAACCTAGGGTGGCAATAAGAATGTCTATACACACTACATACAGTGTGGGAATAAGAGTTGTAATCCACGCCCTCCCCAGTGTGCAAATAAGCATTCTTATTCATACAGCTCCTACATAGGTGCTAATAACACCTTTAATTCATACCCCACACAGTGTGGGAATAAGGATTGTGTCTGGATAAGTGGTCTTATTCACACCCTGAGGGCGTGTGAATAACGGGCCGCTATTTGCATGCCCCTGGCATGCGGATAGCATCTGCCATCAAAGAGGTCACTGCTGCCACCTACTGCTACTTGGTGTATTGCAACCATAATAGATCCAATATGGCTATCATATAAAGCATCATCAAAGGTAATATAGCGTTATTGCAGTTGGCAGGATTATAATATTTGTAATGATAGAGAGGATCTATTTTGGAAAATCAGCTTGTTGATACAATTTCAAAGGATAACCTGATCAAAATCCAAGATGGCTGCCCTCAATCTCATCAAAACTAATATCACTATATTTTTTGACCCCAAGAATGTATATTTAGCACTTGGAATCATGATTCTAAGTTGATTAGAAGAGGAGATAAATGATTTAGAAATATTCAGCGGCAGCCATCTTGAAATATGGCTGCCATCATGGCTACAGTCTATATCTACAATGTCCTGTATTCATGATATATTTCCATGGTATCAAGGATGTGTGAGCTAACAGTTAGGTTGTTTCCTGCAGTGTTTTATCAGCTGGCAATTTAACAGTGACATTATGCATATATCTTCATTTTCGCATAAATTATGCTAATCAGGCCTTAATGAAAAATGACAAAATTGATGATTGAGACTCTATGTGATATTTTTACATGGGTATCACCTAATCTAAGTGTTTTTGGAGCTTTCCTTCTTCTTTTAAAATACATTTGAATTTTTCATGGAATTATTTAATTAATTAATACTTTTTATTTTCAACGTCAATTAAGAAGGAGAAACGCTTCTCGAAAATGATGTTTCCACTTAGAAATGGATTCAGCATGTCGAAAAACCCCTGTAAACAAACTTTCATGCTTGCTGCCAGAAGTGCCAATGTTGGTGCATATTTGCCCTATAATGACTACACTATAATATAACGCGAAAAATAAACAGGGCGATCAGGATCTTAATAGAACGATGAAAACTGTGGTTCTCCCCCCACCAGCAATGATAAATACCACATACAACAAGAATAATAATTAATATAACGAAATGCCCTCTCCCCATACTTTCTCAATGGATGAACATGGGCCTGCTGGTTGCATATTGTTCTCCCGCATAGCACAACAATAATAATTAATATTACTGGAATCCTTAATATACCCATGAACATTTAGATAGATCGCTAAAATGTCTAAGTCCAAATTGCGTTTTATCAGCTATATAAGTACTGCAATATAAATATTTTTTGTCCAATTTTTTTTTTCACATATCCTGTATACATGTACAAGAGGTCTGTGGAATAATTCTTTTTATCAACCAATTCTATATAGTTTATGCCCACACCTCAACATGGTCCTAAACAGCTATACTAAAACAGGCTAAACGATATATTAACGGCCTTAATATAACGCTAGTGTAACGCCAAAAAGAGGTTAAGAAACATGTTACAAAATCATTGTATTAGTGAAAGCGAGTTCTATTAGTAGAACGAACACTAATAAAGCACTAGTGTAGCATAATTACTAATATATCACCTTTAGAATCACCAAAAAATATCGTTCTATCAAATATGGGTTAAGAAACAGGCCCCAGGAGATTGTTATATCAAAATGAGATTGTAAACCTGTGAACATGTGAAATTTAGATTTTGTGCGCAGTCCATCTAATTTATAGGGTATGCATTCTCTATTTATAACATAGCTCCACCTTTATGCGTATTACTGTCCGTCTTTCTCTGCATGTGCATTGCCTTTTTTTGTCTCTGTCACTCTCCTCCTCTATTTCCCCCCCTATGCCTTTGTCTATCTGTCTGCCTGTCTCTCTCTTTTGTGCACTATGTTTCTCTCAGGAATTCCCTAAGAAATTATGTCCTCTATTTCTTCTTTATTGCAAATGCTCGATGCACAATCTATTTGGTAAAAACCCTGGACCACCCGTGCACAGACAAATGACGATGTGTGTAGGTAGTGAAGCTATACATGTACATTTCAGCTGATGAGGGAAAACAAGTCTGTTGTATGATATACACGCCTGCACATATTGTCTTTATGTCAGAAAGTAGCAGCTAGTAACCTGAGTACTAGTCATGATGTAGTCCTATTAGGCAGATGAATCATGGGATGGTTCTGCAATAATATGATGACACAGCAACTTTTCCTGTAACTCAGTACAATCAAACTGTAAACTCTCTGTCTCAAACTGCACGACAATGCACTTTAGATGAATAGACAACAAGATAATGAAACATGTTCACTCACGCCTACTTCACCTACACTATGTCAATGAATTCGAAAACAGTAAGTTCGTTTCTCCTCATGATTTCTGCATCATAAATACTAATGGGTGCACATTACATTAAGACAGTATGAGTTCATGAAGGGTTTCAGAACGACCAAGAATTGTTTCCTTTTTATCAGAAGATGATTCATGGGGATTTCATTTCTGATTTGATGATCAGTAAGTGTACATGCAAATTAGTTGGATTGGTAATTATGTAGGATTAAATCACTCATGGTAAAATCAATCACAATGTAGTTACACCAATTAATTAAAATTTTGACAAATCAGGGAAAATGACATTTATAATTATCTGAAGTGTTCATCTGCCATTGGAACAGGATTTAGAGGCTCTTGGTTCTAATGGAGTGCTCACTTTTAAACAACAGAGTCAGTGGATTTTCATGGGATGGGGTCAAATTATTTTTGGTCCTCCTGCGTGAGGGGTAGAAAATCCAAAGGACCTCGGAACCTGCTCACACCGGTATTATACAACATAACTACGATAAGTGGTTTATGACAAGCCCATCCACATACAATTTGATGGTAATTGCCGGTCAGCACTCAGCCAACTAAATATATTTCTGGCGGGTCTCGCCTGAGCAAAGGGTGTGCCATGGAAGTGGTCAAATATAGGTAAAATTAAGGAGGGAGCCTATTGCACAAAACAGAGGCGGCCACACATTCTGCTCAGTGTCAGTTCTCATGAAATGAATCAAGAAGCAGTGATAAAATTGCTCTCAAGAGATCAACGCTACTTCTTGGGACATCCGGTGACCATGAACAAAACCTGAGAACGTACAGTTTGAAATTGATGCTAGTGGATAATATAATAAGGTAAGGGGTAGAAAGGTATGTTTCAGCATCATCAATAGTGTTTGCTTTTCTCTTTGCACCCATCTGAAATTCGATAAACAAATACTAACTACTGCCAGAAGGAAGTCAGTGTTAACTGGCTCCTGTATAGTATCATTAGCATAAATCATTGTGCCATATCATATTTGCAGTGAATTAATATCACTATATTCTAGGATTGTAAAGGCTTCCGTCTGCTATAGTAAAGCTCCAGGGAAATGTGAAACTCTAAACTAATAATAAACATCTAGGCCCCTATGTGCGAACCATCAAGCATCACCTCGACTCGTCTAGCCCCAGATCCCCAGGGAAGAAAGAGGCTGTGCAGCATCCCCTGGTTGGGGAGAGGCTGTGTGATGTGGGAGGCTCTATACTATATCCCTGAGCTGGACGACTAGCACCAGGGCCTGCGATGAATGTACAGTAACTCTCACCCTTCTATAACCCTTCAACCTTTTAATGGCTGTGTCAGGGTCATTTAGTCCTCTAATGTGTTATGCCCTTTCTTCTCATGATACATTATACTTGGAGAGTGTGCCATGATGGTGTTAAAGTGTCCAAATCCTTGTTAATACTTAAAAGCCTGTCCCTAATATTATAACTATATCTCACATGGAAAATTAAAGTTCTTTAATGGAGAATAAGAGTGAAAATATAGGGTCCCTTAGAGGCCAAGTATAGCCTTTCACTGTGTATTTTCATTAGGACTAATAGTTTGCCTTCCACAGTAGAGGATTGGGCTCTAAACTGAGAATGAGCTTAATTCTAAGAGTACAAGACGTTGTCAAATAGGTTGTACATTAGGTATAACCATAGTAAACAATCTGTCTTTTTTTGCAAGCGCAAACAGAACCAGGTGGAAGGTAGGTTCCCCACTCTTTCGTCCTCAGTACCTTGGAGACCATTCTCATCACCAGCAGGTCTGATTGGTCAATTTGAGGACAACCTATTGAGACAGCTTTGCTCAGGGGGCATTGCCAATCTATGCAGATTGAATCGTGCCATTGTTAGCAGTGTTAGGTAGTCTCTGGGTGTGGGGCATAATGTCAGATCTAGAGTGTTTGTATCCAAGGCAGATTGCCAGGCCTGTACCATGATTACTATACTTAGCATGGAAATGACATCGCTAATTCCAATCCTTCTGGAGCAGGATGGTGCAGCCTGAGGATTCCCTTTCCATATGGATACTAAAATCATAGGTAGCTACTGGTGACAAATGTATGATTATTCATGCAATATGGTTTTGGTTCTGCTAAAGGTTTGTATTCCTTCAAGAGAAAATTGATCAATTTATCCAAAAAATGGATCTCACGTTCGGTTTTCCTTCGGGAGATTTCTTGCATTGAGGACTGGCAACTATTCAACTCAGCTCTTATACCCCTCCTTGCCCTGCTCCCATAAGAATATCCCAAGATGAAGTGCTCCACTCTGTGAAAAAACCTTAACCCTTTGAGGATGGTGTTTCACTGAAACATTTGTTGTCGTGATAGACCAATGCAGCCCCGGCAACTAACTCGCTGGTGTTTCATTGGTGCATCATGCCGACCTTTTGGAAGTGCCGCAAACCCATAGGGTTGGCATGGTGCACCAATGATGCACTGGTAATTAGTTGCCAGGGCTGCATTCATGCATCATGATGACCAAGGGCCTGATGCATTAAGGCATTATGTCGCCCTTAAAGGGCAAATGAATACCCCATCCCGGCACCATAAACCATTTGTACTGAATGGTCCCTAGTCCCATTTCTGATTAAAAGTCCATTGTAAGGAATGCCTATCAAAATACACAATACCTACATCATAATTTAGATAAACCTTTAAGCACTATAGCCTAACAGTACAAAAGGCCTTTCCTGCGCTGACCCATAGATTGTTGCCTTCACAATTAGTTGAATGGAGCGAGGACTGCCTCTCAGGTCTTAAAAACCACAACTGCATCTTAAACCTCTTTAAATAAATTTCCTTGTGCGGATCTCCAGAGTAAATTGCAAAGGCTGGTATCTGTCGAAGCAACCCCCAGCAGCTCCATCCCTCCATAATTTAAACCTCTGTTATTCCCAAAATCAGCTCTGAAATATTGCATATCGATCAGAAACAGTGTCAGTTACTGTTTTACGCTATATACTCCCTAGTGCTAGGTTGGTTCATTATGCTGACTATAGATTATGAAGCATGATCCATGTGGTTATCATGTATCTGATGGACATGTGTACACAGCCTGTCCACGTTAGGAGGGTGCTTCACTCTATGATACAGCTGGTAGAATGTTGGCTGTGTGTTTGGTGTTTACTCAGCCTGTTATGTGTCAGTCTCAGTACGACCCTGACCTCAGACTAAACACACACATACAGAATGATAGGGTGCTCCGTGGGCGCATCCATGATTGGGGGTTAGACGTTCAATCATGTAATATCAGGTGGACACTCAGTGCCGACTAAACAACAGGAACAGCATCCCCCTCTTCTATGTATATGTAGAACTTAAGGTTCTTCACTCTGCCCCCAAACTGAAAATGGGGGTGCATTCGTAACACCTACAGGTGCCCTGTACATACACTTTCATGTATATACATACATTATTTTTATCATTACTGGGCATGTTATCAAACAACAACAGGTCAGGACAATGCCCCAGTGATAGATACTTGAAATGATTAGCATAAGTTTTCTTAGCCTATTCTATGCTAGCATCTTATGTATTTTGAGTTAATATTTGGTGTAAATCAATTGTGAAGAATGTTGGGTGGAGTCCACCAGGGTGCTCTCATTGGGCCCTTTCAGTTATCTATAACTCTGAATGAAGTAGACCCTTAGACTTGTGGTGGATCATTTGTAGATGTTTATTCCAGTAGAGATTTACACCAGTTCCCTATCTACTTATCTGCCTAAGTGTCTTGAACACCACAGTGAGTTTACTGTTCCCTGTGTGAGGATGTGTGTGTGTAGACTTCCAGCTGGTCGACGAACAGGGCTACCTATGATCTGCTGAAAATTCAGAGGGTTATTGCATAACATATGTGACAGACAAATGGATAGTTTTGTGGACACTTCACTATATTTTACAGTGTCTAATCACGAATCTATGAGGGAACTCTACACGGATAACTGTTTAACTTAGTTCTGTATCTATGTAAGATGACTGAACTTAGAAAAAAACGAATTATAACATATTAGGGGCGATTTATCTATCAATATGAGTTGGAAATTGACAATTATTAATCCACTGAATAAGTGATGAAATACTCAACGGTTCGGTAAACTTACGTACTCTCATATTATCTTGGAGGTATATTGTCAGGATAGAGATGACTTAAGTTTGAGCCCCTCAAGTTCTCCTTGGACCAGTGCTAAATAAAACCCACACCCTCTCCATCACATCACTCTGAATGGTGATAGGATCTCTTACAAGTGATTGATGTGTACACAACTGCTGTTTGTAGTGAATCAGTTAGGATGGCCACCATGTTTGACTCAAGGCAATCTGATGTGTTATCGGGCAATGCAGGCAGTTCAACCCTCAAGGGATGACATGATGCCTTAACCCTTCCTTTATTCATTCTGATGCAGTAATAGCAATGCCAGCAACAAATAGCTACATTGGATCATTTGATCATGATATGTGATGCAACACAGGTGTGATACTTGCCAAGGGTGCTAACATGCATCATGACCACAAAAGTTTGTAGTGGATTAAAGCCCTATGCTGTCCAACAAGGGTTGATATGAGTTATGGGTCAAACGGTGTGGGGAGGTGATAAGGGTGTCAGGAAGGAGGAGTGATTGAATATGGGTCCCTACTTCCTCATTAAATATCTCTGATAACATCTACACCCATGTGACAACATGGGATAAGATTGTGATTGCATTTCTTAAACAACATGCACATAATCTTGCCTAATATCCACAATAAAAGAACAGTTGAGTTGATGTTCTACAGTTTCAGAAAGATGCAAAAACCTATGCCCTGATGCATTACCCTGTCCTATCAAATAGGTCTCTAGGGTGCTGTCCTTGTTAGGGTTGACATGTTAGAGATTGTGACCTTAAGAAGAGGGCATGTACAGTGGCCCAGAAGGGCCAAATGGAATCAATTCAAAACGTGAAAGTTGAAAC
This sequence comes from Harmothoe impar, assembly GCA_947462335.1. Classification (NCBI taxonomy): domain Eukaryota; kingdom Metazoa; phylum Annelida; class Polychaeta; order Phyllodocida; family Polynoidae; genus Harmothoe; species Harmothoe impar. Next base: position 69,998,750 of record OX381712.1, on the reverse strand, counting down.
TCAGAACGTGAAAATTGAAACTCGAAACGTGAAATTTGACATTTTTCGGAAATCAGACCATTAGTGAAATTGGACATTTTTGTCTTGCTACTGGCTTTCTCTGGCTTATTCATAACCATACCCAATGCTAAAAGATACCTGTCACAAGCTGTTGACAGATTGACAGGTTGACTTTGAAAGTTGAAACGTCAAACCTGAAATCTGAAAGGACTTTTACTGCTTTTGTTTTTCAATTTTTACGTTTTGAGTTGCAACTTGCACATTTTGAGTTTCACTTTTCACGTTTTGAGTTTCAACTTTTGCGTTTTGAGTTGATTCCATTTGGCCCTTCTGGGCCACTGTAGGCATGTTCTGTTCTGATAAAGACATGTTATCCTCTACACAAAAGCTATTTTGATGAGATATAAAAGGTTATTACCATGTCAAATCATATAAAATAATCATATTCATGGGAAGTTGGGATTATGTGGTTTTTCATTGCTTCATTATTCAATTTTCCTGCATCAGAATCTCTGCACAATCTCTTAACCATCCCATCTTTGGGTTCTATATAACATGCTAAAATAAAGTTATACTAGCAAAGGGGCAGACTAGCAAGGTATATTGGGCAGACCCCAAATGGGGTGGCATAACCTGCTGTCATTGGGCATTGTTCTGTATGTGTCCAGGGGATGAGTCCATCTCAATCTAGTTTTTAAGGTAAGGATAGTAGTTAAGTGGGGGAAGTAGGTCTGTTGGTAAAGAGCTGGCTTTGAAGGCCGTTGTCTTTTGCCTTAGTCCCCTTTTCTACAAAGGACTATTCCTCCACCTCTAAAATAGTAATTAGATACACTTTAGTAGGAGATTACTATTTCGACATGAGATTGTAACCCTGTGGTGAATATGTGAAATTAATTTTTTTTTGTGCAGTCCATCTAATTAATAGGGTATGCATTCTCTATTTATAACATAGCTCCACCTTCATGCATATTACTGTCTGTCTTTCTCTGCATGTGCATTGCCTTTTTTGTCTCTGTCACTCTCCTCCTCTGTTTGTCCCCCTATGCCTTTAACTTTCTGTCTGCCTGTCTGTCTCTTGCGTGCACTATGATTTCCTCAGGGTTTTCCTAAGAAATGATGTCCTCTATTTCCCCTTTATTGTAAATGCTCCAGCACAATGTACTTGGTAAATACACTGGACCATCCAGGTACAGACAGATGATTCTGTGTGTAGGTAGTGAAGCTCTACACATGTCAGCTGTCAGATGAGACAGAACAAGTGTATAGTATGATATGCACACCTGCACATATTGTGTTTTTATTTCAGAAAGTAGCAGTAACCCAAGCACTGGTCGTGATGTAGTCCTATTAGGCACGTAAATCACGAGACTGCGCTGCAATAATATGATGACAGAGCACCTTTTTCTGTATCTCAGTATGATAAACTATTAACTCTCTGTCCTAACCTGCACGACAATGCAGTTTATATGAACAGACATCTTGATGATGATACATATTCGCCCACGCGTACTTCACTTGCAATGAATCAATGAATTAGAAAACAGAAAGTTGGTTCTCATTAGGGATGTCATTGACATTCAATTTAGGACGATGACGATTATTGAAATATGGTTGCCGATATGTAGACAGGATCGGTAAAACTGACTTTGGGGAGTCAGTATCTAGTGTCAATTTTTAAGTATCAGGCTGCAGGCCCTTATAGGGCCGATGCCTGATACTTAAGAATTGATACCTGATACAGACACCCCCAAAATCAGTTTTACCGATCCTGTACTCCTCCATCAGAAATAAGACATTTTGTGTGTGTTTACTCCCTGGATCGAAGCAAATGTGGGCCATAGCACCTCTTGTCTTCTGACTACACAGGGGGAAAAAAAGTCCCCCCTCTCAACATGTCCCCCCATTCAAGAGTTATATCGAAATTTAGCTACTTTTCAATACTATTTTATGTGGCAAAACACTATATACTCCTTTTATATGAAACATCGACTTCTTGGAACAGAAGGTAGCCTGCTTGATTACTTTATTTACGTATCTATCACAAAGTGCATATTGACATATATTAATTTTCTAACACACCCTTTTTACCTCCCCCATCCTGCTATATTTCCCCCAGTTGTTTTCCTTGAACCTGTCAGTTGTTACCCCACAGACTGATACAAGCATAATAAACAAAATAGTGCAGATGAACCACGCCCTCACACATACCTATTCCACTTTTTTTCCATTTCCTGCTCCAATGTAGGTCTCAATAACACTGGCCCCATCTTACCCAGTTTCTAATGTGCCTCACATCCTACACACTAAAACACCTCTGGTACTATGACTGTTTGATCAAATTAACCCTTATACCTGTTTCTACCTACAGGCCTGAGTGGTCATTTTCAGCACAACCCATTGAGACGGCTTTGCTCAGGGGGCATGGCCAATCTATGCAGATTGAATTGTGCCATTGTCAGCAGTGTCAGGTAGTCTCTGGGTGTGGGGCCTTAGGATCAAATCTATAGTGCTTGTATCCATGGCAGATTGCCAGACCTGTACCATGTATACCATACATAGCATGGAAATGACATTGCTAATTCCAATCTTTGTTTAGCAAGATGGTGCAACCTGCGAATTCCCTTTTCATATGTGTACTAAAACCACATTATGCACTGGTGACAAATCTTTGATTATTCACGCAGTATTGTTTTGGTTCTGCTTAAGGTTTGTATTCCTTCGAGAGAAAATCTATCAATCTATGGAAAAAAAAGATTTCACATTCAGTTTTGCTAAAGGCTTGCATTCCTTCAAGAGAAAGTTAATCAGTCTATCGCAAAAATGGATTTCACATTTTGTTTTCCGTCAGGAGATCTCTTGCAGTGAGGACTGGCAAATACTCAACTCACTTTAATACCCCCCCCCCTTGCTCTGCTCCCATAAGAATATCCCAAGATAAAGTGTCCCACTGTGTATAAAAACCTTAAACCTTTAAGGATGGAAAGTCACTGAAAGATAACATTTGTTGTTATGACAGACCAATGCAGCCCCAGCAGGTAACTCGCTGGTGCTGCATTCACCCTGGTAATTAGTTGCCAGGGCTGCATTCATGCATAATGATGACCAAGGGCCTAATGCATTAAGGCATTATGCCGCCCTTAGAGGGCTAATGAATACCCCATCCCAGCACCATAAACCATTTGTACTGAATGGTCCCTAGTCCCATTTCTGATTAACAGTCCATTGTAAGGAATTAGTTGGGGATCCAAACACTCAGAATGTCATTATTTAACTTTGACCTGACATGGGGACCAATACTTGATATGAAGGTTGGATTAGGGTAATTTGAGGGTGCTGAATCCGTTTCTGCCCTGTGTAAAGCTGTATCTAGGTCGGAACAAGGTCAAAAACAAGGTCAAAGGTCAAATCTGCTATCACATAGAATATACCAAGAGTACATGTACAATTACAAAGATCTTATGCATACTATAGGGTTATCTCCATGTGTATGTATTATCACTTGACTGGCTATGGTTGACCTTGATTAGCTCAAGGTCATTTTAGATAGGATCAAACAACAAAAATGCATGCAGCTCTCAACTTTCTCATTACAGGCAACAGGTTATATAAATGTATGTCTATATTGATAAGGTTATCTGTCTAATCAAATGCTCATAATTATATTGGCCACTGCTCGGAATATATATATTCCATATATAGTAAAATCATCCTATTACATGCTTATATATGAAATCGATATAAAAGAGGTAAATTCTCAAAATGGTTTCATCAAATCTACAGCAGTGAATCCTCAGTGCTGATACTTGCTATGTACTTAGCCCTTAAATCTGACATGAAATCATTGTGACTCAGGCAATGGGTATGATATCTTGATGTAAGTAGATTTTTTGCCTCATGTCAAATGTCAATCTGAGGTAAGGACCTACTGGTGGAAGGAAATGGTATAGATTTGAGATCAAAGGAAATGAGGCATCTATCAAATGGGATGGTAAAATTTGTCCTTGTAGCTGTTGCCTAGACCAGTTAACAACGATTTAAAAAAAAGTTTGTTACTAAATGAAAGTTTCCATTTGAATATGCGAAATGAGGTGTTCCAAGTAGCAATAAACTGTAGACCCCATTCCTATCTCTTTCAAAAAAGAAAGGACCAGTCTTTTTTCATGATTGCTTCTAACAACAGTCTTTGTAATAATATACATTATTCTAACATTCTTTGTAAATCATCTGCTCCCAGAAGGTGGCATAGCAGGCTTATCTTGTATTGCCCATGATGTGAGAATTCGGCCAGATACCTCCCAGTAGAGCCTGTACAGCATTGCTAGTCTCCACTTAGATGCCCCTTGCAGATTTCATTTCACACTGCCTTTACATATCTCCTTACAAGTAGCAATCAATGACTCCACTGAGGATCTCTACATAATATCAAGACAATGTACATTTCACTACTCTAATCAAAACACCAAAAAGGACATTTGGTAACAGCCTACAGGCCTGAACAATACCGAACATGGTCTATTTAACCATATGGTAAGCCTGCTGTGCTACCTTCTGATGGCAGATAATTTATTTAAAATGTCAGAATCTTCTATGTCATTACCATGACTATCGATAAAAGCCATCATGATAATAGAGTGGTATATTTCTTACAATATTGAACAAATAAATGTATTCCACATAAAACCAGACAACTTAGATTGGGTTGACAATATTTATTGGGGATTTTGTTGCATAGACACGGGGTTGAGATGAGGTCGCAACGTTTCGACTTCATCAGGCGGTGGTCTGTAGTTTTTCTTTTATGTATTTAAGGACCATGGCTATTTAGATACTACTACTATAGTAGGGTGGACACTTCAATTTGACCAAATAGGACGCTGTATTCGTGCTTTAGCGCATATTGAAGCTAGTAGAATGGGGAGTCCAGACCTGTTCTTATTTTTATTCTATCATGTGCGGTTCAGATTTTATTGCAATTTTAATAATTGGAAAAACACCAGAGTACCTGGCGGGATTGTCGGGATTGCCGGGATTTACCACATCCCGACAACTATCAGTAGGCCAAGGGCTAAATACAAGTAGCCTATCAGAAAAACATATGATTGCATCATTTATTGTATCAAATTAAAGCTTATACTATCAGGTATCTAAATCTGTATAGTTCCTTAATGTATTGTTATTGCTTTAGAGCATACACATTTTTTTAAACAAACACTACGGGGTGGTTGAGAATCAAATCTGATAATTTGAAAGATGTCTCCGACCTACAGTGTCCTTCGTTATAATGCAATTTCCTCACACATGCACTAAGGCAATATGGTCATGTCATACACCAAATTAAACCCACTACAATCAGGAGTTCAGATCTATTTAAATAGTGTTTTCATCATTAACAGTTCAAATCTTGGGAAAATTTGATTATTTAGAAAAAAAACATGAAATAAATTAGAAATTATCGGTGTAGGTTGTCTTAGACAGGCCAAGATCGCAACCTATTTAGCCTGTTCGAAAATGGAAACATAATGTCATGCTGTATATAGAATTAAAGCTAACATGGTTGGCTCTCATTTAGAGCCCAATAGCCATCTTAATGACAGAGAATCAGAGTACTGAATGATTTTCTATGAATATCATAGAAATAAAAAGTTCAAATGTTGATGAAAATATTGTAGGTAACCATAACTTCTTGTCAAAATCGTTCAAAATCGTGCATGTAAAATAGATGAGAATAAGGTTGTCTAGACTGAATAGGGCCTTCTAAATCCTTTGGAAAGGTGCCATTTAGGGCCATCCATTCCTTGTCTAAGATATCTATTTCTGAAGAAATAATTATGAATTACTGTTAGTAATTATCAGTCTACTTGAGCTTCGACAAACCAATACCGCAACCCTTTTAGCCTTTTAGAAAATTGAAACATAATGTCTTGCTGTATATGTAATCAAAGCTAACATGTATGGCTCTCATTAAGAGCCCAATAGCCATCTAAATGACAGGGAATCAGAGTACTGAATGACTTTCTATGAATATTATTGAAATATAAAGATTTAATGTTGATGAAAATATTGAGGTAAATATAACTTCTTCACAAAATCGTTCAAAATCGTGCATGTAAAATAGATAAAAGTGAACTTTTCTAGGCTAAATAGGACCTTCTCAATCCATTGAAAAGGTGCCATTTAGGGCCAAACCATTCCTTATGCAGGATATATAATTCTGGGCAAAAAAAGAAAGTTTAGCTTAATTTTTGAAAAACTTAAAATTATCACAGAAAAAACAACAACATATCAGCATGTAGCCCCAACTGTCTACAATACCCCCCTATAGGACAATGTTCAAGATAGAGTGAGAATTAACCTTTTTCCTCACTGTATCTTTGAGGAGTATTTTCAGAAACTGGCTGACAGATGGTAGAAAAAACGCCCCGGAACTTTATGTTCAACTCGTAATTTAACAGGGTTCCAGGTCTCAGATAATATTCTGGATAACATATATGAATAGATCAGAAAGGTAGCTTTCCAAAAAGTGTTAACATTAATCTATGCAACCTTTTGGGCCAGAGAAATTCACTTTTTCAAAAGGGTCATTTAGCATTACGGCAGGTACGGCCAGCCCGAGCGCCCGCAGAGATTGTCCACCCTAACTATAGTAGTATTTCTCTTTAGCCATATTTGACCATGACCTTTACCAAGGCCATTCAACACAAGCTAAGCCTATGGCAGAGTTGAGTTCTGAATGCAAAAGCAAGCTGAGAATCTGAGGAAACCATTTTGAGGATTTACCTCAGTTGTGACCTTTGACCTTAATTTTGACCTTGTTCCGACCTAGATATCATTTCACACTTGCCAGAAATGGAATCAGCAGCCTCAAATTACCTTAGTCCACTACTCATATAAAGTATTGGTTCCCATGTCAGCTCTTCCCCAGGCTCCCAGACTGGCTCCCCAACTAAATGCCTATCAAAATACACAATACCTACATCATAGTTTAGACAAACCTTTAAGCACTATAGCTTAACAGTACAATAGACCTTTCCTATGCTGACCCATAGATTGTTGCCCTTTCACAAATGGTTGAATAGAGCGAGGAATGGCACTCAGGTCTTGAAAACCCCAACTGTATCTTTAACTTCTTTAAATAAATTTCCTTGTGCGGATCTCCAACGTAAACTGCAAAGGCTGGTAACAGTTGATGCAATGCCCCTCAGCTCCATCCCTCCATTATATAAACCTCTGTTACTGTCTTACGCTATATGGCTGTCTCTCACGACCTTGAGCCAATGTTTTTTTGTCTCTGACCGGGTGCCAGCTCTGACCGGGTGCCAGCTCTGACCAGGTGCCAGCTCTGACCAGGTGCCAGCTCTGACCGGCCTCAATAAAAACGGGTTGTTTAGGGCAGATGATGATAAAAATGGGCAACTTATTACTAGTTTAAAGAGTAATAGCATCCATTAACCTTTTCAGCCAAATTCTATCATCATCTGCCCTTAATAACCCATATTCATTCCGGCCGGTCAGAACTGAAAATAGGGGTGCATTCGTAACACCTATAGCTGCCCTATACATACACTTTCATGTATATACATACATTATTTTTATCATTGCTGGGCATGTTGTCAAACAATAACAAGTCAGGACAATACCTCAGTGATATATACTTGAAATCATTAGCATAAACTTTCTTAGCCTATTCTATGCTAGCGTCTTATGTATTTTGAGTTAATATTTGGTGTAAATCAATTGTGAAGAATGTTGGGTGGAGTCCACGAGGGTGCTCTATAACTCAGAATGAAGTAGACCCCTATATCTGTGGATAATCACTTGTAGATGTTTATTCCAATAGACATTTACACCAGTCCTCTATCTACTTATCTGCCTAAGTGTCTAGTATATCACAGTGAATCTACTGTTCCCTATGTGAGGCTGTGTGTGCAGACTGGCAGCTGGTCGACGAACAGGGCTGGGTGTTATACCTATGATCTGCTGAAAGTTCAGAGGGTTATTGCATAACATTTGTGACAGACAAATGGATATATTTGTGGACACTTCACTATATTTTACAGTGTCTAATCATGAATCTATGAGGGAACTCTGCACGGATAACTTTTTAACTTAGTTCTGTATCTATGTAAGATGACTGAACTTAGAAAAAACACGAATTATCCTACATATTAGGGGCGATGAATCTATCAATATGGGTTGGAAATTGACAATTATTAATCCACTGAATAAGTGATGTAATACTCTAGGGTTTGGTAAACTGACTTACTCTCATTTTATCTTTGAGGTATATTGTCGGATAGAGATGACTTAAGTTCGAGCCCCTCGAGTTCTCCTGGGACCAGTGCTATATAAAACCAACACCCTCTCCATCACATCACTCTGAACAATGATATTAGGCTCACTCTCACCAGATCGATGCAACTTTTATTTGGCCGTACATGATCGGCGGCCGTACATGATCAGCGGCCGTACATGATCGGTGACGTACATAATCGGTGACGTACATGATCGGTGACGTACATGATCGGTGATCTATTGAGTGCCTTACACTTTCTGAGCATGATAAAACATAAATGAACCTTACCAAGGTGTACGTATGATATATGTCTTGAAATGTTATATGTTAGAAATGTATAGATGCGACTATTTATATCATTTTACATGACATTTCAATACCGATCATGTACGTCATGTGACGTACATGATCAGTGACGTACATGATCGGTGATTTATTGACTGCCTTACCCTTTCTGAACATGATAAAACATAAATAAACCTTACCAAGGTGTACATATGATATGTGTCTTGAAATGTAATATGTTAGAAATGTATAGATGCGACTATTAATATCATTTTACATGACATTTCAATACCGATCATGTACGTCATGTGACGTACATGATCAGCCCATTATCTATTGATGGCCTTAATTACCCTTTCGGACCACATTTAAAACATAAATAAATCATAGCAAGGTGCACATATGATGTAAGTCTGAACATGTATAATCTTAGACATGTAAAGCAGTGGGTAATAAGAAAATTTTACAGGACATTCCAAGCCGATCATGTACGTCATGTGACGTACATGATCGGTTGTACATTGAGCCCCCCCCCCCTTTGGCCCCTATAAATATTTTGGGATTTTTCTTTTCCTAATAAACTCCCCAAAACTACATTACAGCCAATAGGTATGGTTAGATGGGTTAAATAGTGAATTAAATGAGGCCTTAGGCGGATAATGTTGTTTTCCGATCATGTACGGCTGCCGATCATGTACGGCCACCGATCATGTACGGCCACTTTTTCAGTTGCACTGATTTGGTGAGAGTGAGTCATTAACTCTTACAAGTGATCGATGTGTACACAACTGCTGTTTGTAGTGAATCAGTAAGAATGGCCACCATGTTTTACTTAAGGCAATCTGATGTGTTATTGGGCAATGCAAGCAGTTCAACCCTCAAAGGATGACATGATGCCTTAACCCTTTTTTTACTCATTGTGATGCAGCAATAGCAATGCCAGCAACAAATAGCTACATTGGATTATTTGATCATGAAATGTGATGCAACACAGGCGTGATACTAGCCAAGGGTGCATACATGCATCATGATGATAAAAGTCGGTAGTGGATTAAAGCCCTATGCTGTCCAACAAGGGTTAATATGGGTTATGGGTGTGGGGAGATGATAGGGATGTCAGGCAGGAGGGATTGAATATGGGTCCATACTTCCTCATTAGATATATCTGATAACATCTACACCCATGTGGCAAGATGAGATAAGATTGTGATTGCATTTTTTAACAACATGCACAAATTCTTGACCAATATCCACAATGAAAGAACAGTTGAGTTGATGTTCTACAGTTTCAGAGAGGTGCAAAAACCTATGCCTTGATGCATTACCCTGTCCTGTCAAATAGGTCTCTAGGGTCCTATCATTGTTATGTTTGACATGTTAGAGATTGTGACCCTAAAAAGAGGGCATGTTATGTTCTGATAAAAACATTTTATCTCTGCGTGCAGGCAATTTTGATGAGATATAAAATGTTATACCCATGTTTAATCAGATTAAATAATTATATTTATGAGGGAGTTGGGATTATATGGACCTTAATTACTTCTATAAGAATCTCCTAACTATCCCATCTTTGGGTTCTATATAACCTGCTAAAATGTATAAAGTAGGGAAGGGGCAGACTAGAAAGGTATGTTGGGCAAACTCCAAATGGGGTGGCATGACCTGCTGTCATTAGGCATTGTTCCGTATGTGTCGGGGGGATGAGTCCATCTCAATCTAGGTTTTAAGTTAGGGATGGTAGTTAAGTAGGGAAAGTAGGTTTCTTGGTAAAGAGCTGGCTTTGAATGCCTTTGTCTTTTGCCTGACGATGTGTGTAGGTAGTGAAGCTATACATGTACATTTCAGCTGATAAGGGAGAACAAGTCTGTTGTATGATATACACGCCTGCACATATTGTGTATGATATACACGCCTGCACATATTGTGTATGATATACACACCTGCACATAATTATTGTGTATGATATACACGCCTGCACATTTTATGTCTTTATGTCAGAAAGTAGCAGTAACCTGAGTACTGGTCATGATCTAGTCCTATTAGGCAGATAAATCATGAGTTGGCGCTGCAATAATATGATGACAGAGCAACCTTTTCTGGAACTCAGTATGATCAAACTATTAGCTCTCTGGCCTAACCTGCATGACAATGCAGTTTATATGAACAGACATCATGATGATGATACATATTCGCCCACGGGTACTTCACTACCAATAAATCAATGAATTAGAAAACAGAAAGTCGGTTCTCATTAGGGATGTCATTGACATTCAATTTATGACGATGACGATTGTTGACATATGGTTGCCGATAATGTATTGCAATATGATATTTAAACTGTCAAGTCCATCTAAAACACTGTTCACTGAGTTAAAAGGTTGGGGAAGTAACAAATACAAAGGTTAATGGTAGCTGAACACCAGCTCTATCATTGCCACTGGAAATGTTCACATAATAATCATATACAGTAAAACTTCGTTATAAGGAGGACGTTGGGACCAGTGCAATTTGCTCCTTATAAGCAAGGTCTCCTTATAAGCAAGGTCAGCCTTATAAAGGTCTAGCAACAGAACACTCCCTACCTGTGTCTCTTATACCCTTATAGCCTTGATTTGAATACAATTCAGATGGGTATGTGTATTATTTCAAGTCAAAACCCCTTCTAGATCCCATTCACGGAGCTTTTGATCTCCCTTCCTCCCTAGGGAAGCTACAAATGTATTCTCCTCACCTCTATGGGATGGGGCAGTGGGCAATTTTAATCAGTATGTGACTGTAATCCTGAGAAATTTCTTCCCTGGGTAAGGTTTGCACGTACAAAATAAGGAAATGAGCCAAAATTACCTCCTTATATCAGAGGTTAAGGTAAAAACACCTCCTTCTAAGAGAGTTTTCTTACTATATAAATGTTTAGGGCAAAATCGGGACCACACAAATCTGCTCCTTGTAAGCAAGGTCTCCTTATATCAGAGTTCCTTATAACGAAGCTTCACTGTATATGAAACACCAATCTACTGTGAGGTAGGAATCTGAACTAAGGCCAGGGGAAAGGATTAGTACCCCAACTGTAAGCTCAACTGTTAGATTTAAAACAGTATGTCTATTAACCCCTCTTCCTCCCTATACTAAACAGTAGAGAGCACCCATTAGGATACACTGGATGCAAGCATGTGTAGTCTGGTACTATGATACAAGGGCATACCTTGTTGTTCCCACTTGAAGAGAATGATTTCTCATAAAAAATATTGACATAATTATATTGACATATCAAAAATGTCAATATATTATATTGAAATATTGACATAATAGCGATATGTCAATATAGCGAATGTCAATGACATCCCTAGTTCTCATCATGATTTCTGCACCATAAATACAAATGAGTGCAGATTGAAGTAAAACACCATGGCTTAACCCTTTGATGATAGATGTCGCTAAAAGATTACATTTGTTCTCACGATGCACCAATGCAGCCCCAGCAAGTAACTTGCCAGTGCTGCATTGGTTCATCATGCCAACCCTTCGCAAGTGTCTCAACCCTGAAGGATCGGAACGATGCTTGAATGCAGCACTGGTGAGTTACTCACCAAGTCTGCATTCATACATCATGAAGACCAAGGGCATGATGCAGTATGTCCTTAAGCGGTTAGTTTCAAAATAACCAAGCATTATTTCCTCTTTTTCAGAGGATTATTCAAGGGGATTTCATTCCTGATTTTATGATGATCAGAAAGTGAGTATGCAAATTGGTTAAATTGGTTATTATGTATGATTAAATCACAAATGTTAAAATCGATAACAATTAAGTTACATTAATAAACTAAAATTTTGACATCACTGACAGATGCTTTGAACAATTAGGGAAAATGATATTAACAGTGATCTGGAGTGTTGTTAATTTAGGTTATTACTGTTTTGGACAAATCAATTACATTGCTGTTTTATTCTGCCATTGCAACAGGATTCAGAGGCTGTCGATTGTTAGGTAGTGGTCACTTGTTAACAACAGAGGGCAATCAGTGGATTTTCATCAGATGGGGTCAAATTATTTATAGTTGTTCTGCTAGCGGGGTCAAAAAATGTCCAGTCCCCCCTAGGCTCGTTGAAATTAAGAGCTGCCAACCCCTTTGTGCTATAGTAACGCTTATGCTTTCCTACTAAAATGGGTGAGATTTCTTTGGTCCACCTCCCTCAAGTTCACTGACCCACCTTATTTTTGAAAATGACCTCTTACCTCATATTTAGGTGGGTCATTTTTGTCTACTGTGCAGTTTTCTGCACAGGTACATTTTCTAGTTTGACCATAGACCACCAGGGGTCTGTTGCTCCACAGATACGTATGGAGGCAGTTACGTATACGAAAATTTGGTTAAGTTAGTAGGTACGAATTGTGTAGTGGGATGCGCTGTTGCTGCATGTATCAATCTTAAAATGAGTACCATATACAATACTTACGTACATGTAGAAACACTACATACAATTGGTTAAGTATACGTAAGTGTAATAGTTACGTATACGTAACTATGCACCTAGAGATAGAGTATAGTGCTGCAAAACAATAGAAAAACATCATTTCCGGTCTGCTACAACTGGTGGCAAGTGACTTACATATACGTAAGTGACTTACGTATACGTAAGTGACTAACGTATACATACGTAAGTGACCTACGTATATATCAGAAATGCAAATCAACTTGCACTTGACCTACACGGATCATTGAACAGTATCCATGCAGTATGCCATTACATTTACCGATGCTAACCTAACTTAAGTATACGTAATACTTACGAATGCCACACAGTAAGTTAAGTATGGTTATTTAAAAATGAAATAAAAAAACCAAATTTTTTTTATTCATTATACTTCAGAATGTAAAAAGAGGTTTAAAAACATGATATGAAATGACCAAAAAATTAGCAAATTGAAGGTTCTTTGTAAACACCACATTCTATATACTTTACATTTGTAGAACACCTCTAGTAGGTGTCCTAGGATTTGATAGAGAAACGCAAATTTTTTCACTTACATACAAGTAAATGTCTATATTTTCCGTATATGAACACTTTAAGTATGCACTAATAGTGGGGGAGAAATGCTATATTTACTAATGCTCACCACTCTTAAGTCATACATATACGTAACTACACCTTTACGTACACATAAACCTGGAGCAACAGAAACCTCCAAAAGTGGTTATTTTAAGTATACGTATCTGTGGAGCAACAGACCCCAGGGGACCTTTGTCTCATATTGGAACAAGTTTTATCAAATTGTCCTAAAATGGACAAAGGTGTTGCCTGACGAATTCCCTAGAGAGAGAACATTAAAACCTATATCCTGAGAGAGCTATATCGAAATTGAGCTACTTTTCAATACTATTTTATGTGGCAAAACACTAGATACTCCTTCTATATGAAACATTGACTTAAGGCTTGAATATCTCAGAAAACAGCTCGGGACCCTCCTATTTTCTCAGCTTTATTGGAAAGTGTATGCTATTATTGTCTTATGTCAAAAACCTGATGAAAATATAGCTACATTTACACCAAGGGATTGGTCCACCTTAACCACTAAGTGAGGCACGACTATAGAGAGAGCATGTGATGACAATGGTGTAAGAAGGCTGCGTATAATCCTTCTCTTCACAGCAGTCCTACATCATTGGTGGGTTCTTGGAACAGAAGGCTATGTTTTTTCACCTCACCTGACTTCTATTACTGTTAGTGTAAACCTTGTCATCTCCTGTGCCACGCTTTCCCTGTGCTTCCATGAAATGGGTCCTGTTCCTTAACTATAGACTAGAGAGCCTTTACATATGACGTCATGTAGGAGGGAGTGGGAGTGTGTGGGCTTCAGTGACGGTCAGTAAGATTGAGATTTGTATCTATATCCGTACCAAATATGGTTATGCAGTGGAATATGATTCTCATTGTTTGACTCTATTTCTTTAGCTAAGTATACATCAAGCCAACATACCTATTGTAATGGCAATATGATTGTATTAGTCTTCTTCATCTATATGTTTGAAAAAGGTGTATTGATTACATGACACAAAATGTATCATCAACTATCTGTCCATCCTAAAAACCTAAAAATCAATTATAAGGTTTTCAATGTGTGCTAGGAGGCTAGACTAATTTGTTGAAATGAATATGAACGTATTTATCATATTGTGTGCTGTGGGTATTTAATCATCGAGAGTGTATCAACCACAAAGGGATGGCAGGAAGCACTGCCAAGTAAGCCATAAAACAAATGTATTGTACCTGAAGGGTCATAGATGAGTAACTGTAGTGGCTTCCATTTCCCCTGTGTCCAGCTTAATCTGCTGTTCTGTGTGTAGCCCACAATTCCTAGTATAGCCCGCAATAACCGTGCCGCAGCACACTGCCTAAGGTATAGAAGTTAAGTGTCCAAAATTCACTGGAAATTTTGGCCCAGATGCGAGGTTGCTCTGATTCGCCCTCCCCTGGGCTTGATAAACGGATTTCTGGGCTGAAATTACACAGAGGGATTGTTATAGCTGTCCTTTATGTTGCTATGTTTTTAGAATTTGCAATTTGCTATTCATTTCTACGCATTAGGTCACTTTGTAGAGGGTAGTTTGTGCAGGTATAAACTCTTTACAGCAGGAGTGCCACCTTTTGATTAGTCTAGACATGACTATAATTAACAGTTTGTACATTTCACTTCATCAAATTAAGGCCTGAAGTAGCATAAGAGCCACTCATAGTCTGCCTTGATTGGGTGTAGAAATCTACATGATTGTTTGAGATAGGCAAAACCAGTAGAAAACTGACCTTTCTCTCCATAACTCTCAGACAGCCCCGGCATCCTACTGAGAGTTACGAGCCGTAACTAACGATTCCCAGTACGACGTGCAAAGCTGCAGAATGCGCTCCTTCTCAAAGTACAAAGCGCCGGAATCTAATCAGTGAGCCCGGTCTGTGAGATAACCAGCTCCAACAAAGAATAATCAAATATACTCTAGATCTACCATACCTTCATGTTTAAGCGCAGGGTGTTCAATTAGCGTTTTGTATAAAGCGCAGCATGGGAGGGGGGGGGTAGAGATGACTTCAAATATATATATCAAACGTTTGATAAGGATCTTTAATAAGTGCATGTATTATATCAGGCTGTGTCTCACAACCTCTGACCAGGTGCCCTCTGTAACCAATTGTCAGAAAAAAGGTGTTTTAGAAATAATTATACTCATATATATAAGGATTTATAAAAACGTAATGGCGGTTGTTATATAATCATTATTATAACTAGCCTCCTGCTGTTGGTATTTTGACCTTATCAAGCCAGGCTGGTCAGAAATGGCACCCGGTCAGAGACGGCACCCGGTCAGAGATGGCACCTTGTCAGAGACGGTACCTGGTCAGAGACAAAAACATTGGCCCAATGTCGTGAGACACAGCCAGAAGCGCCTGGGATATGTTCTTTATTTTGGTGAGCAGGTCCTAGCAATACAAGTTTTGGCTTGATAACCTGAAGGCTGCCAGCTGGCCTGCCTGATTACATTGCTGACATATCTATCAAGAAGCACGGCCTTTTCTGACACACCCTTACCTCTGCCATGTCCTGCTGTTTTGCTTCACCCTGGTTGTTTGATCTGCACCTGTCAGTTGTTACCCACAGGACTGATACAGGCAGAATAAACACGATATTGTATGTAGCGTCGCAGCGCCCTTTCCAAATTTTTCCGCCCCTGACATAGGTCGTTACAACACCCCTTTCCCAGCATCCTGGCCCCTATCTGCCTCCTATCCAACAGACTAACAGACATCTGTAGCTCTGAGAGTTGGATCGAATTAACCCCTATACCTGTTCCCACCTATGTTGTATGATATATACACGCCTGCACAGATTGGCTCTGTAAGTGTTTGTTCATCAGTAATCGCAGCACAAATGATGTCAACATGGTATCAGGCCAGAATAATTATGATTCTGGGAAATAATGATGACACAGCGGCTTTTTTCTATAACATAGTACATTAAAGCTAGATTTTTTCTATTTTCACCTGCAAGACAGGGAATTAATTGTACTAACCTACATCACGACAATGATACAGATTTGCCCACGCCCAACTAAAGTAAAATGATACACTGAATTAGACAACAGAAAATTGGTTCTCACTACGATTCGTGCATAAGGTCTGTGGGTGTTATTCAGAATAAATGAGACACGATGGGTTGTTGATGGGTTTTTATGTGACCAACGTTTATTTTCTCTTTTTCCACACATTAATTCATGGGTATTTGTTTCCGGATCTGATGATCAGAAATGAATAAGCAAATTAGTTTATTGAGCTATAAGGTTTGATTACAGCCTTTTTTGTAAGAATCAAACACGATGTAATTACACAATATGCTCTAAAATCTGAAATCTCTGACGGATATTTAATACTTAAATCAGGGAAAATCACAGTACCCATGATCTGAAGTGTTGGGACCATAGGTTATTACAGTTTTGGACAACTTAATTGCAATACGGTATTATTCTGCCATTAGATTATGATTCAGGGGCTCCTGATTGTCAATGTTAACCCCAGATGAGAAACAACCATATTGAGATCATATGATGACAAAAGTGATAACACGCTGTGAATCATCCTTCTCCTCACAGCTACCTCACAATGTTTTGTTTATCTGTCCCACCTGGCTTATATTACTGTATAATGTAAACCTCATCAACTCGCCTCTACCACACCTTCCCTGTGCTTCCAAGAAATGGGTCCTGTTCCTTAACCCTTTAAGGATGGATGTCGCTAAACGATGACATTTGTCGTCATGATGCACCAATGCAGCCAAGCTAGTAACTTATTGGTGCATCATGCCGACCCTCTGGGAGTGTCTCAACTGCGGTTGGCATGATGCTTGAATGAAGCACTAGTAGTAGTAAGTTACTTGCATGGGATGCATTCATGCATCATGACGGCCAAGGCATAATGCATTAGTGCATTATGCCGTACCCAAAGGGTTAACTATAGACTACAGAGCCTTTACACATGACACCATGGAAAAGGGAGTGGGAGTGTGGGCTTTAGTGATGGTCACTAATAGTTAGTCTGAGATACATAATTATCTCCGTTCCGAACATGCAGTGGGATATATGATTCTTTTTATTTGACTCTCATCCTTTTGTCTCTTTGTAGTTCAAGGAAATATACTTATTGTTATAGCCTTATTGTCAATACATTAGTATATGCAGAGTGAGTATTGTAACCCTTTAATGATCACTTAATGCTTCCAGGCTTTATATCATGTTCGCAGAGCTAAATTCAAAGGCATTATATTAGTGCTTGATGCCAACGGTTAAATTATGCCAATATTGTAATATATGATTAGGGAGTTATAATGACATCAAATGGTAAAACTTAAGATATTGTCTATTAAAGGAAGTGTTGGTACTCTGTTATAAGTTAACGGTAGCTCTGTTTAAGGTACATCAGAAGCAGTCCGAAATAAGCAGTTTTGCGTACCGCTTTGGAGGTGTTCGTGCCAAGATCACTAAAATAAAAAAATAATTAATGAATCGTAGCCCTGGCTAATGATTCACACATCATGCCAACCAACTAGCAATGTATTAATTCTAAAGGGCTGGCACGAAGCACTGCCAAGTTAGTCGTAAAACCAGCGTGTTGTCCCTGAAGGGTTATACATAACGAACTATAGTGGCTTCTATTAGGGCCATAACCTAGCCAATTTTGAAGCATTATCAGCTGATACACCCTCAACAAACAAGCCCAATCTAGTATTTGTAGTATAATTTTGTGGATGAATCAGCCGATAATGTATCCGAATGGACTCATGGGTTATGGCCTTAACCCAGCGTTCATCATTGTCTGCTGCTCTGTGTATAGCTTATAACTTATTGAGCTGCATACAGCTCTGTGTACGATGCACTAAACGGCCCCTTCCCTGAGTACAAAGCAGAAGGTCTGTTTTTTGAACTTTCAAGCTCTAGAAGGAATGGTCAAATGGATCCCAGATCTACCATACTGTTACGTTTAAGTGCAGGCTTTTGAAAAAGTTTTGTATATTATTTGGCAAGTTGGGTTAGCTATACACTTCTGACTGGTTAATCTGATGGCTGCCGTCTGGTCTTAACAGCTGGAAATGTAAAGTTTATTATCAATGTGTATATTGTTCTCCTAATCAGCAAGACTGCCTCATTACTTTGTTTACAAATCTGTCATGAAATATAGATATATTAGTACAGTGTACTGCATATTCTGCCACACCCTCCCAAGGCCTGCTTTTATGCCTCCGCCGGGTTGTTTCCTGTATCTGTCGGTTGTTACCATACAGACTGATGCAAGCAGAGTAAACAGAGCAGTGTATTTGTGAACCACACCCTCAGACACACCCTTTCAACCATGCACATCTCCAAGCACAGACTTTGTCCTACCTTGTAGGTAGGATGGTGTGTGTCACACTGATAATAATGGCCCTGGAAATGTTAGTCACTACGGACTACATTTCTATAGTCACGTGAACGTAGAAAAAACGCCTTTACCAAGTTAGTCACCTATGTCTATAGTAAGTTAGTCATATACTCAACCTATAGTCATGCATTAAATAAGCTGATTTGGGATATATAGTCAAGTGACTATGAATTTAATGCTTTCATGCTCTAAAGTAGTCACACTGACTAATAGATATAGTCCATCATGAGACGGCAGGACGATAAGTTAGGACAAGTACCCACTGGCATCTACCCCCAAGACATCTCCCCTAGGGCCTACTATCTACCCCCTAGGACATCTACCCCAGGCCAACTACCACTACCTATGACATCCACCCCCTTGGACTTTTACCCCTATGGGCGTCTATCCCTTGGAATTTTATCCCCTAGGACTTCTACCCCTTAGGACATCCCCTGCCTTGGAACCTACACCCAGACATCTACCCCCTGGACATCTACCCCCTGGGGCATCTACCCCCTTTACTCTCTAGGACCTCTACTCCTAAGAACATCAACCCCCCACCGACATACCCATATGTTTGAGTAATATCATGTGCAGGAGGTAGATTTCTCCGGAGATATCAGGCATCTACCCCTGGACATCTACCCCCTGGGAATCTACCCCCTTGGACTTTTGTCCAGGGGTAGAAGTCCTAGGGGGTAGATGTCCTAGGGGTAGATGTCCCAGGGGATACATGTCCCAGGGGATACATGTCCTGGGTAGGTGTCCAAGGGAGTGGAAGTCCTAGGGGGTAGATGTCCTAGGGGTAGATGTCCCAGGGGAGAGATGTCCCAGGGGATAGATGTCCCAGGGGATACATGTCCTGGGGTAGGTGTCCAAGGGAGTGGAAGTCCTAGGGGGTAGAATCCTGAGGGGGTAAAAGCCCAGGGAATCAATATTCAAGGGGATAAAAGTCCTAGGGGGTAGATTTCCAGGGGGTAGATGTCCAGGGGTAGATGTCCAATGTCCCTTGAGAAATCGTCTCCCTCCGCATGATATTATTGTCCCCAGGGGTAGATCTCCTAGAGGGTAAAGGGGGTAGATGTCCAAGGGGATGGATGCCGAAGGGGATATAAGTCCTAGGTGGTAGATTCCCAGGGGGTAGATGTCCAGGGATAGATGTTGGATGTCCGTGGAGAAATCTACCCCCTCCACATGATATGACTTATCATGAGCATTTGGAGGGGGTTGCTGTCCCCAGGGGTAGAAGTCCTAGAGGGTAAAGGGGGTAGATGTTCAAGGGGATTGATGCCCTATTGGGTAGAAGTTGTAAGGAGGTAAAAGTCCAGCGGATAGATGTCTAAGGGGATGAAAGTCCTAGGGGGGGGGAAGTCCTAGGGGATAGATTTCCAGGGGTAGAAGTCCAGGTGTTAATGTTGTGGTAATGTTGTGGTAATGTATAGCATGTTTAGCACATCTACCCCTTGGACATCCATCCCCTGGACTTCTACCCCCAGGACAACCATCCCCTGGACTTTTATGTCCTAGGGGTTAGATTCTCAGGTGGTAGATGTCCAGGAGTAGATGTCTGAGGGTAGATGTCTGAGGGTAGATGTCTGGGGGTAGATGTCCGGGGGTAGATGTCTGGTGGTACCTGCCCTAACACCATTGGATAAAGTAGATGAGCATGGGCCATATGCCTGGCACACTATAACCCTTCACCCAGTCAACTTCTGTATATTCTAGTCTGGAAGCCTAGAGATCCACAGTTACATGATCAGAATTTGAACAAAATCACATGATACTTCAATCAAAAGTGAGAATGCTTGTGTCCTATGATGCCTTAAGTAAATATACTTAACATTAACACAAGAGCTAATGCACAGGGAAATGTGTAAAGCAGTAGTTTAGCTAGAATAAGATGTGCCTACCTGAAGTCAGTTGAGCATTCAATTTTGAATCCTAACTGTTTCCTGTGCACACATTCCTGTGACATCATCATTTTGTGTGATCCACATATAGTCACTACTGACTATCTTATGACTAATATGTGACTAACATATGTAATCACCTGACTACGGGGGTCAAAATATGGTGGTATAGCCAGTACTGACTATAGGTTTTATTATCAGTGCACTGGGCCCTTCAGCAATGTCAACATGATACAGGGGGGGGGGGGGGGCTTTGCTAGTGGTGGCTTTATCTCTAATCGTAGTTTAATAGTATATTCGGGATCCAAGCTGCTCTACCTATCATGCATAATATTCTGAGAATGTCGCCTTTAAATGTATAGAAATGTATGTATATTTGCCAGAATACTTTGCCCAAAGGAGAGGGGGAACTTGACACCTGACCTCCACCTCAAGGTGTAGACTCAGTAGCTGCTGGTGAATTCAACCCCTTCTCCATTTTCCGTCCCGATGTAGTCTCAATAATACTGCCCCTGTCCTATCATGGTCCCAATGTGGCTCATATCCCACACACTAACACGCCTCCAGTGCTACAACTGTTTGATCAAATTAACCCCTATACCTGTTTCCACCTACCCCTCTCACTCACTCAGCTTCCCACCCCTACCCCAGATATACTGCATAACATGTTTCTAAGGGCTGGGATGCAGCCTCTATCACTCCCCGTAGACTGCACAGAGGACCTTGGGTACTGCCTTTTTGCCACATTTTGCCTCAACATCCCCCGCGACCCAAAGAAGTTTTCAGAGACGTTGCTACTGAGGTGTTAGGACGGTGTGATGTAGCCTCTATTACCCGCTGTTGGCTAGATGAAGGGCCCTAGGTGATTCTTTTCCTGCCATTTGCCCACAATCTTGCCTGGAGCAATTCGATGCCAAAGATGCCAACTGGTCGGATGAGCCAAACAACTATTTGCATCGTAATCTTGCATGCAGCTCATGGAAACAAACAAAATTTAGGCTCTGCTGATAGCATACATGTAGGGAGATGTTCACTCAGATCTCTTGTGTCACAGACTTTCTGAATCTCAGTTCTAACTGCTTTGCACCGAATGTACGTACTATTTAAAATAAATATAATAAGAAAGTAAAAAAACGAAATCGGCTCACATTTAATGAATATCAGGACCCTTGTCTAGTTCTGGCAGAAGTCTCAGCAGGACCAGGCACCATCAGAAACCTTATCTAATTGTACATGAAAGATGGCTAGGACTAGGTCTGTTTGGTGTCAGCACCTCCTCCAGACCCTTATCACTGTACTGACCCCTCCTGAGCTGCCTCTGGGCATCACCCCCTGGGAGACCACTGACAAGTTCCTATCCTCCCCTTACATGATGAATGAGTCAATTACTGGAAGAAACCCCTTGGTCAGTTTAGTGTGGGAGCTACAGTTGAGAAGCTTTCCAGAAAATCCTAAAGATATGAAGATGGATCAACAAATCTGTAGTGCCACCTACTGATGTGAAAATGATAATAAACCACTTTAATAATATTTTTGCTCGATTCTCATATCAGCAACCATCAGCTTTAGAGCGCTGATTGTAATATGTGACAGTTTTGATGGTAACCTTGTCTAAGTAACTTTGTAATAAGATTAAGCTTCATACAAGTCAACCTGTCACTCTAGGAACATGGTCATCTTTACCAGATGACAGCTAACCAGGAATCGCTGGTTGGGGCTGTATACAGAACCGTAGTGCTATTTGGTATACACTAACAGACACGATGTCACCCTGTAGTGTTATACTGAGATGCATGAGTCAATGTATATACAACATAAATTAAAACAGATTTGTGATCTGTCATACAAATTAGTGGAATAAACTAATAACACAGGCTAACAGATAGATATCCCTTCTAAAGGTCTGTGGATGCATACGGTTGGTGTTGTGTTGCATTAAGGAGAAAAGAGTGGTTAAGATATCACTGCCCAGGCCCCCCCCTGTCCTTTGCCATCTATTAGGCCTACTACCAGATGTCGTGAGGTGCGTGCATAAGCGTCCAGCCCCCCCCCCCACCCACACACACCTAGCTTTCACACTCAGCAGCCCTGTATATGTGAGGGAGGAGGGGGGGGGGGTCAGAGTGTAGCGCTATAGCGCTAAGTTATATGAACAGATGGTGTACACCCTAATGTTGCCGTGGACCATACCTGTTTACTGTACATTATCACGTCTTTCTGAGGAGAATAGGATACACTTTCTTGAATGCTGATTGGTGGGACATTAATCCTTTAAACTATAACTACTTGGGTGCACAAAGTTCTGATCCGTAACCAGTTGCATGCAGTTATGCCATAATCGTCTCAGGTTGGGAACCATAATGGTGTACCAACATGCCAACGTACACAAGGACCAACTGCACGTATATTGTACATGTATGCATCTGTTGTATCATTGAGGATAAGGATTATAGTAGTATGGACTATATGAACATGCAAACATTGAGCTTGATCTTATACCACTCTTTCCCTCTAGAAGCCTAGACAAGTTCAGTTTACGTTACGCATGAAAGCAGCTCCGTTCCGTCTATCCCATTGAATACAACTCCTACATTTCTACATAGGTACCTAAAGTTCTGGTATGTAACCGGTTGAATGCAGTTATTCATCATCGTCTCAGGTTGATAACTGTGATGGTGTACCAACATGCCAGCAAATACAGAGATCAGCCGTATGTTATGTTGTCAATGCTTGCATCCTTTGTATCATTCCTCTCAAGAATGATAATGATAATCCTAGTAGGTATGAACATGCAAACGTTGAGAATCATCCTATACTACTATGTCTCCTTCCCTCCCTCCCTCCCTCCCTCCCTCCCTCCCTCCCTCCCTCCCTCCCTCCCTCCCTCCCTCCCTCCCTCCCTCCCTCCCTCCCTCCCTCCCTCCCTCCCTCCCCCCTCCATCTCTCCCTCTTCTCTCTCCTTCCCTCTCTCCCTCTTCGCTCTCCTTCCCTCTCTCTTGTTCTGTGCTACAACATGATCAGCTGCAGCCTATTTTGATCCCTGAGGAACTCTGAGGACTGAGCCTACTCCCACCTCACTACCCATAATGCACCAGTTCACCTGGTTAATCACGTGACCTAGGCAATACTGAGCTGGTACCTTATGGCCTCATTATCAATCAGTACTTCCGCTGCTTCCCCCAGTACAGGGCCGTATACATTCTGTGAATGTGCAGCTAACTGCTGCATGCAGGAAACCAACTCACTGCACTGCCTTTGATGACAAAGCACTTTTTGCATGGTTTTTCTTTTCTATGTTTTCGTCCTGCTTTGGTTCTTCTTTGTTGGTTCCCTGTAGGCTGTGTCTCACGACCTTGGGACAATGTTTTTGTCTCTGATCGGGTGCTGTCTCTGACTGGCTTCTGTCTCTGACCGGCTGCCGTCTCTGACCAGGCGTAAGAAAAAGGTGTTTTAAAAAGAATTATACTCATATATATAAGGATTTGGAAAAACGTTATGGCAGTTGTTATATAATCATAGTTATAATTATAATTAGCCTCCTGCTGCTAGTATTTTGACCTTATCAAGCCAAGCCGGTCAGAGACAGCACTGGGTCAGAGACGGCACCTGGTCAGAGACGGCATCCGGTCAGAGACAAAAACATTGTCCCAAGGTCGTGAGACACAGCCTGTAGGCGGTTGTGTATGTGTGCACTGAAAGGTCACTGTATAATTATTTAGGCTCATGAACATGCAGTAGGTTTGTTGTATACTCCACCGAAGGGTCCCTGTATACTTCTCTATGAGCCAATCAATCACTCCTTCTGTCTCGCTCTCTCCTAGCTCTCAGTCCATGGCCTTTTCTCTATCCAGCAAAAATAAACTTTCTAAAAAAAAATCTTTTCAGAACTTCCCCATTCAGCTTGGTATTTACTAATGTTGATACTTAAGAGGCAAGAGGACCTTTGTGATGTTGGGACGTTGCATAGCTTGAGAAAATGAACTAAATTTGAAAATAAGACCTCACTCTGCAGAATACTGAATTAGAGGCTGCATATTAGATATTGTAAAGGTGACTTGCTGTAACAGTGCTATAAGCCAAGAACTGGGTAATTGTCCAAGGCACCAGCCATGGATAATTACCATTGCACAAGGCTTATAACTCTTATGCAGCTAGTCACACATATCATATCTGACTTACACTCACAGTAGGAGAGTGTGCTCAGTGGACTACAATCACACACAGCCATGTAGACATACAATATAGTCAGACCATTTTATTTTGTTCTCTCAGCCAACTGTGGTGTAATGGTTTGAAAGTGTAATTATGCATATACATGATAGGCTCTTCAATTCTCCATGGCTGTGTATTAAAAGTGTACTATTTTACCCAAACATAGGGTTTACCACGCTTGATTTAAGTGAGTATATCCGATGTGTGGGACAAAAATTAGATTTCTCTAATAATGAGTCAGAATGTTCACATATGACATACTTAACTTTTAGTCTATTCCATTCCCCCTCATTCCCTCTGATTTTGCTCAAATTTGATTCATTACTCAATATATGGTCATTTTGGAATAAAGCATGCACTATTTCATTCCCCCTATTTAAAATCCATTAGAAGAGCCCATAACTAGACCCCATCTATTCAATTTCTGAGCTGTTACTGCCCATGGATACCATTTTAACATGCCCCAGCCGATAAAAAATACATCTTTACACTGTTGTTGGAACATATTGATGTTAAAAATCGGATATACCCACTTTAATATCAATTGAACCAGGCTGGTGAAGTAGCCTCCTAGACCTTACATCCTGTGCTGCCTGCGTATGAATGCTGAGTTCTAAGGAGCCTTCCATAAAGTATGTCACTTTTTTTTGCCATTTTGAACACCCCCCCCCCCCCCCACTCCCATGTCACACTTTGTCGCACTCCTTCTGACACACCCTAGAAAAGTATGTCACAAATCTGCTGACACCCCCCCGCTTTGCTTGTATTTAGGTACCGTCTTTTAAACAGACTTTCCCGGGGGCGATTCTGGTTATTGTACCTAGTGGCTGGTGCCATAACGTTATAGAATGATTATGGAAAGTTGGTTTTATTGAATGTTCTGTGTGTGAAACTATGCCCCTCCATCAGAGAGCATCTGGGGCTGTAGAAATCTCCTCGACAATAGTCTAGCATTTTAGTGAAGGTCAGGCATTTCTAGACCCACCCACTTGAGGGTCAGGCATTGCTGGATTCAAAAACAGCTTGAAATTCTGGCCATGCTGGATCCTCATGGTAGAGTGGGGAGAGTCGTTTTTAGCCTCTAAGAGGCAGTTTTGCGCCAGTCCAGACTGTTATTGAATGTACAGCATAGCCTGACCCTCAATAAAGTGGCTCTTGACCCATTTATGTTAGTCCAGCAGTGCCTGGCCCTTGTATGAGAGTGCTTTCGGTGACATGGCCTGACGCTGATGTTTGCCTCAAAGCTTGTCATTTACTACATTGTCAACCAAGCTAGCTGAGGACCTGAGGGGGTTGGGCTATTACCTACACTGATATTCCTAGGCTCCCTATACGACCAATATCTCAGTCACTAGTGCCTAACTTAGTTAATCATTTTTTGGCTCCCTATACGACTAACCTAGGTAAGTTATTATTGTCAGGTTGGTCAGTACTGACCAACTAACCTCAGTCGTTTAATTTACAGGGGGAGCCACTGAGTGGTCATCATTGTATCTTACAGGTGGCCCCAACTAGTGGTATACAAATACAACACAACAATGAAGATCCTAGGTTAGCCAACACTGACTGACCCCTCAGTCATTTTTGAATATAACTTTGCCTTTGTGACTAACACACATATGACAAACCTAGCATAGTCTATACTGACTAACCCTTTCAATCTATTGATTTTTAGTGTATAGGGTATTTATACAGGAGCTTGATCTCCACGTATTCATGATAACAATAAACTGGTCAAACATGCTCATATGATATAGAAAACAAGCATCTCTGCAAGATAAAATACGATTTTTATTACAACCCATAGCCTACTGCACTGTCATACTGCTGCTTTCTGTCCTTCGAATAAAACATAATATAATTCTGCACAACCCCACCATTTATGTATTATAAATCAGAGATGCTTTAGTCCCGACAGAAACAGCTCTTTACTAAGGGGTATAAATTGACATGGATGCGTAAATACAAATCCTGCAAAAGGACAACTCTCCCTCGTGATACCCAGAACACCTGATTGTCCTCTGTATTTTCACAGCCAAAAACAATTCCCGAAAATAAGATCATCTTGTCTGATGGACAAATGATGGACTAGTTTCAGGAAAAGTTATGAGAAATTGTTTTCTTAAAACTAGCCCAGCAGGCGAGTTTATTTATCTTATTTTCTTGAAATGGCTGTGGGACACACGGAAAACAGCACAGCCTGAGACAAACTGAGCAACAATGACAAATGAATTATGTGTCCTCCGAATGCAGCAAACCTTATATCAAATTGAATTGGACATCATATAGAGGTATAATTGTCCCCGACCAGTCTCAGGTTGAGCCTTTAATAAACTGATTGGATTCTCATTTTCATTTGACATTTCATCTTGTATGGCACAGTGGATCATTATTGTTGTTCTAATTTCCCACACTGTGTCTTGATGAATATCATGCGACAAAATGAAAAAATACACTGTACACTGTAAAAAATTGGTTGCCATTTTTGTAGGTGTACAGTATATTCTACTGTAGATGTACAGTTCATTGTGGGTAAACAGTAGAATCTACTGTAAATCTACAGTAGTTTCTACTGTAAATCCATTCTACAATAGATTCTACTGCAGATATACAGTAGATTCTATTGTGTACTACGGTGTACTTACTATTTATAGTGTACCATACCAGATTTGTTCTCCCCCTCTTTAGTTAATGGTAGCCTGTGCTTCTCTCCATGGTATTAGGCCTTCTTTGCAAGAGTCACTGAGGGAAAACTGCTTTTAAAAGCTCAATACTTCTGTAGGCTTTACATTGCTCACTTAAGGAGCGACTGAATACTATTTATCATACATGCATAATAGTACCCCAGTGTAATTTTGACAGAGAAAAGAAGTAGAATCACAGTGACTCCCAAACAGGAGTCTGGACTCAATCACCCTAATCACGACTCTAAATTGACTCGAAATTATTAGGGGGATTTAGAATAGGAGACATTATGGAGTTTTTATGGAGTCCTGCTAATGTTAGGGAGTCACTTTAGAGTCCTGGGGAGAGTTGCCTCAGTGATCAAGATGGTCGAGAGTCACAGTGATTCTACTTCCTTTCTCTGTGTAGTTCTCTATGCGGATATACATTCAAGGAATTCCTCTTATTACCTTAGTGACAAGATTAGGTAAAGGCATCTACCATGTCAAGGAATTTTATCCATGTTATACTCATTTGGCCTTTTATCAGGTGGAGGACTAGACCAGTGATACAGCCTGGCCTGTATTTCCAGGCAGCCTGTTAATTTAGGCTGCCCAGGCTGGTTTAACAGGCCGGGAGTCTTTACAGGCAGGGTTTGTGTACAGGTTGTTCACACTCTCCCAGATACAGTGTCTGTCAAGGCACATTATGGAAATAAACACTTTACGTAGACGTCATCTAATGCCATTTGATGATTTTAAAGAATTTCAATTTTGATTGACTTTTAGAAAATTATAGCAAACCCAAAAGAATCCCCTCAAACTAGCCTAGAATAAAGAATGATTAATTTAGAACTACGCCTTAACCTATATTATGAGAATATCTCTCCCCAACTACCCTGGCAAAAAAAAAAGGTTTATTTCAGGTAACATGGCAAGAAAATGTAGGGTCGGTAGGTCGGATTTTTTTTTTTTAACTTTTTTTTTTTAACATGAAAGTACTAGCCGGCCCCTCCGAAAACCCTAAAGTCTACCAAAAAGGGTAAAAATACAAAAAAAAATTCAAAATTGCATAAAAAAACGTACGGTCGGCCTTGTTCTGATAGGGTTGGCGGGTTACCTGAAACAACCTTCCTTTTTTTGGCCCCATGTTCTATATGCTGTACTGCATGGGTCTGTATACTGTAGCAACAGCTGCAAAGGGACGTAAGAAGATCCCCGACTGTCAGCTTGATGTTTTCTTTGTGAATGGTAGAAAAACATGAATTCCTCTTACGACAAGGGAACTCTTGAATGGCAGCAGCTAGGGTATTTTTTGAGGCTAACACACAGAGAAATGACGCAGGTTCCTCACTTTTTACATGCCTCATAGTAGGCATTGGGTGTGTATTTTAGGTATGCCAGATTGTTTCTAAGCCAAGAAAGGTTGCTGATGGTGTAGATAGAGGCAATCAGATGGACCTTGTAAGGAATATTTCATTTACAGAATATAATTTTCTATGATTAAATCACACTTTGCGAGCAACATGTGAGACTGTGCATGGCTTATTTCTAACCGATTACTTTTTAGCATTAATCCCATTACTTGTAAATCTTTTGAAACTACCAAACCATAAAAGCAAATGTATATGCAAGTCCGTGTCTGTTTTAAATTGTCCTGGGCATTACATTCTACAGATTACTTTTACATATGGTTATCATGTATACA
Organism: Harmothoe impar; assembly: GCA_947462335.1. Lineage (NCBI taxonomy): Eukaryota > Metazoa > Annelida > Polychaeta > Phyllodocida > Polynoidae > Harmothoe > Harmothoe impar. Next base: position 69,969,239 of record OX381712.1, on the reverse strand, counting down.
TCAATGTTTTCATTTACACTACAGATCCCGCACACTTAGCATAACATCTCTCAGCCTAACTAATGACTCCCAAATCCGACAGGTTCTAATGCTGAGGTCATTCCCCACTGCACTGAAAATCCATAGGTTGAATGGGATAGTCAGTAGAGACTAATCCAGGTTGGTCATATGAGTGTTAGTCACAATGGCGAAGTTATATTCATGAATGACCAAGGGGTCAGTCAGTAGTGGCTAACCTAGATCCATCATTGGTGTGTTGTATTTGTATACCACTAGTTGGGGCCACCTGTGATGACCACTCAGTGGCTCCCCCTGGAACTAAAAAGACTAAGGTGGGTTGGTCAGTAGTGACTAACCTGACAATAATAACTAATCTAGGTTGGTCGCATAGGGAGCCAAAAAATGACCTACTAGGTTAGGCACTAGTGACTGGGAGGTTGGGCGTTTAGGGACCCTAGGAATATCAGTGTGGTATATCACTGATCTGTTCCCTGCATTAGCAACTGCTCATAGCTAGGCAGGAAATAACCAACACTTGTTAGCTATTTATGTGGCCTGCCTCATTTGAGTTTGGGGCAGGCTAGGGACAGGTTGGGGTTAGTACTAGTAGCTCATTCCTTACTGGGATATCACTGAGCTGCTCCCTACATTAATCCCTACCTGTAAGCATGTAATTTATAGACAAAGGTGCACGAGTTTATGGTCTGTTGGGGGGTTATTTCACGAGTTGACCCTCGGGCTGTATTTCACGAGGCCGTAGGCCAAGTGAAATGCGGCCTGAGGGTCAACAAGTGAAATAACCCCCCAACAGACCATAAACGAGTGTGCCTTTGTGTTTATTTTTTACCTTTTTCGATTCAAATTAGATTATTAATGGGTGGTTAAGGGCTTAAAATAGCTTTTTTCTACGGCATTTAAATGTAAACAAACCGCCATTTTGATGACGTCACAGGCCGTGAAATACGGCCATAGGTTATTTCACAGGGGGTGTGCAATACGGCGTCCTTTGGTTAAGTCAATGGGACTGCTGTATTTCATAAAAAATAAGATTACCAACCTGGTGTGCGATCCTCCATGCTGCAAAGAAAGACTTACACCATCGGAAAGCAGCCTGTTATATTTAATGAGAATTGATTGTCATTCGAGAAGGGTGCATTCAGCTCCAATTTCATCTACACTGTCTGTATATTCAGCATTACTTTTAGAGCCTGTCACTTAAACCAAACCTACACATGAGAATTGTGAGGCACCATACATAATGTGTAACATCAAGGAGATATCTGATATCTGTCGATGAGCAGCAATATATTAACTAGAAAAAAAACAATGTTGAATCAACACCTGTGGACTCGTGTTTAGTATGCACCTCACTCTCCTACTACAAACATGTAAACAGATAAAGGTATAAAAGGTTAGTCAGTAGTGGCTATACCAGGTTTGTCATAGGCACATTAGCCAAAATATAACTATAAGTATCTCAGTCAATTTCTGGCTCCCTATACGATATTTATTTCAGTCAATGCTGTCAGGTGAGTCAAACCGACTAACCCCCATTCATCTTTTCTCTTTTGTGCGTAGTAAGGTCAGTCATTTAGACTAAGGCATTAGTTTGGTTTGGTCATTTTTGTATATATTTTCTTCATTTTGACTAATGAAGGGTGAATACTCCTATGAAAAACCTGGGATAACCACTACTGACTATTGTCTTAAACATAGATTTTCAGTGTAGTTCCCAGCACAGCCCCCAGTTGGAAGCAGTCACACGCTGAAGTAAAATAAAACATACAATGCACCTGTTGTACATTGAAAACCAAAATGTGAAAAAGGCAAAATATAAATGATGAGTTTCTAGGAAACACATGCTCGAGTCTGTTTAAATATGTAAAGCTGTAGAAGAGATGCCATCAAACTCCACAAATCAAATGCAGCTGCATGAAATTTAAAAGAATTAATCCTGTGACCATCACAGATCTTTTCTGATTAATTCAGTTAACAGCAAATTCATCCCGATTCACTCAACACAAAACATCACAATGTATCTCTCTGCATTTAGAATGCAAATCAACTTTGCATAATCATTAGACCTCTTCTACATAGACAATGAAGGCTGCAGAACTGTCTCAATAATGAACTGCTTGTTGTACCAGGCACAGCATCATAAAAGTATGGGTGTACATGTATTGCAAGAATATAAATAGAGATCTCACATTTGCAATCATTTGTGCAGATGATTGCAACCTGAACAACAGCAATTTCTCATGAAACCTGATAAGTAAACCTCAGCTGCACAAAATATAATTTCTAACAACAACAGCATGTCTGACAGATACAGACTGTATCACGCTGTACAGTGTCAACTACCCATCCAAAAGTTATGTCAGCCAGGCTGAAATGCTGCTCCTCAGCTGATCTTCTAGCACAACCCTTTATGGGCAGAATATTGCTTTACTTGATCATTGTAATGGGGATATGACTCTCGTATGAATTCCTGCTTTCGTATATATCTCTTATGTCACTACATACTATCTATACTGCATAAAGAATACTTGTAATAAACTTGTGTCTATAGATATAATACAATATTATTGATTGTTCCAACTTACACATACTGGTAAGACAAATCGGTTCAAACCATTTATTATAGCACCTCCGTGTTAAACCATTTCACCTTTTTCAATATTGGTGGTATTTTGCAATGCTATGTAATGCCCTCTCCATATTGTGATACTCGATCCTGAAGTCTGATCAGCTAACTGTTTTGTCAGTAATACCATATTTAGATACATTGTGTCTGATCAGCTAACTGTTTTGTCAGTAATACCATGTATAGATACATTGTGTATCACTTGAAGTAGTTGCATCACCTGCCAATCTGGTCTTACATGCAATATTTCTAGTGCTCTTCCCAGAAGCATTACACAGACTTTTATCGTTAGATATTTCTTCCCATCCCTCCTTTGTGAATAGTTGCTTGCCCAAGTTCCTGGCACTTTTGTACAGGTGTTATGCAAGGCAAGAAACTACATTAAGAAGACACCTGCAGAAGCTCAACACCTTCTTTAACAGACTTGTCTCGTTCATCTCTTACAGATTACTGATTCAAAGACTTGATTGTAATTCAATATGGGTATCAGGTGGGGAGAACATCCTTTAAGACATTGAGAAAACCATTGTTTAAACTGCTGATGCTGAACTGCATGCCTGAGTTAAATAATAACAGCAGATAATCCTAAGTTTTTCCCATTTGATGGACTTATTTGTGTAGGGATGAACGTTATAGTGCTCAAGCAGCTTGGTCAAAGGGGTATTCCTACAAGTATCTTCAATATATGTTCTCGAAGATTACTATAGTATTACATTTTGGGAAGGTTTTAAAAAAATGCCTATTCATTAGTTTTTATGATGCACCAAGGAAGCACAGGTAAGATATCATCTTTCAGCAATAACACATAAACTTTCAACTGTGGAAAGAAATCTCTATATGGAAATGTCAGGAGATGTATCTTAGAAACATTGAGAACCAATTGAAAAGTTGTTTATGGTCAATTAGAGAATGCAAAGCATTTGACGATGAAAATAATCTTAAGTGGAACATTATGAAACAATAAGCAAGATAGCCAGTCCGGTTATTACTTTCTTAATGGGAGGAGGGAGACTTTAATGCATTTATTTTACTCAAAGAAATAAGTATGTTAGCAACATGAGCAATGGTCCCTGGAGATTTTTACCTTTTTAAGTCTTTCTCTTTCCCTGAAAATAGTCTGCATGCGTTAGTATTACAGTCCAACAAGTTAAGGTGGCCCCTCAGGTAATCTGTTGCTCAGAAACATTCAGGTTCTCATGTACTGAGCATAAAGAGTTGCTGTTTGGCTCCTAAGTGGGATGGATCTGGCCCTAGAGGCATATCAGAGACTTGACTTCTATTTAATTGCCCTCTGGACCATAGATCACCTGGTGGTTCTTACAAAACTCTTTATTCAATCTGCTTGGCAGTAATATGATAAGAGGGCACTATTATCATAATTGTATCACTTAGTACTTTCTTCTGAGAGACTGCTGTATAAATAATATGAGCCCTTTTGAAAGCACCCAGATTGAGATGCTTCAAGTTTAATCTCCTACCGCTGCTTACCACTATTCTGGTATCAGTGGAAGCCACTATTGGACCACTGTTTGGGTGGTGGTTGTGGGGAAGCCATTACCTGATGTGTCACGTTTGTCCTCTTGTGCCTTAACATCGGCCCTCTTGTGGCTTCCTTTTATGTAGGCATGCATGGTGTTGGCAGGGAACGCCTGTCCCTGAGGATGAGGGGGGGGGGGGTAGAACATCTGCAGTAGGGGGGGGGGGTGGGCGTGGGTGGGTGGTGGAGTGAGGTGTTCAGGAGCCAAAGAAGGTTGGAAATAGCATCTAGGAATTAGGTCTATCTATCAAGTAGCAATAGCAGGATCATCAGAGCCAGCAACACAAGACAGGAAAGTATGTTTTGGGACATTGTCCTCTAAACTGACAAAGGTAGACATTGACCCTTTCATAAGAGTGATACGAATGAGTCACACATGAACTAGCAAACATACAACAGCACACTTCTAAACTAAGCAGCTGCCATTCATCAGAAGTCCTTTGCTGTGCTAAACACTTAAGTTGATAACTTTGCCATCAAACATGTTATTTTCTCCTTCCAACATTAGTGAAAATAAAATAAGCAACATTGATTTTTCTGCAACGCAAAGCTGCTGTGTTTACTTTCAATGGGCGCTGGGGGAGGGGGGTTATAGCAAATTCATTGTTAGATGACATAACAAAGTGTGACACAACAACAATGAGATAAAAGAAAGTGTTTTGGCTGTAAAAATGCATTAGAATCCCAGATGTCATGTTTTAGCGTACAAAGAACAAGAAATTATTGTCATCCTAAAATGTCCAGTATCTAATAGTATCTGTGACTTTCCCTCTAGCTGCCATGCATATAAGGGTCAAAGGGCCATTAAAGTTATGCAACTTAGATTCACTAGCTGTGAGGACTTTCAGCATTAAGCCTCTTATCAGAATGCAATGCCAATCCCAAGTTACATCTGTTGTAGAATAGGAGCTAATGGACTTCCCAGTAATCCCCGTCGTCTCTGAAAGGTTGAGCTCCCAGTCTAATACCCTGTACATACTCAAGGGACATATACAGAATAGGATAGACAACAGTTAGGAAAAGAGGAGGCTGCAAGCGCCAAGCCTGTGATTTGATGGTACATAGTTTTACTATACTTAAAAGGGGTGGGAGATATCTTACCATTTGTTTACAGGGCATGTATAGAGTCAACATTTTCTAGATGTTTGCCGATTTAATGTTTCATGGATTTGCAGGCTCACAGGTTCTGTTTTGAGAAATATTGCCTGATAACCTTAACCTTGAGGATGATTTGATAGTCAAGCTACATTATTGTATTGGTTTTATTCAATGATGTACAACAGTATCACAAGCCAGTAACTCAGGAACCTTCAGTTCTGTTATATTCTGTTTTTTTAGGGTTAACTGATACATGGAGATGCATCTAGAACTCAGCACCATTGCTACATTTTTACTTTTATTTGTCTGACACTTAAACTGACTCACAAGAAGTAATTCTAACACCCGCTCATTAACGTCCTGTCATGTGTAATTGCAGAAGCTACTATAGTGCAGCTCTAATCAGTCTTCTCTTACTATTAGCTTAACTGTGCCTCCCCTCTTACTGCCATTACTTGCTGTGCCTACATATGACTGGAAGTCAATAAGGTCTACAGCAGGTCCTGGCAACGCTGGCCTCCTGGTACATGGCTACCTCTAGGGGCGCCCTCATAATGGAGGACGTACAGGGTGTGGGCTATAGCAGCGTCCTAGTGTATCACTGCCATCCAAAAGTTTAATCTAATATATTTAATTTAACTATATAATAATCCTTCTTGATGCTTAAATCATATATAATGGTAAGCAAACTACATACTTTAGATACCCTAATGTTTTTTAAGAGTGTACATCGCATGAAAAATGACCACAATGTCTTTATTTGACCAGCTTACTTCAAAATTCATAAATGTAGAACTGTAACTCAATTGTGATTTTTGTGACAAGTTTTGGACAAAATTCATTCATATGAATTGATAGGTACATATCTCCTCTAGGTGAATCCAAAAGGTCAAAGGTCTCCTTATGGGAGCAACTGAGGTATATTGAGTTTAACAATGCGACATATATGGACTATACACACAGAGTAAGCCTTTGCCTGTGCCTTGAAAAGCAGCAGCTAGCCTTGCACCTCCCCGTAAGGAGGCAGGGGGGGGGGGGGTGTCGGAAAGCCGAGCCAGTGCAGGATGGTATGTGCGGGTGGGGTGGGGTAGAGGGCGGGGATATGCTTTACACGGCTTTCCCGGGCAGTGGAGGCCGGAGATGGGTGGGACTGTGCTGGGGGGGGGGGGGTCGGAAAGTGATATAGCCTACGCTGCTAAAGACTAATAAAAATAACACACACAACATGAATATGTACCCGTCCTAACTGTACCTATCTCCCCCACATAGGCGAGGGGGTACTTTTTGGGTCCATTCTTAGGGCAAAAGGTAGGATGAGATACATGCAGGTTTAGTGTATGAGCCTAGACTCATATAGCCAGGGGAGTGTGAGTACCCGCTCCTTCTGGCTATTTAAGGTAGACTTTTTCTTTTAAATATAAAAGTAAGTGATAAATATTACCTGCTATGTTATGTTTTCTAAGCGATCAGTCAGATCTACACAAGACCACTTCAGTACATGAAACCACACACCATATTTGCCATACAGCAAAAAGTATGCTTTACTGGTCTCAGAATGTTTCCTACCATATTGGAAACTTGCCATGAAAGAGCAATGTAATATAACTATCATGCTTTTGGTGCAAAATATCTCATCATATTGTAAAAAGAACAACAGTGGTTTCGACCTCCTGGCAACCTTACTCATGCTCCAACATAGGTAAATGTATTGTTACCTTGTAACTCTTCCAGAGGAGAGCTTAATTAAACTGTGACAAGGAAATAATGATCTATGAGACCTGGTCATATGTGATGGCCGAAACAATGCTTTTCCTATTTTCGTAGGAAGCAAACAAGAATATTTGAGCTTTAAATGTAAACAGGGAAAACATTTAGAGGACAGTCCTACCTGGATGCATAGGTTGTTAGCCTTTAACACTGAGCACTTGTTGAACTCATCTAAACTGTAACCTGGAATGACCCTGCAAATAATGCAGGCTTGCACTAGGGTATAGCAGTTTCATGGAGAATTCTCCATTTGACACGAATGCACTGCCATTGAGTTACATTTTCCTCAGAAAATCATCTCATATTCATAAGAGATGAGGAACCTCCATAACATATTAACACCAACATCACAGACTATTAGGAGACTAGTTGTACAATGTATATAAGATCTGTGCTAATAACTTGCACTGAAATACCTAATTGTTTGCAATATAGAGTGAAAATCTAAAAGTCTAAATGTCCATAAAACCACAGGCACAAGCTGAAGTATCACACATAGTCTGCCCCACACCTGATATACACTTAACCCCAAAACATGAACAAGGAAAAATATAAGTGACAGGTTTCTAGGAAATGCATGCTAGAGTCTGTTTCAATATGTAAAGCTTTAGAAGAGATGCCATCAAACTTTTTCACAAATCAAATGTAGCCGCATGAAATTTAGAAGAATAAAGCCTGTGACCATGAAGGATCTATTCTAATTTATTAAGTTTACAGCAAATTCATCCTAATCCACTTAACAGAAAAACCAACCATTACTGTCTCTGCATTTAGAATGCAAACTATTATCTTTTGCTTAATCATTATAGATTTCTATGGAGGCAATCAATGCTGCAGAATAGTATATAAGATGAACATTGTTTGTTGTATCAGGCCCAGCATTGTAAAAGTATGGGTGTAATGTAGGAGTAAAAAATCTCACATTTGCAGTTATTTGCTCAGATGATTGCAATCTGAACAGCAGATATTTCTCATGAAACCTGATAAGAGCACCTCAGCTGCACAAAATATAATTCCTAACAATAACAGCAGACAGAGGACAGACAGATACAGACCGCTTCAAGCTGTAGACTATCAACTACCCGTCCATAAGTCATGTAAGCCGGGCTTGCTGCTTCTCAGCTTACTTTCTAGCACAAGCCTTCATGGGCAGAAAATTGCTTTACTTAACTATGTAGCGGGGTTACGACTCTTGTATAACTGTTTTTATATATCTCTTATGTTACTATGTATTAGCAATACTGCATGACGCATATTTGTAATAAACCTGTGTCTGAATATATATATTCCATTATATTATACAATACATCATGTAACATTGTACACAGTATGACTATGTGTCTGTTTTCCTTTTGTAGGAGAGCTGCTGTAGGGTTTTGGGATAATTTGTGCTGACTAGAGGGACAGATAGGATTGGTAGGTGTATGAGGAGCATGCCGCAAATCATAGGAAAGGAGGAGGGAGTTTTTTGTCAGTAGTTAAGCAGATAATCTTTAGTAGTCAAGGTTCAATTTTGACAAATACTTAAATTAAAATTAGTGAAATGCTCATTTACTGGGACATGCTGGTTTTGTGTAATAAAACTGTTGATGGCTCGCCACTTATCCCAGATATGCTATTATTTAAGGAGAACCTATTAATTGTTCTAACTTACACATACTAGTCAGAAACACCAGTTCAAACCATTTATTATAGCCCCTCTGTGTTAAATCATTTCATTTTTCTCAATATTGGTTGTATTTTGCACTGCTATGTAATGCCCTCTCCATATTGTGATACTTGATCATGAAGTCTGATCAGCTACCTGTATTGTCAGTCAAATTATGTATAGTTACATTTTGTATCACTTAACTTAGTTGTATCACCTGCCAATTTGGTCTCACATGGGTGGCTCTATTTACTAGCAACCAATGGCTCCCGGGTGACCACCTTTGATTTTATTCTAAATTGGTATTCTGATAGCCCAATGTTTCCCGAGTATCATCTGTGAATATGGCTTGGATATTTTGAGCGGTTCCACAGATCTGACCCATTATGTGCAAGGTGGTCAGTTCACCAAATGCAATTCTTAGAGCTGGTCCATTTTCAGAAGTCTGTTATATGAAAACTATGACAGCTGGAAAGTCACAGCTAAAGCAATTAACTTATCTTTATATGGACAGCTCATATGAGGAGCAAGATGGCAGATAGCCTTCACCTTGTAGGAGCAGGAGTACTCCAAAGTCAAGTGGAAATGAGGTATATATGGTAAAATACAAATATTTGATACTTCACTACAAGTATATTTATGAGAAAATCACAGGGTCATGTCTTTAATTAATCATGGGATATAAAGTACTATAGGCCCTATGGACATATACCCCTAAAAAGACAATACACGGGGCGCTGGGGGTGCTCAAAGTAGGCTTAGTTGTCTAAATGTCCCAAGTTTGGCAGCCATTATGGCTATGCGGGTCAACTTTGAACAATGTAAAATAATTTCTCCTGGACGAAGTACATCAGTAAGTTTAAAGTGTATGTAGTGGCTAACTGGCTCCGTGTTTTCTTCTTATCAAAATAATTTCTTGAATAAGTAAAATATTGGCCAAATCATCAAATACCACAAACCTTGGTGGCCATCTTGCCATGTTGATAGCCTCTAAATAAGGTGTTATATTTTTTTCCTGAGACAGCACATCTATATGTATCAAGTACATATAATGCCTCATTGGTTCCATGCAATTTTCTTGCTAAAATGTTCTTTTGAGAAAATACAATGTTGGCTTTGCATCAGAATATGCCAACTTTGGTAGTTATTATGCCTATGTGGAACAACTTGAAACAATAGGAAATATTTTTTCCCTAAGAAAATACATCTGTATGTATCAAGTGGGCATACTGCCTACCTGGTTCTGTGTACCTTTCTCATTAAAAAGATTTTTGAAAAAATATAATTTTGCCCTGCGTCTGAATGTTCCAGCTTTGGTGGCCATTTTTCCTATGGGGAACAACTTTAATCAAAGTACAGTAATTTTGCCTTAAGGATGCACATCATCATATTCAAAATGCAAATAATGCCTAAACGGTTCCATGCATTCTTCTCAAAGAAATAGTCCATTTTGCATATAGTCATTGGCATTTAGTCATAGGCATATAGTCATAGGCATTACTGCACATGAGATATATAGAAGTGCTTTCTCAGGAAAAAAATATTACACACTGTTTAAATTTGTTCCACATGGCCACAATGGCTACTAAAGCTGGACTATTCTGATGCAGGGCCAACATTATATTTTCTCAAAAAAACATTTTAATAAGAAGAGTACACAGAACCAGTTAGGCATTATATTCAATTGAGATATCTACATATGCATTCTCAAGAAAAAAAAAATACACATTTTTTCGAGTTGTTCCACATGGGCATAATGACTACCAAAACTGGCACATTTTGATACACAGCCAACATAATATCTTTTCAAAAAAACCTTTCAATAAGAAAAGTACATGGAACCAATTAGTGATCCTATGTGCTTGATACATATAGATGTGCTTTCTCAGGAAAAAAATTAAACACAGTGTTTACAGTTGTTCCACATGGCAAGATAGCCACCAAGGTTTAGGGATTTTGATGATTTAGCCAATATTTCATTTATTCAAGAAATTATTTCGATAAGAAAAAAACACGGAACCAGTTAGCCACTACACACACCTTAAACTTACTGATATACTTTGTCCAGGAAAAATTATTTTACATTGTTTAAAGTTGACCCACATAGCCATAACGGCTGCCAAACTTGGGACATTTGGACAACTGAGTCTACTTTGAGCACCCCCAGCGCCCCCTGTATTGTCTTTTTAGGGGTATATGTCCATAGGGCCTATATAGTACTTTATATCCCATGATTAATTAAAGACATAAGCATGTAGTTTGCTCATTTCTCTACTTGTAGTGAAGCTTCAAATAGTTGTACTTTTCCATATATACATCATTTCCACTTGACTTTGGAGTGCTCCTGCTCTTACAAGGTGAAGGTTATCTGCCATCTTGCTCCTTATATCCATTGTCAATATAGAGATATGTTAGTTGCTATAGCTGTGACTTTCCAGCTGTCATAGTTTTTATATAACAGACTTCTGAAAATGGACCAGCTCTAAGAACTGCTTTTGGTGAACTGACCACCCTGCACATAATGGGTCAGATCTCTGGAACCGCTCAAATTATTCAAGCCATATTTACAAATGATACTTGGAACATATTCATCCATCATTCTATTGACTTAGGAGCAAATTGAAGATGGTCACCCGGGAGGATCTTCCATTTTTGGTAGCTTATAAATGGACTCACCCACATACAGTATTTCTGGTCCTCTTCCCAGAAACATTAAAGACTTTTGTCATTGGCTATTTCTTCCCTCCCCCCTTTGTGAATTGATGCTTGGCCAAATTCCTGGCACTTTTGTGCAGGTATTAGGCAGTGCAAGAAACTACATTGAGTCACCTGCTGAAGCTCAACACCTTCTTTAGCAGACTTGTCTCGTTTATCTCTCATGGAGCACTGATTCAAAAACATAATCGTAATTCCATATGGGTATCAGGTGGGGAGAACATCCTTTAAGACATTGAGAAAACCGTTGTTGAAACTTCCGATGCTGAACTGCATGCCTGAGTTAAATAATAACATCAGATGGGAAGTTTTTGCAATTTGAGGGACCTATTTTGTGTAGGGATGAAGCTTGGTCAAAGGGATATTCCTACAAGTATCTTCAATATATGGTCTCGAAGATTACTGTAGTATTACATTTCGGGAAGGTTTTGAAAAAAAGCCTATGCATTAGTTTTTATGATGCACCAAGGAAGCACAAACAAGTAACTCATACTCGATTTTTCTTTTAGGAATTTGCTGCCCATAAAGGGTTAAAACAGTCGTTTAACAAACTTCAAGGAGAAACCACATCAGTAAAGCACTTGACCTTTGACTGTCACTCCCTCAAATCAGTTGATCAACAATACACAAACCAATTCTAATATGCTAGACAGTAAACTCTCAACTAGTGAATATCACAGTGCTAATAGATGTCCTCTCCCATCACTCACCCATCAGTTCTTCTGTTCTAACTATCGCTTTTAGCTAGTGATATAATGGCGCTTAACATGGACACACTAAGTTCTCTTGGTAAATCAGAATAGAACCCTTGTTGCCAGTGGTCTGTGTATGTTGTTACTTTTAGGAAGTAGGTGAATGTTGTTATGAGGAGGTAAATGATAGCAGGCTCTGCCTGTTCGTGCCTAGAATTTGTATATAATCTGCTTATAACAGGGTTTCTGTACAAAGTACTTTTGGAAAGCAGCTTATGCAAAAATTGGCTGTAAAATTTCTTCCATTTCAGCTGATCATTAATCTAGACAACATGTTCTCACATAGAATTGAGTATGCATAATGTTTTAGTGTTTCGTCAGGAATTCTAGCTTTTGAATGCTAGAAGCTATCTGTAAGCATCCTCTTTCCACCAAAACTATGCTGTTGTTGTTTCTATTTTACATGACGTGGCCAGCTTGAATACACTTTCCATTTCAAATAATGACGGCTGAATAAGGAACTTGAGATGCTCAGAGAATTTGTATAAAGCCCTGAAGTTGGACAGGCATTTAAAAAGATTTTTTTAATAGCTGGCATTATATGATTCCCCCCATAACCTTTAAATGCTATCATCTTTCAGCAATAACACATGAGCTTTCAAATGTGTAAAGAAAACTTAATATCGAAATGTCAGGAGATGTATCTGAGAAACATTGGGAAATGATTATGAAGTTGTTTAAGGTCAATCAAAGAATGGAAAGTATTTGATGACAATGAAACTAATTGTAAGTGGTACATTATGAAACTATAAGCAAGATAGCCGGTCTGGTTATTACATTATTTATGGGAGGAGTGATTAAGTATGTTAGCAATAGGAGTAATGGTCCATGGAGATTTTTACTTTATTTAAGTCTTTCTTTTCCCCTTGAAAAAGTCTGCATGCATTAGTATTACAGTCTAACAAGTTAAGGTGGCCCCTCAGGTTCTCATATACTGAGCACTAAGAGTTGTTGTTTGGGATGGACGTGACCCCAGAGGCACATCAGAGACTTGACTTCTATTTGATTGCCCTCTGGACCATAGATCGCCTGGTGGTCTTTGCAGCCCTCTTTATTCAATCTGTTTTGCAGTAATATGCTAAAAGGGCGGGACCTCTTACCCTGCCTTTAAGGCATGTGACAAGGAACATCTTGATTCTAGAAATAAGCACATAGAAAAAAAATGGATCAAACTCAAAAAAAACTTTTTTTACCAAGATTGTTCTTTTCAAATTTCATGGACCCTCACTGTATGACATCGCTACAACACCGAACAGTGAGGATTATGGTTCACCTCAGACATCATGCTAATTTACAAATTTTGTGTAGCATTTACGACAGTGGCGTCAATGGGTGCTTTCTTCTGGGAGACTTATAAATAACACGAGCCTTTTTGATGCTTTAATCCCTTACTGATGATTACCACCATGGTAGTAGCATTAGTGGAAGCCACTATTGACCACTATTCTTCTTTTTTTTTGGGGGGGGGGCATGGTTATGTAGAGAAGCCATTCCCTGATCTGTCACGCCTGCCCTCTTGTGACTAAACAACGGCCTCCTTATGGCTTACTTTTATGTAGGCATGCATTGTGTTGACAGGAAATGCCTGTCCCTTGGAACAAAACAGAAAGTCCGAAATAGCACCTAGTAATTAGGTCTATCACATCAAACAGCAATAACAGGATCATCAGATCCAGCAACACAAGACAGCAATATATGTTTTGGGACATCATCTTCTTGATTTGAAGAGTGAGGTCGGACCGCCCCTGTGGCCCCGGCTTGTCATTGTGGCCACACCTGGTGGGATAAACAGCAACTACATTCAAAAATCATTAAACTAAGCCCAGCTGGTGGACATATCATGAACCAATTACTGTTATCTTACCTGTCCACCCATTCATATTCATTCTCCTTCCATATAACCATCTATCCGGTCTTACTTTAACCCATTCACCCACACCTTATCTTAGAATAATTCAATCATAAATATCAAATGTTATTCCAATACTTATAAACTCGTATTATCCCAGGTCTATATCATTGTCATAATATATCCTTGTCTTATTCAATGTTTTTACCTGTGTATGTATATTAATACGTGTATATATCAACTCATAAAATCAACTCTATTCAAAGTTATTTTATTCACCCAAAATAATTTCTTGTCTTTTCCCTTCCAGATGGGTTAGTCAGAATGTGGTAGGCATTGACTTTTTTTCATGAGAGTTATAGGAGTCATACATGAAGTGGCATATTTAGAACAAAACAATTCTATACTAAGCAGCTGCAATTTTCCTGCACAATTTGAAGTAACAGACACCTATTTTTGATAGCTAATGCCCCCTGCTGAGTTTCATTTTTAATTGAAAATGTATAACCTTGCTTTCAAATATGTTATTTTCGACTGCAATGTTTTAAAACAAAAAGTGAAAATAACATAAAGGAGTGGAATTTTTTTTTAAACAGGGGGGAGGGGGTTAGTACATTGTCACATGAGGGGGTCCAAGTTCTTTGGTTTCCCACCCCCCCCCCCCCCTACAGGAGGGGTCCAATTTTTTTCCCCCCACCCCTCCCCCGAGGCAGGTTACAATGAAATGTGGATGACCCCTTTGTCAAGTGCTTGCTTTTTCACTAAAAAGGGGTCCAAATTTTGTTGCCTGCCCCCTGTTATTTAAAAATGACCACTCCCTAAACAACATTGATTTTTAATTTCTGCGCAACTCAAGGCTGCTCTGTTTACTTTCAATGTGATGGGGGGAGGGGCTATGGCAAATTCATTGTTAGATGACATAACATAATGTGACAATAAGATAATAGAATATATTTAGGATGTAAAATGCACTAAAATCCCAGGTGTCATGTTTTAGGCTCAGATTGATCAATAAATAATTCTAATAGGTGTCATGGCATGCCGAGAGTAAGTCAACTTGAGGAGCGCCCCGGGATATTTAAACGGAAACATACATAAAGACGAGGTGCTGAGTGCTATACTTTGTCACACTATTGTATGAACCTATAAGGACAGCTCGGAAGGCTTCTTAAGAGACGTACCTATAATATCTCGGACACACTGGACATTTTCCAAACGCAGCGACACCACCACCGGCTCAAGCATAATCCAACATGGCGGAATCAACAAAGGCTGACGTGCTGGATTTAATTCAAGAACTGACCAGCTCTAAGACACAGGCAGGAGAGCCCACAATGAACGCTAGAGTGGGTAATGCATTACAGTTCTTAATGGAGAAAAACTCTGAAGCTGAGCAACTAAGCTTGGAATATAAAAAATCCCTCGAGCATACGCAAGGTGATATGACTACAGCACAAGCTGCCACCAACTCGCTCTCTCACCGCGTAGACGGGCTGGACAAGAGGTTGGACGCCACTGAGAGGCAGGTGAGGGTAAATACCACAGAGTTGAAAGAACATTATGCGGCGCTGAGTGTCTTGGACAATACAGCGAGAAGACGAAACTTGATTATAGAGGGACTACTGATGACCAAGCTGAAGATCCAAAACTGGAGGCTTAGACCTTGTATACAGGCAGGGACCCCCTACTGCTAAGCATAGGAAAATGATGGTTGTTATGTTGAGAAATGGCAGCAGAGACAAAATATTGTCGAAAAAAGGTGTTCTGAACAAGATGTTGGCCTACAAAGCTATATACATTAGTGAGGACGCTAATATTGAGGTAAAAAAGCAGAAATCAGACATCCAGGCCATCTCCAAGCTGGCATACGAATCCAAACTGGATGTCAAACCCAGAGGTAGGGGACTGATCTATGCAGGAAAGTATTATGCACACTCCGACCTTAATGAATTACCAGATGAGCTCAAACTGGCCAACACGAGAACGCTGGTAACAGATTCATTCGTAGCATATCATTCGGACTTAGCACCACTAAGCAACTTTTATGGCTGTAAAATTGAAAAGAACGGGATGGTATTTAGCTCTGTAGAGCAGGCCTTAAGCTGGGAGAAGGCAGAATTTGCAGGGAGAAAGGATAAGTATCAGGACATAATGGATGCCTACACTCCACTAAAGGCCAAAAACATTGCCAAAACGATCGATTGTCCCCAATGGAGAAATCACGACGAAGCTCACCTACATGCCTTGAACATCCTTAAGTACACTCAAAAACCCCTCTTGAACACAGCCCTAAAGATGTCTGGGAATAGGGTACTTCTGGAAGCCACCAGTGACAAATTCTGGGGGGCCGGGGGGGGGGGGGGCTAAAATCAAGGGCAATTTTGAATGGGACATACAAAGGCAAAAACAGAGGGGGGCGCATCCTTATGAACGTCAGATTGGAATTGTTCGGCATAGCGGTACCCCCCTCTCCAAATGACAAGGCAGTAGCAGCAGTAGTTAACGCTGGACCTGGTCTGCCCCCGCCAAACCACCCACCTGCCACGCCCCCTACCAAGAGGACAGGGAAGCCGCCAGCGACGACAACAGCAGTGACCACGCCCACCTCTATGTCTAGTCCTGGTACAGCAGCAGCAGCAGCAGCCATAGCGAGAGACCAACAACAACAACAACAGCAACAACAACAACAGCAGCAACAGCAACAACAACAACAGCAGGGGCAACAACAACAACAACAACAAGTGCAGCAAGCCACAACCACAGCCGCTCAGTCTCCAAGTGCAGTCACCCCCAAACTGACTATTGCTATGTTGCAACAACAACAACTGGACATGGTACAACAACAACAGCAACAACAACAGCAAAAAGGTGACCAGTTGGCCTCTACCCCAACAACAACAGGCCCGATTCCACTTATATTCTCCCCACATGTCGTCACACCCCTCCCAAGGAGAAGTCAGAGACATGCTCAATTGGACACGAGTACTACAACCAGTACATCCCTGGGTGCCTCTATACCAGCCACTAAGGTGGTCAGTGACCACTCAGCCCAGAAAGAGGGAAAAGAGTCAAGAAAGCTGCGTCAGCATTTTGTTAGTCTGTTCAGTAGCGCAAAGAAAAAGAAAAAATAGTCACAGCATTATAGAAGGGTTTTTAATGTATAAATGTATTTAATTTAATCATTTTCCTGGTTAATGTACGCCTTTATGTGACTGTATAGACTACATTTATAATAGAAATCTAATGATAAATAAGCCATGGTACTTGACAATTCTATCTCCGGTAAACATAACACAAATGATATGAGTAGGTAATACTGTCCTCCTAGGGTCTCGCCTGAGCAGGCCGAGAGGGTTAACTACCCTGGTCTGATTTTGAACAATATGAAATGTACACGATCCAGCCGACCGACTGACCCAGTGAGGGGGCGACAAGCCACAGACTCTATTCGTTACATAGCCTAGACCTTATAAGTCAAGGCACCTCTATGTTAAAAGGATACGGTAGTAATTATAAAAGTGCATATAATGAAGTTAATTCTATGCTATCATAATGTAATTAAATATAAATGATTAATTGTTTTATAGGAGAAATAAAACACAAGAAAATTGGCAAATTGCAACATATCATAGAAATAATGTAGAGCTTCTAATTTTTAATAGTCGAAAAGAGAAAATTAACTCCCTTCTTGTACACAGAAAGGATGATCCTGTCAAATTTTGGTCTGCCATAAGAAAACTACTACCGGTAAAAGCTATGTCAAACCTACTCAAGCTAAAAGATAAAGGCAGCGGCACCCTCATAGCCTCAGACAAGTGCGCCAAATACATTAATGAGTTCTTTTCCACTATTGGTAAAAAACTAGCCGATGAACTACCACCTTCTGCTCCATATGTTAGGACAAGACATGTTAATGCTCCTCAAGCCGACTGTGATCTCTTATACCCTGTTAGCTATTTGGAGTTAATTAAGTTAATCAAGGCAATTAATATTAAAAAGCCATCAGCTATTAAAAATATTAAGAGTTTTGTTATTAAGGATGCCTTTTTAGCCATTGCGGATGTGATATTATGTCTATATAACAAATGTATTAGTAAATGTATTTTTCCTACTAAATGGAAAACAGCAACGGTCGTACCGCTCCCAAAAAAGCCAAATTCTCTTGATGTAAATGATTTAAGACCCATTAGTTTATTAGCTATCCCTGGTAAAATTCTAGAAAAAATTATATGTAATAGATTTCAGAAACACATGGGTACATATGAATTGTTGAGCGCTCACCAACATGGATACTGTAAATGTCACTCGACGCAGTCAGCCATAAGCGCACATATTAATAATGTCTTAGATAATATCATATATAAAAAAACAACCTTTTCTCTATATCTAGATTATAAAAAAGCATTTGATACTGTCTCACATTTAATTCTAATTCAGAAAATTTCAAGTTTTGGACTTAGCGAAAATACATGTAGGTGGTTTAGTGGTTACTTGACTGGTAGATCACAGTGTGTTATAGCTGATAATATTACTTCTAGTCAATTACCTGTTACATATGGCGTACCACAGGGGTCTGTACTTGGCCCTGTATTATATTCTATTTACATAAATTCTTTGCCTGATTTGTATAATTATGATATTACTTTGTATGCTGACGATGCGGTCATCTCAGTCACAGAGGAAGATCACATGCATGAGGCCCTACTATTACTGTCAGCATGGTGCATAACTAATAGCTTAACTATAAATGAGAAAAAAACAAAATGGATGCTGTTCCATAATGTTAACACTGTTAGCCCAGTTTTTAAGCTAAATAATGTTATTATTGATCGCGTTAATGATTTTCAATACCTAGGCCTTACTATTGATCCTGATATGAAATTTATTACGCACAGAAAAAATGTCACTAATAATTTACGCACAAAAGTGCATCAGCTAGCTAATGTAAGACATTTTGTAGAGGAAGGTGTTGCTCTTTTAATTTATAATACTATGGTTCTGCCTACTTTTGATTATGTGGACTACATGTGGGATAGGTTCAATCAAGGTGAAAACCAGCAACTGCAGTACATACAGAATAAATCCCTGCGTATAGTTTATAAAGTTGAATTAGAAAAAAAAACCATTATGACCACAGACCAGACACATTTGGCGAGTGGATGTCTTACTTTAGAAAAAAGGAGAAAAATCCACCTACTTTTTAATGCATTTTCTTTAACAAAAATCCCAAAATATTTAGATATTAGAAATATTCCCACTAGAAGGCATGATGGTCTAAGGTTGCTGGTACCACCAACGCTGAAACCTATTGTATTGAGGAGTGCCCTGTGTCACGCTATTACTGTTTGGAACAACTTAAAAGCCAAATACACTCTGATAGAAGACCTTTTCAGTTTTAAAAAGGCGATAAAAGCAGATATTGACACCTGTTTCATGTGATTTAATGAACGTTTTTGCTCGTATTATATGTCACTCCTACTCATCTCATCTCATCTCATCTTTAAGAATGTTCTGAAAACATGTAAATATTTTTTTGCATTACTAAGCTATTGGTGATATATTTTTTATACAACATGACACGCAACTACCTTTTTACATCAAGACCGTGCAAAAGAAAGAGGTCTTGGTGGAAGAACGGCAATGCGCCGAATCCATGTAATTACGTTAAGTAATTAATTACCTAATAAAACACTTTAAAAAAAAAGAAATCCTTGAAATGTCTAGTGTCTAATGTTATCTGTGATTTACCATTTAGCTGCCACAATTATGTACCATGTTCAGAGTTATGACCTTTGGCTTCTGTGGCTTTTACAGACTCCCAAGGTTAAGCCTCTTATCAGAACTCAATGTCAATTCCAAGTTACATCTGTTGTAGAATAGGAGCTAATGGACTTTCCAGTAATCCCATCGTCTCTGAAAGGTTGAACTCCAAAGTTAATACCCCATACATACTCAAGGGACATGTGCAGAATAGGAAAGATGACAGTTAAGGTGACTGGAGGCTGTAACAGCCCAGTCTTAGATTCAAGTGGAAGCTTGTATTATCATTATACCTAGCATATGACATCACTATCCCTACAAAGTAGGAGCGGCAGACACACTACATGTGTGATACAGACCTCTGTATTGCAACGTGTGCGATACAGGAAAAGTGGTGCGCAAACAGATGGGGAGGTGCGTAACGCGCAAATGTGCATTCCGTGGTATCTATCGTAGTACTTATCGTAATACCCATCGTAATCTATCGTGATTTTCCCGTCATATGCTAGGTATAATAAAACAAACAAAAAACGAGTAAAGATACAACTGGATGTACGACGACTTGTTTTGGTTGCCGTATCGCACGGTGCGCACTCCTGCTGCGCAGTTGTGCGCACTTAGCAATACGGCAACCCAAACTCGTTGTTGTACATCCAGTTGTATCTTTACTCGTTCATTTTTATGTTATTATAGTACTGAGGAGCGGGTGATACATTTTGGGAGAGCATTGAGAGATTCCACCTTTTCTAGATCTTGCCTTAAAATTGTACATGCTGTTGCAAGCTCGCAAGATTTTTTCAAGGTGCATTGTATTATTACGTACACTGCCTTCATGATGTACTAATGTAGCATATGCCAGTAACCAGCTAGCTTTAGTTCTGTACTATAGTGACCTTTGAGGGTTAACTGATATGTGTAGAGGCATCTAGAGCTCGGCAGCATTGTTATATTTTTACTCATTTATTTTTTTCTGAAACTTGATCGGACCCACAGGAAGTAATTCCAGCCTCTGCTCATTAACGTCCTGTCACCTGTAACAGTAGAAGCTACTATAGTGCAGCTCTAATCAGTCTACTATTACCTCCAGCCTCCACCTTCTCTCACTGCCACTATGTGCTGTGCCTACACTGATATTCCTAGGCTCACTATACGACCAATCTCTCAGTCACTAGTGCCTAACCTAGTTAGTCATTTTTTGGCTCCCTATATGACCAACCTAGATTAGTTATTATTGTCAGGTTGGTCACTACTGACCAGCCCACCTTAGTCTTTTTATTTCCAGGGGGAGCCACTGAGTGGTCATCACAGGTGGTACCACCCAGTGGTATACAAATGACCTAGTGGCACACCAATGATGAACCTAGGTTAGCCACTACTGACTGACCCCTTGGTCATTTTTGAATTCAACATTGCCATTGTGACTGACACTCATATGACCAACCTGATTAGTCTTTACTGACTAACCCTTTCAACCTATGGATTTTCAGTGTACCATAGAGGCTCAGAGTCAGTATTATGATTTAGTTTCACATGTTCAGGAGTGGCTCACCCTAGGTGGCTGTGGGTTCTTGTATTTATCCACCTTCTATATCAGCTGTTACATAGCTCCTTAATGGCAGTGGTAACTATCATACGGTGGCCAGCTATACCCACACATATCATACATGACAATATGTCATGGATTGTCTGGATTTGAGTTTTTTCAAAAGCATTTTTTTAAAGTTACAACATGACATGCACAGACGGCATTTTTATTTTCCATTTTTCATTTTTGTAGAAGTGATAATGCCACATAGTTGAATGATGGTGAGGTTGTTAACCTTTAACTGAGCAATTGTTGAACTCAACCTAACCGTAACCTGGGATGACACCACATCCAGGCTGGCCAATTTGCAGCCATACTCCAATAACAACCAATTCCGGGCAAAAAATAAGTCTTAAATTGAATGGTTTGCTATTTTTTCTTGTACTCAAGTATGAATTGCCTGAGGTCAGATCAGTAATTGAACCTAGGGGATAGCTGTTTCATGCAAAATTCTTGCCTTTATTTTCTCGTTCCCACCTTGGCCTCCATTAAAAATGATTGCACTGCAATGGAGATATATTTTTATCAGAAAATCATCTCGTATTCATGGCACTTATTTTGAGTTAATAATTTCAGGTGTCATAGAAGCATCTCGGAGTTTGTGTCTGTCTTTTCTATGAGCTGGAAATTGTCAGAAATGTACATTGGCCAGCTTCTCACAGTTAGATTGTAACAGACCATAAGGTACATACCTAGTGGCTGTGAAAGAGAACTGACTGTATTCAGCATATCAATTCTTCAGGCATCTTCTAAGTTGCAGTTTGCCCAGTTCTCAAATTTCAACATGTAGAAATACAAATCTCCTTCAATATTGCAGATCTGGCTTCATGCAGGTTATCTGATATCTCTATACCTGCATCTGTTTTCAATCTATTATGGGCATCTCCATAATGCTAGGATTATAGATAAATTCAAGGGTGTACATTTATGCAGAAAAGCAGAATTGGCAATTGCGCTTGTCTATATAGCATATTGTTGCATATAAATTCTACAGATTTCCAATTTCTCTGAAAAGCTTAAAGACATGTACACAGAGATACGATACAACTACAGTAGCCCCTATGAGATATCAGTTGTACATGTATGTTCATAGCTTCAACTCTAACTGTATTCTTAAAAAGGTATGACTAGTTTATAACACGACCTAGCATTAGGTGTGGTACGCTCTTTGGTGCCATAGACCAATCAGAAGCCAGCATGTTGGTCACGTAATACAACAATGGCGGCGATGTAAACAAAGCAGACAACGATGTAGATAACGGAATTAGCGATATAGATCATAAAATTAACGATGTAGACGACACAAAACACACCAGGAAGGTAAATAGAAGTGTTTTGATTGTGTAATAAAGCTTGTATTGTATGCTAGGGTCACCCATGCCCCGTACCCACCAATGGTGCATCTGACTTTATATGGCAGATGCACCAACATTTATCTAACCCCCCTACCTTTTAGTTATTGTCTATATTGTTAAAATTGTTGTCTACATCACTGATTCTGTTGCCTTCATCATGGTCGGCTTTCTCATCATGGTCGGCTTTCTCAGCCATTGCCCTGTCATGTGATCCAAAAGGCCGCCTTATGTTTGGTCTAGAGCAGCCAAAAGCGATACACACATAGGGCTGTTACGCAAAAAATGTACCACACTCCCCGGTAGTATGTTTTACCTTCATTATTCTTCCAAAGGATCGTATCAATAACATTAGGTCGTATAATGTAGTCAGGCACACCAACTGTTTGTAACATGATCATGCAGCATATTATAGGAAAAGTGGACCAGTATAGGTTCTGTATGACCAACTTTAGGGAAAAAGGAATGGTTACTGACTTTGTCTCTCACGTGATTACCTTGACTATGTCAATAAACTCTGACATCTATGCTTTACTGCAGTGGTCTGTAGGCTGAGCGGATGGAGCTTGATGGGAGCAGCTCAAGTAGACCGGAAGCAGCCGCTCTTCAGCCACCCATTGTGTTAGTGTTCAGTAGGAGCATCTGACTTCCGACTGGTGGCTGGGGAGGGGGGCGCTCGGAGTACACTGTATAGTTGAGGGACAGTGACACCAGAGAAATAGGGGATGTGGGTATGAAAAGGTCAAGAGGCTTAAGAGAGGGTGAGGGAGAAGGAACGAGTAGTTGGAAGGCAGGATAGGGTGCCAGGAAATCAAGAGGGCAACAGGAGAAAGGGAGTAGTAGGGTATGTGCTGGAACAAAGTGGGAAGGTGAGTTAACGTGAGCATGAGATTTTGAGAGAGCTAAGTGCCTGATGTCCAGCTATTGGTAATGTCAGGTAGTGTTTGACCACTGGCTGTGTCCTTGGGGCTGTTACAAAACAAAATTGACATTACGGAACGTAATTATTTACGAGATTAATGCTTTTTTAAAATTCATGTCAGCGTTTAAAAACTTGAAAAAAATGTTGATATAAGAAAATTTATGCTGTGGTCCTCAAATTTAGGGTAATAGGGTAATGGCACTAAAAGCAAAAACTAGTAGTTCATTCTATTTCATCTGTAATCACTTGTACTGGTACTTCATCAACAGTATGACTAAGAGAGATGCGAGTCAGATACATAATATGAATAAGCTTCACCCTTGATATCTTTATATTTGTTTCAAAATATGTGTACTCATTTCAGTCTCATTTTTACATCAAATTGTGACCTTTGATCTTGATAATGACCTTGATGCGACACATATATCACTTTACACATGGCAAATGCGGAATCAGCACCCTCAAAATACCCTGATGCAATACGCAGACAAAGTATTAGTCTCCACACCAACCTCAAGTAAGATATCAACATTTTGTCTTTCTGGCCCCCAAAGTATTAGGGTGGAGCTACAGGTCATATATACAGACCATATGGCTGGGTCTGTATACATCACATACAGCAAGCTAGAGTAAAATTAAAAGTTAAAAAAATCAACATTTTCAAAAGTTTTTGAAAGTTTGTTCACCATATATTTCAGTATTCACAAAACCATCAAGACCTCAGACACGGTCATATGACACCAGCTATAGATGTAAGCAAGAATTCAATTCATGGCCTATAGTGTTCCAGTTTATCTTTCCCATATAAGACGGATGCAATATCAGTATCCGTTATCTTGCTACAATGGTCTAGACACAAGTCATCTCAGTGCCACAGCAGATAATCCAACAAGCTGATTGCTAAAATCGAAATTGTTTTCAATTTTTTAAATTTCAAATTTTTTAAATTCTGATACATTACCACTAGTTGGAATGGTTTAGGCACAGAAACATCTAGGTGTAGAAATAGAAAGCCACCAAATCGGCAATTGTGGCTTGGATATTAGTCTTAATCCAATTCGAAACAGAGATGCTTTACCTATAAAGAGCAAGACTGAAAGACTTTACTGTACTTATAACCAAGAGGATATTATGTCCTTGAGATTTGCTGAGCAAGCAACTGAACATAAATCACTCTTCCATAGTAGGGAACTTTGTTTCAAGTTTGATTGGGTTTTATGGGGCACATGTTTCCGCAATCTTCCCCCAAATGTATCTTTGGCCCTTCGCCTTTGTAACCTATCCTGCATTCAACAAAAATATTTATTATTTAGGGTACATTTAAAAGTGGTGTTTTGATGAATGTTATCTCCTATAATTGCTTGGTGCCACATGAGAGAATGCAGCAGTTCAGCATTTGACTTTTAACCACCACTTTCCTTTTTTTTCTGATGAAATAGGAAGAAAACAAGGTTCTAAAGTTCAATGATGTGAGAAGGGCTTAACAGCATTTTAAACAAAGGTTGCTTTGCTTGACTCCGAAAAAGAGCATAACAATGCTTCTTGCATGGATGAATACTGGCTGCTTTAAAAATAACACACTTTGAAAGCACTTTGAAAGATAACCAAAATAAATAAAACTCCTATTTTGTTTCAATCTGCAACCAATCAGCAATATTGAACCAATTACCATAACGGGGGGACTGGTGGCAGAACAGAATATTGAATCTCACACCTTCAAACTCCATTTTGTGCATCAGTCAAACTTCATTAATTTCAATTTATGCTTCTATTCAAGGAGAGGTGAAGAGTTCCTTTAGGGTAACTTACAAAACAGATTGAATCACAAGAAATGCTGGTTGCTGGGCATGTTTTGAAAACTCTAAATCGAGCAAACATTATGTTCATGTACTAGCATGAAAGAGTAGCAGCAGGAAGGCATGGTACACATGGGAAAAGGAAATTGAGTGAAGTTCTCTATTTCATGAATAATCATGGACAATATGTAGATTTAAAAACATGCCAATGACTCCAAAACATATACATAGAATATCTGCAACTTTCATTTTAAAATATTTACTTACAAGGTTAAACTCTTTATCTGCAGTCCATACCACTTAATCTTATTGTCACTTAAAGGTTGGTAATTTTCAGCTCAAAGCCCCTGGCCAAAGTTATAGAAATGGTACAAATTAGGCAAGACCCTAGGCAGAAGAACATGAAATCTAAGCTGACAGAGATTTTAAAGACATTGCCAGAATATAATCCCTCTAGATGATTAAATTCCCGGATTTGTAAATTTGCAGTGAGATGGTGTCACACTTAATGAGCAGCATACCGTTGCAAGTGCTTATCCCAGCCATTTCTGTGCTTTAACCCTCACATTCAACTTGGTCTAGAACCATGCATGTCAAGACGTTTTGAAATGGAATAAATGGATGCATTAATTAGGTTTTATGTAAGATGAAATACTCAATGACAAATGTACACTGCCTTTAAAATGGTATCTTTGTTATCTCTTCTAAGACTTTCTCACAAAAATATTTGCGCAATATGTTGACTTAAAGGCGCACTGAACCCACGACGTCATTTGCATACAAAACTCGGCAGGGTTAGGTCCTGGGTTCAGTGCGCCTTTAAGACTAACCATAGACAAGTAGATGTCTCTCAGTATTTTGACCAAAATGGACACTCCAAGCTCCTTTAAGAAATTAGACTGGATGCCTCATTGCCAATGGTCTGTGGATGTAGTTACAGTAAGGCTGGGGCTCCACTAGCCGTTGTTTCGTCAAATCAGTGCTATTCCCACAAATCGGGCTCAACCCAAAGAATCATCTACATATTTATGTGTATGCTGTAGACAGGGGGGTACTCTAGACCCTGCCACAGGTTTATGTTTATAAAGATGTTTGTGTTTATAAATGCTCCAGGCTCAAGTGAAAATAGGATTGCCATGGCTACATAAACACATCTATGTCCCGAGCCTGATTTTGTATCTCAGGCCGATCTGAGCTTCCAATCTCATATCAACCATATTTTAATTTAATTCTTCTGTTACTCCACTCTACACAGAGCTCTAATCAGCCCATTTATGCACACTTTATATAGCAAAAATGTCTTTGTTTTGACCTTATATCAAACTATTTGATCGGTTTGTAAGATTTGCCCAAATGATTGGGTAGTGGAGCCACAGCTTTAGCGAGCCGGTAGATGTAATTATGGAGGAGGTAAACCATAGCAGACACTGGACATGGGATGTGTAATTCACTTTCCTACTATCAGTTCCTAACAAGACAATCTACTTTGGGGAAGCTGTTAAGGAAAAAGGCAACTTTTAAGCATATCTGCCATCTGGGCCTTGCAGACATACAATAAGTAATTACAATGATTATTTGAATAGACACAAATAGAGTGGCTTCAAAGTGGCTTTCATTCACCATGTTTATTCCTATTGAGCACCAGGGTTTGCCCAGGGTTTCTTTTATCGGAAGTATAATTTGATTAATATTGACATTATAAGTGAAGGCTACATCTATATGGTGTAGTCTTCACTCGTTTGTAATACTTTGAACTTGGCCCAATAAGTATACAGGATTTGTTTAAGTTCTGTATTTGCCTGACAGATTGACCTCGAAAGTCCCTGTATTTCGTTGAAACCCTTTGTTTTGAAAAAAAAGCCCCCCCCCCTTTCATCTCTATTGTCTTTATTTGTACACTTTAGGGCTGATTTACGATTCAAATATGTTAATTTATCAAAAAAGGAAGATGATTAAATGATAATCCAGTCAAAAATGATTTATTTGCTCATAAAACCTAAAAGGCCTACGTGATCGTTATATAGGTCAAGTTTAAGTTCAAGACTGGCTGACTCAATCATTCAATGATCAATGATCAACTTGCTGTCAAACCGTATGCTTAGTTTTATCAGAGAGACCCATAAGTATTTCCATGGAAACTAAGCCCAAGCACTAGAAAAGATCCTATATTTGGACGCATGGTAGATGAATTAGGCCCTAGCCCCCCAGAAACTTGGAGGTTTGACGAAAATTTGCGTTGACAAAAACGTGACACTTGGGTATCCCTACGCCAGACCGGAAGTGAAGTTTTTGCGAAATACGGAGGTTTGAGGAAATACGGGGGTTGGTTATTCAGCTTTTGCGAAATACGAGGATCAGTGCTTAGGCCTACCCGACTTGATATTTCGTCAAACCATTTAAAAATAAAACATATAATTTTCATTGGTTTACAAATGCTAAGATAATGAAAAATAACAAATATCGAAGAAAACCAAACAATATCACAATTTGGGCTTGAACATTAGGCCAAATGACCCGGCTCTTTTATCAACAAACAAAAACATTGACAAACATGGTAATACAATTCAGTCTGCAACCTTGTCCGACCTAAATGGTGGCTAAAGACTTAAGACCTGACCATCACGTTCATGGAAGTGAGCTCTGACTGACGCATGCGTACAGCACATGAATATATTCCGTATTCGACGTAATAAAGGCACAGTGCTAAAAAAATGATGATGAACACCTTTTAGTAGTAAAGAGTTTAATTGGGGTAAAAACTTGAGATATTTTTGGTTATTTGTAGTATAAAAATCGGCCAAAAACGGGGGTGGGTTTCGCTTATTAGGGGGTGTGCGCTAATTACTTTGAATACCATATATATATATAATTAGCTGGGACTTTCCTCTGCTGCTTTAAATTATAGACATGAAAGAGCTTTCCTGTATCGTTATTATATAAGGCAGTATCATCTTAATAATTTCACTCCGAATAAAACTTTCTGACATCAAAGTCTGTGGTGGAAATCTTAAACTTGAAATCTCAGGATCTGGATGACATTAAGAACTGATTGTATCGTGAAATGTCAATTGGAGAAAGAAAACTCCGCTCTACTGAATAAAGTCCACAATGCTCTGTGTTCAGTTGACATCTTGACAGGGGCCAATTTGCAAGGATGTCTTTATTCAAAGGGCAGTGATCATGCAGGCTACCAGGCTACTTACCCTGTGTCAATTTCCACACAGCATCCTATAAATCGCCATAAGCATTCCATCCCAATACTAAAGTATCACTGTCGCCATGCAGTTAGCATCCATCAGCTTGACAGTGAAAGTGAGTTTTTCATTTTTTTAAAGTGTTTTGCCCCATGAAAACATGAAATTCAAAAAGGAATCTCAGAAAAAAAATTCTTCTATTGAATGCCAAAAGGAAGAGATGGACAAATAATGTATTATGCTCAAGGGTAGCGGTGTAAAAAAACCTCTTTACTAATTATTATCATAAGACCATGATAGAGTCTAGTGAGATATGATCTTTGTCCTTACACAAGGTCAAGAAGGCCAGTTTAGTGACTCTTTGTTGCTGTTCTGGTTTCTGTCAGTCCCAATGTCTTGTGCTACGGTGAAGAGGGCACTTTTGATTTTTTTTTTGCAGCCACTATACGCCAAATATTGTGGCCTTAAAGGGTTGCAGTGCCATACACTCAATTTCATATCTATGGTGACCCAGGTGTGCCAATTCCCCAAAAATCAACTTTTTAGACAAAGGGTAGATATAGACTTCAAGTCCTCCACGTTGTATGTGTATGTCATCCAATGTGGAAAGAGTATGTCAATAGATCGCTAACTATGATATAAGTCAGTTTGTGTTATATGGAAGATAAGATAGTCATACTACCTTTACTAAATAGTTATTTAGGGTTCACTGTGTTAGGCAGATCTGTTTTACTTGGAGACACCAGGACTCGAACCTGGGGCCTCCCACTCCCAAATGGGTGCTCTACTATGGAAGCTTTAACCCCTGTCACATTAGATAGACCGTCTCATGTCACTAGATCAGTATGGTATAGAGGGGAGCAGCATTACCCCAGTGATACCCCCTTGCAGGTTTATCACCAAGGCATGAGTAATCCGAGCCCCTACAGTATCTTACTTCAATAGAGAAATAACTTCCAATCATCATTGGTATTAACATTAACACATTTAAGTTTAGTTTTCACTACTCTAGGCCTTTTTGTAATATGATTGCAATATGAACAGCACCAATTCCTTATGAAACATGCTGAGGACCTATTTATGTGTGCCAACGACTACTGTATGGACTGAGAGAGACCCTATAGCTAAGAGGGACAGATATATGCAAACGGTCAACATGGTTTTGGTACCTGATTGTAGCCCTAGCTGGTTACTTTCTAAAGATACATACAATCATGGAAAAACTTAAATTTTACTGTAGTGAATGAGTGTGATGAAGTTAAATTTATTCTTTCAATGTAGCAATATCAAGATCATAACACAGCCTTTACCTACCTTGAAGATAGCGGCCAATCAGAAGACCAACCCTTATGTGACAGGAGCCGAACAATGGGAATGACCTGTCACATAACATGCCATAAAACATCAGTACCTTAAAACCTCCCTTAGAAGTGAAAGCTTATGAGAAAGTTAGACTTTTTTGGGTTTATTTTGTTTTTATATACGATGCATCTTATACAAGAATTTTAATAAGGATAGTAAACAGGTTAAGTACTGGATAACCTCTGCGGTTGGTGAAGCTTGTTTATGGGGTGCGGCTTATTTGCATGCTAGGCTTTTACGCGAGGTTTTACAGTAGGACATGATTAACTACATTGAGAAATGAGTTGGTTCATGATTACTTTGTATGACCAAAATGCCCTGCAGGAATTAAGGACCTCCAGGGATGAACTCTAGACCTAGTTGTATAGCAATCAGATGTGTTTAACCATTTAATCACAGCATGTACCTTCATGCATTATAGCCTGGGTTGTCTTGATGCATGAATGCAGCCCTTTGGAGTAACTCGCTAGTGCTGCATTCAAGCATCATGCCGACCCTCTAGAGTTGAGACACTTCTGAAGGCATGGCATGATTCACCAATGCAGCCCCGACGAGTTACTCACCGGGGCTGCTTTGGTACTTTATGGCGATAAATGTCATCATTTTAGTGACAGCCTACCTTAAAGAACTAACCATTTAATGAGGACACCATGCCTTAAAATCAATAAGTATTTGCCCTCATAATAAAACAACCTAGTGAAGGTGAGAAACCAGCTGATGTTTCAAGAGTGTATCAACACCTGAGGATTGGCATGATGCCTTCAGACAGTCCTGGTTGGCTACTTGACAGGTCTGCATCCATACATCAATACCAGACGGTCTCCAGAGCTTAGTCTTAGGGTTAAAAAAACTAGCAAAATGAACTGTGGTCTTGATTGAAATAAGGCAACTTAATCCAGATATGTACATACTTTCTATTGAATGGGTGTCAAAGGTTACATATACCATACAATTTGCATATATATACATATATATACATATATATATATATAAATATATATATATATATATATATATATATATATATATATATATATATACCTTTGTGCAACCTGGGTTGTGGGGTCTTTCATGGTTCTCAGACTCACGTTGTGGGGTCATGGCTCGCGCTGTGGGATCTTCTGAAAGATCCCACAAGGTACTTGAGCTAGAATGACTCCATGTACTCGGATATGGATAGATTTGTAGTTAAAAACTTTTTTTTCATGAAGACCCCACAACGTTTTTTCAATAAATAATAAATATTATTGGTTCCATCACCTGCATCCAGGTGTCTCTACCCATCACACAGGAAGGCTAATGTATATATATACATGCCACATGCTGCTACGCCTGAGTGAGCAGAAAGGTCAACCTGTCATGGACACCAGTGGGTCCTCTGAGGGAAATAACAAAAGGATCCCACAAGCCTGTATAAGAACTCAAGCAATGATATATGTTAATCATTAGACTTAGGCAGACTTGTTATGAAATAGCTTAAGGCTTATTAACTATTGTTTCCCAAAAATAAATTATTCTATGAGTGGAAGGCATCTGGAAACTCCGTTATGTTGTGTTTTATTGCCAAAATCCAACTATCTATTACAAGAAAAACAATGACCCCATAACCCTGTATCAGAACTCATAATATTTTTTCTGTATGTTTCCAATTGTTGAGGCACATGACAAATGACCCTATAATCCTGTATTACAACCAAATGAACATGTGTAGTTATATAGTTATGATTATGTGTATGTCTGTTTGCGTTCTGATACTAATGATCACAAATTGGGATGGATAACCTTTTTAATATTACATATCTTGGGGTTTTATCTCAGCTGTTGGTCATTATTTTTTATTGATATTGTGTGGATATCATACTAGGGAGTTCCATTGGAAACCAATTAATTACCATACATAGTACTTACAACGAGCCTGATAGAGAGGATGCACACTAATCTAACATAGAAAACACAATAACTATATTATTGAGAAGGAAATGCTTGAAATCAATTGGAATAAGCTATAGTTTTAGGTTGTATTTGTATCGATATGCCATGCCATTGGGATGACAAAACTGTTTACTTTGGACTCGGATTTACTGTTTACTGTGTTTTTATATCTCAGTAAATTTGCTGAGTTCCATTAACCACAATGCATGGCAAAAAAACGAATTGCATTTTGATGATTCTAGATCCGGTTATTATACATTATATTGAAGGCTCCTGGAGGGACACAAACCGTGATATTAACTAGGGGAGCTATGAGAGGCCAATCCCGTTCTTATACATTGTTTTGATGGTATCTAGAGGTGTACTACCCGTGATAGTAATCAGGTGTGATAGGGGAGACCTATCCCGTTATTTTGCATCATTTTGAGGCTATCTAGAAGGGCATACGCAATGTAGCTGGAAGGGTGTACATTTTCCCACAGCATGTCTATCTATGATAACTTACAACAGGATTAAAATACACATACAACACCCCCCCCCCTTCTACATGTGCAGAGGCACGTGCACCACTGCTCCCAGGACCTACTACACATGGTGACCATGACAACACCGCCGCATGCTGCTGGTAAGACAAAGGATGGCCGGCCAGGTGTGACGACCTGTGACCCAGATACCTGTCCCACTTACAGAGCAATCTACACACTCAGCTATACTGGACACAGACAGAGCATGTTGTGTTACAGACACTACCATACAACATTATGTGATATCATACTATGCACCAACAGGTATGTATATTTTTGTTTCACTTTTACATTTGTAAAATGTAGTACATGTATTTAGGTATACCCCGGGGTATACCTCAGCAAGGAACCTGACTGAGCTCACAGGACCATGGTAGCATACTATACTCTATAGTCATAGAATTAATCTGACTGCACCTGAGCCTGAGGTCCATCAATTAGATTCATCACCACTATATCAAGTATAATTGTAAAAAAAAAGAAATGTGAACCATGAATCTGAATGTAACAAATTCTTATTTTTCAGGAAAAGAGAAAGTTAACAACTCACAGGATGAAATTGTGGCAAAGAATGGAGGTAAACCATAGGGAACTCACTCCCTACTCCATCCCTACCCTCCCTAATCCGTCCCTACCCTCCCTACTCTGTTCCTACCCTCCCTACTCCGTCCCTACCCTCCCTACTCCGCCCCTACCGTCCCTGCCCTGCCCCTTCCCTCCCTGCCTCGTCCCTACCCTACCCTAACCTTTCTATACAGTTCTTACCCTCCCTATCCCATCCCTGCTTCATCCCTAAACCGTCCCTAACATATCTATACAGTTCTTATCCTCCCGATTCTGTCCCTCCCCCCCTACTCCCTATTTGTTCCCCATCTGCATTGAATGCTGTCACGGTATTCATCTAAAGGTGTGCACTCATTTTTTGTGTGTTTATCAGAAATAGATTTGATTTTATAATTTTCGTTCTATTTTCCAGAGAATGAAGTCACAGCAGGAGCCAACCTTCACAACCAGAAGCAAAATACCATCGGTCACCCAGGAGGCTCCCTAAGTCACCAGGGGGCCGGTGCTGCTCCCAATCCCCCTGTTACCTGAAGCCAGTCCAAGGTTGCCAGCCTGTTGCCAGCCATTGATGAAACTAATGAATATGATGCATATCCCAAACCTCCAAAATAAAATATGAGCGCCTGAATCCCAATATGGAGTATTTCCCATAAATTAAAAATTTACAAGAAACGTACAAATAGACTGGAGGCAGAATTTTGAAATAACACCATATGAGGAACGGAATGTTAGAGGGTGGCATCCATGCCAGACTTGTAGTATGACCCCTACTGATCAGGTTTAGGGTAGATGCCACACACACAAATCATTTTTCTTTGAAATAGGGCTCGATAATGGCAGCCATTACCAAAAATCATGATTTTGGCCATATCTTGGTGAGAAATGATGTTATTGAGTCTTCTAAGGTGTCTAAATCCACATTCTCAGGGTCTAGGAATACTATGGGAGCATCAGATTTTCTTTCCCATAATTATATTATACCTTAGTGGGGTAGCCATTACCAAAAATTACAAATTTGGCCATATCTTAGTGAAAAATGATGATATTGAGTAATTTAAGGTGTCTAAATCCACATTTTCATGGTCTAGGAATACTGTGGAAGCATCAGAGTACCTTTCCCATGCATACATTCTGTACCTAAATGGGGCAGCCATTGCCAAATTTCACGGTTTTGGCCGTATCTTTGCAAATATGAACAATAGACACTCTTTTGACATGTCTGCATCCACATTTTCATGGTCTAGGAATACTGTGGAAGCATCAGAGTACCTTTCCCATGCATACATTCTGTACCTAAATGGGGCAGCCATTGCCAAATTTCACGGTTTTGGCCGTATCTTTGCAAATATGAACAATAGACACTCTTTTGACATGTCTGCATCCACATTTTCAGGGTATTGGAACATGTTGGTGCCATCACCTATGTTCTGTCATGCCTACCTGACCTATTGCAGTCTTAACAATAAAAAAACTGTCAAGAATTGTTTCATATCTGAAGGATATCATCACACAAAAAACAGCTGTCTGGTAATAAGAGAACTACCCACCTAGCTATAGCATAACAGACCATAGCATGGATGTTGAGAGCTTACAAGATATATTTTCATATGGCTCTAAGCCTTAATATCCAGTAAAAACCATAGCACTACCATCCATTTATCAGAGTTTGTTTCTAGGATATAGTTTTTCCACAGTGATTTCAACCCACTGAGTTTGTTTGTTGAGCATACTTTGTATCTTTTCCAGGGTAGATATTGACCGTTCTCAATAGTATGTTGGGGTGAAAGATGACAGATTTGGGACC
The DNA here is from genome assembly GCA_947462335.1 of Harmothoe impar. Classification (NCBI taxonomy): domain Eukaryota; kingdom Metazoa; phylum Annelida; class Polychaeta; order Phyllodocida; family Polynoidae; genus Harmothoe; species Harmothoe impar. Next base: position 69,934,434 of record OX381712.1, on the reverse strand, counting down.
AGAATGTACAGAAAAGTATGGGATTTAGCAATAAATCCAATCTATGGAGCAGCAGCTCCTTGTCTGTATTTTTCATGTTTTGAATGGGTTAAATCCTCATCTAAGTGTATTTCCAAACACATTATTTTCATTAACACAGAAGGATGCGTTTGGTATCTGCTAGATAGATATATGTGTGGGTCAAATAGGTATCAATGTATTCTTAGGTGAGTTTACCTGAGAATAGATATACCAGGGCTAATCCTTGTAATAATTCTGTGTGCAGAATGGGCTAGTCACAAACATACCCTGTTCACTAGTCATCTTTGTTGTGCCTCTCTGGAATCATTAATTCAATATTTGAAGGTATATCATAATTTTCTAAGTCAGTTAGAATAAAGATTAAATTGGTCTCAAACTTCAGCAAGTCACTTTTGCATGTCCCCATACATTTACATTCTTGGGCATACCCCCCATTTGCCTATCCACTGGGTGGCCTATAGACATTTTTCCCAGGACTGAAAGTCCTACTGTAGGCCAATCATGTAGGCTCATGTTTACAGGGCATAAGGAGCTTATATCTTTGAAGTTCGATAGGAGGGACCTTGTCATTTCCACCTCCTTTCCCAATACTACTAGTACCTTTTAGGGACCATTCTCCAATCATATAGCTACATATCAGTTAGAAATTGGCCTGGAGAAATTGATCCCAAGCAACCAATAAGTATAAGGATCATGCTTTGTAGCATCAAACCCTGATTGGACCAGGAGACCAGATCCTAATACAGACATAGATTTTGATCATTTACTAAGAGTAGATCTGGATAACCTGACTATAATAGGTTGGAATCATGTGTACCCCTTCAAATGTCACACACACCAACCAAATGGGAATGACAAGAGGATGGCATGGTGTCTTATGATGGATTATTCCTGACATGTGACATACTGTTATATGAACTTATGCTGTTAAGCTCTAGAGGAAGGAAGCATGGGTATGCGTCCCAAATCTGGTGAAACACTTTTCACCTGGTACCTGGTATGATGTTCAGTCAGTAGAGGTGAGTAGTAAGTACTAGTACATAAACAGATCAACTGGGATAGTCTGACTCACAAGATTGCAGTTAAAAGCTATCTCTAATAAGGAAGGTTGAAGTTTTTGTAGGTTGTGTTTCTTTTTATGGGAGAGGGGCAGAATCTTTTCAGCTTCTCTACCCAAATGTCTTTCTCTGGCTCCACATTTCTTTATTAATTAAGCATTGAAAGTTTTAATAAAAAGCAAATATAAATTATACCACTGTAGTCATTTTGATATCTAGGACTGTAGGTTTAAGACTAGTGACTGTTGGGAACAGTCCAAGTATCCAACTACTAGTAACTGTAAGGATTGTTTGACTTTCAGATATTATACCCAGGAATGAAATACAGGTCACTTGTTCAGGAATGAAGGAATGCTTTTAATAACTCTATGGAGTCTATGGGCACTCCTAGTCTTTGGCTTTCTTGATCATGGTCACACACTGTGAACTCTTGTCTTTAGATGGTGGACCTGGCAGAACTGGTAGCAGATGCTTTTACCGAATGGATGGATGGTCCGTGTGGGGGGCAGGTTGGTTCCAGGTTCTGTCAGATGAGTCTTTGTAGCTGATTGACTGTAGGTCAGATTGAATGAGTGGACCCACAGCCAGAAGCTTCCAGTGGAAACTGCCGGTGACTGGCGATGGCCTGCCTTAAATGTGCAGGCCACCGACAGTGGCAACATTTAGCCACCTAGGCCAGATCATATGAGCTGTACCAGGTTGTTAGGATAAACTTAGTAATAGAACCAGAGTGATACAAGCCGGGCTTGGTTATGCATTTAATCGGGCCAGATTTGTAGTCCTTGAGGAGGTATAGTATAATGATGTATAATGGAACATCACCACACTAATATTAACCCTTAGTTCAGGGAACAGAGAGATCAATATAGCAGTGCCATATCGTGTCAGAAAAGTCCAGGGAGATCTAGTATAATTAGGTCATTGTTGGGCATATGCATATAATGGGCAATGTATGACTAAGAAAACATAAATTATGATACCATTGTGTCCTCATATACCCTTAGAATGTGGATGTAGCCACTTCAATTAGGAGTCTATCATCATTTATTGGCAAGTTAGGACAAAAACAGTGGATTTCCCTTATAGTTACCCCAATATGATACAATATATGTATGGGGAAGGTAATCTAATGTTTCCATAGTATTCCTAGACCATGAAGATGTGGCTTTAAACAACTAAAATAACTCAATATCATCATTTCTCACCTAGATATGGCCAAAACCGTGAATTTTGGTAATGGCTACCCCATTAAGGTACATAATATGTGCATGGGGGAAGTAATCTAATGCTTCCATAGTATTCCTAGACCATGATAATGTGGATTTAGACTCATTAAATGACTCAATATCATCATTTCTCACCAACATATAGCCAAAATCGTAATTCTCGGTAATGGCTACCCCGATAGAGTATGATGTAGGCATCGAAAATAAAATTTGGTGCTACCATAGTATTCCTAGACCCTGAGAATGTGGATTTAGACACCTTAGATGACTCAATAACATCATTTCTCACCAAGATATGGCCAAAATCATGATTTTCGGTAATGGCTGCCATTATCGAGCCCTATTTCAAAGAAAAAAAGTTTGCGTGCGTGGCATCCACCCTAAACCTGATCAGTAGGGGTCATACTACAAGTCTGGCATGGATGCCACCCTCTAACATTCCGTTCCTCATAAAGTGATTTATAGAGCTCTTTTGGAATTCTGCCTCCAGTCTAAAAGATTTAAATGCCTAATTTACTGGAATTTATTCTGCAGTATATTTTACTATAGTTTACTATAGTATTTCCCGCACACAGTGTCACTATAGTAACCTGTAGTATATTTTACTATATTAGTAGTGTTGGGTCACACACTTGCGACTTGTGCATGCTAAAAGCTGGCATACATTCACAGTAGCAGTGTTACTGGATGCGATGCCAGTAGCCCCCCCCTCCCCCTCCCCATTCCAGTGCTAACCTGACGTGCCTGGTTGTAGCTCACTTTGCTCTTGTATAGTGGAGGTCAGCCACAACACACACAGGTCTACAGTGTAACTCCAGGCAAGTTAACATAGAGGGGATGAGGTGGTGACACGTGGAGGGTAGTCAGATGGGGTGTGACTGGCCCCACATTTTTCACCTCACATGTCAGACATGTGTAGAATGCAGCCCTTAAAGGGTTGATTAGTTCAAATGGCTCATGTTTTATGGGTTTACTACTGTTAAGTTGTGGAGAGGCCGAGCAATGCACTGGGAATGTCAGGGAAGGGACATGTAAGTCTTTCCCAGTCTATATCCTCCCCACTCTATATCCCAACCAGCCGAATCCATACCATGAAGACCACAGTTCGTACCCCGACCTCCCCAGTCCAATTTTCGAATCAACTTCATACTTTTACTCTTTGTGGTCAACCATCCCTTATCTATAACCTTAAGAGGTTGCCCTGTATAGGACAAGATCCCACAGTCCAGGCTTGGGACTTATCAATGACCCCACAACCCAGGACCAGAAGTGATCAATGCCTATAGCTAATTTATTATGCTGATTTTTCAGGGATGATTTGTACAATACTAATGAAGTCAATCTACTGTAGTTGTGCTGTAGGCGGTACATATACAGGTCTGAATTCCTGAGTTATCAAGGCAGCCATAGTTCATCTAAATGCATATAGATGAAGCCTACATACATAAAGTTCTTCCATATGTATCAGACCTTCACAGTTAGTCTATTCTGTGCGACCCTTTAAGGGCCGCACAGTGTAGAATGCGGCCCTTAAAGGGTTGATTAGTTCAAATGGCTCATGTTGTAGGAGTTACTACTGTTAAATGTTCAATCAACTTCATACTTTTATTCTCTGTCAACCATCCCTTTGTCAACCATCCCTTATCTATATAGTACAGATAATCTTAAGAAGTTGCCCTCTATAGGACAAGATCCCACAGTCCAGGCTTGGGACTCATCAATGACCCCACAACCCAGGACCAGCAGTGATATGAACATGACACTTTTAGGGACTTCATGTAGCATTCAGATATAGGCAGGGGATATACTAGCTTCTAGCTAGATGTTATACATGCATTGGATTTAAATGACTGATTCACTGTACTGTTTACTATCTGCCTCCAGTTGTCAAAATATGTGTAAACATTTACATGCAAGACTAAGAAGGAAGATCTAGAGCTGACAGGAAGCCGTAGTACAATATGGCAACTCATTCATGATTCATATAAGTGCCTACAGCTAATTCATTATGCTGATTATCCAGGGATTATTTGTACAATAATAATGAACTCAATCTACTGTAGTTGTTCTGTAGGTAGTACATGTACAGGTCTGAATTCCTGAGGTGTAAAGCCAGCCTTAGTTGATATGAATGCATATAGATGCAGCATACAGACATTTACATTTCTCCCATATCTATCAGACCTGCACAGTTAGTCTATAATCTATGGTTAGGAAGCCTCTCTTATTTTCATCCCCCTCCCCCTTAAGATATCTTTTTTTGCTAAGATGACCAAACCAACTACCCCCTGTTGTTAAAAAACAGGGCACTTCCTTATGCATTTCGGGCTCCTGAAAATGACCCCACAAGGATCTGTATATTTATATATCTACTCCCTTATGGGGTCTTCTTCAAGACCCCATAAGGTTATATATATTCTCATAGTTGGACCGCTGTGGGATCTTGATACAGGTCATAGGTCAAGGTCGTCCAGGACCCCACAAGGGGACTGTACAGGATCCCACAATGCAAAAGAAATAATTGATAAAATTACAAAATATGATGTCAGAATCAGTTTCTATTAACTCTGGGGTGTCCAAATATACACTTATTTTTTATATAGATTTGTTAGTTCTATTGGATCCCACAACCCAGGGTAAGACCTAAGACCCCACAACACAGGTTAGGTCGCTATATATATACATATATACATATATACATATAAATCCCTCAGGGCTGAAGATCTATCTAACAAATGATATCAGGGGCTCATTTCTCAAGTTTATGTGCTTGCAATATACCATACAATTTGCATATATATACATATATATACATATATATATATATATAAATATATATATATATATATATATATATATATATATATATATATATATATATATATATATACATATATATATACATATAAATCCCTCAGGGCTGAAGATCTATCTAACAAATGATATCAGGGGCTCATTTCTCAAGTTTATGTGCTTGCAATGGTTCAGAAAACATAAACGGTAGCGATAAATCATGACCCAATTGTGAGTTGTTTAAATAATTGGCGATGATAAAGGCAATGAGATGTATAAAGACAATTCTAAATCAGTTTTCCCACCCCTGTCGACCATACGAAGGATGATTTAGCAGGTAGTAGCGGAAGAAGATAAACTTCAGAAACTATCCCCAGGCACAGGCAGTGCTGTTTTACGATGTACTACGGTCATAATCATTGCCATCACATATGCACCTTCAAATTAGCATTGCTTGAGGCTTGGAGTCTAAAGATTACAATTCATTAACTAGTCTGTGTTACTATAAGTAAGGCCACATCCATGGTCAGTTGGAATATACATTCACTTTCAGCCTTAACCACGCTGGTCACAATGTTGATTCTTCTTATCCTATTAGGCTACAGTATTGGTGAGAACTATTTATTTCAACTCTTTGGATTTCAAGCTTGTGTTGTCATGGTTTCAAAGGTGATTGGAGTTTCATGGGTTCTGATGCAAAGGGATATATTCATTTCTAGAATAGGGAAAAAAAGAACTTCACAATAGCAGAATGGGACAGTTTGTCAATGCAAAGACATGCAAATTAAACTCCAACATGTATATTTACTTATACGATAATATGCCAATGTTTTTCTCTCATACAAGGTTTTATCCCGTCTACTGTCAGTGGTACAGTGGTAAACCATAGGAGGTTAGAGAAAGGCCCTGGACATGGCATCAGTATTGAACATTGGAGTCAGCATTACGGTTTTGAAGACTACGGCAACTATGGTCATGGAAGACATGGTCTTGAACACATCCATGTTCACAAAGAAAAACATGTCCCTATTGAAATACCCTATTTGGACAAAAATGGTGAGTGTACTAAATTCTATTGATAAGCATACATGCATGATTGTATATATGCATCAATGATTGTGTTCATTATAGGCAAGGAAAGCTATTAACAATTCTCATCCTTTTACCTCACAATAAACTTGGGGGTGCATAATAGTGGATTCTGTGTAGATTTAGTTACAATCTCCATATGAGATATGATGTTTCACACTTCTAAGCACAATAGATCTAATATTCACTAAGTAATATACAACCATATGCCATTAGTTTATACCAAGGTTTGTATTTATGCAGCATGATAGCAAGGTCATAGTAAATCAAAGTACATGTAGTACTGGGCTCTTGATAGAAACATTACCACATAAATCAACCCAAAATCAAGTTATGAATTAAACCCAATGTAGACTTCCATCACCTAAAATTAGCATGTAATGTATCTTTAAACCTTAACTGTTATACATATATATATATATATATATATATATATATATATATATATTCATATATAAATATACATTCCTTCATATAACCATTAACTATTGTCATAGACTTTCATCATACTTCAGGTTGTAGGTTTCCTGGTGACGTAGTGTGTAACCCAACACGCACACGAGGTCCAAGCTACGGATACTGCGTCTTGACTGATGAAAACCAAAGCCTGTGGAAAAAACCTACAATGCAGATTGTTGTGGCAACCTGCCTTCCTGGGACTGCTGTCTTGTCTGACTGGTGTAATGACAACGAGCGTTTACTGAGAGCTATAGGGTTTATCACAGATAAACAGGAACACAGCAACCATTATCACCCCCAGCGGAAATATGCTGTCATGCTCAACCCGTGTCTGGTTCGTTGCACCCTCAATAGGATTGGTAGATGCATCTAAATCACACACAATCTGTTTGGAGAGGAGAGTTCTTCACATTTATGCTCTCTGAGATATCATGCATACCATTCATCTATATTATGTTTTAATGTGTACAAGATCTTTACATACATTAAAACATATGTATGTACATCTTTGGACTGATGGATTCAATCCCTTCGATGGAGAAACCAACCCAGGTAATACTGATGTGTATGCAAACTGATGTCCATATACACATCCCAGCTTTTTGCAACACCTCTTTTTACTTATCCGCAAGGCTGTACACAGGCATTAAAACTCAGAAATTACTAAGGCACTTTTTTATTTCCTTAAAGAGTTGAATGGGCTAACAGCAGAGTGAAAATATATAAATCTGGTACAAGGAAATCTGCTAAATCCAGATGCATGTATCAGTTAATGGGTGGCAAAGGTTAGACATACCACATAGTTGCTATACATCCCTCGGGGCTAAGTCAGGGGTGGGGCTTTGGGCTGAGGCTCCTCTACCCTTAGATATGTATTACTATTTATCTATTAAAAGTGCATGACATGAGAGGTCGATGTCATGACCTAACGCACCTGTCACTATTGATGAGCACTCATTAATTCATATCAGGCAAATGCATCAAGTGGACTTTATAAAGATGCCCTGGGGCCACCTATAGTCCAGTGTTAACAGAGTGTATAGTGTATACTCAGGCCATCCGACCGACCCTATTAACAGGCCTGGACAATCCAGGACATTTTCCATTATAGGTATATTAGCCTACAGTGGGGTTACTTAGTGCAGCCCTCAGGTCGGCCTCCTGCCCATATCTCTGTCGAGATAAGGGCCGCCGGTAGAGATAAGGGCCGCCGCCGGTCTGCACCTCCAAGGGGAGTTCTCCCAGTGCAGTATCTTATACAGGTGGGCTGGGGAGGGGTGGGGAGATGGGGGGTAGGAGTCCACATTTAAATGTACCTTATTTAGGCTATATTTTGTCATTTAAATCATTATATCTCAAGAAATACAAGACTTGCATACAAGCCCATTCACATATACCTAGCCAATTAAATTGTCTACTTGTATGTAGGTGAATGTTTTTCAGCAAATAATGGTAAGGTATTAGCAAATCAGATTTTCTGGTGGAACTAAAATTACATGTATATCCACCCAAAACCAAGGGGAGAAACCCCCTCACTAGCTTTTCTCCCGGCATGGGGCTAAAGGTAGGATTTCCCCAACCTGATTAAAACAGGGCTGACCCTAGGTTTTTTTAATACAATTTTAAAGGTCAATTTTAGGGTCTTTGGAGAGGCTGGCTCGTACTTTCATGTAAAAAAATTAAGAGTTTAAAATCAAGCTACCTATTCTATATTATTTGCCCATAATACCTGAAACAAACTTTTTTTGGGCCTTAGCAGACTGTATATATGGTCGGAAAATATGCTTTGACTTTTGCCAACCTTTTCTTACTGTATAGGCCTATTTTTGCTGTAATGACGTTTCCTGGTCAAAGACGTCACCCGGGGAAAGATGTCACCCGGTCAAAGATGTCACCCGGTCAAAGATGTCACCCGGACACAAAAAGTAAATCATAACGGTTTGAGGATTATATCAAACCATCCTTAACCAATAGCTTCATTACGTTTTGATCTATTAAAATTGTGCCTATTTTGCAATAAATCCTGCCAAAATATAAAACAAAAGGCTAGCCCTGTGCTAAGGCAGCTAGTATTGTTTCTGAGCTTACCATTTTAATGTCATCATAGGGGATTTAAAAATCCTATTGTGTGGAGTTCAATTTGCCTAAACGCTAGAACACATGCACATCATGCACATTCGGTTTGGAACACCATGCACAGGTGCACATTGCCCAGCTAGAAAAATACTATAGTAAATGCTATAGTTTACTATAGTAAACTACAGTAAACTATAGTATACTATAGCTTACTATAATTTACTATAGTATAGTGGGGCATCTTGTACTGTAGTTTACTATATCATACTACAATATACAATAGTATTTCCCAAAACACCCTCAGATTATAATATACTATATAATTTGTTACTATAGTTTACTGTAATAAACTATAGTATACTTTAATATATACAGCACACTTTGACACTATAGTAAAATATATTATTTTTAACTATAGTTTACTGTAGTTTATTTTCAAATGGTTTGACGAAATATCAAGTCGGGTAGGCCCAAGCACTGATCCTCGTATTTCGCAAAAGCTGAATAACCAGCCCCCGTATTTCCTCAAACCTCCGTATTTCGCAAAAACTTCACTTCCGTTCCGGCGTAAGAATACTTAAGGTCAGTGGGTCAAAGTCCCCTACTGAGTGACCTACCGTAGCCCTGTCCGGGTTAGTCTAGTGGTTATCGTCTGCGCCTCACACCGCGGCGGCCGGGGTTCGATTCCCGGACGAAACTTGGGTGTTGACGTTTTACGTGCCACCTTTTTTTCCGCCTTCCTGGCTGGTCTTTGGAAGGGTGCGACTCGATGGTCTATTTTCAAACATCTATTTTCATTGTTTTTGGGGTTAAAATGGACTTATTTTAAAGGAAACATAGTACAAGCAATGGCAAATATCCTAGATTTGGACACCTGATATATTAATTATGCCCTATTATTTAAACCCCGCTTGATGGCTCGACGAGAAATTGAAAAGCTACTCGCGGCCCGATGAACTTGTCAGCGGCTCAGTCCATGGTCTTGAACTTAAACTTGACCTAGATAGATGCCAATTTCGATCGTATTTTTTTGAAAAGCAAATACATAGTTTTTGGTTGCATTATTGTTTAATCGTCTTCAATTTTGACAAATTAACAAACTTGAATCGTAAATCAGGCCTAATTTGTACACATCAAGATGATAGAGACCATGAGGGGGGGGGGCACTTTTTTTTGCAAAACCAAATTACACAGGGGCTGAGACCAGAAATGAGGGCAAGCAAGGTGTCATGGCGGCATCCAGACGTGAGTGGAGACAGTGCAGGTTAATAAAATGTCCGTTTCTCCTTTAATACTTGACAAATGCATTTAAAAATAAATACAGGATCAGTTAAAGTTCCGTATTTCCCCTCCAGATTGACATCTCAAGGCCCCGTATTTCGTTTCGACCCTTATAAAGGGTCTCAACGAAATACGGGGCCTTTCAATGTCAATCTGTCGGGGAAATACGGAACTTAAACAAATCCTGTATACTTACTATAGATTACCATACTATTTCTCATATACTTTGACACTATAGTAAACCACATCAAATTTTACTGTAGTTTACTGTAGTTTGCTATAGTTTATTAAAGCATTTTCAACACTATAATAAACTATAGCAACTTTTACTTTAGTATATACTGCAGTTCACTATAGTTTATTGTAGTATTAACCACATATCTTGACACTATAGTAAATTAGTCATCTTTACCTTGACACTATAGTATTCTATAGCAATCTTTACCATAATTAACTGTAGTTTACTGTAGTTAGCATTACCACAGAGAAATTCCAAATTTATTTTATCACAATAATTTTTATCTATATTTATGCGCCATGTCATCAGGAATACGCTGATGATTTTATTTTGTATATATCGTGTTTAGAACCATCAGAATTTAGGATTAATCAGCAGGAAAACGGCCTATCTATTGGAGAAAAACTCCCATTGAAGAGGCTCGTTACATGGACCCCCTAGACAATAGGTGTGACCACTGCTTAGCGGTGCATGGTATTCACAGCTTTATTCTACCAGGAGGCACCCTCACATGCCTCTGCCTTTCCTGTAAGAAACACTGCTGTATTTTCATTCCTAGAAAGCTTGTCAATATGTGGCTTAGTAAGGTATGTGCGCGTATGTGTTTTGTATTAATTAGACAAATCCCAAGACCATTACTGAAATATCTAACCTTTTAGGATTGATTTTGTGTACCCTTACCAACATAATTACGGGCCTTCATGGATGCAAAGGCTGTCCATTACGGGCATTATGCATGTTAGAAAAAATGCTGTATTTCTTTCCCTATGAATTTTTCCAACATGTGACTTACAATATATGTGGGTGTATACGTTTTGTATTAGCAGAATAAATCCTACGGCCCTTACTGTAATATTTAGCCCTTTAGGGCAGATTTCATGTATCCCTACCCCCATAATTACGGCCTCTCAAGGGGCAGGGCCGTGTCCAGTGGTCCCCCGGCCATCCCCTCAGGTACACGGGGGTGCAGGGTTGTCAGGTGCGTCCTCACACCCCCTGGCAGCCCGCAATACACATAATAATACCCCCTACAAAGTAGCAAATATTAAATCCGCGGCTCTTAACAACAACTTAGCTTGACCATTTAAGTATCAATGGAAAGCCATGTTTCTCCTCTGCATAATGTGCCTATTAGAAAATGGGCGCGGGATAAACATTTTGAAAAAATCATGAAATTCCAAGAATCTTTTTTTTACCCTATTAATATTCCTGGTTAGCAGTTTCCGATTTTAAAGTGGGACACACCAAATAATAGCTAAACATGTTCTCTGATTAACTGACAGTTTCTTACATCTGTATAATGGAATGGGATACCGATTGCAACATGAATAAATACAAGGTGTCCAAGGTGGTGGCCATAAATGTGGCCCATGCATTGTGGGCACAACAGTAGCTGCAGCCATCCAACTGATAAAGACCCGTGATTGGTGACGCTACTGTAGTTTTCTTATTCCCACACACCTTGACACTATAGTAAACTATAGTAACTTTTACTTTAGTATATGACTATGTATCATGAGATCAGTGCATTTCCCGTTCCTGTCCGACCTGCATTAATATGCTCAAATCAACTAAATATTTACCATGATTATATGAGTGCGTATGATGCATTGCACTATATTTTTCTTTTTTCTTATTTAATGATTTTTCTCCCATTTTATCTAACTGAAATGCCCATTTCCCGTTCCTGTCCGACCAGAAACAATTGCCTTCAGACAATATGTATTTTTTATACACCACAGTTATAATTGGCCAGCATATTATATTGTAACTATATTATAATTAAAGGTTGAAAACGTCAGTTTATCTCCCTATCTCTGTTCAGAATATGACTTTTTTACACATTTCATCAATACCTAAGCTTGCAGTTTTTTACCAGGCATACTTTTATCTAGAAACATGCAATAAGCACTCAAGTGAATTGTCAAGAGACATATGTGATGGAATTGTAGAGAAAAATCATAATATTCTTATATTGTTTATCATTTATTCCTGGTCAAAGGGGTGGACAGGAACGGGATATGGCTGGACAGGAACGGGATATTTGATTTCTTTAGGTATTTCATGTACTGTGTTCATGGAGAAAACAAATCATAAGCACCCACATGTATTGCCAAGAGTCATATCTAACTGATTTTGAAGAAAAATAATCATGTTCTTACATGGTTTATCATTTATTTCTGGTCAAAGGGCTGGACAGGAACGGGATATTTGATTTCTTTAGGTGTTTTGTGTACTGTGTTCATGGGAAACAAATCATAAGCACCTATATGTATTGCCAAGAGTCATATGTAACCGATTTACAAAGAAAAATAATCATGTTCTTACATGGTTTATCATTTATTCCTGGTCAAAGGGCTGGACAGGAACGGGATATAGCTGGACAGGAACGGGATTTTTGATTTCTTTAGGTATTTCATGTACTGTGTTCATTGGAAAAACAAATCATAAGCACCCACATGTATTGCCAAGAGTCATGTCTAACCGATTTACAAAGAAAAATAATCATGTTCTTACATGGTTTATCATTTATCCCTGGTCAAAGGGGTGGACAGGAACGGGATATGGCTGGACAGGAACGGGATATTTGATTTCTGTAGGTGTTTTGTGTATTGTGTTCATGGGAAACAAATCATAAGCACCCACATGTATTGCCCAGAGTCATATGTAACCGATTTACAAAGAAAAATAATCATGTTCTTACATGGTTTATCATTTATTCCTGTTCAAAGGGGTGGACAGGAACGGGATATGGCTGGACAGGAACGGGATTTTTGATTTCTTTAGGTATTTCATGTACTGTGTTCATGGGGAAAACAAATCATAAGCACCCACATGTATTGCCAAGAGTCAAATCTAACTGATTTTCAAAGAAAAATAATCATGTTCTTACATGGTTTATCATTTATCCCTGGTCAAAGGGGTGGACAGGAACGGGATATGGCTGGACAGGAACGGGATATTTGATTTCTGTAGGTGTTTTGTGTATTGTGTTCATGGGAAACAAATCATAAGCACCCACATGTATTGCCCAGAGTCATATGTAACCGATTTACAAAGAAAAATAATCATGTTCTTACATGGTTTATCATTTATTCCTGTTCAAAGGGGTGGACAGGAACGGGATATAGCTGGACAGGAACGGGATATAGTCATAAAGGAACAGTTCTTTTTACTTCTATAGACAAAGACAAGTCGTGAGGTGCTTTTTATGCTATGTAGGAAAAGGTATTATGGCATATAATATTTGGGATTCATTGTGAATATTTAAATACTTTTGGTTTGAGAAAAATACTGGATAAAGTGCCACGGACAGGAACAAGATCCACAACAGTAAAACATGAATATGACAATAATGGTCAAAACATATGAAAAAGCAATATCCATGGTTAAAAGGAGAATGTTCATGATACAATTTGGTATATACAAAAGTATATATAAATGCATAGAAAATTAAATACAGTGTCAGGGAGGTAACCCAGGCCACATAGGAATTGTAAAAAGCCAAAAAAAAAAGATAAAATTGATAAAATTGATAAAACTAAAAGTGCCATGTAATAGAGTATGATGAGTAGTGTATACATGAGAATTACATATATGATTTGAGAATATTTTTGACAAGTCGGACAGGAACGGGAAATGCATCAATCTCATGATACTGAGTCATATATACTGCAATTCACTATAGTTTATTGTACAATTAACCACAGACTGTGACGCTATAGTAAACTATAGTAACTGTTATCATAGTTTACTATAGTAATTCCTGTGCACATTGACACTATAGTAAACAATATTATTCTTACTACAGATTACTCTAGTTTACTATAGTTTACTTTATCATGTCTTGCACACATTGACACTATAGTAATTTAACTATAGTTGACTGTAGTATTTCCCGCACACCTTGATATTATATTCCCCAGCTTACCTAGCTGCTTCACTGGCCTACCTAGCTCCTTCCCCTGCCTGCCCAGCTCTTTCCCTGACCTACCAAGCCCCTTTAATATCAGCATGGCCTGCCCAGTTCCTTCCTAGCCTACCCAGCTCATTAAAAATTGACTATTTAGTGATTGTTACTATAGAGATGAAGACCAACTGCTGCCCGTTGACTCCCTGGACTCTCGGGACTCCCTGGAACGCTGATCTTGACGGGGCACCTCTCAACAGGTCTGCAGGTGTGAATCTTTGTCCCTTCAGAGGATTGGACGGTGCTTTCTTCTTGCCCAACAATGCCTGAAGGAGCGCCAACCCTTGGTCCTCCTCCTTGGTGTCATCCCCGGCGGCGTCATCGACATCCTCATCGATGTCACCGGCGTCCTCCTCGCCTTGGTTCATCTGTGCCTCCAAATACGCTGCCATGCCTGAAGGGTCGCGCACCATCTGGGCGGCACGAGCTGCTTGCTGCATTTTTTCCCTGGCCTGCGCCTGGCCCTTAGTCTGGTGACTCTTACTCCCACCTGACTCTCCGCCGGCACCTACGGACAAGCCTTGGACGAGTGTAGACAACAAACACATTTGATCGTGCATGATTTTTCGAGAGGCCTGCATTTCGACCAACATAGCCCCCACTGTAGCATCATCTAGGTGCACTGCTGCCGGGGACTCTTGCTTGGGACTCTTGCCCAAATACTCCAAGGCATCGTCCGCCATTTTCTGAGAGTCAATGTACAACCGCCAACCTTCACCCTGTGCATCTTGTGCCTTGCAGTCTATCGCCGATTGTTTTGCAGTAATCACATAAGGGCAAGGTTTACCTCCCTTTGGAACATGAGACTCCTTGCATTCGCTGCACTTTTGCAATTTCCTCTCCATGACGTCTATGTACCAACCGGCACACCACGATCGACAGTACCACAATCGACGTCTTCACACAGCGGGTGTATACATGCTAATGACCGATCCTTTGTGCGCGTCCAATTTGGCGCGAGGGAGTTCACGTCCTACCCCATAGGTGGCGACACGTCTCTAGTATTTATAGCGCCATAATGCTGCACACATTAATGTCCACAGTAAAATAGTATTCACCATAGGTTATCCCTGGATGAACCTTAATGAAAAAATAACTGCCTGCTAACCACTCCCTGTAAAACTCATAATTGGCGAAAATGGTTATCAGTAATGGAATCTATAAGTATATTTACATCTAGACATGTATCATTTGTCATGTTTTTAACTTTTTTTAAATTTATTTTTCTTCAAGTTTACCTGTTTTACCGGCCGTCCCTACCTCCAGACCACCGGGAGGGGTGTCCAGGGGGCAGGCAGAAGCATGCTGGAGGGTCGGGGTAGAGCCCAGGGGGCCGGGGGAGTGCCCAGGTGGCTGGGGGCGATCCCAGGGGGCCCGGGGCGTCCTGGAGGACGGGGGAGCGTCCAGGGGGCCGGGGATCTCCAAGGAGGATGGGGGAGGATGGGGGAGCTCCCAGAAGGCCAGGTGAGGATGGGGGAGCTCCCAGAAGGCCAGGTGAGGATGGGGGAGCTCCCAGAAGGCCAGGTGAGGATGGGGGAGCTCCCAGAAGGCCAGGTGAGGATGGGGGAGCTCCCAGAAGGCCAGGTGAGGATGGGGGAGCTCCTAGAAGGCCAGGTGAGGATGGGGGAGCTCCCAGAAGGCCAGGTGAGGATGGGGGAGCTCCCAGAAGGCCAGGTGAGGATGGGGGAGCTCCCAGAAGGCCAGGTGAGGATGGGGGAGCTCCCAGGAGGCCGGGGGAGCTCCCAGGGGTCTACAAGTCATCATGCCAAACCCAGTCTACACATCAGTCACCGAAAAGAGAAAACCAAATGATGAAATGATGATGAATAAAGATCAACATAATCTGGTCCCTGGTAGCCATACGGTATAGCATATTTACTGCACAAATGTAGTCAACCTAAGTAAATTTATACTATGGTATACTGCAGTGTACAACAGTATACCACAGTGAATACTACAGTGAATATACGATGGTACACAATAGCAAATACTATAGTACATCTATAGTAAAAACCATAACAAACTATAGTAAATACCATGATAAACTATAGTACATTGTAGTATACCACAGTGATACTGTAGTTTACCCTAGTACATATACTATGGTATACTATAGTAAATACTATAGTAGACGAAAACACTATAGTAAATTTGCTATAATAAATTATAGTAACTACTGTAGTAAATCATAGAATATTGTAGTATACCACAGTAAATACTGTAGTTTACTCTAGGAAATATACCATGGTATACTATAGTAGATACTATAGTGGACGAAAACACTATAGTAAATTTACTACAGTATACTACGGTAAATACTATAGTTTTGCTATAGTATTTTTCTACCTGGGTGGTATTGGAACACCATGCACAGGTGCACATTCGTATTGGAACACCATGCACAAGGTGCACATTCGTATTGGAACACCATGCACAAGGTGCACATTCGGTTTGGAACAACATTCACAAGGTGGACATTCGTATTGGAACACCATGCACAGGGTGCATACTTGTATGGGAACTTAGTGTGCACATGCTTGTGCTAACTCTTAGGCAAATTGAACTCCATACTATGACAATTTCTTGTTTTATTACAATGCGGCATGAATTCAAAATTACTCTAAAACCATAAAAAAAGATTTAACAGTTAATTTATATTATATGAAATTGTTTTCAGAATTTTGCAGATACAAATTGCCTTCCTTTGCATATGATCATAAAACATATTCTCAGCATTGCATCCGTGTAGGAACTAGCATTTCCCTTAAATGAGTATCCTCTGATAAATACTTTTTCAGTGGTGCTAATTCCTGAGTTGAAATTATTCAATTTGGAGTACCCGGTACACATGATTATACACAGACCTGTCATGATCGTCACGTTTTGCTTATTCCTCTTCTTACCAAATATCTTCTAATGTATGTGTCTATAAGTTATCTGAGGAGGTAAATAGACAAATGCCAACGCCCATTGATACCGTCTCTGTTGTATTTCACGAGTGGGGGCTGGGGCAGTATCCCACGACACCGCAGGCTGAGTGGGATGCGCCCCAGCCCCCACGAGTGAAATACATCAGAGCGGTATCAATGTAGTTGGCATTTGTGTTTATTTTTTCATTTGAAGCCATTTAATGAATGAAGAACAACTTTTTCTTAGCCCATTGAATACGGCCACGTTGTATTCAATAGGGGCATTGAATACGGCCCTTCAATGCTAGAGCATAGGACATCTTGTATTTCAAAAAAATAAAGACATATGTACACAAGCTGTACATTGGCAGTACAGTAACAAATAATCTAGCTGTACCTAAATAGTACGGTAATAGTAACCAACAAGACATTGTGTTTGGTGGGGTTGATCTTTGATAAACTCGGCTTTATTAAGCAAAAGTCAATCATAATATATGAGTACCCTAAGTACACTAAGCACCTAGTATCAATCTTAAATTTAACAATGAAAGCAAAACTTGAAATTTGAGCACTCAAGTAGCTCTCAGTAGAGTTGTGGGCGGCAAAGTGAGGCCCGACGAGGGGAAGTGCTCTTATCTTATGGAGAGTTACTTCACCATGGCAACCCTTCTGGCGCATGAATACACTGAAAATAGTCTCGGCGGGCCACTTTACACATGCAATAATTATATGGATAGTGTATACAGGCCTATAATGTAGCAGTATCAGGGAGAGGATTTGGAGGGCTGACCTATTTGGGACCCTTGAGTATTGTCCCTTTTAGTAGCAAAGCCTGTGCTTTACTCTAGCTTAAAGGGGTATGCAGTATGAATTTCAACCTGCCTTGGGGGAGCCGAATGAATTCCGACCCCTCTCACCAGGACCACTCCCTTAGTGTGCTCTGGTACTATTAGATAGTGTAGTAGTTGCACAGGTTGAAAAAAAAACATGACACACCTTACAGAAACAACCTATGCAAACTGTCTAATCATATGAAAGGTATTGCCCACCCATAGGGTCAACATGGTACATAACCACAGCCTTAGCTAGTAACTCACTGAATTACACACATCCAAAACTGTGACCAAAGACAATGGTGGATTTAAGTTGTCTGCTTCACTTGAAAATGGACACAGGAGACAAGCAGTGAACATTTTTTTAACATGAGTTAAAACTAGAATTAGCTATTTGATTTATAGTAAAGTGATTCCTTATTGAGCAATAATACCTAAAGTACTTGTTATAAGGACGGCCTATGTACATGGTTAAATAAACATCCATCCTTTCAATCTAGCTCACTAGATGTCATAATAACAAAATATCCACTTACATTGACGATGATGTCGAGTTAGTAAATAGAAGCTATAGACAGATGCGTCAAGAAAGGATGACCCTTTTCATAATAAAGTTGTGTTAACATTGGTTTTAGCAGAATCCTCATAAGTTTGTCTGTAATGGCTATGTTTGCAAACATCTCAATTTCGGAGATACATTGGGCGATTATCTTTTAAAAAGTGTATATTAGAATGCAAGATTTCGAGATTATGTCAATTTATTTGTTTGTTATGCTTCAGAAATGTTCAAAAAGGTTATTGATAACTTTTATGGTCTGTAGTGTGACAGGAGCAGAACAGTCTGTAAGACATCCTTATGACATGATTAACTACATTAGGAAATGAGTCGGTTCATAATTACTACATTTAACCCTTTAAGCACGCATTTCACAAAAACATGATATTCATCATCATGATGCACCAATGCAATCCCAGCGAGTAACTCGCAAGTGCTGCATTGGTGCATCATGGCAACCCTGTGGGAGTGTCTTAACCCATAGGGTTGAAAGATCCTTTAATGCAGCACTGGTGAATTGCATGGGTTGCATCCATGCATCATGCCCTTGGTTGTCATTAACCCTGTAGGGCCTACCAAAAAAAAAAGTTTCTGGTGATGGGGCCGAAATATTTTGACAGGAACTTTCCTAGGGCCGAGCCTTTGCTGAATCCCATAGAGTTAAGATGACTATAGTCTATGCTCGGCCCCCCATGGCATTAACTATAGTCGATGCTCGGCCCCCCATGACACCAACTGTAGTTGATACTCGGCCCTAAAGGTATAATGCTGTCCTCAAAGAGTTACCTCGATGCCCTGCAGCATTCAATGGCCCATTTTTGCTCGGATGTTCACCTCTCACATAACGTATGTCAGTCAGTTATGTTTAACCATTTAACCCTTTGAAGATATACACCGCCAAAAGATAACGTTTGTCAGCATGATCTACCAATGCAGCACCAGTGAGTAACTCACTGGTGCTGCATTGGTGCATCATGCCTACCAGGGGTGTCTGAACCTGGTAGCGCTGCATTCATGCATCATGATGAACAATGCACATGATGCATCAAAGTACCATGCCATCTTTAAAGGGTTAAGGAGGGGCTGATGTCACCATGATGCACAAATGGTCACTCTATAGTGACTCATCAGTGCTGTTTTAATGCTTCATTTTGATCTTATGGGATTATTTCGAGACCATATGGTTGACATGCTGCTTGCATGCAGCACTGACAATTTAGTAGCCATGGCCGTATTCATGCAGTATTATGACCGAGGCCATGCTGCATTAAGGACGCACCCCACCCTTTTATAGGTGTGCGCATGATTATGTATTACTTGGGCTTAAATGTATTGGAGATGCGTGTATTGCACATTGGTTTGACCGTATTTAATGCCTCCATCAAATCATTTCAGTTTTTTCAGTTTTTTATTGCTGTGGAAAGTGAATGGAACAAAAACGTTCTTTTTAGCTTCCTTCGGTTTCAATAGCATTATGGGATAGAAATGGTGTATATTTATTGAATATAATGAGTGGGGACTGATCTTAGAGTAATTTCCGAGGACCCTTTTCTTTCTTTTATTGATATTCCTATTATTAAGGTCTGCAGAGCTGTTCAAAGTTGCATAGTTACCAAAAAATGTGAAATTTCACCAAAAAAATGTGAAATTTCACTGAAAAATGACGAAAATCTCCACTTTCTGGTAACTATGCAATTTTGGATAGCTCTGTATACTTTAATAATTGGAATATCATTAAAAGAAAGAAAAGGGTCCTCGGAAATCACTTTAAGATCTGTCCCCACTCATAACATTCAATAAATATTTTCCATTTCTATGCCATAAGGCTATTGAAAGGAAAGGAAGCTTTTGTTACATATACATTCCATAGGTATCAAAAGTTTAAAAAATGGAACTGATTTGAAAGAGACATTATATATGATCAAATTGATGTATGATATACATAGTTCCAACACATCTATGTACGAATTTTGCATGAGGTTGTGTGCACCTGAATAAGGGTGGGGTGCATCCTTAATACATTATGCTGTCCTTAGAGGATTCACCATTTGTGGAGGTCCATGTCCATGTATTAACATGATAGACCAATACAGTGCGGGTGAGAAACTAGCTAAAGCTTCAGGAGTGTATCATAGAGGCAACCTAGTTCATTTGGTCAGCCCAGGGCACTGTTACAGAAGACAGCCTAAACAAGAATTGCGGTTGTTGCCGCTTAAAAAAATGCCTCAGGCATTTTTATACGCGGCAGCAACCACAATTCTTGCATTTGAAGGAACATAATGTCTACATGGTTGGTATATTTGTAAGGGACCCATTCAAGACACCATATAAACAGGGCGGGAGGATGATATAACTGACATATGTGACACAACAGGGGAAAACGAGCCATTACAGGGATTTAGTGTAATATACAGCCACTAGGTGGCCACCAGTGCAGCGGCATACCATTATCTTAGTGATTTATCATGGAACTTATGGAAACTTGGGTCCAATTTAAGGGGGTAGGTATGATTATAATCAACCTCAGGAGCATGGAAATGGGTGTTGCTAGGCAGATAAACAATTAGAATAGCTGTTGCTAGGCAGCCAGCTGTCTTAGCAACATACCAATAGAACCATTGAATTCCTTGGGTGTATGTTAGGGGGGGGGGGGGGGGTAGGTATGCTTATACTCAACCTCAGGAGCATGGAAATGTGTGTTGCTAGGCAGATAAACAATTAGAATAGCTGTTGCTAGGCAACCAGCTGTCTTAGCAACAAACCAATAGAACCATTGAATTCCTTGGATCCATATTAGGGGGGGTAGGTAGGATTATAATCAACCTCAGGAGCATGGAAATGGGTGTTGCTAGGCAGATAAACAATAAGAATAGTTGTTGCTAGGCAGCCAGCTGTCTTAGCAACAAACCAATAGAACCATTGAATTCCTTGGGTCCATGTTAGGGGGGTAGGTATGCTAATAATCAACCTCAGGAGCATGGAAATGGGTGTTGCTAGGCAGATAAACAATTAGAATAGCTGTTGCTAGGCAACCAGCTGTCTTAGCAACAAACCAATAGAACCATTGAATTCCTTGGGTCCATGTTAGGGGGGGTAGGTATGCTTATAATCAACCTCAGGAGCATGGAAATGTGTGTTGCTAGGCAGATAAACAATTAGAATAGCTGTTGCTAGGCAACCAGCTGTCTTAGCAACAAACCAATAGAACCATTGAATTCCTTGGGTCCATGTTAGGGGGTATAGGTATGCTTATGGTCAACCTCAGGATCGAAGGTTGATTAATATTAATTTTATCATTATATGCATAAATTAGTGTTGTGACACCTTAAAACAAAATGGCGGCACCCCTAAAACAAAATGGCGGCACCCGTACTGACTTCCTGTCAAGTGAAAACAATATAATGCCTCAACTTGGTAGTTCGCAAGCTCACCACCAGGGCCCCTCCAGGGCCTTCCGGCCTTAAAATCTATGCCAATGCCTAAAATATTTAATATCTTACATTGATAAAAATGAAAATCTTATAATTTACTCTAGAATCTTCAGATCCGTGATAATTTTTGAATATTATGCTAAATTAACATTATGTTTGTAGGGTTGCCAAATTTTGTATAAAAACTTAGATTTATCAATGCGAAATAATAACGTAAGTCTTTTTATCATAAAGCATTTTCTTTTTTGAATACCCTCTTGAAGCTGTTAAACTATCACTGTTTTTCTGTAACAGCCCCCTGGTTAGTTATTCAGCAGGCTTGTACCCATGTCTCATGACCTGGATGTCAATGACTCACATTTCTGCCTAAAGGGTACAGACAACAAAGACTGATCTCAAATGACAAAAAGCTGTTAAATCCAGATATGAATATCATTTATACTGTAATCAGTGGCAAAGGTTAAACATATCACATTCATATACTCTCTTGAATCTTTTTCCTTCATTCCACACTGATAAAAGTTAGTGTAGCTGGATATAATTTTACACAGTTGATTTATTTTATTAAAGATGGTATTTTTACATTCCCAGTATAACATATTGCTCAGCTACAGTCTTGCCCACTGCAATCCACACTTATGAGATCACTGGTTTGAGTCTCACCTTGGCATAGCAGGTAGTACATCTTTTCTCTTCTTATTGCTTTTACCCATTTTGCAAGCCATTCTACCTATCTTGATACAAGAATATCAGCCAGTGGATAATCATGTAAATATGTACTTGTGTATAGGAGGTTTTTATGCATACTTCAATTTTATTACCTATGGGGGGTTTTTAGCTGGACAGTATGGATACAAAACAATCCTCCTTACCTACTGTGCAGGTACACTACCTAGTTCTAACAGTGTATGAATATATATATATATAAATATTCTCATCCAATGTCAATGCATGTACTTAGAGGTGAATGTGTTGGTCAAATGTCATGACCTAACTCACCTGCTGTTGTTAATGAGCACCCACTGAATCTAGCAGTTGTTTGAGGTAACATGAGGCCAAAAATAATAAAAGGTGTGTTTCAGGCAACCAGAACCTAGATTCTAAAAAGGGCCGACCCTAGCATTTTTCTTTGATTTCTTTTGTTATTTTTTCTCAATTTTAAGAATTCTGTCAAGAATGAAAGAGGCTTGAATGATCGGTTAAGTTCAGTAAATAGCTTTTTAAGAGGGATATCCAACAACTTCTCGATACAAATTGGAAATCCATAGACAATCTGGTGTAAATGTATGTGACCTTCTTAACCTTTCATACATATACTTACCAACCTACCTTTACTCGATTATATGGCCCTGTTCCTTAGAACATATTAACATTGTCAAATGATTTATGCCTTCTGTCATTGTTATTGCTTCAGGGTTGGAATATAAACAATACACTTGTTAATCTGCTTACTATAAGTAAGGAGAGAGCCTGCTAGTTTGGGGGTTACATTCACTTTCAACAGAAAGAGATCAGTCACAATGTGGATGCTTTTCATCATAGCAGCATTAAATATAGGTGAGAACAGTTTAGTTTGAATAATTTCAAGATTGTGCAAAAATGGATTCCTGACTAATTTGAAGAAAGTGCCATTCATTTCAATGGCCATCAATTCTAATCTGGGCCAGCAAAGATCAGCATGCACTTTGCAACAGTGGCTCTGAACAGACAGATGGTCATAAAATGATATACAAATCAATGTGGTCTATTCATTAGCTCATATAATAAATATGAATGCTTTCATTTCCTGCAAGGTTTTCTGCCTGCAACAGCGACTATAAGTGGTGCATTACACAACCACAGGAGTCTTGAGAAGGGCCTTGGATATGGCAATCCACAACATGTCCCTATTGAAATCCCCTATTTGGATAAAACTGGTAAGTGGAATTCTTATTCATTAGTCACATCCTTTAAATGTCCGAAAAACTGCCTTAAACGTGCAGCGCCCCGATGAATAGGGCTGAGTACCTGTCGCACCTGCACTCAAACTGTCACTGGAGGGGTACTGAGACAGTGATTTAAGGGATAAATAGTGCTTAAGTGGTCTGGATGCATATATATATACAGCTCTGATGCTCTAACCAAACAATCAAACTCTCCCTACTGGCATATACATTTATATAGCAATGGTATAATGTTGCCCTGGTCAGCTGTCCGGACAAGGCTGCATCTATGCATTATGGTTATAAATAAGCTTATGCATTGTTTTAGCACTACTTGACCTTTGAAGGGTTAGCAGTTCTAATACAAATACTTTGCTTCTTTTAACTCACAGAGCAGCTACAGAGTTACATTATAAACAGTCATTTCCATTATAGTACCAAAGATCAGTACTCATCTCATGGTCATCATGATGCCTTGCTTGTAATTGATAAAATCCAGATTGTCATTGATCTATACACCAAGCTTTTTCCTGTCTAAATTATATAGACATAATAGCATCACATATGTTGAAACTCCCTGACACCTAGGAGCATATGGAATTTCCAATGGGCCCAGGAGGAAAAAGGCAAGCTAAACCTCGTGCAAAACATTTCAATGCAATTTTGTCCAAGTAAAACCTTGCCAAAAGAAATAGATGCAACCATAAAAAAAAAAGTATTGACATAAACTTTTATCATACTTCAGGTTGCAGGTTCCCGGGTCCCGTCCTGACTGATGAAAACCAAAGCCTGTGGAAAAGACCTACAATGCAGATTGTTACTGCCACCTGCCTTAGTGGGGCGATTGTTCTGTCAGACTGGTGTAACGACAACGAGCGTTTACTGAGAGCTATGGGGTTTATCACTGATGATAAGAAAGACATCAAACACTATCACCCCCAGCAGAAATATGCTGTTATGCTGAACCCATGTATAATTAAGATGACATGTCAAGCTCAGAATGGGGGCATGTGCCCCTGAATCCTTGGTAATTTGCTTGGTTGTGGGTATCCTCTGTTGCAATTCTTGCCAGAAGTCAAATAAAATAGCATGATCAGAGTAAAATGTGTGTTTATCAATGTAAACCATTTAAAATTCACCTGTGTGTGAGTCCCTATGTTAGCAACCAAAACTGACAACACTCCTCTGAGGTATGTCAGGGTCTAACTAAGCTCTAACATTACCCTCGGGAGGGGATAAGGAGGAAGGCAGCATCTATGTATCCATGAAAGGTTGTGGAAACCAACTTTCCAGACTCTCCCTACTTTGTCTGAACCACCATACATCATTATACATTCATCGTCATAACCTGACAGTTTCTAGAAAATCATGCTCAGAGGCTGTAATTTCAAAATGTATAGACATAAAATGTCCCTACATAGATGGTCACCCTGAGATCTTGTTCATTGTTAGCTTCTATAACAGCATTTGATTAGGTCCTTAAGGACAACCAAAATCAGTTTGTAATTAAATGTACTCACACTTTAGTTACTGACAGTAAAGTGCCTATTTACTGGGGCATGCCTGTAATGAGATAAGGTTGCTCTGGGATCTTATACTGGGCAGCTGCTATGTCAGCAGTTTATCAGGGCCTTAATGACTCCAGTAACCAGTGTGTAAGTACACATACTTATCTTTAATTACTAGGAGTGAAGTGCTCATTTACTTGGGCAGGCTGTTTCCCCAAAATGAGACAATCACTTTGCTCTTGATTGGGTATGCTGCTCAGGTGATGGACATACTTTTAGAAGTTTTGATTGAACTTGGACATATATAGAAAAAAAATAACACAGAAATACTTACAACCTGGCCATTGGCAGTCATGACAAATAATTCCCATCTGAAAGTAACTCCAAAATGGATGCATGGTTTGTCCTTAAATAGAAAGTTACCTTTAAACGTACTATGAGTAAATGATGAAAAGAGATATTTGTTTCACGAGAAGATTCTGGCCCATATTTTTTGTATGATCCATGATCTAAATCTTTAAAGATCTTAGTGTACCATCCAAAATTCATGAATATTAATTTTCCTATTGTATGGCTCAATTCAATCCTATATTTCTTAGTTGTCATAGAATCAAAAATGTTTTCTACTTGTGTGTCTGCTATGTAAAAAAGGGTGAATCCACTGACGTGAATCCGTTGGAACAAAAGAGATACGTCCATTCGTTTAACATTGTGAACATTCATCCGATCAGACCATTTTAGCGTCAGTAGATTCACCCTTTAAGTTGAATTGTCTCACAAAATTATATTTGCCCTTGAGTTTCCCTGTTCAGTCTTATGTCTAGTTCATAAAATTGCTCTTGTTTACTAAGGGGATATGATACTCAATGTTATATGTATATATGTGGAAGGAGACCCACTGTGAACTTTTCACTGCTGTTCTCAGGCTCTGTAATGATATTATTCCCAGTGTTCATTTATCAGCATGTTAAGGAGTTCTGGTGCTGTGAATGATCACTACTACAGTCATAATCACTGCTAAAAGGGCAAGGCAGCCATGGTTTACAGCCTCTTGCAGTAATAAAAGCAATGACCTTGTTTAACACTTTCAAGCAAGGAGCCTGAATTAAGCCCAGCAAGAACAAGCTTGATACACCCTGCAAGGGTAGGACTTTTGTTCAAATGATGATGACAAATAAACCTCATGATTCTCAGATAAAAGTTTCATTACTTATTGCCTAAGCACATTTGACACACTGTATGTTTATGATAATGCAGTGATATCCTATGATCCTCTTTACAAAAGAGCCCCCGCTTAGATATAATGCATCATCTGAGAGTGTAGATATGTGATTTGTTGTGATTAACTTGGGAAGGAATCAAGAGCAATATGCGTTCATACTTCACAAGCCAAACTGTCCTCATATTCAGATTCAATGCTAAAAGACAATGATTTGCTGCATCCGTCTGTAGGCTGAGCCAACAGTACTTGCTAGAACGGAAGCAGCCCTGAGCCGCACTCCAGCCACTCATTGTGTTAGTGGTCAGTGAGAGTATCTCACTTCTGGCTGGTGTCTAGGGAGGCGGCACACCGGATGTACGCTATGGGGATGGGTGGGGATATTGGGAGGAGGACAATGGTGGAAAATACTAAACTGAGTAAAGAGGAGCCTTGTAAGTCAGAGGAGGTGAATGACAGATGCAGTGACCAAAAGCATACCCACATATCCTTCAGCTTACACACAGGGGATAATATGAAAAATACAAATTGGGATATTGGGAAAAATGAGAATAAGAATATGTAGCATGAAACATTTAATTGCAGCACACAACAAAAAGACAAATCACAATCGTCTGACCCCAGACCACAGAGCGGCCTAACAATTATCATTAATCAGCTCAGTACACACTGGTCGCCTGTGCTAATAGAAGAGCAATGCTGGTTTCCCCCTGTAGAAGGGGTCATTTGGCTACATTTATGATGTGAGGTAGAGAGGTGGCAAGGTGAAACCTTATCCTTAGTCAAAACCACTACAAAGTATAACATGTTGCACAAGACAGTATAGGTGATCTCATTATCACTGAAAGGCTCATAGACTCCAACTTAAGGCCCTGGCCAGAATTGGTAGAAATGGGAGGTTATTGGGGCTAGGTCAAATGAGTTACATGAAAATCTAATCTAAGATGCCAGCGAGCTCAGAGAATTCTCCATAATATAAATCATCCTGATATAAGGAAGGCAATGGGTGTCAAGGGTCAAGGATAAATGGAAAGTGTAGAAGACAAGCCAAAAGCCTGCTGGGGGATATGTTCCATTGTTATCTTACTGAATCTGACTGGTAGTCCAGCATATATCATTGAACCCTCTAATGGTAGCATGATGGTTTTTCACAAAAAACATTTTTACAAACTCTTAACTGAATTGGGCCCAATGAATTTCTCATACTATTTGAACCAAAATAAACACACCAATATCTCCTGATAAACCAGACTGGATCCTTTATCGCAAATGGTTTGTATATATGTTGATGCACTTGAGGGAAAGTAGATGTACTTATGGAGGAGCTAAAAAAATAGCTTCTACTCCTGCAAGATCTGTGCCAAGACTTTCTTACCACCCGCTTCTTAAAGGATGTTCACGACAGTTCTCTTTACCTAAGATGCTAATGCAAACCACCTCTGAAATGTCTTTCAGATCATCCATCTCTTTCTACTTGATAAAGCATAGTCTTTAAATGCATCTAATAAAAACTGGTTTAGTAGGTTTAACCCTTCAAGGGTGTTAAATCTAGTGATTTCAGCACATTGACCAATTTGTTGGCTTAACCCATAAAAGCAGATAAGCCTGGCAATTTAAATTGAACCATAAGTAATCAATCGGGAATGCTCAGATTTATGCACTCATGTTTCTAATATGTTGGACCTGCCCTTAAACTGTGACATTATATAAGCAATTGTGATATTTCATAACCTTTGAAGGATATTACACTTCAGCAATATCAGATAGAAATAATTTTGATTGGGAAATGTCAGGAGAGGAATATGAAAGATATGAAATGTAATTTATGAAATATTTTGCTGCTGTAACCTCAATCATGTGGTAAAATCTTTTGATTATTTATATGAAAAAGATAGTGAAAAACTCTACTTAGTCTTCTATCTTATCCAGCATCACTTTGCACATAAGTCGCTACTAAAAATACTGATTTGTCAATCAGCAGTCACATGACATGGAAGTTAGGCTTACCTAATATGGTCATTTATTTTTAAATGGTTTGAGTAAATATCAAGTCGGGTAGGCTTAAGCATTGAGCCTCGTATTCCACAAAAGCTGAATAACCGGACCTCGTATTGCGCTAAACCTCCGTATTGCGCTAAACCGTCACTTCCGGTCCAGCATAAGAATCAGTCCGCCAACTGAGTTCTACACCTCTAGCCAGTCCCAGATGGCTGAGTGGTTAGCGTCTTCGCCTACCATGCGCCAGGCCCGGGTACGATTCCGGGACGGTGCGGGGAAGAATTCGTGGTCATGAGTTCGCTTTTCAGTGGATCGGTGACCTTGATTGAGACGATGACAATTTTTTTCATTGGGTTTGTTAGGGGGTTAAAATACCATATTTTTGCTTGAAACCAAGCCTATGCTGTACAAAACATCCCATATTTACATGTGCGATAGCTGAATTAGGCCCTATACCCCCAGAAAATTTGGTCGGGGGTTTCTAACATGATGGATCGGCGAAAAATTGAGACGATAAAAATGTGGCCGCTCGGCTTGCGATCAGCTGATCGTTGACCCACATTCAGATTGAGACGATATCTTTTTTTTTCTTCATTGCCTCCGTTTGGGGGTTAAAGTACCTTATTTTTAATGGAAACAAAGCCTAAGCACTACAAAACATCCCATATTTACACGTACAATAGCTGATTTAGGCCCTAGCCCCCCAGAAAATTTGGTTGAGCCTCTCTCAGTTGATAGATCGGCGAAAAATTGAAACGATAAAAATGTGGCCATTTCCATGATCAACTTGCTAGTGGTTGAGGCCGCTGTCTTGAACTTAAACTCCAAGGCCCCGTATTCCATTTCAACCCTTATAAAGGGTTTCAATGGAATACGGGGCCTTTCGATTTCAATCTGTCGGGCAAATACACAACTTAAACAAATCCTGTATACTTATTTTCTAAATTATTAATGTTACAACTTAGTTTTAGACTTGACACGTGTCCCATGTGTAAGTTCATACTTACACATGGGATCTCCTTACGGCTTCTTACATAACTATGGGATTATAGAATACAAGTTCATACCTAGAAGATCAGTACCATTAAATATTATCTCCCCGAATAACTTGACAACGTTTAGCTCAGGTTATTCTTCCCAGCCTTCTTTTGTTAACGATTACCTGTTGAAGCCCTTAGCAGTTTCCTTGAGACATTGCAAATGTAAGGGCAGTGGTTACCGAGCCGACCCCGTAACGTACAGGGCTGTTAGATTGTCAGACGGGGAAGTAGCTCAGCGGCAGAGCACTTGGCTGCGGAGTCAGGGGGTCGTGGGTTCGAGTCCCGCTTTCTCCAAACAATTTTTCCGCGACCGTTACACTGGTGGAGAAAGCGAGTGCACTCGCTGGTACGGTTGACTTAGACGGTTGGACCATCCCAATTTGCTGGGGATTGGCCACCTGCTGGCGGTTGGTAGTTGGAGGAGCAGGTAGTGAAGAGTTGGTTCCCAGTACGGGCAGTTGGAGTTCAGCATGGAGTCAAGTCAACAAATTGGCTGGATCGGTTCGGCACTGTGAGCTTCTATCATTGGCTGCTACGGGGCATGATAGAAGCTGGGGGAGCTGTGTAAAGGCAGTGGTTACCAAGCCGACCCAGTAACGTACGGCGCTGTTAGATTGTCAGACGGGGAAATAGCTCAGTGGTAGAGCACTTGGCTCCGGAGTCAGGGGGTCGTGGGTTCGAGTCCCGCTTTCTCCAGACGATTTTTCCGCGACCGTTACACAAAGATAATTTAATTTCAATACTGTTCTTTGTGATGAACTTGCCAAATGAATTCAGGTCTAAATGTCTAAATGTCTAAATGTTAATGATACTTAAATTGGTATTCAACAGTCAACATTTCTATAGAAATGAATACCTTCATCACTTCCCTTATAACAGGACTTATTCAACGCAAAGATAGCCCCCCCTCCCCTTATCCCAGACAGCTAAGTTGGCGAACTGTCATGTAGTTCCCATAACTAAAATGAGCTATGCTTTGCCATTGGTCATTTGAATAGTGGTTAGCAAAATATCCCTGGATGATGGGTTTTAGGTATTGCATTTATTTTGACATGTTCTTTCCACTTGATGGGCATACTTTGTCTGTGTACTCTTTTGTCTAGTTGCAAAGTTAGTAGAGAATATTTACATAACAATCTAAGCAGCCATATTTTTCAGAGAAGCCCCTTTATTCTCAAGTTTACAGGCTCAGGATCTGTTCACATCTGTGTCTAACTGATCAGTAACAAAGTCTTGGTGTTGCAGTTAATATGGTCATCAATGGTGTTGAATATCTAGGTTTTATTTTGAGCAGAGCTTGACACAGCAATTTAAAAATGAATGTCTTGTATTTCAACGTTCAAGTATGGTAAGGAAATGCATGTATCATCTAAAGCTTTTTATATGCTTGTAGTTGTCATTTATCCAGCCATAGCTGCATTACCCAACACAATACTACTATGATGGATTGGCATGGGATGGCTGATAGTACATCATCAATCAGCTAAACAATTGGAGATTGCTACAATGAAGCACCTACCACTATCCCAAGGTTTTTTAGGGGAATAATTAAATTAGGAGAAAATAGACCCGACAGAATCAATTAATATCCCTGACAAAAACATTGTTTATTTGGAGCAGTGAAACATACCTCCATTACTCGTAATACTTCTTCTATAGCCAAAAAAAGAGGCATCAGTAAGGTATCAATCATCTAAAACCATGTGCTACAGAATGACTGCCAGCTGACAGTTGTGCATTTTCCATCCTGATTAAATGGCTATCAACAAGAAAGAGAATAAGGATTTGTAGCGTATCCTACCTTTAACTAGCATTCAATATTTCTCATACAATTTAAAACTGAAACTGTTGGTTCAAATTGACTAAATAAAACGTCACCTTAAAAACCAAGTTGGAATCTAGTTGTGTTGTCTTTATATCACCAAACCCACAAAAAAAAACAATTTAAAACTGTAATACTGGTGTTTTGATTAATGAAAACTTCTGTATTGACTGGTCCGGACCCCCATTGAGTTTTAACCATTAACCCCCTTTTCTGATTGAGTAGAAAACCCCTTCAGTGATGCAAGAATCTTATGATGCACTTCCAAACCAAAGCTGCTCCATTTGACATTGAATCAAAAATACACTGCAAACTGCAGAATAAGGTTTCTTGCATGGCTGACTACTTATTCCATTTAAGATCCTTAATTGGAGACTGGAATAAATTATGAAAGCCCTCTCATGCTGTTTCCTCACCTTTTGGCGCCAATCCACATGAGTGCAACAATTACCATGTTAGGGCAGGCTGGTGGTAAAACAGAAAAGTGAACCTCACGCGTTGAGACTTGAGACTGTGAGCATTACCGCTCAACAATTGGACATCTTCATTAATGCCCTCTTGAAGAGGAGAGGGAGAATTTGTTTTAGGGAATATCAGAACTATCTTAAGTAACAGTAGATGCCATCATCTGAAATGCAACATGTCTTTCCAAGTTTGGATAATCCTAAAGAGCAAAGCAAAAAATATTAATGTACCAAGTTACAAATAGGTTCAAAGGCTTGTTTTTCATTACAAAATTAGTGTGTTCAATGATAGATACTTCGCCTTTATAGGATATATCTTATTGAAGACACCTATTTCATCTCAGTGGTAAACAGCAACTATAATTGTTATTCTAACAGAAATTACACAATTAAGTATAAATCTGAAATTAGGAGGAGCCCCCAGAATTGAATCTCGTAATTTTACTCCACTCCAACTTCATGTCAGTGATGCAGGATATTTAAGGCATTTTTAATTAATTTTTGACTCATAATTGTCTAGACTTTGCATGATAATATTTTTATCATGGATGACTGCTCACTCCTTTTCAGAACCACTATTGGACACTTTTGATGATAATAGAAGCCATTTAATGCTGTTTTCTCACCTTCTGGCACCAATCTGCATGATCATACCAATAACCATAGTGGGAAGGGACTCGTTGCAAATAGAATATCAAATGTCATGTCTCAGGCCTCCATTTTGAGCAGCATTACGTTCCAACAATGGAATTGACACTTCATTATCTTTAACTCAACGGTACCTTAAAGATAAAGGGGAATCAGATAATGCCTTTTAGAAAAACTTCATTTTGCTATTCTTGGACACATAGATTGTGGCCCTACATAATTCAATGTAAAGGCTGTATCCATCCCATGGGTTTAAGGTGGTTGCCTACTTTGATGAACACGTTTATTGCGATGATTTCTGCACATGTGACGTGTGCGTTCTTCTAAAGAGTACTAAGTAAAAGTGGTGGACAGGCCAAGGAGCGAACTCACAACCCCAGTGTTCAAGCTCAGTGCTGATGCTATTAAGCCACTGAGGCAAGGCTACAGATTGCTATTCTGAAATATACCTCTAGACTACCTTTTGATTCAATGATTATTCTTACTTTTTATTTTCAATTGCCCAAAACCACGAAATTATGCTAGGGACTATATGTTGAAATGGATACCATTAATTCAAAAGGGATCTGAAGATTGTTTTTAGGAAGTTTTAAAAATATGGTGATACTTTTACTACCATTGCTCTCAAAATAAAGGATTCTCTGGTTCAATCTCAGATAACTACTTTTATTACTCAAAATTCTATATTTAAAAAAATAGCTAGGGACCCCCTACTTTTCTTTTCATGGTTTGGTTCCAAATTATATAAGGTATATTGTGTAAATATTAGGAGTAAATTGAAATACTTTTGACCCAAGATAGGTAACCACTTTAAATCCAAAATTAGGAGGAGCCCCTGGAATTTAATCTTGTATTGTACCGATATGGGGGAGAACGATCACAAATGATCCACTCCCAGTACTTGTTTCCTGTTCTTGGTATGAAATTGATTAGCAGGCACCGTGTGTCACCGTGTATGAGTCATACCATATTGTCCAGCTTCCACGCTTGGGCTGGATATGGGTATTAATCTGGGTATACAAAACAGCTTGTCAAGGTTTAACTGCATTTGCTTAATTATTGGTGATGTGTATGACATACAAACAATGAGTAATAACCACCGATTAATTCTTACAGAATAAACGGATATCAGAATCCCCCGCTGCCATGCCCAGTTTCCATTGGTGGCATGCTGATTCATCCATCCATCTCCAGTCAAGCATAACAGTGTATATACGGTGTAGATCTTGATGTGAAATGTTACCATATGATTTGTTTTCCCTTAACATACAATGACATCATATTATCACACATTTGCTATCTGGTGTTATCAATGTCTAGGTTTGGTAAGTGAGAAATTGAATGCTCCCATTTCCATCCCCTTCGTAGCACTGTATATTGGCCTAATACTAGGTACTGAGCAATAGTTGCAGACTGCTCTGCCAATTCTGATCAAGAAAGAAGAAACAACCAATAACTTGTAACACAACCTACTTCTTGTAATACGACCTGTGAGGGACCTGGCATAGGGGGATATTGACCTGTCCTGTGTGAGGCGTGAGGCAGCAGACATCTGTGGGTGTTGATCTGGTCATGTCAAAGATTTGGAGGTTTTGTGAAATAGACATGCATCATTGATCAGCTACAATGGTGGGTATCAAACATGTTCAGTACAAATCACTCATGGTCTTCTAATGATAAATTTCTCAAACAGCGCATTTCTATACTGAATGCCTACAATTGCTCTGCAGAAAAAAAAGGGCTTTGCTGAGCGAAACTCCTAACTATTTTTGAAAGCCGATGACCACGGCTGATCTTAAGTAGGTTATTTTTACTAGAAAACTGACAATGCTTAAAATCTAAGGTGTCACATTTTATGTTCAATGCATATTTCAGGTAAAAGGTTTTGCACATAATCTGTTCACAGTCTGACATTTGAGTGACCCGGCTTGTAATGGCTTCCTAGGTAAAGTCTCTTATCCAAATTCAATGCCAGACTTAACTTCCACTATTCAGATTTTGCTCAGTCTTTGCAAATGTTGTATGCTAAAACAACTAGCTAATATATGGAAGCTCCTTGCTTTATGACCTCATTATAACATAGGCCAAACAAGAAGCTGACGAGGTGTGCAG
Organism: Harmothoe impar; assembly: GCA_947462335.1. Lineage (NCBI taxonomy): Eukaryota > Metazoa > Annelida > Polychaeta > Phyllodocida > Polynoidae > Harmothoe > Harmothoe impar. Next base: position 69,899,761 of record OX381712.1, on the reverse strand, counting down.
ACTATTGTCGTATATTTGGTATAAATGTTTCACATTGCATATTCCACCCTCTCTCCCTCCTACACCATGTCATTAGTATAGATGGCATTTGTTCATATCCCTCTAATAGCTGCACAAGACCAAAAGGTTGAAGATATGTCACCATTTAACACCAGTAATGGGACAGTGCTATACAAGTACATCATGTTAAGTGTTCCAGCCCTGTCAGGCCAAGTACTATTTACCTCATAAGGCATACTGAGACTCATATATATGTTGAATATCATCTCCTCTTAACCACCACAACAACGTTTATCTTCAGGTTATTCTTCCCAGCCTTCCATTGTTAATGGTTATCTGCCAAGGCGTTTCAGGAAAGATGTTGTAGGGATACCTGCTAAGGCTCAACATCTTCTTTTATGGTGTTCATATCTTCAGGAGGCGGAATATAAAACATAATTTTATTTCAATATGAGTGTTTAAGAGGATTAATATCAAGATCGACACTTTAAGAGGCTGATGGTAGATTTCATCAATTGCATTTCTTTTGGCATGTTCACAAGATTTGACAAAATCTTTAGGGTAAGAATTTAACTTGGAGTGAATAGACCTGGCAGGATGGATTTATATTCCTTACATAAGAAAAAAGGTGACAAGATGGTTTTATATTCTTGACAAAAAAAGGATAATATACTTTAGTTACTTTTAAAACAAATCATGTAGAAAAATTTGGAAAGTAGTAATTTTTCAGTGAATAATTGCCATATGCTATAGTATGTCTGTCCATTGGCCATTGCATCATGGCCACACTGATCCATTGCCTTTCATAAGCAAAGCGGGAAAGTGATTTGTAACGTATCCTGCATTTAACGAAAAAAATACTTTCAATACAATTTAGATCCTTTAAAATTGTTACAAATGTTTGGGCAGAAGGCACCAGTTCAGCATTTGACTTTTAGTCAGCACTTGCCCTTTCCTGATTGAATGGGAAACCCCTTCAACGATTCTATAACATATTTGGGGCCTTTTCAAGCATTTTCAACTTTGGCTTAAAATAAACTACACTCTTTCATGGATGACTACTCACTCCTTTTAAGATTCCCTATTGGCCACTTGGAAAGATAACAAAAACCAATTTTCATTGTTTTCTCGCCTTTCGGCACCAATCTCCACAGTTCTACCATTTACGATAGTTGAGGGGGCGGCTGCCCGAGGAGAATATTGAATCTCACATATTAAGACTCCATTGTAGGCAACATCATGGTTCAACAATCGGAGAGAGACACCTCGTTACCTCCATCCCAACGCTCCCTTGAAAGTAGGGAGGAGAATGTCTTTTAAGGAACAGGAAATTTGAAATGCAACATGTCTTCCAATAAATGGATACTCCTAAACGAAATCAGATATATTGAATGTGCCAAGCTACAAATAGCCTAAAGAGTTCCCCTTCTCTAACAAAACTAGTCCAGTTCATCGGTGGTATGTTGATCTGCCTTCCCTGTCAAAAACGTCACATTTGTCCCAGTAGAAGATAACAGCTACAACATGCATCTCTTTTGAGGATCAACTGTATGTGAAGATTCAGTGCAGATCTTGATGTGAAATGTTATCATATGAATTGTATTCCTTTAAAATGCAGTCACATCATCTTATCACAAATTTCTAGTCTGGTCTATGTAGGTAGGTAATGGTACAAACCGCAGATATCAATTTGAATTCCAATTTCTTCCCCTTTATCACACTTATTGAATGCCTAATACTAGGCCTGAGCTAGGATTGCTGACTGCTCTGGCTATTCCAACAAAGAAATTGATGGGAATCTCACTGCAGTTATCTTCAGTATGTGAACAGGAATAACCAATAACTTGTAACGTAATCTGCTACTTGTAAGAGGACCTCTGGGGAACCCTGCATTTTTCAAGGTACAAGTGGATATTGACCCATCTTTGGTGAGGTGTGAGGTATCTGTTAATGAGCCTGTCAGATATTATGGATATGGTCACATCAGGTATTTGGAGGTTCAGCAATATAGGAATCCATCAACTACAGTGTTTGATGAATATAAACATGTCAAACTAAGTAGAAATATATTACCACGCTCTTCTGATCATAGAATGCTCAAACAGCACAATGCTATACTGAATGTCTGTAATTTCTGCAGAAAAATAAGTGCTTTGCTATTTTGGATGGCTAATTGCCATAGCTGATCTTTAGCAGGTTCTTTTTCACCTGAAAACATATCATGCTGTAGAATCTAAGATGTCACATTCCACGCTCATGCTCAGCTCTTTTTTTGGGTGTGGAAAGCAGTCCTGAGGATTTCCTTTCACATTTTACTCTGTGCACATTTCAGCTAAAAGGCCTTTCACGGAATCTGTTCATGGTGTGACATTTGAATGACCTGGCTTGTAATGGATTCCTAGGTAAAGTCCCTTTTCCAAAGTCAATACCAGTGCAATCGTTAATCTGTTCCACAGTAGAGGGTTGCGCTACGATTCTAATAATAGATTCTAATAATCTCTATTTGTGTTCTACTCGAACTGTCCAAGCATAGTGCTAGTTAATTTAATTAGTTTATTTGACAAATCAGGGCCAGAGCCCCCGAACCCCCAAATTTTTGTGCTTTTGTAAATCTATCTCTGCCTCAGATTGGTCCCCCGAAAACCACCCAGTTGTTAGAATTATACCATTATGCAGTAGAGTATATTGTTACTACGAGGTTGATTATCTCCAAGTCTAATGCACATACTAAAGAAAAGAGGACCGAATACTCAAAATGACATTTGGGGCAGATGAAGGCTACTAAAGCCAGATAACAGAAAACAGTAATTTCAAAATCTGTTCTAAAATGGGTCACATCCTGATTAGACTGACATTAGCATTTAGTACCAGAGGTCCAAATCTACAGGGAATTCTAAAAGAAATAAAAAGATGGCATGGTCCAGAAAGTATAAAAAAGTAAAGAAAAAATGTAGGTTAAAGGCATACACTGTTCAGCTCACGCTCATATCTATTAGCTGTAATGGGTTGCACTACATTCCTTGCATCTCACAACAAAGGGATATGATTAAATTTTCAAATGTCACACTTTGTTTCTGTCCCAGTTTAGTCCTTAAAAATAAATAAACAGTAATCTTTTTCTTTATATCACCTCCCTGCTATATTATTGTTCTCAACAATTAAAAGCTAATGTAAAGCAGGTCACATCCTATGATTTACTCTGACCCATGTTTAATAAACTATCCCACAGATTGCCAATTCTAATCACCTAGCTAATTACCTTTTAATCATTTCATAGATGTTATTACAAAGCTCCATATGGGGAAAGCTCTCATCAAATCCTTTTGTTATTAATCAAAGATGCCTCAGTCCTGTTTTATGGTCACTGGAGGTGATTAGTTCTCAGAATTGTTTTGAATAAAAGGTGTATCCTCAGCACTGCCATAGCGGGCCAATGCGTATAGTAAAAAGGGCCCCCTGAAAGCCAAGATATACTTTCTTGACCAGCCTGGTGCAGCTAGAAGCTTGTTAGCTGAATAGTATGTTCAGGCTGCCTCTATATGTCCTGAAGACAATATATGCTTTATATATATATATATGATTCTTTATTAATGGCCTTCTACTTGGACAGAGACACATGTACGTCATAATTGTAAAACTACATCAAATCAAGCCAATAAAGTTGATTCTTGTTCAAAAAAAGATTTTACATATTAGAGGTTTTCTAGTTCAAAACTGTCTGTACAGATCTTTAACGATGAATATCATAACTGCGCAGTCAAAGGGCCATTAAAATCCATAGTACTAATCATTCAGCTTGGGTTTTTCTCACAGTGTATAGTCTATTATCACATGAAGGCCTTTTAGGCTGTAGTCTGCAGCCACCATTAGTCTGTTATAATGATAAGGATTCTTCATCATGTTCTGAGTGGACTAGCTTAATGAACCAGCCAGTGAATAAGCAGAAAGTTTAAACATGAGACATTTATTGTTAAAGTAAACTTGATGCATAATTACTTGTCTATGTGTACAAGCCATAACTAAGTGTCATCTAGTCTACAGCTGTAGCTAAATTACAGCACGTTGTATCAAAACACAGCCATATGTATTCACGTTCCTAGAACTTGTTTTTTATTCCCAGTGTGCAGTTATTCTACACTAAATTCTTTTTCTTGCAAGGGTCTGTCGGGCAAATATTGTGCTCCAACCAACATTGCATGATTGCCATAAAAAAAAACTTTGAAATTGAATTGAATTGATGAATAAGTCTCTTCTGGTTAACAGTGTTGCCAGTAAGCATATAATCACAATCTGACTCTTTATGTCAAGATAATTTAATGTTTGATCAGTAGTAGTATATGAGCAGGCCATATCAAGTGTCTTATTCTATGGATGATTTACAGTGGCAAGAGAATAAATCTGTTAGATTATCTCATGTGCACAGATTGTTTCCCAAAAAAGGTCCTGGTAGAGGAATCTTGCCCTGGCCTTACCATAATTAATTAAGTAGGATGCATTGCACCATCTGGTTTGCAACATCAAAAAAGGTTGAAATATATTCAGCTGGAACAAATAATAATGTTTATCCATCCAGAAGTTTTGATGAATTGTAAGTTATGTCGACCTTTACAACTTAGTCAAATTGATTTCATGACAATGACAGAGGGGACTTCAGATTTCATCAGAGTAAACAATCTATCCCAATCCCTAATTCAATAGAATATAGAGAAGGAATAAAGTATAGTGTATTTAGACGTTAAGCTTGTACAAGTGGAAGTGATGTGACAGAATAGTATTAACAATGCACACTGCTCATGGTATCTGGGCCAGAATCGTGAAAATATGGTTATTTGTGTAGATTGTAAAATCTGATGAAACTGGATAACAACAATAACTGGAAAGGACAGACTGATACAAGCTGCCTGCGTCATGATGTACATTATCAATTGCCTGTCTCTGAGTCAAATAAGCATTAACAAAATTGGTGCTCCTCACCTTACTTTCTAGATTAAACTATTAAGGCAAGCTATATTGCAGTATGCCCTGATTTGGTCATTATGAAGAACCTAGTGAGTAAGTTGCCTGTGCTGCAGTGAAGCACCACATGCCTTATCTAGCGAGTATATGAATATATCCCAACCATTCGTTCAGGTGGATAGTGTTTTCAGCTGTTTTACCTGTTATTATCATATATATGTTTTACACTATTTCTTTGTTTTGGCTGCATGCTCAATCTATAAATGGGTTTATGTGAGGTCATGTGTCTTCCCAGTCACAAGTCATTTATGTTTATGTATATATGTGTGTGTATGTATGTTTGTAACGCCATTCACCACAAGCTTATAAAACCTCCTGTTAGCACCAGTGCCATCTTTTTATCTTGCTCTATTCATTGAGATGAACGGCTAGATATCTCTCATTTGTTCTACACACTCAAAAATGTCAGCGCCATTGTCACTAAAACCACTCTCATGTGAAAGTCAGACACTGCCTGACTTTCATGTGAGAGTGGTTTTAGCGACAATGACGCTGACTTTTCTGAGTGTGTACATTGTCTGTTCTACACGCTCCTTTAATACTGGCTTTTCCCTTGCTTCATTAAAGTGACATGGTCCGATTTTTCTGATGTTTTAAATCCTACTTAAATGTGTTCCCAAATGTTTGTACAATATACTATTTGGAGTATAGGAAACAATACAATGTCTTCTATAGCCAGTAGGCACCGATTTAGAGGGTCCAACATGGCCCAGATACAGTATCTAACAGTGTATTTTCAATGGGGGAATTATAGCGTGCACTCCAAAAGTCTTAAATTGAGCACAAAACCGACAATTTGACTGAATCTAAGCTGAATTATAGGGAGTAAAGTTGAACAAAATATGTAGGATATGTAGTATGGCCATATTAAACATTCTGGTTCATTTTCAGCCGATTTCATTTTAGCCCTAATCATCGGACTATGCCACTTTAATACAATACAGGCGCATCAATATGGGTGTGTATCAACCTCATATGAGTTACTTATAAGGGCTTCATTCATCAATTCATCCCTGAGACAACAATTAAAGCAGTATGCTGCCTGCATAGGGTTTATTTAAAGGTGGGGAGGTCAATTGCCAGTAAAAGGATTGCTGCTAATGTTAGCCAGACTGTGTCGTTATACTGATGTATTGTAATATCCATCCCTCCTGCTGTAGGGTATCAGTATAACAACCAGTAACATAATCATCTCACATATCCCATACAACCTGTCAGAGCTGTGTCTGTAGCAACTAGAAACACTCAGAAAAAGACATATAAATATGTAAGGTTTAATACTTATCTGCCACCAGTCAAGTCCTTTATAGTTATTGGTATAATCATTGAAGAATATATGAAGATATATATATCTGACCAATCTGATGAGGAATGAGGAACAATTCACAGTGATTCATCAATTTTTCAACATTCTTTATCTAGATTTGATCACCCCTACAGATCTATGAATATGTAAGCGTGGGCTGAATCCAGATATGCAAAATTGTCATAAATTAGTCCTAATCTGCATATAACCAAACATTAAGTATTTTATTTGAGTCCTTTAAATGGTGGTTTGATGAATGTAATCTCCTATCATTGCCTTGAGCCACACGGGAGAAGACAGTAGCTCAGCATTTGACTTTTAACCTTGACTGCAGCTTTCCCGATTGAATGGTGAAAAGTTTCAAAATGCAAGACGAATCTTGAAGCAATCTTCAATCTTCTGAACAAATTAGTTTTGTTCGACTCTGAGTAAAAATTGACTATAGTAAGTGCAGTTCTTTGCGTGGATAACAACTCACTCTTTCATGATATCCCATTGGCCACGTAGAAAGATAACAAAAAAGGTCTCCATTTTGTTTTCTTACATTCTGATACCAATTTCAATGATTGAACTAATTACTATAAAGGACTTGACTGGTGGCAAAAAAGTATTAAACCTCACACCTCAGACACCGTTGTAAGCAGCATTCACTTTTATCAATCCCCAACTTTTATCACATGACCCTCTGTAAAGGGAGTATTCCACTGTCGTCGGTGGCCTGGGATTCCTTCATTTGATGCTTTACAATGTTAGACCCATGGGTAAATCTCACCCAGTGGACGGAATCAAGGCCTATTCCATCAGTGGAATACTCCTTAAAGCAGATCTTGGTACTTCTCCAGCGGCTGTCGGAGTTGAGCCAGGACAGGTAGTCAGCCCTATACATAGGGGCGCTGGGGCTTTAAGGGGATTAAACTGAGATGGAGGGAACCTTTAAGGGAACTCTGCACTGGTAACATGAGAATCAGGGTAACTGAGATGTAGGTTTCACTGCAATGACCCAATTTGACACTATGAGTCAAAGTAATAATATGTTCTCCCTCTGACATATTTTTAATCAAAATTAACCAAAAGGCAGTATTCAATCTTCTATTTTGGGGGTGAGAACTAAAACAAGGTACTTGATACTGTATCCGATGGGTAACACATGATTTACACCCCACAGCATTACTATGCCTGGGATACCTACTCATGCTTGAAACTGATAAAACAAGAGGCAGGTCCCAAATGCTCCAACCCAATTATTTATTTTATGTTACTGGTGTGAAATTGATGAACAAACACAGTGTTTGCCCTATCAAATTGCAAAGACCACTTGCTACTTTAGTTCCCATACTAATTTGACCCCATACTTCACCAGCCGATCAGCTACTTTTTATGCAGCAGTGCTTGTATAGATGGCATCTCCCATGTTACTCATCCATCTTTCAACATAGGCTGTTTTAGGAACTGCTCTTTTCCTTATTAGCAGCGGCATGTGATTTTGTGAATGCTTATTAAAGTACATTCCAATCATTCATAAAGTGGCATAATAACCGAGCGTATCCCTCGCACAGTTCTAGTACTGTTCTAGTCTGCTATGTGGTAAATGTGAGTGATGAGAATGCCTTTTAAATGTATTATGAAAAATTGGAAATGCGCATCGGATAGTTCAATCAAAATGAATTAATATGAGTTAAGGAGGAGTTAATATGATATCTATGATATAAGGAAAAATCTTTTGACCACATCTAGACTACTATGTAGAATGTTAATGATAGATGATAAGCAATTATAAGGAAATATGGATGGAAATAGCAGCATGCAGAATCTTTTCTGAGTAAATGATGAAATGTGATTTCCCTTTCTGAACTCATACATCATTATCCTCTTATTGCTTTCTTAAGCGCTTACAGCATAATCCTGCATATATTTTTGTTTGTTTGTTTGGGTAGTTTAATGTCCCATTGACTTTGCAGAGGATATACATATATATATATATATTATATATATATATATATATATATATAATATATATATATATATATATATATATACATATATATATATATATATATATATATATATATATATATATATATATATATAGTGTATTCCCGGCTGCATATATGGCTAATAATGTGCAGTCAAGTCCTGTATGCTTACCGCAACATATAAACCAGCCATTAAATGGTTTTGTAATGGGAAGATAGCGTAGAAATCTACAAATGTCAGCACTACAAACTGTTATAATGAGGAGGGCATAACCCCCCTCTCCCCATGTCCAATCTATACATAGCTAGGTCTTTATAGTCTTAGTTGAAAACATGTGAGGACGTGTGAGTAGTGAAAGAGTCCGGTCCAAGCTACAAGTGTCTCCACCAACCAACCCCCACCTGACCCCAACTGAATCACACTGTAACCCCCTAGTATAACTAGGCCAGGACCCACAGTAGGTACACAGACCTGTTTTTCGTTACCTATTTAAAGAAGTGTATTGAATACATTTTTTTTCAATAAACGCTGTTACTCTTTTGATGAAAGAAACCTGGCCTCTTTGATCTACCTGAATAGAACAGGGACCACCATATTGTGGGGTGCATTATTTGTCTAGCGTGTCAACATGGGCATCAGCCTTGGTGCTCTTTAAAAAGAGAACTATTTCTTTTTCACATCAGGCACAGTTATAAGGCCAGACTGCTAGTCTGACACACATTATATACAGGTTGCCTCACTACCCAGTAAACTCAACGGACTATGTCAGACGTAAATTTATGTTCATTTGGGTTATGAACTACGTAAGTTTTTAAAGGTTTATGAACGTCAGAACATTAAGGTTTATTTACGTCTACAAATGTTGATGTTTGATTTACGTTTATCTACCTCTTACAGACATAGATAAACGTTGTATACCTACGTTTTTCTACATTATAAATTCAGACATAGAAATGTGGCAAAATAATACATAACTTGAATAACTTGATGAATGAGATACGTTACTAGCTTTTACCTGGATTTGATACAGGGATTCAAGCATAGCCCTTTGTCATTTACATTCAGAAATTTACATTTCATCTAATCATACCATATTAGAATTAGTGAGGCTTTGCATTTTTTTCAATACCACTGATGTGGTGTTAATACAAAAAATAGTCGTAAAACACATTGCACATGCTTTTTTCTTATCTACAAATATTTATGGATAAATATTCATTGGTGTGTGGCTGATTTGCATTATTTTAATTTCATAATCATTAGGATTTTAACTGTTAAAAAGGGTACATTTGCTGGAGTGCCAGCTGATTTTTTGCAAACTAGTTTGTGCTGCCAAACAGTATAGACAGGTTGCCTCTCGAGCTAGTCTGACACACAGTATAGACAGGTTGCCTCACCAGCTACTAAGTCTGACACTCAGTATAGTTGGCCTGGTTGTCATGCACTGATAATCCCTTAAACTAAAAGATTCGTGATAGAGGGGACACATTCAAATAGGGAAGTGGATACAGGAGGAGAACACTTACACAACGGTCATATCTGGGAGAATAACTGTGTATGTACAACCGACAACTACCATCGAGAAATTGTGCATGTTTTATTTGGACAAGTCGGGACACAAAAGGTACTAAATCATCATTTTGGTATATAGTAACCAACTCTGTTGTATAAGACTAGTGCAGACTAGCATATCCTAGTATCTCAGATAGAGAGGGGGTAAAGCCCTATCTCCTTATTAAGCTAATCCCCTCCTCTCACACTTGGAATGAAGGAAATGTATTTTAGGTTATGAAAAGGGGTGTTGATAAGAAATGCACCGATAATACACTGCTCTAGAGTCAGGGGCCCAACCACAATGCATTTCTCTGAGTCAAATAGGCGACCTCCATAGGCTAATGCCCTAGTCCTGTATAATGCTGATTTCCCATAGAAGGTGCTAAGGGAGTAGCCGTTTTTTATCAAGGGGAAGGGGTCCGTAAATTTTGGTGCGAGTGGGTCGAAATTTGTTGGTAACCCACTCAGCCTAGTTGAAAATGAACATGGTGGACCCCTTTGCACAGGCTTTTTTCCGCTAAAAAGGGGCGCAATTCTCCTCCCCGCTTTCAAGGGGTCAACACTTGTTTGTTCCCCCAAAAATCCACCATCCCACCCCTGCTCTCAAAAAAGTGACCACTCCCTAAGATATGGACAAGAATCAGTAAGCAAATATTTTACAAAAGACTTGAAAAGCATGTTATGTGATCAAATCTCAATAACACTCTTATTTCCAATGAGTCCCAGGTAAAAATATTAACCTCTTTATTAGAACAGCCACTTACTCTCACTATGAAGTAAATTGCCACAAATATATCATTTTCCTAAAATTCATTGATATTACTTTACTCTTTTTTTCTGGATAGAAACAGATAGGAATGGGAAGATAAATGACCTAGGTAGAATTATGAGGGGTAGGTGCCTTAACCACTTATTATTAGAGATCACTTTAATAATGTGATATTTTTTGTTTAGCTGACGGTTTCCTTTATTGATTGCCGCTAGACGTCATTGTGGTATATGTGAAAGTAACCTACTTGACAATTATCCATTGATGTTACACCAAGGTACAAAACAATGGCGGAAGGAGGAAAATCTGGCCCAAGTTCGGTGCATTGGTTTTGTCAGTGCTTCAGGAGCAGTCCAAGAGACCATAATGAAAGGGAAGTTACTATACATAACAAGATGCAAGGCCAGCAGAATGCTCTTACGGCTGACTGGACAATGCAACATGATTTAAAATCCCAATGGAAGAGGTCAGATATGTTCCATGCAAGTGTACGTAACCAAGACACAGAGCAGTTGAGAGCAATCCTGGAGACTGGTTGGGACGTCAATGAGATTCTAGAGAAACCTGGCCATGTATACTTCACTACAACTCTACATGCTGCTGCCAGACAGGGCTGGACGGAGGGGGTGAGGCTGCTGTGTGCTGCAGGTGCTAAGTACATGACCCCCGGTACATCAGACACACCCTTACAGCTGGCCCTACAGAACCATGGGTGTTCTGTGGATATGGTACGTCTCCTGCTGAAACATGGTGCTGGTCCTAAACTCAGTAAAAAGGATGCACCATGTCTGGGGCTAGCACTTCTGGGCATGTCATACAGTGACAACTTTAGACCGATTGTCAGGCTCCTGTTAGAAAATGGAGCTGATCCAAATGTGGCTGTCAAAGTGGATCCCGATTGGCTACGCCATTTTCAATCAAATATAGTGTTCAGTTATGTACATGCTTACGAGTTGTGTCCGCTTGCCATAGTTCTCATCTTGTTGGGTGATCCAGTGTCTGACCTTCTGAGTGAAGATCCTGATGACTCCTCCTGTAAAGACCAGAGACTAAAGATACTAAGGATGCAAAATGCTGAAATATTCAAAATGCTTGCTGACTATGGAGTAGACGTGAGCTCAGAAATCACTGGAATGGGAGTACTGCTTCACATGATGACTGTTTTCTCAGTTAGAAATGAACTTTGGAGCTGTTATTCAGACATCTTTCTACCACAGCACCTTGATGTGCTTTTCAAAAGTGGTCGTGATATCAATATGCCGTACAGTGATCAAGGAACAGCCCTGGAATTCAGTGTCCGAAATCTTGGTCAAAGTAACAATGTTAGATGGCTACTCAGACATGGGGCAGATGTACCTCCATCCATGATTGTAATGCTGGAAGAACATTTAGCTATGCCTTCAGTTAGTTCTATTTGGTGCCAGCAGGTGGAGGAAACACTATTGATTCTGCTTCAAGCAGGTATGAGGTGCTCACATGGAGTATACATGCATCTCATGGAGATTGAGAATACCATTTTAGCTTGGCAGGAACATATCCCTGGTAATGGGGATGCAGATGATAGGATAACTCTTGAGGCAAGTGTGAAGACCATCTCGTCCAAGCTGGTGAAGGAGGTAGAGAAAGGCTCCGAGAAACAAACGCTTAAGCAATATTTGAGCACACAGATGTCTGACTTGGAGGAGTTCAGTGATGCATCACTGCTTGTGTATCCAGAGATTGGCACAGAACCCCACCAGACAGAGGACATAGTGCCCTTTCTCTTAGCCCAGATTCACAAAATGCTGGAGTTTCTGAGTCAGACCCAGTCACTGCAGTGGTACTGCCGCCGCTGTGTGCGGGAGGGCCTGGTGTCTCTCCAGCCATCAGTGGTCAAGACACTCCCCATACCACCACCTCTTAAACGTTACATTTTATGTCATGAACTATGAGCTGCACTGTATATCAACTAATAATACCGACTGCTTACTAATACTGCCACTCAGGCTTGGATAATCTGGAACTTTTTCCACTGCAGGTATATTAGGGGAAGATTTACCAGCATGGGAAGATTCCTTCTCACTTGAGATGGCTCCCAGCAGCCCTTATCTTTAGAGATAAGGGCCGCTTGGCAAGATTAGGGCCGCTTCAGGCCCGCACCTCCAAGGGAAATTCTCCCAGTCCTGTATCTTATACAGGTGTGCTGGTGAACAAGGGGTAAAGGGGAGAGGCGAGTACACATATAAAAATATACCTTATTTTGCTATATTTTCTGATTCAAATCTTTATAATCAAGAAATACAAAGCTGTTACATAAGCCAACTCACATACACCAAGCTAATGATATTTTCTACCGGTATATAGGTGACATTTTTTAGCAAATGATGTTTAGATATTTGCAAATTGGATACCCTGATTGAACCCAAAATTGCATGTATATTGACCAAATATCAAGGGCAGAAACACCCTTATTCTATTTTCGCCCAGCATGGTATAAAAGGTAGGATTTTCCCAACCTGCCATTATTTCTTGCTAATATTTTTTGGACTCCAATGTTATTTGATCTAATAATAAAGTGTGTTATTCTCATGAAAATCTCAATATGTCATGAAACATTTACTTGATTATTTAAATTATGTTCATTTCAGGATTAAATGTTTGTCAACGTCATCAAACTTTGAACATGTTTTTTTGCCTAACTGTTTAATTTGAATAAATGATTGTTCTAAAATTTACCTTATATATTTGCTTGTGTTGTTTGTGCTGCATTATTCTCGTACTAAATGTCAAGCTTTTCCAGCATGACCACCTCCAAATGTTATTTTAAAAAGACATTTCAACGTCATCTGCAGACAGACCTCACAAAACAATTGTAATATGGGAAAATAACAGCTCCGAAAACCGGAACCTTGTTAAATACAATACCGTTTTGCATATGGGAAGAGAAGGTCATTAAAATTACCTTTTCAAGAAATTCATAGCAATGTCATAGCAATATACAAATTGCAGAACATTATATGAGGAGAGATATTTGAATGTTTTTTCATGCCCCCTCTCCCTTGTACAATGAGTATTAGAGGTATCTGTCCATCAGGCCTGTCTATATATGTTCAGTAATAACCTTGCTACAAAAGTATGGGAACCAAGCATGAAAGCGGCTTGGTTCAAGTATATATCTGCAAGGGTCTCGACCAACCAACCATCCCCCCTCTACCTACCTAACACATATATATATATATATATATACCATACTCTCTAGCATAACTAGGTCATGATCTTCAGTAGTGGGTAAACATGCCTACTTCCTTATACTTATTTGAGGTAGGATGGGATACTTTTTAAACACATGTACAATGTAATTTTTGTCACCCTGTGAATAAAAGAAACCTGGTTTATCGTCTCACCCTATATAGAACAGTGACCATTATATTAAGGGATTGATTATTTTGTCCAAAGTTGTACCACACCAATATGGTCATACCCTAATAACCTCTAAAAGTCCATACCACGTAATGCTGATTGCCATCTCCCGTCATGGATTCATATAAAACGTTATACGGAAACTACTACAAAACCTTGTTTAAAAGCTACCTTGGTTAAAAGCCAATATAAGTTTAAGAGAGAAGTTTAAGTTAATAACGAAAGTCATTGAAAATCATTATTGTATTCCTATAACAAAAACTAGCCTCTCTACTAAATGGGATTGGGGGTTAGGATTTGGATTAGGGCAAAAAGAACGCAAACTTTGATTCTGTTTATCACTCAGGTTTTACAGTATATAGGCCACCGGATATCAGTTTTGGTGCTCTTTTAATTTTTTTTACAGCTATGACGCTATAATTATTGCTGTCAAGATGTTGTGTTAAACTTTCAGTGGACACCAGCCAGTCTGACACACAGTATAGACAGGGTGCCTCACCAGCTAGTCTAACACACAGTACATTTAAGACAGGTAGCCTGTCACATAGACCGGCTGCCCCACCAGCTAGTCTGACTCACAGTCAAGACATGTGGCTTCCCTAGCTATTCTGACATGCATTATAGACAGGCTTCCTCACCATCTAGTTTGACATACTGTGTAAATTGTTTCCTCACTAGCTCATACGACACACAGTATAGACAGGCTACCTCACCAGCTAGTCTTGTACACAGTATAGACAGGTTGCCTCACCAACTAGTCTTGTACACAGTATAGACAGGCTGCCTCACCAGCTAGTCTTGTACACAGTATAGACAGGTTGCCTCACCAACTAGTCTTGTACACAGTATAGACAGGTTGGCCCGCTTGTCATGCACTGATAATCTCTTAATATTTACACATGTTCAATGAGGAACTACTTTAGAGGAGATCTACATGTTTGCAGGGCCATGTCAGGGGCGATATTAGGTACATTGGGGCTACACAGGGATGCATAGAGCCGCAGTTCTTACGCTGGTCCCAGCTGCCGGTCCCGCCCACCTATCGCAAGGGGGGGAGTTTACGACAGGAAACGCCACAGTAAGATGGGTAGCTATACCAAGATCTTAATTGAGATTGATTAAATTATATATTGTGTTGCCCTAATTAGTTGGCCTCATGATACTTTAAATCACTGTTTCATTAATATACACTTGATGTGTAACTGGACCATGATCTAGGTTATCCCCAATACGCACCTACCTTATATGTGATCACTTCTCTGTGCAGCTTTTACATGTATGTAGTAAGTGGGGTCATGGGGTCTGGAATTGTACGCGCAATACTCCAATAATATAAATAATACCGCTTTTAAAGATTAAATTCCTCAATCACTAACAGATTAAAAAAAGAATAAGAAGTTGAAATGGAAAATACCTCACAGAAAACCAGACAAGAAGCACATTAAGTTAATACTTTTATTTGATGACGATCTGGTACAAGGACAATTTGTTGGCTTTGGAGATGAGTATGCAACGTTTCGTTCTATTTCATAGAACTTCTTCAGGCAGGTGGTGAATAAGAAAGTGTGGCACTTTCAACATGTGACCTTACTTTTTGGTATCTTGTGTCTGCCTAATCCAGTTACTCAGTATGTATGTTCAGTTTCTCACACTATCATCGTGTTCACATGAGGTATTTAAACCTGAAATAAACTCTCTCTACTCTCCATAACTGCTCTCATTTATGATGCATCAGACAACCAACCCAAGATTAAGAAGGTATTCATTATCTTCATCAATTAGTTGAAATCCCTTTTCCTTTACATTATGACTAGAGAGCTATCAAAAAGGCCACAAGAGCCAGTATAAAACAAACAAATATAAGATAAAAAAATCATCTGGACCTACACTGCCCTATGATTTGTACTTAAGTGACCCTTAAGTGTCCATTTGGGCCTACTGAGATTACTGTACATTACCAAACATACAAATGCCCGTCAATTTATTGCCAATCAATGATAATACTGGTAATAAAAGACCTCTTAAAACATCGCTGGTTTTTCCTTTAAATATGGCAGGAGTAGGTTTTGAAATCGGCAGCTAATTACTGGTTCACCATGGACCAGCTCAACTTTAAGCCATTCTAATACAGCATGATATATGAAGGTTCTTTCTTAAACTATCAACATGCAGTGATGCATTGCCATCACAAACATGGATGTTTAAGAAGTGTATTAAGCTAGTAGGTTCATAATGTATAAATACAGTGCTGACTAGCTGTTCACTCATACTGTATATATACTGCGGCAACAAAAAGGCATGGTGTATTAAAGGACTATGCTGCCTTAAAGTGCTAATAATTGGTCGGCCACAGGTCACCTTTCCCTTTTTCATCACACTGTCTTTTTACTGCCTGGCCAATTCCACTCATTTCAGTTTGTCCATTCCCTTTGGTCTTTTGTATCTTCACCTTTTGGGCGCATTCTTTTTTCACTTCTTTTTGTAAAGGTCTCTTCCAATTGGGACTTACAGGGTCATTAGAGATACAGATAGCTTAAGTCTTTTCTGTTTGAAACCTTTTTTGATTGATCTCATAACTTGACCGAATAGCAAATGAAGAAGATCACTTTCATTTCAATGAGTGTCAAAGGTAGCTTTGTAAATAGTTAACTCTGATATGATTCTCGTAAAATGCTAATTTGTTTTTTAGTGCCATTTGTTATTATAAGGCATAAATGAGCATGTATTCCTTACAACATTATGATATTCTAAATCCTGTTAAGGATGAGAAGCAACATACTGTGGCCAGGTCGTAAAACTCAACATATCATTAGACTGCTTGGGATTCATAATGTACTTTGAGTAATTAAGACGTGAGGGTACTAAAGTTGATACAAAATCAATACTCACAAACACGTACCTGCACCTAGAAAATGTTGTCATTGAGACATACTGAGCAAGCAAATAAACACATTTTTCTTTCCCACATCTGTTGGAAATTTTATCAGGTTTGATTGGATCTCATGTAGAGGTACAATGATCCAATGTGTGCCTGGTTGCAGCTGGAATGTTTCAAAAACTGATTTGATTCTCTTTTCAAATGATGTCTTGTTTTGCATAATGAACTTTTGGCACTATTTTAATTGCTGATTTTGAAAAATTCTAATTCCTGAAACAGATAATATGGTTCTCTTCATTTGAGTCATTCATAATTTTGAAGGGGTTAGTTCTCAAATTACTTAGTAGTAAACACACTAGTCACTGCCATCATACCTTATGGTTCAATACCCGATTTAGGGCAATTTTTTTTTTATTCTGCATCAATGATAAATGAAGAGGCATTGCACTAAATTTACAACATGATCAAAATTTGACAGATAGGCAATTTAAGTCAAGCTAAAATACCCTAGCAGTATATTAATTCGGATTGAAATTTATGTGAGTGATATTCTTTTGATTTTTAGTCCTAATTTGTGTGGTTACGAATTTAAAGATTTCATGAATGTATAAACATGCATAAAGTAATGATACTATTTCAAAGCGTAACTTAGCTTTATCCACGAACTCTCTGAGAATTATTTTTTTCCAGGTTATGGTATGATATATATGGATCTGTCATACCCTACTGAAGGATGAGCATTGGGTACCAAGGAACTGCTATTAAGAAAATCTTCATTGGTGCTGTCTTGTATTATGATGACAAATTAGCATAGAAATTGAGTTACCATTACACGCTATGGACATTGGAGGTGTCTGTCCTTCTCTGGTAGCAGTAACTGACACATCAATGTGGTGATGGAGTGGTCTGGGAGGGCTGCTTATACATCATCCATCAACTAAACAAAGGAGTCCCACAATGAAGCATCCAGGGGAAGAATGTCATTGACTGCGGGATGATCGATGGTGCCATACAAGCCTCAGACCATGTCAGATAATGTGCTTGGTGATTGTCATCTCGTTAAAGAGGCATTGAATTTAGAGGGATTGCATCACTGAGTAACATCTGAGTAACACTTCATCTTCAAAAATGGTTCATGAAGGACTTTCTTGCTGTGTTCCCTTAAAATAACAGATTATTGAATTTTACACCTTAAGACCCTGTCGTTAGCTGTATCAAGCTTCCACATGAGGTTAGTCAGCCTTCATTACCTTTAATCCGCGACTGTCTCTGAGGTGTGTTGGACTGAGAGTAACCTTTAAGGGAACAGCAGCATCAGACTAAGTGGCAACAGGACAAGCCTAATATGGCAATACAACACTTTTTGCAGACTGTGGCTTCTAAAAGAAATATACAAAAATAGGTTTAATTTCACACACTGTATTTTACGTAATGATAAGACACTTTAAAAATTACATTTGCAATATTCAATTGTTTTCAGCACCTAATAATCATCATATTTGTTGTCGAAGTTTGCCAGGTATATGAACACCACAAAATATATTATGCAACTTTCAATTTGAGATTTATATAAATTATATATAAATACAGAGACACATCATCAATACTTCAAACCCAGTCACTGTTTCATGTCTAAAAAACTATTGAAATTGCCCGGCAATCATAATGTGTGTGAGTTGAACCACCACTGTGTTTCTAATATCGCCTCGGTGATGCTATTGGTCAAAGATATCCAGACTAAAATGGTAGAGAAATCATCTGCAAGAGGAAAGAGTATTGTCAAACCCTCACCTTTATGGAATTTATTTCCCCTCTTAATCCTCATATGATAACCCTTGCCAGTCATGATTATAGCAGTGACTTTCCATGAGTCACTAAAACAGTTCTACCATTGAACAGCAGTTCTTGTTATAAGCCAACGACAAGGTAGTATTTCTCATAAGCACACACCCATGTTAAGCCTCAGGACTGGCTTGTATTTAACTGCATCCACTGGTGCCAGCTCAGTCCCCTCGGTGGCATGCTGATTTAGTTTTCCTGTCAACAAGATCATATTTGTCACACTTCTCTCACGATCCAGTGTAAAACATCATTTACAATCCCAAATCTCTTTACATTCAACTATGACTGTGCATTATCATTGCACCACTAGCTAATTATATTAATGGTATTGCAGTGCCTTCTTGTATCCTATTGATCATGCTATTCTTTAGGAATAATGCAGTCCATTTCTAACCAATGCATGCAGAACTTCCAGGGGCCATTGAGCACTGTGAGGTGTGGAGATGCAGGGCAATATAATACAGTAAGATCAGATACCACATTTCGGAAAAAAATCCTTTTTGATCTGTGAATTTGATCAAAGTTTTTTCCTGTGTGTTACCTAAATAAGTTGACAATTAGTAACATGAGGTCCAGCAGTGTCCATGGAACAAGCTGATATTGTTTCTTCTTGTGTGAGGTGTCATGTATTAGGGATCTGTCACTCATAAGTGTGAGTTAAATCATCAATAACTCCTACTTTGATCGTAAGGACTGACATTCAGTGACCCTTGAGTATATGCCTGAGCATAAGAAGCCCCTGGGGTGTTATTCTCAATTCTATTTAACTCTAGGCTTTTCCTAGAGTAGAATATACTACCACAATTTATAATTAGAGTTTCTTAACTGCTTTTCTTTTTCTAATCACTACATCAAGACGGGTTTTACCTCAAAAAGAAAGGCCTTGCAATTGTCTAAGCACTAAACTAAGTACCTCAGACAGTGAGGAAGGTACCTCCTTCAGAAGTGCTGAGCAAGCAAATGGAAATCCTTGGAAATGTCATTACCTTGTATTTGGATATCTTGCAGAAGTATAATGATCTCATGTCTGCATGGTCTCTGATGCAGTGCTTCAAATGAGCTGATTGAATTTTGAATTATAATTTGCCATCCTGTGGTGCAAAATGCGTTACTATTGCTCACTCTGACTGTTGCGAGAATCCAACTGGTTTGGGAGTATTCTATGCAGGTATACATATCTGTATGTGAATATCAGCCTGTTTTTAGAGGTAAAATGCTTTTTGTCATATCTCACTCCAGGCTCACATTTTAGGTTCCATGGTCATTAACTTATAATTGAATTTGTATTCTGCCATATTATATGCTACATTAAACACAAAAATCTAATTATAGGAAATATATCTAGGAGTTAAGAAAAAACAATCAGTTTTCATTTTATCGGAAGAAGAGTACAAATTGTCAGTAATTGCTCCAAGTAGCATAGCCTGGCTTTACCTCCTTTGAGTTTTCTTCCCATCCCCTTTGAATATTGATTATCTGCATATGATTACAGCAGTTTGTTTTGAGAATTAGGCCTAATAAAACAAGACATTGGCGAGATATCTGTTGAAGCTTAATCGTTTTCTTTTTTGTCAGATTTTATCTCTCATCCAGGACCAGGCTCAGCACTAAATACAAAACATAATCACAACAATAACATTAGCACATTTTACTCAAGCCATGTTTATAATACAATGCTTTAGTAAAGAAAAACACGTCAAATTCAGTTAATTCCTGCGGCTACTTTTTCTGAGTAAACGTAATAAAGATATATATATAGAGCCAGATAATAGCTTATAGATATTTCCTATAAATATATTTTTGAGGTAAAAATTAGGATGAAGCATGATAAAATCACTGCCTGCTGATTGCATGAAAAGATGTTTTTTTGCGGCACAACCTTTTGATCTGTCTCAAAAAAAACCATCTGGTTGATAGTCATTGGGCTTCTCCTTATTCAATCTGTTTGGCAGTAATATGATAAGGGATACTTGGGTGGTGACTAACATCCTGCTTCATCATTGCAGCGTATGGAGTTAAAACAGAGGAAGCTAATGGCACTTAGAAAGCTTGTCAATGGATCACTGTTAATCTTTTTGATTGTAAGATCACTGAGTAAATCAAATGTATTTCAGATGCTGCTCTGTTAATCCTAATCCTACAAATGAACCATCACTCCTTGTAGACTCCTAACA
This sequence comes from Harmothoe impar, assembly GCA_947462335.1. Lineage (NCBI taxonomy): Eukaryota > Metazoa > Annelida > Polychaeta > Phyllodocida > Polynoidae > Harmothoe > Harmothoe impar. Next base: position 69,878,849 of record OX381712.1, on the reverse strand, counting down.
AAAGTGCCTACTAGGATGAACCATACAATGGTTAAATGTTAGTTTAGGGACTCATGCACGGTGCCTATGAGTAAAATACAATATGTGAACCCTGTACTTAATCTATACCTAAAGTGAATACTCTTTTATTCAATAGCATTCAATTGGATATGGCCTGGAAGGTGTCTGGGTTGCTCTGCTTTAATTCCCTATCACTTCTAATCACCATAGCAGTGATATTAGGGAAAGCCACCAGTGGCCACTATTTGATAGCTGACAGCTAAAGCAAGATTTACTGACATTATATGATAGAGAAAATCTAGCTTAAGGACGAGAGCTCTGTACCCGGTCCTACTGACTCTGTACCCGGCCCCACTGGTTTTGTATCATGCCATAGGTTAGTTGAAAGTAAAGACAAAATTTATGATCTGACAAAGAAAAGTTGTTATAAACGAATTTGAATCAAAGAAAATGCGTTATAACAGGATTTTTTTTTACTATAGAAATGTTTGGGAAAGAATTTGGGCAGAGCAATTTGTTTGTTATATCCGAAAATTTGTTATAACCGAATTCGTTTTAGCGGAATTTTACTGTAGTACATCAATCATACGTTTATTGAGGAAATAAAAGCGTTGATTTTGAAGCCTGTCATTGTGCTGATTAAGTAACTGAAACCTTTTGTGACATTTTGTGTCACTAATTAATATTTTTTTGTAAACTTAGATAGCTGTCCAATCTTAAACCCGCAGATCTTACTGCACGTCCACTCACAGCCAGAGTGCAGTCGGGACAGGTACTCAGCCCTATATATAGGGGCACTGGGCCTTTAAGATGATGAGATTCATGCCGTGACTATGGACAATGGTTTGTATGGCATAAAAGAAACTGGTGATCATTGCTTCCATTAACCTTTTGTGGCTATGAAGTGAACTTTAGCATCTTTACACAACACCAAAACATTTAAAGCGGAGTAACATTAGCCATTACGATGATTAGCTAAGGAGGATAGAAATATCTAAAGGAGGACTGACCCATAATATTCCAACTATCAAATCATATTCTCATTACCAGCCTATATAGAAGTGTTTTTCTCTAGGAATTGATCTTTTATGTTTTAAGTTAAATGGAACAACCTGTTCATAGTCTTTTCATTGAAAGTATTGAAAATCTAATACCAATTTAATAGCTGAAAGCAGCATTTTCGAAAAGAAACAAACGGTCCTATGGTGGCTATACCATCAAATCATCCAAATGATCTGACAATTCTATCAGCAGATAACAATTAATAATGTTGGAACAGAAGTGAATCATGCAAATATTCCAAATTTCATATCTTTTACCTTTACCTTTAGGGGGGGAGGGGCAGAGGATGGCAGCAAAGTGAGAAGGCAGCCGTACTTGGTTCCAGTCAGAGACCTCACAGAAACAACTGATACCTCATAACGAATCTGCACATAGACAAGCATTCCCACTGTCACCGGGGACATCCAACCTTCCCTTAATACATGTTCCCTCATTAAGACCACACTGACAACACTGTTCTACAATGTGTACTGTATTGATTGCTGACTTCAGCATAAAGCTCATTACAGACTTTTAGCAGGTAAAATGGGGGAATGCCTTTCGATGTTGTTGGTTAGAATAGTAAATCACCTTAGCTTAGGGTTCAGTAAGTTTCATCACCATTTGTAAGTTTTTATCTCCAAGGTAATCATTCTATAGATGTGTAAACTACAAATCACCACAGAGGGAAAGCTCCTTTCTGTAATTAATTAAAGCTGCCTCACTACTGCTGCATGTGCCACTGGTGGGATCAGTTTATGGAACTAATAATAGAGAAAATAAGGTATCACAGAGGTTTCAGAAAAACTCGGCTCAACTTCTTTGCTCCTGCTATACTGATAGTACATCAAAATGAATGCCAGCTTAAAGAAACAATGGCATTGCCTTCAGAACATGTAGTTTTGTAGTAAACAGATGTGTGTGGTGTAACAATGGAATTTAATTTAAATAATGATGACTTCCATAGTGTTTGAGTATATATATTGTTTATGCTTCTTGTATATTGTAGTGATCTGAGACATGATTTACACCCATGATATAGGCCAACCAGTAACATTACCTGTGCTTGAATATGCTGTAAAGATATTTTTTATTAATTTTCTGCACTAATACACTTGAAGCTGATGTTATTGCCTCAACGAAACAATTAAACCTGAACGTTAAAGAAATGTCTCTAAAACATTATTTGGCCTGTCTGGAATTGGCCAACAGGGTCAGAAAGAGTTAATCATGAAACCAATTAAATGGTAACTTGATGACAGATTAAAGGACAGAAAACCATGTTGTTTTTCCACAATTCCAATCTCACACATCATAACAAAATTAACCAACAATGCCTATTTAAAGAAGCATCATCAATTAAGCCTCAGTATTTTGTGAAACATAAGAAATAAAGGACCCTCCGGAGGATGATGGTGCCAGAACATAATGAGGAGTCAGGGGAAAGGACTCCACAAAGAACACATTACCTCTCTGACTATGTCCACTGGAATAGAAGAACAGACCTGCACATACAACAGCACTTACAGTGTAAAAACACTCGCAGCAAACAGCACCTCCTTTATTTTACCTCCTCTTCTTTTTCCAAATGTTGCCAATGCATAAGACCGCACACATTATTAGGTTGTCAACGCACATCGAAAGAACAACCTGGTTCAGGGCAATTTTAGATTGTAGAGATATGCATATTCCTAATCTTTTGTAGGGAAATGACTTCAACATGACATTAAATACTAGTATTAGCAGGCAAAGTGAGGCTTGTTACAGGATGCATATAAGTTTTTTTTGTAGAATTGGTAACCATCTGTCCATTGGCAATTTACCAAATAACAAAAGATTAAAAATGCAAATAATGTGACAGAAAACATTTTGAAATAAAAAAAGCACAAAGAAACCAAAGAAAGATCTGAAAAAATCAGGTTTTTTATGGAAAGGGCTGCACTACTAACTAGACTTCATGAAAACTGAATTAAACTCATTGTTTACATAAGGAATGCAGGCATGAATCCTACTATAAACTTTAGGCTCTATAGAGGTCTCTATGCTTTTATTATCAACCGGTAAAACGTGGTAACAAGAACACCGAGTGTCAATCTGATGTTATCTTTGTGAATGGAAGAAAAACATGATTGCACACCACCACAGTGTAACCCAATGACAGTAGCAATAGTCTTTTTGTAGATAGGACTGCTCCCTTCTTCTTTTCTTAACTTTCCTCACAATAAACATTGATTGTCTCCTTTGTTCTGAAATGTAGGCCATGGTGTTAAGAGCACAACAATTAGAACTGTTCGTTATGATTTATTCTACACCTTCTCTTTCCATATATACATCACATTTACTTTGCAGACCAGCGCAGTTATCTCCGTTGTCTCAGGTTATCAGTAAATTGATCTATCACACTATACTCCGATATTGTATATTGTATACAGATACTGTTCGAGTAGAAATTGTCATCTGCAATGTTACAGCTGAGACTTTTCCTGTTCTGGTCTTTACATGAAACTTGAATGTAAGATATGAATCCTTAGTGTCCCTCAAACATTGTCTAACCTGTATGGAATTGACCAACAGGACCAAGAAGAGTAAACCATGGCACCAATTAACATTAACCTTAATAAAGGGTTGATGAATAGAAATCCATGCTGAAGTAGTTATCCTACATTCCAATCTCACACATCATAACAAACGTAGCGAATAATTTCTTCTGAATGAGGCTTGGGTACCTCACATACTAGTAAATTAGCATATAGGAACAAACATGCACAAACAGCAATACTCAGAGAATAAAAACACTCCCAGGGGACAACCCCCTACTACCTCCTACCTCCACTACTAGTTGCACCTGTAGCCATCCCATTAGGACCACACAGATTAGGTTGTCAACACACAGAAATAACCACCTGGCACAGGGTCCCATGGGAGTTTTAGATTTCAGAGGTATGAAGTTTCCTAATGTATTGCAAGGAAAGGGAACTGACATTATTATAACATTAACTAATGCTATCTACCTAATCTGTAACAATTAGGCTAATTTGAAAGAAAATATGTTGAAACCAACAAAATCCACTGAAAGAAATATAACATAAAAAAGGATACCAAAAAGCACTATCCTATTTTTGAGTAGGTCATGAACCTAGAGTTGCTTTACACTGAATCAAACTATACGATAGTGTAGAATCGTATGTCTCTATGTCTGCTTTCAATCTCACAGTCGCAAAATAATACAGATATCAGTCTGTGTCGATATTAACTTGTTCATCATTGCTGTCAGAAGCAGCCTTCAGATACACAGTGATAGGAGATATCACCAAGATCTGGTCCTGAGGTGAAGGGCTATAAAAGAGGAATGGGCAATAAGACTGAATGGGAATGGGGGCATGGGAAACCTGCCTCTGCTAAATGTAGAAATCTACTTCTTGTACTCTCAAGGTAATGTGGAAATTTGTCCTAAGAAGTAGCTCATGGATGAATTTAAAGATCAAAATGACCTTTTAGAATCCTATAGAAGGCTCCTACATAGAAAAATGCTGAGTTGGGACCAGCCTAATCATTTAGTTCTGCACTCGCCTTATGTGAAGACATTTTTATGAATAATCTGGCTTTTAAAAATAAGTGTGCTTAAAAAACTTTGTGCTTGAACTGCGCTTGTTTGAGACTCATACGTATGATTGTTTATAACGGTAGTGAATTTGATATTGTTATTCTACTTTTTGTTCACTCATAGAGGCCATTTTTTCAATTGTCTAAAGCCCAATGTTTACTTTTGTGTTATAGGGGTTTTGCACCTCTACCAGGTGGTGCAGCAGCAATATTGGGTGGCAAAGGGAATATATACTTTTAATGCAAATACGACCTGTACATGCTACAGAAGACTTCAATTATACGGCACATTAACCTAACATCCTTAATATAATGAGAAAATAGTAACTTTACTAATAAGTTGAGCTTTTTGTTCTGAATTTATATCAAGATAATTTGTGTGAATGCCTTTTTTTTTAAATCTTCAAATGTCAGGTTGTCAGACATCCAACATATAAGGATTGCATCGAGACAGTAATCGATATCCCCACCTTTGAGGCCATAGCTGAGGACAGAGGTTGAACACAAAAGCTCGGATCAACATCTTAGGTTTAGGTTTACCTGTAACAGGTGTAATCATATAGACCAGGCAGGTGTCTGTACCACGGTGCAGGGTTACCTGTATCCATATCAATTTTCTCCTGATGGGATCTGAGTAGATGTAGTAAATCAAAACTCATTAATGCTTGGTAGTTTCAAAATCACTAGTCAAAAAGTAAAGGTATAATCAGACCCTCATTCTTGGACTTTACCACCTAAAATGCCTGTATCCAACATCCAATCCAATAAGCTAGCCAGGCATCTCCCAGTCGAGAGGGTCAAACAAAGGAGCTGAGATCAGATTTTAATGTCTCAGGTGTAAACTTACAGAGCAGACAGGTGTCTGTACCATGGTGCAGGTTTACCTGATGGTGGAGCAGGTCCCGGTGCTGTACTCAGGTAGGTGAGACATGCAGGAGGCTACTGTTCAATGTATAGAGCCGTAATGGGCATCTAACTTTCCATCCACTACTCATCATTCTTCTATTCATCTAACATGTACAAGCTGTATAGTCACATTACTCCTTAGCCTACTATAACTAGAGGGGACTTATATATCTACCTTGTCAGAATCTCAGTATTCTGTACCTGCCTGAGATGCCCTGTGCGGAGGTCAGGGGCCACATCTAGTATCAACAAGATTATGCACAGCGCTCTGCCTGACCCATCCCCCCGGTCCCTGCACTCTGATACCTGAACAACATATCCATGTTATGGGGTTTAAAATAGACCCCGACTTTTGGGTGTAAAATACCCCCATTTTAGGATGAAAACGCTGACTTTTGTCCTCCAAAAAGACCCCCTTTTTCTCAAAATAGCAGTTTTTTTTCAGCCGATAAACAACCCCTTTTTCTCTTGCAAAATTCTAATGCAAATGTCGCCGAAATTGACAGGTATATATATACATATATGGCTCAAACCTCTGACCTATGTTGTTTTAGCTATTTCTGGCCCTTTTCAGGCTTATAGCTTTACAGAATAACCAGTTTTGCACCAATTTTTTCAAAAATTTGGTATATGTGAGAAAACATCCTAAGAATTCGGGATTTTTTTTTTTTTTGTGTATTGGCCCAATATTTTCAGTTTTTGGCCCCTCCAAAGGCCCAAAACCTCCAAAAAACGACAAAAACCCTTAAAATGACATGTTTTACATGTCTCCCATGTCTCCTGAGACAGTAATAGCCTATCCCTAATATCATTTTCTATTAGGTCTATGGTATAGTCAATAGATTCACAAGGTTTTCACCATATATGTACCATATTTTTTTCTCCATAGGCTTTTAAGTGTGTATTGTCAGCACAATTTTCAAAAGTCTTTTCTTTTTGATAGCTCTATACAGTATATAAAGAAGATCCACACATTATTCAGTGTAGGCCAGATTGAACGGTAACTATTTGGTCTTATGCTGGAAAAAAAAAAATTTGAAAAAATTCCAATAATCTAGGCAATAGGAGCAAATGTGTGTATCGATACATAATTTATGTCTCGGAATCACCCTCGCCGTTTTACTGTCTCATAGGCCGTAGTATTACTTGATATCTAATTCTTCTTCCCATATGCTCTACTGGTGCCAGGGGAGTAAGTTAGAATAGGGTTGGTTGGTCGGGCTGGTCGATGTGTATTGCTTTCGCACTGTAACAAGGTGTGAGCGCCTCGGGGTGATTCCGAGACATAAAATAGCGGTTCGAACGCGCCAAACTAGGAGGCGCCTAAGTCGAACGGGGACGCTGTCCTACATACGGGAACTTGCCAGTCGGCCATATTGGATGCTTCTCTTCTGCAGAAGACAACAACACTGAGGAGGAACTTTCAATTTTCGCCGAAAAAGGGCCTAAAAGGTGAGGGATCGGAAAAATTTCCAACGTGTATTGATAGAATATGGTCTGTACCCCCCCTACATGTACTTTCTGATACTTCAAATGACTTTTATTCGCTGTAAAACACTTATTTACCACCTCGTTCGGCGAGATTTCGCCCGGGCGCCATGCCGTTAGCGTCTGTATGGAGGCTGGCAGACCGGTGGGTGATTCCGAGACATAAATTAACGGCGAGTGAAAATTTCGCCTAACCTTTGTTTAATATCGGTGCATTGGTAAATATGTACCCAGAAACGATTGATTTTATGCTACTACGTTAGTGTGTGGTGTTATGTTGATATCCTTCATGTATTTGTCTATATTTTCGGCCAAGAAACGAAAAAAAATTCAAATTGTACTCGCAAATTCCGATGGAAATTCTCGAAATACAATACAAATACCTTTAGATTTGCTATTATTTGTACTTGCGAGTGTACCTGCACCTCCCCCCGATCGTTTTAGTATGTTTTAATAGAGTTTCCATCACATTTGTGGACATGGTGAGCAGTTTAGTAGAGCCACTACGGGTGCCGGGGTGGTGGGTGATTCCGAGACATAAATTAGCGGCGAGTGAAAATTTCACCTTACCTTTGTTTAATATCCTTGCATTGGTAAATATGTACCTGAAACAATTGATTATATGCTACTACGTTACTGTGTGGTGTTTGGTTGATATCCTTCATGTATTTGTCTATATATTAGGCCCAGAAACGAACAATTTACCTAAATAATTCACAAATTTTGTCGGGAATTCTTGAAATACCATACAAATACCTTTAGATTTGCTATTTTTTGTGCTTGAGAGGGTACCCACACATCCCCCCGATCATTTTAGTGTGTTATAAGAAAGAATAGATCACTTTTGTGTACATGGTGAGCTGTTTAGTGGGAAGACCTTATTTTCGGTCTCGGAATCACCCTCGCGGGCGACGAAACCTTAAAACTCGTGCACGCTTCTTAATATCTAATATATTTCAATTATTTCGGCTTGCCCTGTGTCATACCAGCCCTACCTAGTGTACTACACTCTAATTCTGATGTTTCCTACCTTATTTTGTGGATTTATACAACTTTTATTTTTTGTCTCGGAATCACCCGCTCATGTTTTCCCCCAATGAAACATACTTACACTCCTTCAATCGTTCCCATATTTTAACTCAGTATGCCCCCATAGTACTAGCATCTACCCAAACAGTCATTTACTTAATACTTGGAACTTTTTTTTGGCCCTACCTGGTGGTATCACCTTTTGGGCTTGATATGCATGCATGTGGCATGATTACTCTCCTGACCACTAACCACCACAGCCCGAATGTGTTTTCTTAGTTACTTTGTTACACTATGCTAACTGTCAACCTTTTTTTATTAAAAGATGCCAGGAAGAGGGCGCGGGAGACCGCCCCTGCCACCAGAGGAGAGGAAGCCGCGCATAACTTCCATTGGGGAAGTTATTCCCATATTAGTGTACATACCAGTATTATTATATTAATCATTGGTCATTAAGAGGTTGCAGAGATTCACATTTTTATAAACTGTCTCTCTGTTTACATTGATTTGTGCTGCAAACTTGTACAGTCACCTTTCCTGCGCAGGGACCTACACAGGTAGCATTTACCAACTGGCCATGGCTTGTAGTTTGAACTGTGGTCTAGTGAACGTTTTCCGTATTTTTAGTGAAATGATCCATATGAATTTCGGGGAAGACATGATGCCTCCTGAGTCAATCATTTCTTGTCACCTTAAAGCACAAATCAAGTGTCGGATTTTTGGATTTTTTAACACTATAATACATTACAAATTTCCAAGCGTTTCTTTGAACATAGCCCCCGTTTCATCCACCTTAAATGAAGGTGTCCAAAATATGCTATGCTTTAACTCCATAAAGTCGCTTCTGTCATCAAATACTCTACCACTATGATCCCAAGGCAGGGTGTGCGTGCACCTTGCCCTCTTATCACATAACTGCCAAACAGATTTAATAAAGAGTAGAGTATTGCCTAAAGGCCTAGCAAACAGACGTTTCTGTTATGCTTTTGGCTCTGTTATTCAAGTAATGTTAACTGAATAGTCAAAAATAATTGACGATAAATTAACTACTAAGTGTGGACTGAATCTAATTGTTTTGGCTTACTGGTTTTTTTTCCATGGAACCGACTCCAAGTTGAATTCTGCCTGACTTTGCATAAAATCTTTGCCAGGCACGAAAATAATGCAGGCTGAATCTTATACTTCCAATCACAACCTGCATCAACCTTCACATTTGCATTAGCAGTAGAGTGACATGAAATGTTGAACAGTTCCCAGTGTAGTTCTGATCATGGTACTCGACACCCTCAAGGGTAAGTGGATTGCTAGCGACAGGTGTTGATAGTAGCCTTCAGGTTGGTCTGAGAGAGGGGCAGGAGCCAACAAGAGGGCAGCAACCTTTACCCCTGGGTGGTTATCAACAGACAGAAGCTGTCACTTTCACTTATGTATTTGACAGTATACTGTTTATAGGCATCAGCAGTAAATAGTTTCAAGGCCATAGTGCTCATCTGAATCACATTTAGAAGCTTTAAATATAGTTGAAACATCTATTTTTGCACATGCAGGTTTGCAAAGATCAATGTTTATTGCTAACACTGGGATAATAAACTGCCGAAAACTAAATTATATAGATAGCCGTTTCCCGAAAAGCTGAAACAGGCAGAGGCATATATATAGGGTAGGAACACAAGAAGGAGGTATTAGCCTGATACAGCAATAACGCCTATATATCACCTCCACAACGTCTTAGAATGGATAGTTCTAGTAGCACTAGTGTGTGTACTTCTCTTGATTATGTCCAGGGCATTAAATTAGGGAATACATCTCCAGTGACTATAAGATTACCAGTAAGTCTATTCACTCACACATTCTGCAGCGGACGTAACTTGGAATTGATGAGTAATTCTGATGAGATACTTAACCTTGGTGGTCCTTACAGGCTGATTCATTGTCCTCCAAAACAGAACTCAAGAATGCCACAAGTTAGAAATGTTCGTATTTCCCGGGAAACCCTCAAGTTGTATACACGGGGGAGATTCTCAAGATAGTGACCGTTCCTAGTGACATGCTCAATGGTGAAGTGTATTTCGCGAGTTTTACTCGTGCAAATAACCAGAAACTCCACAAGTACAATAAGGGATGGAACTGGTCTAATCTACTGCCTATGTTTGAAACTTCTAAAGTTATAGACAGTTTTATAGTCCATTATTTACACAACTATGGGCATTTATATTCAAAGGCCCAAAATGAATTATCATAAACTTTGTGTGGCATGTTCCATATCTACCATTTCCTTGTCACAAATTTAAACTTTTGCTTCATGTAAGATGCATTTCCATGTATTTTAAATCAACATTCATGTAAACCACCATCACATCTTCAAATTCTGCTTCCTCTGTTCAATAACCCTCACCCTCCTCTCCAATACCCCCCACCCCCATACACACACAACACACTCTCACACATCAATGCGTCCCACCTCTTTCCCCTGGGATAGGCATTTCCTGTCAACACCAGTCATGCCTACACAGAAGGAAGTCGCAAGGGGGCAGATGTGACACATCAGGAAATGGCTTTCCTACAACTACCGCCCCAATAGTGGTTGCTTGTGGCTTCCACTATCACTGTTGTGTTGTGACCTGTAATATGTCTCAGGATACCTCTAGATTTAACCTTTAGGATTAACACGTTTAGGGTAAACTCACACTGAAATGTTAGTTATAAATAGTTATGTATACCATCCCATCCCATCCATATCCCAAAGAAAAGGTGAACATGGGTGTACATTATTTGTCAACTATTCCACATTTTGATGGCATCAGCTCGGATATTATCTATCATAATATAGTGTAAAACATGAAGTGATATCTTTTGCAGTCGCCTACGCCATTAACATTTACCTTTAGCGTGTAGTTTTGACTGTGGCTTAGTGACCTATAATAAGCATAAAATATTATCTGTTTTTAAGGCTGGATATGCCCAGAGTTTGCTCAGCTTAAGCTCCATATAGTTGTTTTTATCAGCAAATACCCTAGTATGATTCCTTGAAGGCAGGGGGTGAGGGAGCCCTGCTCCCTGATTATTTTACTGCCAAGCATATTGAATAAAGAGGGGTTCAGTGCCTAAAGACCAAGCAAGCAGATGACAACTCTCTGTTAAGCTCTTGGGTCTCTTGTTTAAGCACTCTTCACCTAACAGTGTAAAGAATAGGCCATACATTGACTCCTCAGTGTGGACTCAATCTCATGGGTCCTTTTTAAAAAAACTGAATCCAAGTTGACAAATTCAGGACTGACTTTGAATGAATTAATTGCCAGGCACAAAAAGAATGCAGGCTGAATCTTTCACATGTCACACTGCAGACTGCATCACACTGTGATAATGCAGCAGCAGCAGAGTTACCTGAAATGTGGAACGGCTCCCAGTGAGATTCCTCTCACGGTACTATATATAGACACCCTCAAGGGTAAACGGACATCCCGTGATTGGCAGGGACAGGTGTTGGTGGTAGCCTTCAGGTTGGTCTGAGAGAGGAGCAGGAGTTAACTGGAGGGCAGCAACCTTTACCCCTAGGTGGTTATCAACAGACAGATGCTGTCACCTTAACTTACTGATTCTACTGAATGCTGTTTCTATAGGCATCTGCAATAAGTGGTCAAGTGTTAGTATTTATTACATGCTGGTATGGCCTTCTCTATGTTAAGCCTATGGGACCTCTGTACTCCATGCCCCCCATGGAGTACGGTGTAGCCTTACTCCATGGCCTTCAAATTTGTTAATTAAGACAGTAGGGCCATGTAATAAACACAAAATCCCGCTTATTAGCATAAATGCATATAATACATCACTCGTTGAAGTTCGGTCATATCACACTTAGCCTTCAGCATTGTGTAATATGACCCAGCTTCAACTCGTGAAGTATGATGTACATGTATGTCAATGGCGTAGAGTTTTGTCTATTTATCTGAATAATAGGGTGAAAATAAAATGTAGTGGCCAATGTTTGTGTTTGCACAGGTAATTTTTTTGCCAGTGTAATAAACGAGACTTTGTTGCTTATAATACTGGTAGTGCTATTAAGTAAAGGACAAGGTCGACAAAGTTCGGATCAAGGGTACAGGTTGCGAATCTAAGGTTTATTCAAGGACCTAGACAGGCGTAGCTATTGCAGTGCTAACTCCCTATAGAGTTAGGAGCGGGTCAGTAGTCTTGCAGCTGATATGATCAATGGGGTCTCTGTCCTAGATTGGATCCAGAGTGACTGACGAGTCCTATTGGACGCTGGCTATATATAGGCGACCAGCCTGCGTGCGCACATGCAGACCGGAAGCCTATAGCAACCTCTATCCATACCCCAAGCACGGAGCAGGTGCTGCCATCTGTCGTCGGGCTGAAGGGTTCAGACAGAGTTCGCAACGCAGCGTCCAACAGAACCTGCCATATGATTAACCCTTAACCCTAGCCCCTACACCAGCATTGAATAATACGCTTCCAAAACTAAATCAGATAGCATTTAAATCCTGATGAGCTGAAATCCACCAAATACCTGAGATTACAAAACCCACAACCTTGGGCAGGCTCATGGACAGATCTCCGCTGACTAAAACTTCAGACAGGAAGGTTCAATATCAAGTTCAAGTTCAAGTTCAAGTTTCAATAATTTATTTGTCATTAATCAACAGTTATGTACACAGTTACAATGTTCCAGTAATTATTATAAATTTCCAGTTTAGTACACTTTGTCTAATAATTATATTACAATAAAAATAATTATTAGATTAATATTAATTCCCTAGACACACTTTAAAGTTCCATTATGATTTTATGACAAAAAGGCTGCTTCTTAGTTGGACTAGTTTTCGTCAGCCACCCTATATCACCGTTCAGTAAATTTTACTAGTGTCTTGAGATTAAAACACCGATTAAGTTAATAATCAATTGTGATGCTTTAATACAATATTATAAATTTTAGTATTAGATACCTGTGTTACATTAGTCCTCAGAGATCCTTAGGATCATTCAGTAATAAATATACAGAGTTATTAATCAGAGATATAATATCCACAATGACCGCAGGGCCCCTGAAAGGTCACTTTACAAATTGTCAGCTTTTCAAGTTGAAAATAACTGCAGTGGAATTCTCATTCAAATGAGCATTTATTTTCAGAGCGCTCTGTAATCCAAGTTCAGATAGGCCACCAAACAGTGCCATAAGGAAAAGATAGTACCATGAAATGATGGTTTGTATGGTCATAGAAATCTATGTTAATAATTCTACAATGTGTTTATATGTAAAGGAACAAAATTCAATATGGATTTCACACCAACCTAACCAATGATTCTGCATAGTACAGCTTCAATATAGACAGATGAATGATGACACAGTTCTTTTTCTGCTATGCTAATTTTGCAAGAACCAATCAGATCAATACAGGGTGGAGCACCTGTGATCAGTCTCTCAGCGTAGACTAGCAGATTAACTTTTGAAGAGTAGCAGATTAACTTTTGAAATTGAAAATGACAAGCATAACTTATTTCCTTAGGATTACGCATCAGTGTTTTCATGCTAGCTGACATCGGTGCTATTTATGAGATAAAGTTTTTAATTATCACTTTTAAGCCATTTAGTATCATAGAGTTTACAGTCTGGTAAAAGAGGACTAACAAGTCTTAATTTACTTCAAGCACTAAACAGATTACACTGCATGAAATACAATTCGAGCAACATCCAGATTAAGTTAAATGTTATAGTTAGTCTTCTCTAAGCAGCTCTAGGAAATCTTAAGCAAGTTTAAATATGATATGATACGATCACAGATGGTGGTAATTAAAGTTACACATCATTTTCATTATATTACACCTGTATGTGGTCATAAGGCCAAATTTTAAAAAAAGAAGTTTTTTTCAGGTAACATGGCATGAAAATGTAGGGTCGGTAGGTAAGAATAAGACTTTTTTACTCTTTTTTTTTTTAACAGCCCCTTCACGGTACAAAAGAAGTGTAAAAATGGGGGGGAAAATCCAAAATTCTTGTCCCCAAAAAGTGAAGAAATATAAACATTTTCTTCAAAATTGGATAAAAAAAAGTAGGGTCGGCCCTGTTTTGATAGGGTCAGTCGGGTGACCTGAAACAAACCACTTTTTATGGCCTAACGCTGCAGGTTATGCCCTTTTTAAACAGACTGCTTTCCTCTGTTACCCTCTTTATCCACAGTATGGCTCCTCCTTACCCCGCCACACACACCTCAGCACTCCTCATATGGTCAGCCATTCTCCCCAGGGGGAAATCTTTCCTGATAACACTGTACACACAAACATAAAAGGAGGCCATAAGAGGGCAGATGTGACACATCACAGAATGGCTTCCTCTACAGCCAATATCCCAATACCACCCAATAGTGGCTACCATTACCACTACTAGCATGATTGTTAGACCAGGTAGGGAGGTTAAGCAGGACAGCCTTGATGCCTACCATGGTGTATGGAAGTTGACGGCTATTGAATAAAAAGGCACCTGATGAAGGTATAGATAAAGTACATAAAGGATACCTAAAGGTTTATAAGGGATAAAGGAGATTCACATCGGAGCACTTTGAGTGCAGTGTTGGGAGCTTAAACCACTCCCTCCCTGTTCTTCTGTGTGCGATTTTTGATAAACATGTTGATTTCCCTTCGGTTTTAGCTAGATAGCCTTAACTCCATACAAGGCCTAAGGGGCACCAGAAAACACTGTTGGAAAACTAGCACACCGTGTGCTTGCTAATTAATTTTCACACCAGTAACTGAATACAATCTCTGCGGTTGGAGCATTGGTAATCAGTCTCTGAGCTTATCTGCTACAAGCATGAGTAACTGCTGCCAGCATGTGCTCAATATCTGAATAATGCATCTATGTCAAAATAGTAATGTCCTTTGTTTTCATGGCTGCTGACTTTTGTATTGATGAGATACACATTTTTATCATCATTTGTACCCCAGTTTGATATCCAAATGTGCAATTGTTTACTGTTGATAAGTCTATTGGCTGACGGAATTGAAACAACTCAAATCAAAAACAACGCAGTAGTTATTATGAGTCTTCTATTCATTTTACATATAGTACATCCATTTACACCTAGCTTGTTACATTCAATTAAGTAGGGAGAGTTTGTCCTGGGCCCGACATTATCACTCCATCTGCTTCTGAGTATCTCCAAAGGTTCCCTTCATCTCGAGAGCCACAGAATAACGGTAATAAAATGTGACTAAAACCAAACGCCACTCACAATGGCGTCAACTTTAGGAGCTCTAGGTTTTCTCAATCAAGTGAGTTAAAGGTGAGTACCACTTTAAAGTCAATTGATGAGGTGCTGCCTTTTTTTTGCAGCATTTATAAAAGGGGTTATATTTTCAACAGCACAAAGTCCATAAACGGGCTTTCCTGAACTCGCTAACTGATAGGGACCTGAGACCATTGGACCCTATCATGGTTAAATGACCGTCACATCATACTGACAAACTGACAAACACTCAATTTGACCATATAACATGTACATTACTAATCTATCTCTTTCTTTCTTTTGGCATCTTATTGAAAAACTCCCAGTGTAATTGTGATAAATCTCTGCCAAATAAAAAATGTTTAAACTCAAACTCAAACAAAAGATCAAGTCTTAAAGACTTTATTTCAGATAATCTATTTCAAGGGAAACTGCCTGATGAGATATAAAAGCTGTGATTTTCTTTTGCAAATTGAATGTTAATCACATGATCCGGAAGAGTGGCAATATCACTATTCAAAGCATTTCAGCAAATCACAATCACCTAGCAAATGTTATATACTGTTTTTTAACGTGTGAAACTTGTTCTGTGGCACCATTTATCATCTTCTATAATAAAAAGAAAGGCAATGAACTTCTTCCCCAAAAGGCTCTGGTGTGCTTGTAGATGCTTCATTGTAGGTACTCCTTTGTTTAGTTGATGGATGATGTACAAGCAGCCCTCCCAGACCACTCCATCATTGATGTGTCAGTTACTGCTACTAGGGAGGGACAACTAGCTACAGTGTGAGTAGGATTGAATTATGCCACAAAGACCAGGCTCATTTATATCAATGATATACCAACATAATACTGATTATTTCATGACTACAATCTCTTGGTCAATCATGCCGATCTTTTGGCATTGCATCAATACCATTGACTAGATGTTGAAAGCAGTTGAGTCCAGTTTATAGATCGGGAAACTATTTTTATAACTGGGGAGATTCATATGAAATGCACTATTCAAACCATAACCAGACCTACGTGAAGAATGAAAACGATAATAGGCATGACATTTTTTGCATTTAATCTATTCAGGGGTAATTTGTTTGTTAGGGTATTAGGATCATAAAGGTTGTTACCCATCCTTGCTTCTATATTGAACTGCTATCATATTTGTATTCTGTGGTGAACTTACATATGGGTGAATGGTGCAGACTACATCAAAGAACACATTTAAGCCTCAACAAGTGTTGTTTCAAAAGTCTCTTTCATGAGGCCTAACATTCCAAAGCAACCGCTGTAATTTTAAGTAGACAACCAATATTAAACTTAAAGGGGAGAATGGGAGAGAACTCTCTGGTAGAACCACGCTATGGTGTTTGAAGCAATTACTGGCAATTTGAATACTCTACTTCCAAATGAAAACAAAACAAAACATCTTCAACTGCTAGATGTATTTACGGTTTCCTTTTGGTGTTTGATGTAACTGATTTACATAATGTGACAGAAAAAGAATTGAATTATATAATATAAAGCATAACTGTCATGGGACCTAAAGACGTCGTGAGTTTTCACTCTCTTAAATGCTTAGTTCAAGATGACACCTAAGATGACACCTATAAGCCCTTATCAAGGGTCACCATCCATCAACCTTCAAAGTTGAAGTAGGAACCATTGATGAATCAGCTCCCGCCTTTGAGTGACATGACACCTCACACAAGAAGGACCAATATCCAGCGGTGTTATGGATCCTGCAGGACCTCACAGGTAATATTACAAGTTGTCAGCTTATCTCTATTAAAATGTCAGAAATAACTTTGGCCAAATTGACAAAAGGATTTATTTCCAGAATTTAAATATGGTTTTTAATCTTACTGTATTAACCTACATTATCGGGGTGAAGCCAGTAAGCCTGGTTTCTCACTACCAACAAATGAAATGCCTGATATTTATATGTGTTCACTAACAACTTCAATGACACCCAAAAGCTCTGTATATATCAGTTACAAATGAACCATATTTTTCTTAAAAGCATAGCATGCTCAATTGCTAACACCATTAGCTAGTGCTGCTATGATAATACATAGTCATACTTCAATACAGATGGATTTGTGATGGTACACATTAAAGTGTGCAGTGTGAGAGGTGTGTGACAAATAGGATCCAATTGACAGGGAAACTAAATCAGCATGCCACCAAGGGGACTCAGCTGGCGCCAGCGGGTGCAGTTAAATACAAACCGGACGTGAGGCTTAACAAGGGTGTGTGCTTATGAGACATTATCCTTGACTTGGGCTTATAATAAGAACTGTATGAATTGTTATCCAATGTTGGAATTGTTGCAGTGATTCCTGAGAAGTGATTGTTATGATTATGGATGGCCAGGGTTTTTCATAGGAAGATTTAGATGGGGAATAAGTCCCATATATAGGTGAGGATTTGACAATACTTTTTCTTCTTGGAAACAATTTCTCTTCTGTCTTAGTCCAAATGGCTTTAACCCCAAACATCACCTAGGGGATCTTAGAAACACGGGAGTTCAACTCACACTGTGCTTGTGGGCAATTTCTTTGTTTTTATATCTTTTTTACCCTGGAAACAGTGACTGGCTTCAAAGTAATGGTGATTTGTGGAGGGTAAAGACTTCTTCCTTTAAATTTTGAATAGTGTATTTTTGGTTTCCGTGTCTGGCAAGCTGGAACGGCCAATATGATAGTTATCAGGTGCTGAAAACAATTGAATTTAGCATCTGCAGAATCATTCATCATAAAGTTTATTATCATTATATTGAATACATTATATGAAATTAAACCTAGCTTTGCACACTTTTTTAGTAGCCTGATTCTGCAAATAATGTATTACTATGACAGCCGTGTCCTGTTGCCACTTAGTCTGATGTTCCTTTAAAGGTTACCCTCAGTCCAATACATCTCAAGGACAGCCATTGAATAAAGCTAATGAAGGCTGACTAACCTCATGTGGAAACCTGATACAGCTTACAATAGAGTGTGAGATTCAATATTTTGTTATTTGAAAGGAACACAGCAAGAAACTCATCCATGAAGCATAAGTTGCTTTGTTAAGCTGATGGAATTACTCTGATGGTTTTTTTTCTTAACTGAGCCTAGACAAAGCCTAGCCTGAAGGCCACATAGGCTTGGCTATGTCGAGCACTTTATGCAGTGGTAGATTTTCATGGGAATTTGCATTGAAATGGAATTCTTTAATGTGCAATTACCCGCCAATTTTCAAACATTAATAACTTTCAACCGGGTAAATCAACTACAAATATGAACATCTATTAATTACACACCTTTATATGGGGAGGAAAAATAAAAGAGTTAGGGGGCCTTTTGATGCCTATTTGCTGTTCCCAATACTGTAAAATATGTTTTATACACAGGTGTGGATCCCTGTTAGTTGGTTATGGTCCAGTGACCAAGGAGACCTTGACCCTGACCTGGGGCATACAGAGCCAGCAGGCCAGGTAGGTTTAGTATAAACCTAAGTAATACATATAACCAACTATGACTAATCATACCGGTAGCATTATACCTATATAATTATGGGGTAATTATATACACAAAAATAAGATATCTAAGCTATAATCCTACGTGCTTTATTGTTACTCAGATGAGGTGGAAAATTAGATACAATCACTCTGGACTCAATAACTTTTAGTTTACCAGATGACAATCACCAAGCACATTACCTGACACTGTCTGGAGCTTGTATAGCATCATCGATCATCCTCCAGTGAATGACATTCTGCCCAGGGATGCTTCATTGTAGCAACTCCTTTGTTTAGTTAATGGATGGTGTACAAGCAGACCTCCCAGGCCACTCCATCAGCACATCGATGTGTCAGTTATTGTTACTAGGGAAGGACAGCTAACTACAATGTCTATAGGGTGTAAAACTAACCAGACTCTCATGGTCATTTGTCATTATGATGCAAAATAGCATCAAAGATAATTTTCTCAAAAAACAGTTCCTTGGTGCTAAAATCTTCATTCTTTCGTAGGGTATTACAGATCGCTATATCTCATATCATAATATGGAAACAATAGTTCTCAAAGAGGTTGTGGATAAAGCTAAGCTAAGCTTTAAAATAGTTTCATTACTTTATGCATATTCATGCATTCATGAAATTAAAAATTCATAACCACGCAAATGAGGGCAAAATATCGAAAGGATATTACTTACATTAATTTCATTCAGACTTAATATACTACTAGAGTATTTTAACTGGGCCTACATTGAAGTCTTAAAACTGTATACATCGCCTATTTGTTAAATTTTGACTATGTAGTACATTTAGTACGATGCCTCTTTATGTATTATTGATGCAGAACAAAAGAAAACAATTTGCCCTAAATCCGCATATTGAACCATAAGGTATGATGGTAATGACCAGTGTGTTTAGTATTGTGTAACTAATTAGAGAATTAACCCCTTTAAAATAATAAATGACTTAGAAATAGAGATAACTCATATTCAAATAAAGAGGACCATATTAAATGTTTTAGGAAATTGGGGTTCTCAAAATCAGCAATTAAAGTAGTGGTAATAATTCATTATGCAAAACAAGTTGCCAATTTTAAAAGAGAATCCAATTGGTTTTTGAAACACACCAGCTGCAACCAGGCACACATTGGATTATTGTACCTCTACATGAGATCCAATCAAACTTGCTCAGCATGTCTGGATAATAAAGTATGTATGCCAAACCTATGAGTTAATGAGTATATATGCTATCAGCCTAATAGTAGTCTAGCATGATTGTGAATAATAAAATCATGTCCTATTCAATGGAAAGACAAATGCACTGCAATTAATCCTCTGCAATGATCCTGTTTGACCTCTTATTTGTTACCATAAATGCAGGAGGAGATAAGCCTTGCCCTGCTGTATGTTTACATGCCTTAAAGATGAGAGCCCCACCCCTTAGTTACCTTTATTTACAATGTAGTAAATCATCAAGATGTAGCATGAACCAAACATGAACTGACATCATGAAGTGGCCATTAGCCACAACAATGAAATATGACCTTCTCATGCCAAGGGCACACACATGATATTCAGACGCTACCACAATAATATGATTCTGTCACTTTGCTATACAGTAACAAGGCTTTGCATATTACAAATGACTATGAGAAACATGTAATAGATATTAACTTCAATATAGCTGTATACTCAGGCTTTAACAAGTTCATCGCTTATATTAGACAAGCTTTATTTGCATTTATGTTATTTCAATACCTTTACCAAACTGGCATTTGAGAAAGCTGATTAGTGGTATCCCAGTAGAGTATGTAGGATTCGCCCTACTTCTTGGCAGCTCTCTCTCAATTGACAAACACGTAACATCATACTGCCAGTGTTCTACTTGTGCAGCAATGATGGAGAGTGATGGGATGCTGCCACTGTGTAATGCCTGCCACACTCTTGAACAATAAAAGTGTTTACCTGCATCCTGTCTTGGCTTCAAGGAAGGAGGTGTTTACTTGGATGAAGGAACATTCTAACAGGGACTATATGAAGTTATACTTAAGTAGAACTGGAAATAGACTACATAGAGTGACATCAATGGATTCGTTCCGTTAAATATTAAAGGTTTCATTTTATTTACTTGCCCTGTCCAGGATATCAACACCCACATCTCCAAAAAAGATCAATATACAGCCAATTTAAGCACTCTTTTTCTAATTCTTGAATTCTTCATCATCCATTGATTTTGTGTTGCTATTCTCACGCTTTGTATTGCCTCATAATAATTTATATTGTATAGACTTTAGTATCCTCTCTCTTAATGTCTTAATAAACATAGTACATCACAAATCCCATGCAGTCTTATATTGTGTTGGGTCTCACAACCTATGCATATTTTGCTATTTCTAGTCCTTAATATGACCTCAGAATGCCACAATATCTAAAAATCACTTTTAAGGTATTCATGCTCATTTATGCCTCATGATGACAAAGTAAGAGCTGTACCAGAGTTGCAACTATCCAATTGGCTTCATGACCTTCAATATCGAAGGAGTATGAGAACCACTTAGTCTCATAATATTACCTTTGACACTCCTTGAAATGAAATTGATCATCTTCATTTCCTATATGGTCAGGCTAAAAGTTTAAAAAGTAAGGTTTTAAACAGAAAAGAGTTAAGCTGATTACACTCCTGTATCTCCTCTAATGATCCTGTCTGAGCAATTGAAAGAAAATTTCATGAACAAAAGTGTAATAAGAATACATTCAAAAAGTGCAGACACAAAAGACCAAAGGGAATGGTCAAACGGAAATGAGTGGAATTGGCCGGGCAGTAAAAGGACAGTGTGGTGGAAAAGCAAAAGGTGACCTGTGGCCGACCAATAATTAGGATTTTAGGATAGCATAGTGCTTTAACACAGCGTGCCTTTTTTTGTCATAATGTGTGGATGCAACAGCTGTAAAGAGCTAGCCACCACTGCAGTCAAACATTATGGACTTTCTATCTAAACAATTATACATTATGTCTAAAGTTTAAAATAAAACCTTGATTTATCATGCTGTAATTAAAAGGGCATAAAGTTGACCTGGCCCATGGTTATCCAGTTATTAGCTGTTGATTTTAAAATTATTTTTATGGAGCTATCGCTAGAAGGGTGTCATACCAAGAAATGCAATAACACATCACAGTTTCCTAAATTCACTCCATTTAATATGGTGATCATTGCCTGGAATTGGTCCTTTTTAGTGGAATTGCATTTTCCTTACCGATGCTCTGGAATTTGGCTGAAAGTGATCATTTAAACCTCCCCTCTCATCTCCCTTTACTCCCATCCTTCCCATTCCCTGTCCTTTAAACCTCCCCTCTTGCTATTCCCTCCATGCGACCCAACTTGCACCCTCCCCTTGACCAACCGCCTGCCCCCTCCCCACCACATAATGCTGCTCCCAACAGGTTCAATCTGAGTGTTCTGCCGGTGTGCCCTCTCCGCTGCCTCCAGCCGGAAGTCAGATGCTCTCACTGACCACTAACACAATGGGTGTCTGTAGTGAGGCTCAGGGCTGCTTCCGGTCTACTTGAGCTGCTCCTATCGAGTATTATCCGCTCAGGCTACAGACTACTGCAGTGAATAGTGACATCTTTCTACATTTACACGTTTGCATCATTTCTATTTACTTGACAAGGGACGTGGACAACTGTTCTGATGGCTAGTTATGGGTCCCAAAGCTTTTTGTTTCTCCTACTTTGCCAACTAATTGCTGACATTCAGAGGATTTGTTATATTTTTGCTGGAATCACAGGAATATAAAATGAAATTATCAGAAAATCAATGGTTTGCATGATGCCAAAAGGGTCCATATTCAATTTTTATCATGACGCTTCATGTCTAACTTTTGGCAATGCTGGCACCAATCAGTGACTCGCAAGGACGGATCGTTGCTTCATGTTAAAAAGAGTTCCTTTGATTGAGGACGAAGAGTTCAGAATAATAAAAAAATTGTATCCCTATGTATCATTTACTACCAGCACCTCAGGAAACTTCGTACCTGAAGACATGATAAAAGGGGAATCATTCATGATCAGGGTTGTCGGTAAGATATTCACTGTTGAAACATGAACCTTTATCTATAATCATATCTAAACCCTGTTGAGCACTATTGCCTTTTTACCATTTACTGCATCTAAACAAGAGTCAGTGGAATACATAAGAGGAGGTGACAGCATCTGTGTGTTAGTAACCATCTGGGGCTAAAGGTGCCCTAGCTCCTATTGACTCCTATCCCCACATAGACACTGTGCTGTCCATTACTATCAACACCTGTCATTGGCAATCACTTCATGTCCATTTACCCCTGAGGATGTCAGGAACCATGACAGGAGCCACACTGGGAGCACCTCACCTTCTCATGTCACTCTGCTGCTGCTGCACATTCACAGGGTGATGGAGTCTGCAGTATGATGTGTGAGCAATTTCTTTTTGGACCTGGCTACAAATTTAGATTCATTCAATGTCAGTCCTAATTGCATCAACTTGGATTCAGTTCTACTAGATAGAAACACAGAAAACCATAAAAGAAATTAAAAGTATTATGTTGTAGGGCGTGGATACCTATTTAGAGAATTAGACCCAATTTTTACCTCTGTAATGCCATTTACTTTATCTGCTCAGAGTTTTGACATTTGGATGGCATTACTTGTGAGGTAATCTAAGGGCCAGTCTCTTATCACAATCCTGTACCTATCCCAAGTTACATTTGTTTTAGGATAAGAGCTAACTGACTTCGGGGTAATCCCTTTGTACCTCAATGTTGGATCTCCTAACCTATTGCCCCATACATTATGCCATGGAAGTACTATATCCGGCAGGATCTTCCTTCCAGTGTACCTATCCTATATGTCTCTGCAGGCAATTGGGACCCATTTCCTCTGCACCTGTCTGCAGTAAATACAGTCCCTTCAGTCACATACACCAGCTTACATCTAGCAAGCACAGACCCAATGGGCAATAGTTGCTGACCTCTTTAGATAGTGCAGACTGTGTAGTGATTTCTATACCAACTACCATTGCCTGCTATTGAGTCCTGATCGTTCATGATCTAAGAAGGACCTAACTTTCATTGACATATATGAGTGATGCTTTGGACACAGGTCAAGACTTTATTGCCACTAAGGACAGTTGACTGACACATCTAGTTAATCCTGGGGGGTTTGCCATGAATAAGCCCATGTCAAGAGGATGTAACTGGCGTCATTACTGGAGTAATTACCCTGCAAGCATCTCAGTGGTCAGGAAAATGGAGATGCTGCGGTGAACTCAGGCCAGGATGAATGGAAATGATAGGACAACTGATGGTATAGCTTCATGAGCATAACACCATTGAAACATCCATCCTGATTCTCAATTAATAGTCTCATTGAAGTTAATAGGGGACCACAAAAGTGATCTAGAAAGCCATTGGTCAGATATGACAGAGTCATTAAAAGTAATCTTGCCAGATAACTGTACATAGCTGCCAACCCCCCCCCCCCCTATTGCAACTAGTAGAGTGTAAACTGACATCAATCTATTACACCCCTATAGCCCACAGGGGGGTATAGCTTTGATGGATGTAATGGATGGGTATGCTGGAGAGCCGTGCATACTGCTGTTGAGGTTAGACATGGCCCCTGACCTCCACACGGGATGTCCCAGGGAGGTGCCCAATACAGAGATTCCCACCCAAGCAGATGTGCGGGTCACAAAGGTTAAAATATGTTGTGAATTAAACGAGGATCCAAAACAAACAGTACAGTATTTGCAAATTGTTCTATGGATACATTTTCTAGCTTATATAATTACATGGCAATCAAAAAAACATTTTCTCAAGAGGTAGATACAACACATTGACCCGTCAGCATCTGATTGGTATAATGCCCTGCATGTTTAAGACCACAATAACAATTTCACCGATTAGCCAGCCCCTCCAGAGTTTAAATTAAATCACTGCATTATTTATTTGCAATACCACTACTTTCTTTTGCTGTATGAAACAAAATATGGCCTGTACAAAAAAGACTCAGTCTGAAAGATATTGACAGTAATAACAACTAATGTCAATTGGAGACTGACATTACAGACACTATGGCACAATAATCCAACCTGACATTTGTTCATGACACTTGCCTCCTAATGTAATATAAAACACACCGATAACTGCTGACTCATATATTAAATTTGATGCCCATACTGGCTCTATACATTGAATAGTAGCCTGCTGAATGTCTGCATCTATCAGCTACCTGAGTGACGCACCGGGACCTGGACCTGATCAACCATCAGGTAAACCTGCACCATAGTATGGACACCTGTAAGCTTACCACTGAGTACAGGTAAGCCTACACATGAGATGTTGATCCCAGCTTTTGTGTTTAAACCTCTCACCTTATACATGGCCTAGGAGTTGGTATATGGACAACTGTTTCCATGCCGTCCTAATGTGTTATATCTGATAGCATATCAACTTTAAGGCAAACTAATACTTATTCAGAGTATTGGATTGCTGCTGTAGTATTAGTAACACTGATAACTGTTGTCTCATATGATAAATGCAGTCCCCATACTGGCTCTTTACATTGAACAGTAGCCTCATGCATGTCTCCATGTATTAGATACCTAAGTACAGCCCATTGACCTGATCCTGCTCAGGTTAAGCTGCACCGTGGTATAGACACCTGTCTGCTCTGTAAGCCCACACCTGCGACATTAAAAGCTGATATCAGCTCCTTTGTTTGACTGTCTGGACTCGAGATACATGGCTAGGTGATAGAAAGGGGGATACAGATGTTTCAGGCGACATGGTATTTTTTTTCAATCCATTTTTACCAGGAATAAATTGCCAGTTATCAAAGCAATTAGGGGTCCATCAGGGGGAAATTGTTTGATATTTTTTTCAAAAAACTATTTTTGAAGTCTGGAAATTATTTAAGGCGTTTAAGTCAATGTGAGCTGACCTAAAATTCACTAAATTGTAGGAAATCAAACTGCCCAAAAACATGGAAAAAAAGGGTTGGTCCAAAGGTCACTGTGCTACCGACACCTTTATAAGCTTAATACCTTTCAATAATAGGGCATTTGAAGATAGAAAATTTGGTTTTTGAATAAATGCTTTTAAAACTGATTTTTAAAAGAAGTCTGCAATTATTAGTTGATCATTTGATCATATTCAGGATATTCACCCAAACATTAAGGCTAGATGTTCCATTAATGTGCCAAAGAATTGAATCAACAAATTTTCATGAGGCTAAGTCAACCTGCCAGTTTTTGTAATCAGCACTGTTGTTAGGAATGTAACCCAATCCCTTGTAAAGGTGCAATACACATTGCTGTATATATATATGGTAAAGGCAATTTCAGCTCTCTGATACTGCCACTGCAACTGAACACTTGATACATGTTTTTTCATCTTATATGATTGGGTTTGATATTTGAACTTTTTATCCTGCTTTACGACCATCATACTAAAAAGAAGTGTTTTTTTGCTCAATTAAGATTGAACTTTTTATTGATTAAGTAAATGACTTCATGAAATGAAATGAGTAAATACTTATTGTATTTACATCAAATGTGTTCTCTCAAATTAAATTTAATTGCATTACTTATGTTATTACCTACTATGGTTAATATACATCTTAATATACCTATGTGTACATCTTCTGTTTAGATACACAAGGAGGCAGGTAGCAGATATAACTATATCTCTTATAGGGTATATGAAGTGAACTGACAAGGAAATCCTTTTTCCACATGCACCTGGAGCAAATTGTCTGTAATGATTGCCAATACCTGTCCTAAAGAATGCGGGATGTAATCTTGGTGATATCTCTCCTTACTGTGTATCTGCAAGCTGTGGCTGACAGGCTTTCTGAGCATGTTAATATCAACACTATTCTCGGGCTGTGTAGGCTACTTGAAAGTATATGTACAGTTTTCAAAGGAATTCTATATTCTATATTATGTTACAGTTATAAGCATGTTCCTTCTATCACTTTTTCAATTATCACTATCACTTAAAAAGACATGATTGCATACCCCCTCAGGGGAACCCCTGAGGGGGTATGCAATCATGTTTTTTTTCCATCCACAAAGAAAACATCAGACTAAGGTTGATCGCTACTCTTAACTTTGTATTCATGAAATGTCCTGTTTTTAACCGAAAAGATAGCTTTCATCATTTAGAAATACAAAAATGGGGGGGTCCCGAACAACTTTTTTATAACAGATTTTTGAAAAAAAAAGTATTCTCTAGTTTTGCCAAAAAAAACAAAAAAAGGGAAATTTTCATGATTTTTTTTCTTAGAAAAACAATGCCTGCATTAATTTTGTATTGCATATACATAATCCTAGGTTATGTCCTTGAATGGGAAAATAAGAATGATGGTCCAAAAATGTACCTTTGTATAAAAAAACGCGATAGTTTTATGACGATTATTCAAATTTAATGCCTAATTCTTCAGCAATATCTGAATATCACTAAAAAAAATCTATGAACTTTTTTTTTTATTTCTTCAAAAATTGTTCAGATCAATAGCTAACATTTTAAAGGACTTTTGATAGGTGGTCCCGGGCATATTTCTATGGTCTTGGGCCTTTGAAGTTTAATAAAAGTGCAAAAATGGTCTAAATCTCATATTTAGAGCCTAAAAAATGGGTAAACGGGCAAAAATCAGGGTGTTAAACGGCTGTATTTCCTACTTTTGGTTATTTCAAAGAACCTGATGAGATCTTATTATATCTAGAAAATGATTTATTGATTAATAAGTTCAATATTCTAACTTATATAAAAAATACCAAATATTATTGGCTATAAATACATCAAATATTCAAAGTCCAATAAAACGCTCGATTTTCAAAGGAGAATGAGAACCACCTTGTCTCATAATATTACCTTTGACACCCCTTGAAATGAAACTGATCATCTTCACTTTCTATATGGTCAGGCTAAAAGTTAAGAAAAAAAGGTTTTAAACAGAAAAGATGTAAGCTGATTACACTCCTGTATATCTAATGATCCTGTCTGTGCAATTGAGGGACAATTTTATGAACAAAAATGTAATAAGAATACTTCCCAAAAGTGCAGACACAAAAGAGAATGGACAAACTGAAATGAGTGGAATTGGCCAGGCAGTAAAAAGACAGCGTGATGGAAAAGGGAAAGGTGACCTGTGGCAGACCAATAATTAGCACTTTTACGATAGCATAGTGCTTTAATACAGCATACCCTTTGTTGTCATAATATGTGGATGCAACAGCTGTAAAGAGCTAGCCACCACTGCAGTCATACATTATGGACTTTCTATCCATTCACTCTTGACATCAACATTTCTGTGCTGGTGATTTATATGGCGACAATGCATTGGTGCAAATCAACAATATTACATTATGTCTACAGTTTAAAATAACACCTTGATTCATCATGCTGTAATTAAAAGGGCATAAAGTTGACCTGAGCCATGGTTATCCAGTAATTAGCTGTTAATTTTAAAATATTTTTTATGAAGCTATCGCTAGGAGGGTGTCGTACCAAGAAATGCAATAACACATCACAGTAACCTCAATTCACTCCATTTAATATGATGCTTGTTGCCTGGAATTGGTCCTTTTTGCATAGGGATAGTGGAGTTGCAGGCTAGCCATTTTCCTTACCCATGCTCTGGAATTTGGCTGAAAGTGATCATTTAAGCCTCCCCTCTCCTCTCCCTTTACTCCGATCCTTCCTATTCCCTGTCCTTTAAACCTCCCCTCTTGCTATTCCCTCCATGCGACCCAACTTGCACCCTCCCCTTGACATACCCCCTGCCCCCTCCCCACCACATAATGCTGCTCCCAACAGGTTCCATCTGATTGACCTTCCTGTGTGCCCTCTCCGCTGCCCCCAGCCGGAAGTCAGATACTCTCACTGACCACTAACACAATGGGTGGCTGAAGTGCGGCTCAGGATTGCTTCCGGTCTACTTGAGCTGGGCCCATCAAGTACCATCAGCTCAGCCTACAGACCACTGCAGTGAATAGTGACATCTTTCTACATTTACACGATTGCATCATTTCTATTTACTTGACGAGGGAAGTGGACAACTGTTCTGATGGCTAGTCAAAGGTCCCAAAGCTTTTTGTTTCTCCTACTTCGCCAACTAATTGCTGACATTCAGAGGATTTGTTATATTTTTGCTGGATTCTCGGGAATATAAAATGAAATTATCAGAAAACCAATGGTTTGCATGATGCCAAAAGGGTCCATATTCAATTTTCATCATGACGCTTCATGTCTAACTTTTGGCAATGCTGGCACCAATCAGTAACTCGCAAGGACGGATCGTTGCTTCATGTTAAAAAAAGTTCCTTTGAATGAGGAAGAAGAGTTCAGAATAAAATAAAGGCAACAATTTTGTATCCCTATGTATCATTTACTATCAGGCACCTCAGGAAACTTTGTACCTGAGGACATGATAAAAAGGGAATCATTCATGATCAGGGTTATTGGTAAGATATTACAAACCTGTTTAAACATGAACCTTTATCTATAATCATGTCTAAACCCTGTTGAGCACTATTGCCTTGAACCATTTACTGCACCTAAACAGTAGTCAGTGGAATACATAAGAGGAGGTGACAGCATCTGTGTGTTAGTAACCATCTGGGGCTAAAGGTGACTGCCCTCCTATTGACTCCTATCCCCACATAGACACTGTGCTGTCCTTTACTATCAACACCTGTCATTGGCAATCACTTCATGTCCATTTACCCTTAAGGGTGTCAGGAACCATGACAGGAGCCACACTGGGAGCACTTCACCTTCTCATGTCACTCTGCTGCTGCTGCACATTCACAGGGTGATTGAGTCTGCAGTATGATGTGTGAGCGATTTCTTTTTGTGCCTGGCTACAAATTGAAATTCATTCAATGTCAGTCCAAATTGCATCAACTTGGATTCAGTTCTACTAGATAGAAGCACAGCCCACCATAAAAGAAATTAAAAGTATTATGTTGTAGGGCGTGGATACCTATATAGAGAATTAGACCTAATTTTACCTCTGTAATGCCATTTACTTTATCTCCTCAGAGTTTTGACATTTGGATGGCATTGCTTGTGAGGTAATCCAAGGGCCAGTCTCTTATCACAATCCTGTACCTATCCCAAGTTACATTTGTTCTAGGATAAGAGCTAACCAACTTCCCATCAAACCGAAAAATGGATCTCCTTACCAATTGCCCCATACATTATGCCAGAGAAGTACACAGTAGTGCTATATCCGGCAGTATCCTTCCAGTGCATCTACCAGTGCACCTACCCTATATGTCTCTGCCTGCAATTAGGACCCATTTCCTCTGCACCTGTCTGCAGTAGATACAGTCCCTTCAGTCACACATGCCAGTGTATATCTAATAAGCACAGACCCAATGGGCAATGATGGCTGACCTTTCCAGATAGTGCAGACTGTGAACTGATTGCTATACTAACTACCGTTGCCTGCTATTAAGCCATGATCTTTCATGATAGAAGAAGGCCCTAACTTTCACTGACATAAATATGAGTGATGCTTTGAACAAAGGTCAAAACTACATTGCCACTGAGGACAGTTGATGGACACATCTTTTTATTCCTGGAGAATTTGTTATGAACAAACCCCTGTCAGGAAGATGTAACTGGTGCCACTACTGGAGTAGAGACCATGCAAGCGACTGAGTGGTTGAAAAAATGGAGATGCTGCGGTGAACTTATGCCAGGATGAATGGGATAATGATAGGACAGCTGATGGTATAGCTTCATGAGCATGACACCATGGGAACATCCATCCTGATTCTTAGCTAATAGTCTCGTTGAATTTAATCGGGGACCACAAAAGTGATCTAGAAAACCATTGGTCAGATATGACAGAGTCATTAAAAGTAATCTTGCCAGATAACTGTACATAGCTGCCAACCCCCCCCCCTATTGCAACTAGTAGAGTGTAAACTGACATCAATCTATTACACCCCTATAGCCCACAGGGGGGTATAGCTTTGATTGATATTATGGGTGGGGATGCAGGAGAGCTGTGCATACTACTGTCAAGGCTAGACATGGCCCTTGACCTCCACACAGGATGTCCCACGGAGGTACAGAATACAGATATTCCAACCCAGGCAGATGTGCGGGTCACAAAGGTTAGAGTAGGCTGTGCATTAAATGGGAATCCAAATAAAACAGTACGGTATTCGCAAATTGTTCTATGGATACATTTTCTAGCTTGTATAATTACATGGCAATTAAAAAAACATTTTCTCAAGAGGTAGATACAACACATTAACCCGTCAGCATTTGATTGGTATAATGCCCTGCATGTTTAAGACCACAATAACAATTTCACCGATTAGCCAGCCCCTCCAGAGTTTAAATTAAATCACTGCATTATTTATCTGCAATATCACTACTTTCTTTTGCTGTATGAAACAAAATATGGCCTGTACAAAAAAGACTCAGTCTGAAAGATATTGACAGTAATAACAACTTTTTAATGTCAATTGGAGACTGACATTACAGACACTATGGCACAATAATCCAACCTGACATTTGTTCATGACACTTGCCTCCTAATGTAATATAAAACACACTGATAACTGCTGACTCATATATTAAATTTGATGCCCATACTGGCTCTATACATTGAATAGTAGCCTGCTGGACGTCTGCATCTATCAGCTACCTGAGTGACGCACCTTGACCTGGACCTGATCCACCATCAGGTAAACCTGCACCATAGTATGGACACCTGTAAGCTTACCACTGAGTACAGGTAAGCCTGCACACGAGATGTTGATCCCAGCTTTTGTGTTTAAACCTCTCACCTGATACATGGCCTAGGAGTTGGTATATGGACAACTGTCTCCATGCCGTCCTAATGTGTTATATCTGATAACATATCAATATTAAGGCAAACTACCATATTTGATGTAAAATGCGCACAGCCCCTAATAAGCGCACACCCCTTGTTTTTTGGCCGAATTTTATACTACAAATAACAAAAAAATATCTCAGTTTTTGACCCCATTTAAACTCTTAACTAGTAAAAGGTGTCCATAATAATTTTTTAAGCGAACTGTGCACTTATTACGTCGAATACGGTAATACTTATTCATAGTACTGGATTGCTGCTGTAGTACTAGTTACACTGATAACTGTTGACTCATATGATGAATGCAGTCCCCATACTGGCTCTATACATTGAACAGTAGCCTCATGCATGTCTCCATGTATTAACTACCTAAGTGCAGCACATGGACCTGATCCTGCTCAGGTTAAGCTGCACCGTGGTACAGACACCTGTCGTCACTGTAAGGCTTCACCTGAGAGATTAAAAGCTGATCTCAACTCCTTTGTATGACTGTCTGGAGTGGGATGCCCGGCTAGCTTATCATATTGGAAGAGGGATACCAATGTTTCAGGTGACATGGTATTTTCTTTCAATCCATTTTTACCTGGAATAAATTGCCAGTTATCACAGCAATTGGCAGACCATCAGGAGAAATTGTTTGATAATTCTGTTTAAAAAAAATTCCTGATGTCGGAAAAGTATTTAGGCCACTGAAGTCAATGTCAAGGTTTTACCCTACCTAAAATTTGCAAAATTCTAGGGAATTTAACTCCCCAAAACATGGAAAAGATATGTTAGCCCCATTGACACAAAGTACAAGTAGACCTGCACTGTGGTAAAGATACCTGCATGGTCTTTGAGCTTACACCTGTTTACGGGTAAACCTAATCCTGAGTACAAGTAAAACTACATCTGGGACATTGACCCCAGCTTATGTATAATATGGCAAGCCTAATGGGTAAACTTCCCTTAATCCTGGTATAAGGGACCAAAGAGGGGTAAGAGAAAGCATCGGTAGAGTGAAACCCCTGCTTTCTCCAGTAAGCATGGGTATTGGGACATTTACCCAGACATTGTTACAAAAACCTGGTTTTTGGGAGTTAATCCTGGTATGAGGGTACACATACCCGTGCATTGTGTAGAAAGCATGGGTACTGGCACAGTACCCATGCTTTGTCAGTTATACCAGGATTAAATAGTACATGTACCCAGCCTTTGCTCTACCCCGGCTTTCTCTAGTTAATCCTGGTATAAGGGACAAAAGCCAGGATTAACTCCCTTAACCAGGGTTAAGAGTACCTTAACCAAGGCTTTGGTCCCTTAACCCGGCTTTTGGTCGCTTATACCAGGATTAAGGCAAGTTTACCCGTTAGGCTTGCCATATATAACCCATGATTTGTATACAAAGCAGGGGTATTGGATACCCATGCTTTGTACAGAAAGCATGGGTAAGGTTTACCCCTGCAAAAGTGACAATGCATGGGTCTCCACTACCCCTGCTTTGTATACAAAGCATGGGTTTCCACTACCCCTGCTTTGTTACAATGTAGGGGTAGTATAGTAGTATCATACCCATGCTTTGTGAGAAAGCATGGGTATTAGTCCTTAAACCAGGTATTTGGTGTACTAAGTATGGGATTAGGTACAAATACCCCTGCTTTGTGTACAAAGTCAGGGTTTAGGTACAAAGCATGGGTATTTGGGAGAAAAGCAGGGTATAGCTCATACCCTGACTTTGAAGACAAAGCCAGGGTTAAGGACTTAAACCAGGATTTTGGACCTCATACCAGGATTATGTACGTTAACCCTGTTTAAGTAGACAAAGCATGGATAAACTCCCTTAATCCTGGTATAAGGGACCAAACCCCTGCTTTTGGGCTCTTAACCCGGGTTTTGGTCCCTAAACCCGGGTTAAGGCCCCTTAACCAGGGTTTTGGGCTCTAAACCCTGGTTAAGGGGTCTTAATCCTGGTATAAGGGCCCAAAAGCCGGGCTTTGGGCCCAAAAGCCGGCTTTTGGGGCCATATGCCAGGATTAAGGATAGTTTACCCATTAGGCTTGCCATAGTATGGGTAGTAACCCTGACTTAGTATGGGTAACTGGAGCTGCACTAAAGATGAGTATATGAGTAAGACCCTTACCGATGTGACCAATGCATGGGTAGAGGGAGACTACCCAGACATTGTTACTAAAACCTTGTTTGTGGGAGTTAATCCTGGTATAAGGGGACATGTACCCCTGCTTTGTATAGAATGCATGGGTACTGGTACACTACCCATGCATTGTTCACAAAGTAGGGGTAAGAGAATGCATGGGTAAAGTGAAACCCCTGCTTTCTCCAGTAAGCATGGGTAGTGGGACATATACCCAGACATTGTTACAAAAACCTGGTTTTTGGGAGTAAATCCTGGTATAAGGGTACATATACCCATGCATTGTGAAGAAAGCATGGGTACTGGCACAGTACCCATTCATTGTAA
The DNA here is from genome assembly GCA_947462335.1 of Harmothoe impar. Taxonomy (NCBI): domain Eukaryota; kingdom Metazoa; phylum Annelida; class Polychaeta; order Phyllodocida; family Polynoidae; genus Harmothoe; species Harmothoe impar. Next base: position 69,844,693 of record OX381712.1, on the reverse strand, counting down.
GTTATACCAGGATTAAGTAGTACATGTACCCAGCCTTTGCTCTACCCCTACATTCTCTAGTTAATCCTGGTATAAGGGACAAAAGCCAGGATTAACTCCCTTAACCAGGATTAAGCGTACCTTAACCCAGGTTTTGGTCCCTTAACCTGGGTTTAGAGCCTTATACCTGGATTAAGGTCTCTAAACCCTGGTTAAGGGAGTTAATCCTGGTATAAGGGACCAAAACCCTGCTTTTGGGTCCAAAAGCAGGGTTTTGGTCCCTTATACCAGGATTAAGGGAAGTTTACCCATTCGGCTTGCCATAGTATGAACCTCTTGCCTGAAACATGGCATAGGAGGTAGGCAATCCTTGTATTCTTTATATGTTTGCTAACATATCATTTCTACAACCATATTTGATTTCCTACCTCAGGTTGTTGGAATAACATAATGCATTTTGTGCATATTGTAAGCTTTCATTAATAAAGCATTTGAAAATATTTTAATACTGGTTTAAATGAAATGCCTGCCAGATGTTTTGTTAATGTGCCAAAGAATTGAATCAACAAATTTTCATGAGGTTAAGACTATCAACCTGTCAGTTTTTGTAATTAGCACATTTGTGAAGAAAGTAACCCAGCCTTTGTACAGGTGCAATACACATTGCTGTGTAATAAACAGGACTTTGCTCCTTATAATATTATTAAGTAAAGAGCAAAGTCTACACAGTTCGGATCAAGTAAACAGGTTGCGAATCCAAGGTTTATCCAGATAACCTAGACAGGCGTAGCTAAGTCAATGCGAACTCCCTATAGAGTTTGGAGCAGGTCTGTAGGCTTGTGGCCGATATGATCCTTAGGGTCTCTGTCCAGCTTGGATCCAGACTAACTGACGAGTTCTATCGTACGCTGGCTATATATAAGCGCCCAGCCTGCGGGCGCACATGCAGACCTGGAGCCCGCAGCTACCTCTATCAATACCCCAAGCCCAGAACAGGTGCTGCCCCCTGTCCTCAGGCTGAAGGGTTCGGATAGAGCTTGCATCGCCTTTCATTGATTAAGTTGACAACTTTTTAAAATGAAATGAGCAAGTGCTTTTTGTATTTACATCAAATGTGTTCTCTCAAATTGAATTCATTTGCTTTACTTCTATGGTTAATATACATTCTAATATACCATGTCTACATGTTCTATTTAGATACATAAGGAGGCAGTTAGTAGGTATCCTATAGAAATCATATTTCCACATGCACCTGGAGCAAATTGTCTGTATTGATTACCAATACCTGTCCTAAAGAATATAGGACCTAATCTTGGTGATAGCTCTCCTTACTGTGCATCTGTCATAAGTATGTCAGTTTTATCAGATTTTAACCTGTTTCAATTTAATTATCTAAGAACATTTAATGTTATATACAATTTATTTGTTAATGTTGTTTATCAAATTTTATGATTAAATTTTGTTTGTTTGCTTTTGAAATATGTGTTAGATCAAAGGGGATGCTGGGTGAAAGGAAATTGACCAGGAATAAATAAGTTAGAGGCTTACACTTTTTAATGTGGCATATTTATAAAAAAAGAAACGGAAAAGAAAATAAGATTATAAAAAAAATGTATGAAACTGGTAGATTTTAGTCAGCTAAATTTATTTTAATTTTTACATTGAGCTTGTGGAGGGTAAATAAAGTTGTTGTGACCTTTGATAGTAGCACATGGATCACTGTACAGCCTGTAGATTACGGTAGGAGGATGGCAGCCTAATAAAAAATACGGTAGTACATTGTTAGAATCATATTTTGTTGTTGTTTTTGTTACAGGGGATATTTTGGGTTTGACATATTTTCTTACACAGTTATTTTTTTACAAATTGGGTATAGTTCCCATTGATTATATCTGGGCAGAGAGATGGTAGGCAGTTTTACAACTAACGTTCATGCTCACTTAAAAGCCTCACTTTACTTGCTAATAGCATCAATTGATGTCAAGCTGAAGTGTCCCTACAGTGCATTATGAAAATGCTGCCAGAACATACATGCTTTTGAAATCTAAAAAATACCTGAAACTATAAGCCAGGTTGTTATTTCTCTGCGTTGACAATCTCATCTGTGTGGTCCTAATGGAGAAGCTACATTTAAATATAGTAGTGGTGAAAACTAGGAGAGACTGTCTGCTGGAAGTACACAGGGAGTATTTTCAGGCTGTGAGTGCAGTTGTTTGTGTAGGTTGTTTTTGTATCCTAGTGGATATAACCTGTAACGTAATGTGTTCCCTGTGGACTCCATCCCCGTGACTCCTCATCACATTCTGCCACTGCCATCCCTCAGAGGGTCTTTCATTTCCTATGTCTCACAAAACACCAAGACTTGATTGAGGATGTTTCTTTAAATAGGCATTGTTGGTTAATTTTGTCAACTTTTACACCTTACACGTGAAAATGAACTAGGGTTTTGTGATGTATGTGTAGTACTTAATTTCCTCTGTTATTACATGAACTAATCCCACTACCTGCAGTAACACATTAAGCAGTATTGAGGCAGCTTTAATTAATTAGAGAAGGAAGATTTCCCACTATGGTACTTTGTAGTTTCCTCATCTATAGAATGATTAACTTCTGATAACCTTGGAATTCTAGTAAATTCCAATACTTGCCAAGCGTTAAATTGTGGAACAATGCAAAATAAATTAATTTAATGCTCCTTGTCAAAAGCCTGACTTTTCCTACTGACAGCAATAATTAATGTCATGCTGAAGTCAGTTACATGTCCTTGTAATACATTAGGAATCTTCATACATTTGACTTTATATCCTACAGAGCCCTGAGCGAGGTTGTTATTTATAAGTGTGTTGACAACCACATCCCTAATGGGGTGGGTTCATCTAGGAATGGGTAGTGGAGGCTGGAAGGGCTGGAGGTTGTAGATGTTTTTACGCTGTGAGTTCTGTTGTTTATTTTATTCTTTTGAAATACAAGATTTTCTATGTTTAAGTACTGGATGGGCCATATTCAATGCCCCCTATTAAATACAATGTGGCTGTATGCAATGGACTAAAAAATGTTGCTTTTCCTTCATTATATGACACTCATGAAGAGGCTGGGTCATATGCCACTCAGCCTGCGGCTTCCTGGGATACTGCCCAAGCCCCCACTCATGGAAAACATCACAGATGGTATCAATAGGTTCATTCTTATATCCCAGTGTACATAGTCTGAGAGGTTTTCTGTCACGCTATGCTCCTGACTCCTTATTACATTCTGCCATTGCCACCCTCCAAAAAGTCCCGAATCTCTTATTTTGCTCGAAACAATGGAGACTTAATTTATGACGCTTCTTTAAATAGGCATTGTTGGTTAATTTTGTTATGAAGTGTGAGATTGGAATGTGGAAAAAATACTTAAACACGGACTGGCGTTCTTCAATCTTTCATTAAGGTTGACATTAACTGGTGTTCTGATTAACTCATCCTGACCCGGTTGCCCGATTCCAGACAGAATAAACAATGTTTTAGGGACATCAAGGGTCCATATTTTATGTTTGTGTTTATTTGTTTTGTTAAGAAGTTAACTCAAATTAGCTTCAACCGTCTAATTCTAGACAGGGAATAAAGGGAGTAAATGGTACAGGTATAGAATTACTTGTTTGCTTCAAATTATGTCTCGGATAAATACAATAAAGATAAAGGACATGTATTATGTACCTCAAGTTTAGTGGCATTTTACACCTTACACATCTTTTTACCTTCACTCTAACAGGTTCTGATGACAGCACCATATTGTCTTCAATAATGTACTAGTGAGAATGTACATATAGTTCTATTGCAGCATAGCAGTTAACCAGGTTCTTCTGAATTGTCTGTAATACCTCATTTCCCCTCTTTTTACATGAACTAGTCCTACAATTTCAAGTATGGCTTTAAGCAGTAGTGGGCAGATTAAATTAATTACAGAAGGGGGATTTCCCTCTGTGGTGCTGCTTTATAATGTCTTTATCTATAAAATGATTAAAGTCGGATTACCTCGGTGATTAAAAAATTACAAAATGGTGGTGAGCCTTACTGAACTCCTTACAGCAGGAGTAGGAATTTATTTTTGTTACACCATCCAAATCTGTTTAACATGCCTCTTACAGGTTCTGATTGCACCGCCATTGTTTCTTTAATTAGGTATTAGTGAGGATGTGCATGTAGATCTATCTGGTTCAGTAAAGCAGGGGCAGGAAAGTGAACAAGGTCTTTTGTGACACATCTAATCCCACTACCTTCAGTAATACATGAAGCAGTAATGTGGCAGATTACAGAAGGGATATTTCCCCCCGTGGTGCTTTGTATTTTCCTCATCTATACCACGATTAAAGTCTGATTACCTTGGAGATTAAAACTTAGTGTAAGTGACAGGCTTAGTGAACTCCAACCGTTACAGCAGGAGTAGGAATATGTTGGCCTTTAAGTGGCTTTCTCCACCCCAATGTGGTCTACAGTTCTACAGCATCCAAAGACATTTCCCTTATTCGCCTGTTAAAGGTCAGTAATTAGCAATCTGCCAAAGTCAGTTGTCACTACAAAACATTGTAACTGTGTGTGTATCAAACCCCAGAGGGACGCCAGGTGGGAATGTTATTCCTCTGGATGTTATGTTGACAGCATTAACTGTTTAGTCTTAATGGGGGAGGTGTACCCAGAGAAGGAGGGGCAGCTCCTCTGGGAGTGTGAAAGCTGATCCATATGGAGGTCTGCTCTTAAATCCAAGTCGTTCCTTTGAGGTCTTGATCTCTCAGTGGAACTAAATACTATTGACTTCTTACTTTGCTGCTGCTGACTTTTCCCATCCCCTGCCCCCTATGATCAATGGTAAGAAAGATGAAATTTGAAAGATTCCATAGAGCATGGGGCACTTCTGATCTAACATTGTTGATTGATATCTGTTGACACAACTATAAGATCCTTTGGATTATTTGATGGCATAGTGGCCTGGGTCTATGTATTCAGAAGGTACAGGGATATATACCAAAATACAACAGGTTTAAATTGGACAGCTGTCTAGTTATCCAATTTTGAGGACGAAAATGAACTCATTTAGCATATTAATTGGTGAAACAAAATGTCACTTCAGATTGTAATTATTCAATTAGCATGATAACTGCCTTCTAAGGGACTTATTTACACAATAAACCCATGCTTGGTCTACTATAGAATGCATTCTTTCACCAGAGACTAGCTGAACTTATTTCACAGCGACACTAGCGTTCACTGATATCTTTCTACATAGGAAATGCAGCACAAAATATTTTCCATACAGGCCAAATTAATTCACTAAAACCCATAGTCATCTAAATGGTCAGATTGACTCATAGTGCAGTCTTTATAGCTGGGTGTAGATATGCAGTTTTATCTACATCCTATTGCAACCACACAGGGCCTTTACCTCAGTCTGTACGTCTGTAATCTCTGTATGCTGCATCTTCCTTGCATGTCTTGTGCGGAGGTCAAGGGCCACATCCCCCTCGACAGCAGTATGCAGGGCTCTCTGCCTGACCTGTCCCCAATGTCCGTCAAAGTTATACCACTCATGGGCTATACGGGTTTAACAGATTTAGAATGGGAGGGGGGAGGTGAGTTGGCAGTTATGTAAGGCTATCGGAAAGGTGAGTTTTAATGACACCATAATGTCCTCTGCTGACCGACCATGACATAATATGGCATTCTAGATCAGTAGTGGTTTCACTATAATTTATGTGTATAAAGTCCATTTCAATTGCTCTACAAACTGGATGGCTGATTACATAGAATCAACCTTATAATCCTTCATCAATAGGTATCCAATCATTATTCCACTCATTCAGGGCTAAGTTCAGTGGATCAGTTTAACTGAGCTACTTGGACATTACCCTGACGGTAGCACCAAGTATACAGCCTACTGTTCAAAACCTATTCATGATTGTCTCTCAGGGGATTATCAGAGAAGTCAGTCAACAGACTTGAGTGGCATTCAAGTCTTAACGTGTGTCAAAACGATCACTGATACATACGTCAATCAAAGTAGATTCTGAAGGAAGAAAAGTCAACTATGGGCATTTGTGGTTAGTAAAGCAATCAGTACACAAACAGTCTACACAACAGTGTTATCTAGAAAGGTCACACATTATCTTCTATGGAGTCTGTGCTAAGTATATATGTGACACATGTTACCAAGGGGACTGTATTTACTGCACACAGGTGCAGAGGAAATGGGTCCTGATGGCGGGGAACAATGCATCAACCCCCCACTGGTAGCGATACAGGGTCTTATATTGTTATAGTGTATATACTACCTCTACAAGCATTACTTTTTCTGTTTAAATTTATTATTGAAAACACTAATAAGTGACCTTATCATCAAAGCCCTGTAAACCCATAGCATCCAACTTTTAAAATGTTGAGCTGATTAATTAAAGGAGTTTTGGGAGTTCAACCTCAGATTAAACTCTCGGTATCAACTCCATTATCAAGTTGTCAAAGTATTAATTCGCCCCCAAATGTTGTTAATAGTGCCAATGAAAAAAGGTACTGCATATAATCAGTGGTAGGAGGCGTTAAATTTGTCACAGAATCACAATCTGCAGTCTGAATTGTTCTCAAATTGGTAGTTGCCATGGTATTCCTGGGTGGTACTTGGAGGGGTCAAAGGTCAAGGTCAAAAGTCGCTGGGCGCCTGTAAAATTTATCCAATGTGGGTAAGTCAGTCTCCAGGCAACTAGCACAAAATCTGAACACACTTTTTTATGCGGGATGTAAATCCCTGTGAAGAGTTTTATATCATTTGTTTCAAAGACACATGTAGGCTACAGAAAAAGGTCCTCTACAATGATCCGCTTTGACACGTTAGTGGTTATCATGAATATTGTAGGCTTCTCCTGCTGCATGTTTACACGCCCTAAAGATAACAGCCCCAGCCCTTGAGCTACCTTGATTTACAATGTAATAAATCACCAGGATGTGGCATTGGCCAAACATCACCGGATACCATCAACTGGTCACTAACCACAACAATGAAATATAACCTCCTCATGCTAAAGACAGACACACCACATTTGGTCAGCCTGTCCAAGTCTAACTTAAGGCACAATAATGTGATTCTGTCACTTTCTTATACAGTAACAAGATTTCACTTCAATATGGCTGTATACCCAGGCCTTAACAAGTTCAATGCTCATTTGAGACAAGTTTTATTTGTATTGGTTTTATTTCAATACCACTGTCACACTGGCATTTGAGAAAGCTGATTAGTGGTATCTCTGTAGAGTGTATATGATTCGCCCTACTTCTTGGCAGCTCCCTCTCAATTGACAAACACGTAGTGCTACTGTTCTACTTGTGCACCACTGATGAAGAGTGATGGGATGCTGCCACTGTGTAAGACTTATAAAGTGTTGAGTTTTACAATCTATGCACAGGATGCTTTTTCTAATCGTTATTGTGACCTCAGAAGGGCACAATATTTGAAAACCACTTTTAAGGGATTCATGCTCATTTATGCCTCATGATGACAAAGTAAGAGATGTACCAGAGTTGCAACTATTCAATTGGCTTCTTGACCTTTAATATCAACGGAGAATGAAAACCACTTAGTCTCACACTATTACCTTTGACACTCCTTGAAATAAAATTGATCATCTTCACTTTCTATATGGTCAGGCTAAAGGTTAAGAAAAAAAGGTTTTAAACCGAAAAGATATAAGCTGATTACACTCCTGTATCTCTAATGATCCTGTCTGAGCAATTGAAAGAAAATTTCATTAACAAAAATGTAATAAGAATACTTCCAAAAAGTGCAGACACAAAAGACTGAAGGGAATGGACAAACTGAAATGAGTGGAATTGGCCGGGCAGTAAAAAAGACAGCGTGATGAAAAAGGGAAAGGTGACCTGTGGCCAACAAATTTTTAGCACTTTTAGGATAGCATAGTGCTTTAATACAGCATGCCCTTTGTTGTCATAATATGTGGATGAAACAGCTGTAAAGAGCTAGCCACCACTGCAGTCATACATTATATACTTTCTGTCTATTCACTGCTGACATTAATATTACTCTGTTGGTGATTTATATGCTGACAATGCATTGGTGCAAATCAGCAATAATGCATTATGTCAAGATAAAACCTTGATTTATCATCCTGTGTTTAAAAAGGCGTAAAGTTGACCTGGCCCATGGTAATCAATTAACATTTAAGCTACTGGACTTCTAATAACTGCTGACTTACATAATAAGTTCAGTCCCCATAAAAGTTCTATACAATGAACAGTGGCCTCCTCCATGTCTCCATGTATTAGCTACCTGAATACAACACCTGGGCCTGATCCCCCATCAGGTAAACCTACACCATAGTATGGACACCTGTGAGCTTACAGCTGCACAGAGAGAAGTAAAAGAGTCACTACAACTCTGACAGCCAGAGTCACAGTTTGTCTGCCACACTGCACCTGTAGAGGAGAGTCAAATGAGTTTGACTCTCCATTCCTGAAGAGTCAACCACAGTTGACTTATCAAAGGAGGGGGAGTCAAAACTTGAATACATGAGGGTATAAAGGTCAGGTGGATTATGTCAGGCTAGGCTGGGGGCAACAGGTGTATACAATTAGTGGACAGGCCAGGTGAGGCCTGTGAGAGAAGGGAGCAGGTAAGGTTATTTCCCAAGAGAGGACAATAACAAGCGGTGTGTGTCATACAGTATATCTCAGACAGTTAGTGCCCAGCCTTATGTGTATTTCCCTACCCACAAATATGGTGGCTAAGCTCTATACTATCTATGTATTGTAAAGTTTATCATCATATTAGATTCAGGTGAGTTAATTGGAAAAGCTTTTACATTGACATTTCTTTATTACATTATTTAGACAAATAAAGACATAGTGTATGATTCTATAAAGGACCAAAACTGTTTGGTATGTACCAAATGTCTGAAGTATTGATAGTGGCTCTGGCCTATGGTTGTCACTGGTACCAAACTAGTGCAGGTTGTCCCATCATGTGGTTTCATATACAACTACTAGCAGAGTCAACACATTTTTTATTTGACTCTTCATGGAGAGTTGAACTATGTGTGACTCTGCTGTGGGCAGAGTCAACTGCACTTGACTCTGCACTGAAGGTAGAGTAAAGTTGTACAACATCCAAGGGGTATCACTGGAGTGGCTGTGACACCTCCACCAGAGTCACCATGACTCTGCCACAAGAGTCAACTAGAGTTGACTATGGTAAAAGAGTCATGGCAACGCTTTTACTTCTCTCTGTGTGAGTACAGGTAAGCCTACACATGAGATGTTCATCCCAGCTTTGGTTTTTCAACCTCTTCCCTAAGACATGGCCTAGGAGTTGGAATATGGACCACTGTCTTTATGCAGTCCTAACGTGTTATATCTGATAACTTATCAATATCTATCCAAACTAATACCTATTCATAGTATTGGACTGCTGCTGTAGTATTAATAACTGTTGTCTCAATTGATAAATGCTGTGCCAATTCTGGCTCCATACATTGAACACCCTCCTGCAAGTCTCCATGTATCAGCTACCTGAGTACAGCACCCGGACCTGATCCACCATCAGGTAAACCTGCACCATAGTATGGACACCTGTAAGCTAACAGCTGTACAGAGAGAAGTAAAATAGTCACTACGACTGCCTCAGGTAAACCAGCACTGTGGTACAGACACCTGTCTGCTCTGTAAGGCTTCACCTGAGACATTAAAAGCTGATCTCAGCTCTTTTGTTTGACCGTCTGAACTGGGAGATCCCTGGATAGCTTATCAGACTGGAAGAGGGATACAGACATCTAAGGCGACATGGTATTTTCTTTCAATACATTTTAAAGTCACCAGGAATAAGTTGTGAGTCAATGTGGCCGTATGCAATGGACTAAGAAGATGTTGCTCTTCCTTCATTATATGACACTCATGGAGGCTGGGTCATATGCCGCTCAGCCTGCAGCTTCGTGGGATACTGCCCAAGCCCCCACTCATGAAATACATCAGAGATGGTATCAATGGGCATTTATCTTAATATATGTATAGATATATTTATAAGCAGGTTCATTCTTATATCCCAGTGTACATAGTCTGAGAGGTTTCCTGAGATGCTATGCTCCTGACTCCTTATTACATCCTGCCATTGCCACCCTCCAAAGAGTCCCTAATTTCGTATTTTTCTCAAAACAATGGAGACTTAATTTACGACGCTTCTTTAAATAGGCATTGTTGGTTAATTTCCTCATGAAGTGTGAGATCGGAATGTGGAAAAAATACTTAAACATGGACTGGCATTCTTCAATCTTTCATTAAGGTTGACATAAATTGGTGTTCTGATTAACTCATCCTGACCCGGTTGCCCGATTCCAGACAGAATAAACAATGTTTTATGGACACCAAGGGTCGCTATTTTATGTTTGTGTTTATTTGTTTTGTTGAGAAATTAACTCAAATCAGCTTTAACCGTCTTATTCTAGACAGGGAATAAAGGGAGTGAATGGTACAGGTATAGAATTACTCGTTTGCTTCAAATTATGTCTTGGATAAATACAATAAAGATAAAGGAGATGTATTATGTACCAGTAACCTCAAGTATAGTGGCATTTTACATCTTACACAGGTTCTGATGACAACACCATAGTGTTCTTAATAATGTATTAGTGAGAATGTACATCGAGTTCTATTGCAGCATAGCAGTTAACCAGGTTTTTCTGACTTGTCTGTAATACCTCATTTCCCCTCTTATTACATGGACTAGACCTACAATTTCAAGTAGGGCTTTAAGCAGTAGTGGGCAGATTAAATTAATTACAGTAGGGGGGATTTCCCTCTGTGGTGCTGCTTTATAATGTCTTTATCTATAGAATGATTAAAGTTGGATTACCTTGGTGCTAAAACTTACAAATGGTGATGAGGCTTACAGAACTCCAAGTGTTACAGCAGGAATAGGAATTTATTTTTGTTACACCATCCACATCTGTTTAACATGCCTCTAACAGGTTCTGTTTGCACCGCCATTTTTTCTTTAATTAGGTATTAGCGAGGATGTGCATGTAGATCTGGTTCAGTGAAGCAGGGGCAGGAAAGAAACAGGTTTCTGTAACACTTCTGTAATACTTCATTACCTCTGTTATTACATGAACTAACCCAACTACCTTCTGCTACACATAAAGCAGTAGTATGACAGCTTTAATTAATTACAGACAGGAGATTTCCCACTATGGTGCTTTGTGATTACCCCATATAGAATGATTAAAGTCTAATTACCTTGGAGATTAAGCTACAAACGGCCATGAATTGAAGCTAATGAAGGCTGACTAACGTCAGGTGGAAACCTGATACAGCTTATTAATACAATGGAGTGTGAGATTCAATATTCTGCAATTTGAAAGGAACATTAAGTTATTTTTGTTTTTTTTAGCAAAATGCCCATTTCAAAGATTTTGATTTGAATAATTTTTATCTTGATTATATCTGAGCTGGGATCATACCTGCATGCCTCATTGTTACTTAGATGAGGTGGGTGAGTTAGATACAATCACTCTTGACTCAATAGCTTTTAGTTTAAGGGATGACAATCACCAAGCACATTACCTGACACTGTCTGGAGCTTGTATTGCACCATCGATCATCACGCAGTCAATGACATTCTTCCTCTGGAAGGGACTCCTTTGTTTAGTTGATGGATGATGTACAAGCAGCCCTCCCAGACCACTCCATCACCACACTGATGTGTCAGTTATTGCTACTAGGGAAGGACAGCTAACTCCAATGTCTATAGGTTGTAAAAGTAACCAGACTCTCATGCTCATTTGTCATTATGATGCAAAATAGCATTAAAGATAATTTTCTCAAAAAACAGTTCCTTGGTGCCAAAATGCTCATCCTTTGGTAGGGTATTACAGATCGCTATATCTCATATCATAATCTGGAAACAATAGTTCTCAAAGAGGTTGTGGATAAAGCTAAGCTAAGAGTTAAAAAAGTATCATTACTTTATGCATATTCATGCATTCATGAAATTAAAAATTTATAACCACACAAATGAGGGCAAAAAATCAAAAGGATATTACTTACATGAATTTCATTCAGACTTAATATACTACTAGAGTATTTTAACTGGGCCTACATTGAAGCCTTAAAACTGTATACATCGCCTATCTGTTGAATTTTAATTATGTTGTACATTTAGTACAATGCCTCTTTATGTATTATTGATGCAAAACAAAAGAAAACAATTTTCCCTAAATCCGCATATTGAACCATAAGGTATGATGGCAATGACCAGAGTGTTTAGTATTGTTTAACTAATTAGAGAATTAACCCCTTTAAAATAATGAATGACTTAGGAGAAATAGAGATAACTCATATTGAAATAAAGAGGACCATATTAAATGTTTTAGGAAATTGAGGTTCTCAAACTCAGCAATTAAAAGTAGTGGTAATAATTCACTATGCAAAACAAGTTGCAAATTTGAAAAGAGAATCCAATCGGTTTTTGAAGCACTCCAGCTGCACACATTGGATCATTGTACTTCTACATGAGATCCAATCAAACTTGATAACATTTTCAACAGATGTGGGAAAGAAAAACATGTTTATTTGCTTGCTCAGCATGCCTCATGACAAAGCTTTTCTAGGTGCAGGTATGTCTTTGTGAGTTTTGCTGGTAAAAGTGTCTCTGTATGTATGCCACACCTGTGAGTTAATGAGTGTAAGCTATAAGCCTAATAGTAGTCTAGCATGATTGTGACCAATAGAATCATATCTTCTTGAAAGGAAAGACAAATGCACTGCAATTAATCCTCTGCCATGATCCTGTTTGACCTTTTAATGGTTATCATAAATACAGAAGGAGATGAGTCTTGCCCAAAATGTAGCGTTAACCAAACATCAACTGATACCATGAACTGGCCACTAGCCACAACAATCAAATATGACCTCCTCATGCCAAGGGCACACACATGATATTCAGTCGCTGCAAGCTTAAAGATGGTATATCAGCTAATACACTTCCCAAACTTTTTCCTTAAAAGGGATACCATGGGTTCCATTATCATTTTAGCTAATACACAATACCCAATATTTGTAAGATATTTGTCTATAAATACATGATTTTAGATAGTTAACAATATAGCCTATTCCCCTCACTTACTCAGTCACTCCCCCAGGTGAGTACAGGGTAAACTAGCCTGGTAGAGAATGCACTGAGCCATGCAGTACCACATCATAGGAAGTTTTAGTGTCGACCTACAGTTAAAAGTATTGCACTGCATGTGCTCATCTTATAGACTAAGGCACTGCCAATAATTTTAAAAGTTAGGGAAGATGTATGGGATAGGATATACAATGGGAATATGATAAGATTAAAAAAGCTCCAAACATTTAGCTGATACACCATCTTTAACTCTACCACAACAATATGATTCTGTCATTTTGTTATTCAGTAACAAGGCTTTGCATATTACAATTAACAATGAGAAACATGAAAAAGATATTAACTTCAATATTGCTGCATACCCAGGCTTTAACAAGTCCATTGCTTATTTGAGACCGCTTTATTTGCATTTATGTTATTTCAACACTACTACCAAATCTGCCCCACTATACCACTACCAAAGTGGCACTCAAAAAAGCTGCTTTAGTGGTATCTCTATAGCTTCTATATGATTCACCCTAGTTCATGGCAGTTCATACACCAGTGATAGAGAGTGATGTGAATGCAACCATTGTGTACTGACTGCCACACTCTTCAATCATAAAGTGGCTACCTCCATCCTGCCGTCACTTCAAGGTAAAGAGTATTCACTTGGGTGAAGGATCATTCTATGAGAGAATATATGAAGTAATGAATTAAGTACAACAGGAAATAGGCTTTAAACTGTGACATCCATAGATGTGTGACTGTCAACTATTCAAGGAGTTATTTTCATTTTGCTCTGAGTTTAGCATCATCATTTCTTAATATAAAAGCCCACACAGTCTAATACAATGTTGAATTCGTCCACAGTATGTTGTTTTTCATCTTTATTAGGACTTCAGAATAGAACAATGTTTCAAAGGATTCATGGTCATTTATGCGTTATGACAACAAATGGCACAAAAAAACAGGTTAGCTTTTTATAAGAGTCATATCAGAGTTACAAATCTTTAATTGGCTTTGAGCCATGACCTTTAATATCAAAGGACTTTTGATAAGATGAAAACCACTTAGTCTCACAAATCTACCTTTGGCAATTATTGAAATAAAAGTGATATCCTTCATTTTTCATTTGGATAAGCTATTAGATGACACAAAATTGGTTTTAAACTGAAAAAAATTAAACTAATCATATGCCTGTATCTCGAATGATCCTGTCTGTGCAATTGAAAGGGCTTTTACAAACAAAAAGGAAATAAGAATACATTCAAAAAGTGCAGATACAAAAGACCAAAGGGAATGGGCAAACTGAAATGAGTGGAAATAGCTTTCAGTAAAACGGCTGCGTGATGGAAAAGGGAAAGGTGACCTTTCAAAATCTTGTTCATGTAGCAAGCTATTGCTAGAAGGCTGTGGTACCTTGAAATGCAGCAACACTTCACACTAGTTGTAAATGATGTAAATTTACTTCCACTTGATATAGGTGGCATATTGCAAGACACTGTCTAGAAGTGCATAGAGGTAGTGGAACTACAAGCTAGTGGTTTTCCTAACCCATGCGCTGGAATGTGGGTGTCCTTCCGGTGTGCCGCCTCCCCAGCCTTCAGCCGGAAGTGAGATGCTCTCACTGACCACTAACACAATGGGCGGCTGAAGTGCGGCTCATGGTGGCTTCCGGTCTACTTGAGCTGCTCCCATCAAGTACCACCAGCTTAGGCTACAGACCGCTGTAGCAAATAGTGGCATCTTCCCACATTTAAAAAGGGAGGAGGGGATTTCTACATTTACAGAAGAGGAGAGGAGTGATAGTAATGTATGTGGTTAGGTGTCAAGGCATATTGGTTTTAAAGCCTGTTTTTCATCGTATTGTTTCTATTTACATGACGAGGGAAGTGGAGGACTGTTCTAATTTTTAACTCCAAAAGCTTGTTGTTTCTACTAATTGGCCACCACATCACTGACTTACAGAGAACTTTTTATATTTCTGCTTGGTCCATGGGCAATTAACAATGAAATTATCAGAAAATTGCTTCATGCCCAAAATAGTTCCTTGTATTGTTGAATGTGGCTCTAGTTGGCCGCTGCATTGCCCTTGGCCCTCATTGTGGCAGGAATAGTGATCCAGTCTTTGCGAAAACCTTTTCAACCAACAGGACATTTGGTTCTACAGATTTTTAATGTTGCAGGACCGGCTCCCTTTTTGAATGACCGGATACCAACATATCTGATAATTTATGCATTTTAACTAGAAAATGGTATTGTACATGATATTTGTAATCATTTATGGCCAAATCAGGATAAATACATAGTTTTACACAGTATATCGGCAAACATATTTCAGATTTAGAAACCCAACCAAATTATTTTAGTTCAGAAAAGCCCAACATGTGACGAAACATTCGGTCCTGCTACACTTGTCAATTTGCTGGACCGGTGGCATTTTAGGAGGACATTGCCACTGTCCTGCAGGTTTTCGCAAAGACTGGTGATCATCTATATCACTGGAAACCCTAAACACGCTGCCTTATGGACACTGGCGAGGATGATTTTACTACAGCATTATGGGCATGTCAGGTCCTAACGAAAAGTATCAGGATCATAGGAGAAGCAGACACAGGCATAGACATCAAATGAATGGACCTTGTAGGATATAATTTACTCATGAAAATATAGACTAGGAATCGGTTATGTAACCCGAACAAAATAAACCAATATACTGCAATTATACACATTTATCCGAAATTCTGATGGAGGATGAAGTGGTCAAAATAAAATAAAGGCAATAATTTTGTATCCCTATGTATAATTTACTTCCAACACCTCATGAAGTTTTGTATCTGAGGACATGTTACAAAAGGAAATTATTCATTTTCACAGTTGCTGGCAACACATTGCGAACATGTGCAAACATAAGCCTTTACCCTTAAATCATATTTGTTATTTAGATGAGCACTTTAGCCTTAGAGCAGCTACTGGAGATGCCGACACTGTAGTCAGCGGAATACATGAGAGGAGATGACAGTATCCGTCTGTTAGTAACTACAAGGGGCTAAAGGTGACGGCCTTCCCATTGACTCCTATTCCCACACTGACACTGTGTTGTCAGCTACCATCAACCCCTGTCAATGACAATCATAGGATGTCCATTTTCCCTCAGGGTGTCAAGAACCATGACAAGAACAATACGCACAACTGTAAACCATTCCATGTGACTCTGCTGCTGCTGCTGTGCATTTACAGTGTGTCACAGTCTATGGTAGGAGGTACAAAAGATTCACCCTGCTTGGCCTCAAGGTACTTTACCCCTCTTTATTCAATCGTTTTGGAAATAATATAAGAAGGGGGCAGGGTTCCTTCAAAACGTGCCAGAAGGCAAGGTGGTAGAGTATTTGCCGATTAAAGCGACTCCATGGAGCTTAAGCTGAGCAGACTCTAGGCACATACAAGCTTAAACCCTGATATTGGTACTGTATACTATACTAAACGAATTATGGTAATTCGCTATAATTTTGCAAAGAAAAATCATTTAATCACAGGCACAACTATATGCCATTAGCAACTGTATAGATGTAAGTGGTGTAGGGCACTTTGTTTTAAAGAAATCTGCTCATGTTCAAAATTTGATGTTTATCAATATTTTCTGCAATGATAATACGGAATAATAATTATTATGTGGATAAATACCAAATGATGTACACCTATGTTCACTTTTCTTCTGTGACTGGACTGAAAAACTGATTATAGCTACCACTTCAGTGTGCGTTTAAAAACTTGAATGTTAACCACAACTATACTGACACCTATTTAAGTTGCCAATGCTGACCTTATTCAACTACTTATGACACATCACTGCCGTGGTAGTGGATGCCAATTGTGACCACTATTAGGATGGTGGTGGTGAGAGCTATTCCCTGATGTGCCATGTTTGCCCCCTTGCAGCTTTATTTTATGTAGGCATGCCTGGTGCTGACAGGAAACACCAGTCCCTAGGGGGTGGGCCACATTGATGTGTTAGAGAGTAGTGTGTGTGAGGAGGGGGTTGGAGGGTTACGGGGGAAAAACCAAGAAAGAAGAAGGTCAAATATAGCACACCTGTCCAAGACAGAATGAGCTATAGACTATGACTTTGGTAGTTACTGATGAATATTAGTAGTTATATGTTGTAGGGAGTGGATGCCTGTTCTGAGAATTGCACCTCAATGTTATTTCTGTAGTGGCATTTACTTTATCTGCTCAGAGTTTTGACATTTGAATGACTTTGCTTGTGAGGGCATCTAAGGGCCAATCTCTTAACGAAATTTCTTACCTATCCAAAGTTACATTTGTTCTAGGATAAGAGCTAACCGACTTCCCATGGAACTGAAAAATTGATCTCCGAACCAATTGCCCCATACATTATGCCAGAGAAGTACACAGTAGAGCTATATCTGGCAGTAACTTCTTTCCAGTGTACCTATCCCATATGTCTCTGCTGGCAATTGGGACCCATTTCCTCTGCACCTGTCTGCAGTAAATACAGTCCCTTCAGTCACACACACCAGCTTATATCTAGCAAGCACAGACCCAATGGACAATAGTTGCTGACCTCTCCAGATGGTGCAGACTGTGTAGTGATTGCTATACTAACTACCATTGCCTGCTATTGAGCCGTGATCGCTCATGATCAAAGAAGGCTCTAACTTTAACTGATATATATAAGTGATGCTTTGGACACAAGTCTATATTGCTACTGAGGACAGTCATCTAGTAATTCCTGGAGAGTTTGTTATGAACAAACCCATGTTAGGAGGATGTAACTGGTGCATTACTGGAGTAATGACCATGCAAGCAGCTCAGTGGTCGGAAAAAAGAAGATGCTGTGGTGAACTCATGCAAGGATGAATGGAATAATGATAGGACAACTGATGGTATAGCTTCATGAGCATGACACCATGGAAACATCCATCCTGATTCTCAATTAAAAGTCTCATTGAATTTAACAGGGGACCCAAAAGTGATCTAGAAAGCCATTCGTCAGATATGACAGAGTCATTAAAAGTAATCTTGCCAGATTACTGAACGTAGCTTCCAAGCCCCCTATTGCAACTAGTAGAGCTAAACTGACCTCAATCTATTACACCCTTATAGCTCACAGGGGGTATAGCTTTGATTGATATTATGGGTGGCAATGCGGGAGAGCCATGCATACTCCTGTTAGGTTAGACATGGCCTCTGACCTCCACACAGGGTGTCCAAGGGAGGTGCAGAATACCGAGGCAGATGTGAGGGTCCCAAAGGTTAAAATAGGCTGTGAATTAAACAAGGGATTCAAATAAAACAGTACGGTATTTGCAAATTGTTCTATCGAAACATTTTCTAGCTTATATATTTACATTGCAATTAAAAAAACATTTTCTCAAGAGGTAGATACAACACATTAACTCGTCAGCATTTGATTGGTATAATGCCCTGCATGTTTAAGACCACAACAACATTTTCCCAGATTAGCCAGCCCCTCCAGAGATTCAATTAAAAAAATCCATTATTTATTTTCGATATCACTACTTTCTTTTGCTGTATGAAACAAAATATGCCCTGTACAAAAAAGACTCATTCTGAAAGATATTGACAGTAATAACAACTTTTTAATGTCAATTGGAGACTGACATTACAGACACAATGGCACAATAATCCAACCTGACATTTGTTCATGACACTTGCCTCCTAATCTAATATAAAACACACCAATAACTGCTGACTCATATATAAAATTTGATGCCCATACTGGCTCTATACATTTAACAGTAGCCTGCTGAATGTCTGCATCTATCAGCTACCTGAGTGACGCACCTGGGCCTGATCCACCATCAGGTAAACCTGCACCATGGTATGGACACCTGTAAGCTTACCACTGAATACAGGTAAGCCTGCACACGAGATGTTGATCCCAGCTTTTGTGTTTAAACCTCTCGCCTGATACATGGCCTACGAGTTGGTATGTGGACAACTGTCTCCATGCCGTCCTAATCTGCTATATCTGATAACATATCAATATTAATACAAACTGATACTGATTCATATTACTGGATTGCTGCTGTAGTATTAGTAACACTGATAACTGTAGACTCATATGATGAATGCAGTCCCCATACTGGATCTATACATTGAACAGTAGCCTCATGCATGTCTGCATGTATTAGCTACCTAAGTGCAGCACATGGACCTGATCCTGCTCAGGTTAAGCTGCACCGTGGTATAGACACCTGTCTGCTCTGTAAGCTCACACCTGCAACATGATCTCAGCTCCTTTGTTTGACTGTCTGGACTAGAGATACATGGCTAGGTGATAGAAAGGGGGATACAGATGTTTCAGGCGACATGGTATTTTCTTTCAATCCATTCTAACCAGGAATAAATTGCCAGTTATCACAGCAATTGGCAGACCATCAGGAGAAATTATTTGATAATTCTGTAAAAAAATAATCCCTGAAGTCTGAAAAGTGTTTATGCCACTGAATTCAATATAAGCATTTTTACCTGGGCTAAAATTTGCTAAATTCTAGAAAACTAAACTCTCCAATAAATCGGGGAAAATGTTAGGGTTGGCCTTATCCACATGAGTACAGGTTAATCTGCACCATGGTATACCTGCCTGGTCTGTGAGCTTACACCTGTTTACAGGTAAACCTACACCTGAGTACACTTTCAGTTACACCTAAGTTGATCCCAGCTTTCATGTTTTAACCTCTTGTCCCAGAGATGGCATAGGACGTAGGCAATGGTCTCCATGCAATCCTTGTAAATTGTATATGTTTGCTAACATATCATAACTATTATCATATCTACAACCTTTTTTGATTTTCTACCTCAGGATGTTGGAATAACATCATGCATTTTGTGCATATTGTGAGCTCATCACTAAAAATACCTTTGATCGATACAGCATTTCAAGATTTGGTTTCAGAACTAATTTTTTTAATACTGATTTTAAAAAAAAGCCTGCACTTATTAATTGAGCTACTATTTTCAGAAGTAAATTTTTCATCATATTCAAGATATTCACACAAACTTTTTGGCTAGATGTATCGTTTATGTGCCAAAGAATTGAATCAACAAATTTTCTATTAGTCTATCAACCTGCCAGTTTTTGTAATTAGCACTGTTGTGAGGAAAGTAACCCGATGCCTTGCACAGCTGCAATACACATTGCTGTATATGGTAAAGGCAATTTCAGCTCTCTGATAATGCCACTGCAACTGAACACTTTATACATGTTTTTTCATTGCCTCTTATATGATTGGGTTTAAGATTTAAACTTATTATCCTGCTTTAGGACCATCATTCTAAAATGAAGTGTTATTTGCTCAATTAAGATTGAAGTTTTTATTGATTAAGTTAATGACTTCATGAAATGAAATGAGTAAATACTTTTTGTATTTATATCAAATGTGTTCTCTCAAATTAGTTTTGTTTGTTTTACTTATGTTGTTACATACTTTGGTTAATATACTTTTTAATAAACCTATATCTACATCTTCTGTATAGATATGAAAGGAGGCAGCTAGCAGATACAGCTATATCTCTTCTAGAGAATATGAAGTAAAATGTCAAGGAAATACTATTTCAACATTCACTTGGAGCAAATTGTCTGTAATGATTGCCAATACCTGTCCTAAAGAATATGGGACCTAATCTTGGTGATAGCTCTCCTTACTGCGCATCTGAAAGCTGTGGCTGACAGGCTTCTGAGCATGTTCATATCCATACTATTCTGGGGCTGTGAACTTGAAAGTATATGTACAGTTTTCAAAGGAACTCTATATTCTATATTTTATTACGGTTATAAGCATGTTACTTCTATCACTTTTTAAATCATCACTATCACTTAAAAAGACATGATTGCATACCCCCTCAGGGGAACCCCTGAGGGGGTATGCAATCATGTGTTTTTTCCCTCACAAAGAAAACATCAGGTTGACAATCAGTGTTCTTCTTACCACCCTTTGCAGTTGTGGCTAATAGCTTGTGGATCACTGTACATCCTGTAGATTATGGTAGAAGGAAGGCAGCTGAATGAAAAATAGGAAAGTGCTTTCTTAGAATCATTGTTTTTGTTGTTGTTTTTGTTACAGGGGATATTTTCATTCTGACATATTTTCTTTCACAGATCTATAAGTTTTTTTTCAAATTGGTTATATTTCCCAGTGATTATATCTGGACAGATAGTTAGCAATGCTACAACACACTTCCATGCTCACTAAAAAGCCTCACTTTGCCTGCTAATAGCATTAATTAATGCCATGCTGAAGTGTGACTTAAATGTATAAGGAATATACATACCTCTGAAATCCCCCTGAGAGCCCAAGCCAGGTTGTTATTCCTCTGTGTTGACAATCTGATCCTTGTGGTCCTTATGGGGCAGCTACATTTAGATATAGTAGTGGAGGTAGGAAGTAGGAGCCGCTGTCTATTAGGAGTGTTTTTACACAGTGAGTGCAGTTGTATGTGCTGGTTGTTCTTATAACCGATAAAACCTGTAAGGTAATGTGTTCTCTGTGGACTCCATCCCCGAGACTCCTCATTACATTCTGCCACTGGCATCCCCCAGAGGGTCCTTTATTTCTTGTGTCTCCCAAAACATGGAGACTTCATTGATGATGCTTCTTTGAATAGGCATTATTGGTTAATTTTGTTATGATGTGGAAAATTGGTAATGTGGAAAAAATACTTGAACATGAACCGTCATTCTTCAATCTTTCATTAAGGTTAACATTAATTGGTGTTATGATTAACTCTTCCTGACCCTGTTGGCCAATTCCGGACCGTAACACAAATCCACTTCAGCTGTCTTATTCCAGCAGAGAATTTTAATGCTAACATCATAATATATGAGTAAATGGTGAGTTATAAGATTACCGGTATGCTGTAAAGTACAAAATATAAATACAATAAACATAAAGGATGTGTATTATGTACCAGTAAGCGCACGTACAATGGCATTTTTCAGGCAGTTAATGCTAAATTACCTTCACTCTAACAGGTTTTGAGGACAACACCATTGTGTTTTCGATAATGTATTAGTGAGAATGTACATGTAGATCAATTTCAGTATAGCAGTGGACCAGGTTTTTTAAATTGTCGGTGAAACCTCTTTTCCTCTGCTATTACATGAACTAATACTCCCACCTACAGTAAAACATGCAGCAGTGGTGTGACAGCTTTAATCAATTACAGAAGGGGGATTTCCCTCCGTGGTACTTTGTAGCTTCCTCATCTATAGAATGATTAAAATGAGATTACCTTGGGGATTAAGACTTACAAATGGTGATGAGGCTTACTGAACTCAGACTGTTACAGCAGGGAGAGGGAAATGTAAGACTTTATCTAATTAGCATGATAAGTTTTGCACCAACCAGCTTCAGCCGTCATATTCCACCACAGAATTTTAATGTGAACATCATATATGAGTGAAGGGTACAGATATGAAGATACCAGTATGCTGTTAATTATATGTCAGATAAATACAATAAACATAAAGGATATGTAGGCTACACTGTAGCATTATTCTCAAATACAATGGCATTTGTCAGGTAGCTGATGTAAAATTAATTCAATCATTGCACAATAAACATATTTTTATCCTGACTCTAACACATCCTGATGGCAATGCTCTTGTTACTTTAAAAATGTATTAGAGAGAATGTACATGCAGATCTATTTCAGTATAGCAGTTAAGCAGGTTTGTTCTGAATTGTCTGTGATACCTCATTTCCTCTGTTCTTACATGAACTAGTCCTACAATCTCCAGTAAGGCATTAAGCAGCTTTTATCAAAAACAGAAAGGGGATTTCCCTCTGTGGTGCAATGTAATTTCCTCATGTATAGAATGATTAATGTCTGATTAATTTGGAGATTAGGACTTACAAACCGTGATGAGGCTAACTGAATTCTAAGTGTAAGTGACAGGCTTAGTGAAAGTCGGTATGTCCTATTTTTCCACAAATTCTAAATCTTACTTGAATGTATTCCAAACACTGTAAAAGTATAATATTTAGAGAATAGAGGTTGATTAAATGTCATTATTGGGTGTTAATAAGTCACAAAGGGATCCTATGTACCCCAACCATGGGCTTTTCTAATTTATTCTCAATTGGGGGAATAAAAGTGTGCACGCTTTTATTCTAAAGTGACAATATATAT
The DNA here is from genome assembly GCA_947462335.1 of Harmothoe impar. Classification (NCBI taxonomy): domain Eukaryota; kingdom Metazoa; phylum Annelida; class Polychaeta; order Phyllodocida; family Polynoidae; genus Harmothoe; species Harmothoe impar. Next base: position 69,821,398 of record OX381712.1, on the reverse strand, counting down.
ATATTATTGGGCAATAAAATCAAATTAGAGCTAAATCAGAGCGAATTAGGGGGAATGGAGCAGATAGGACGTGAAATATATTATTTGTAAAGGTAAAGGTAAGAAATATGTAATTTGGAAGATTCCAGTGAGCATTGCTGACTGATCTGTGTTGACGCACTTGTCATAAACTTTAGTTGATTTCATAGGATAGCTGCTCTGGGCTATCTATTCATACAATTCAATAGAGAAAAATGAGAAAACTCAATCAAAATGCCAACTGGTGAAACAAAATGCACAATAGGTTGTGGTTATCTCATTAGCACGATAACTGCCTTCTAAATGAGCACACTTATTTACACAATAAACTTATAATGGATCTACTATAGAATGCAGGGACTATCTGAACCTAGTGACATCCTTCTACATAGAAAATCCAGCTCAAAATATTTGTCCATACCCATAGTCAGCTCATTGGTCAGAGTGGCTCATGTGTACAGTCTTTATAGCTGTGTCAAATAAATATGCAGTTTTATCTACAGCGCATTGCAACCTAACAGGGCCTATACCTCGGTGTAGGTGGGAAACTCTATATGCTGTACCTCCCTAAGTTGTCTTGTGTGGAGGTCAGGGGCCACATCTAACCTAACAGGAGTATGCACGGCTCTCTGCCAGCCCCATCCAGAATGTTCATCAACATTATTCCCCTTGTGGGCTATAGGGGTTTAACAGATTGAATACAGATAGCAGAGTGGGGGGACAGGTGAATTGGCAGTTATGTAAAGCTATCGGCAAGATAAGTTTTAATGACACCATAATATCCAATGCTGACCTGCCATGACATTATGGCATTCTCTAGCAGTATTGCGGTTCCACTATAAAGTCTGTGTCAATAACTCCAGGAACAGGATAACTGCTCGCGTAGTGTAATACTTACGAACCTTTATCAATTGGTATCCACTTATTATTCCACTCATTGTGTGTTAGGTTTGCTGGATCAGTTCCTTTTCCTGGACCCGTGAGCTGCTTGAGCATTACCCTGGTAATGGCATCAAGTCTGTGTCCTAGTCAGGACTTATTCATGATGGTCTCTGAAAGAATTACTAGGTGTCTCAGACATGGGTCCTTAGTGGCAATAAAGTTTTGACCATTGTCAAAACGATTATATATGTCAGTGCAAGTTGGAACATCAGTCAATGATGGTTAGTATAGCAATGACTACACAACAAAGTTATCTAGAAAGGTCACACATTTATGTCTATGGGGGTCTGTGCTTAGTAGATATGAGCTGACATGAATTATCCCAGACCCTGTATAAAGTGCAGGCAGCCTCAGAGGAAATGGCTCCTAATGGTCAACAGAGACATATAGGGTAGCCTTCAAAATAAAGACATTTGGGAGGTATAAAACTGAGGCAAGACCATCTGGACAGGCATTAACATTATAATACTGCATCTCCAGGTAGGGAATGGTATAATCATGATTCTGTACATTCCACACAGAGTCTGATAACAGCGTCATATGTTGGACTATTGGATATGGACCTGAATCCACCATTACATTATCACACCAGTTGTAGACATGGAAATGGAAAATAAACACATACTAAGATCATCAATGTTACTGATTTCACAGACAGCTATCCTTAGTCTGAGCAATTAAAAAAACATCTCAAAGAAACAATAAGATATATACTTTGTTTCTAACATCTACCTTGTACTACACATATATGATGTTTTCTTATACCTGTGTAGACCACCATCACATGCCTTAGTCGGAAGGATAAAGTGTCCAAACATTCCCTCTTGTCTTGCGTTCAATTTTTGCTACACCTGCTATAGCTGCTTGGTTCAAGCTCTGGACGGGTATGCTCATTTTGACCTTCTGTTTCCTCGTGCTCCTTCATTCCTCCCCTCCCCCCACACAGAACACACTCTCACACATCAATGTGTCCCACCTCTGCCCCCAGGGACTGGCGTTTCCTGTCAACATGGCGCATGACTACATAAAAGGCATCCACAAGGGGTCAGACGTGTCACTCCAGGGAATGGCTTCCACTACCACCACCATCCCAATAGTGGTCATAGGCAGCTTCCATGGACACCACTACCATCGTAGTTATTAATGGAGTTAAATCAGTACAGCCTTGGGTGTCTAAAATATTCTTTGAGTACCGTTAAAGTCGGCACCTACTTACAGATGGATGATGGAAATAATTGTCTGCTAAATGCTTTGAATATATATGTGACATGAAAAGGCCCCTTAGTGCAGGATGCACAAAGATCTCTTTTGCATGTACATATCACATATATTAGCTACTGTAGATTCTTGTTCAAAAGCTGCACTTACACTTTGGATAAATATAACCACACAGAGGGTCTCATTTTGGAGACTTTGGTACTGTAGTATACATATAAACACTCACTGATGAGCCACACTCTGACTTTAGGCTTCTGTGCCAGAATTTATGGTAGTATTTTAAGGCAAATTGGGATAGGGACACAATGCATTAACGCTCTTCTCTTCTTAAATAGAAACCCATTACATTCTTGAGTCCTCTAGTCCAGGATCTGCTCTGTTTTAATTCCAAGAAGTCTTTTCCATCAAATACTCTACACTGATGGCTTCAGGGCAGGGTGTTAGGTGCTGCCCTTTTATTGTATTACTGCCAAACAGATTCAATGAAGAGAGTTTGGGTCGTTTATTGGCCTTAAGGATGATCCAAAAGATGTCAAGTCTTTACTATGCCACTTGGTTCCACCCTAAGGTCTACAGAGATTTAGAGTATGAACTGCTCAATATAAACTTAATACTCTTAATAAGGATAACTGAGCCTTATTGTTTAGATCTATGTATTATCATTTATTCAAAATGATTTTAAGTCCATGAGTACATTTTATATCAGGTAAAGTGGAAATAAAATTTGAAATATCTGCATTTGAGGGTAATTTCTGATTATATGTTGCCCACACTGGAAAGTGACACTTTTTCAAAGTACATCATTAAAAAAACAGTAAAATTAATCTCATAAGCATTTTGCTGTCGATGACTTTTCTCATGATACTACCTTTAGAGTAGACATGGCAGTTAGCCTACGGCCTATATTACATGCCGTTGTTGACACACAGGGATAAACCACCAGTCTTGTTATCACTACCCTTTTTACAAAAGACAATTGCAGCAAAGAGACTTGAGAGTAGGAAGATACTGTGAGTGTTGTTCCTGTCATGGTTTGTGGCTACACTCAGAGGAAAAGGGAAATTCAGTGATTGTCATTGACATGCAGGGGCTGATGGTAGCCTTCAGGTTGGTGTCACCGGGCTGACAGGAGTCGTTGGGAGGGGAGTCACCTTTAACCCCAGGTGGTTACTGACAGATAGGCGCTGTCAACTCTCCTTACACATTCTAGAAAGTATTGTGTAATTTTCTGTGGTATCATTTAGTGTTTATTGCCAATCATTTGTATATACAAAAAATGGGTGATATATATATATCACCCATTTTTTGTTGAAAGTCTCAGATTTCACTGGAAAATAAAAGCTGAACAAAAACCAACAGAGTTTCAAATTCCCTCATGATCGCTTGATGTTCATATTACTTCTAGGATTTAGATTTTAGAATGCTATTACTAGGATATATTCAAGCATATACCAGGATAGATTTCATATCGAAACATGGGCATGATACTTAGCTTTGTCCTGACCTTTCCTTTCCTCTGTGATATTCCACAGTTCTCTTGTTTTTCTGTCAGTTTCAGACAGGTGTCATTAAACATAAGCACATCACAAATATCAATGTGTGTCTTAACTCTTTAAAGACGCCATGTCACGTAAAGATTAAAGATGTGATGCTTCTGACTTTGAGTTTGGAGGACCTATGATAGGATTTCTCCATAGTTCTTTCAGAATATAATTTCTAGCGTTTTTTGTATCTATCCAGAAACAATATTCGGAACGTATGGTTCCCTGCATATTTTATTGGATTTTGTTGTTTGAAATTTTTTTAAAGTTTAAAATGGGCACACAATCTCAATGTGGTATGCGGGCTTATTACCAGGGCCACGGGAGAGAAGGCAGAGCAAAAACCAGGGCATCAACTACACACAAGCACCACCACCGGGATGCTGATACACCGAGGACTCACCGTTACCAATGGGAGCTCTGTCACTTCGACCCACAATAAATACAGTAAATGTAGATCTTTTTCTGTGTATACATTTTCCCGATTTTGCTAAAAAGGACATTTTCGCTGGTATTAAAATTTGCGGATTTCCGAAATTTAGCTATTTGATTCAATACTATATGAATATCGCTCTGTACATATTTTTGCATATCTTTAAAATTCGCGAAAATTGCGAAAATATGCACAGCGCGAAAATATCTACATTTACAGTATGACATGTAACGCTTTTGATTATTTGTCCCCACCCAACCCACACCTTTCTGGTGTTGTAATAGTCTTATAGTTATACTACTACGATCAACATGTATACAGATCGCAAGGATCAGACTCTCCTAATTTGACTAAGATCACACACGTCGGCTTCTCTGCTGTCACAGCTTAGTACCGAGTAGGCGGCCATCTTGAATACCACGCCACCACAGGGGATCTGTTTACATCTACATCCTGGCATTTAATGTCAGGCTGGTCATTACAGGGAAGGACCTGGGTGTTGACTTCACAGGGCTCTATTATACATACTGCATGCTGTTTAAAGGGATATGGTATAAGGTGCCTTTTAACCTATACAATATGGTGTTTGATATTCAAGAACACCTAATGCCTTTAGTCTCATTTATTCTGACTATTCCGAGCCTTGGTAAGTCAACCTCGGCCAGCATCTATCCTAATAGTTGGAAAGCCTTGGAGGATATTTTCATCCTACTCCAATATGTATATACATGCTACGCCTACTTTGTCAAGTATGTTAACTGTACAGTAGGCCCCAGCTGATCTAATTACCCCTTTTGTCTCGATTAGAATCTGTCTGTACCTGGATGTGTATTGACCGATGCGCACCTATTTGCGCCACCAATTCGACACAATTTGGTATTAAAGGGACTCGCTACTTGTCGCAGGATTAGTGACGTTCTATTGACCTTTGCATATAACTCAGGATTATGTTAGTTTGATTTATTATCTAATAGAAAATCAAAAGAAATTGCCATGTCACGGTACTAACTTTCATGATACAGCCATTTGAGCAAAGGAGTACCGTAACTATAGAAATGAATAGGAAAACAGCATCTCCACATTGTCTGTCATGGATAATCCCCTTCTTCTATTGATATTGCAACCAAACCTTGGGAATGTATAATGGACATCTATACTTACATTTTAGGACCAATAAAACAGGGGGTCACGGATAAAATGAGAAAGGCATGAATTTTGGAAAAATATTTCTTTTGCCTTAACTATAGGATCCTATGGGTGTCCTAGCAGTGAATATGTGTGAACAATGGAGGTATACTGTCAAAATAGCAAATACAAATAGTTGATTTCGGGAAAGTGGTCTATGAATACAGCTTAAAGAATACTTTTCATGAGCTTTGATTTTTGCTGCCAGGTGGCTTCTGTGTAGGAACCAGCAATTCCCCTTAACTGAAGATACTCTCTGCTCCCATATCATACACAACGTATCATTGTTAGTATGGGAGTCCGAGCCTGATGACAACTAGTCTAGTACCTAACATTTCATGGTGAATACTGACTTCAAGGTTAAAGCAATGGGAGGGCCATATGCAAGTGAAGCGTGCAATAACCCTCGGACATATTCCACGCTCTGCCCGTATTGCATGCTCCCAGGGGTCGCCAGGGGTCGCCATGGGGTCGCCATGGAGTTGCTAGGCTACTGAGGGTCACGTGACCAGCGCGGAATTCAAAAATACCGCGGAAGTAAACAAATATGGACTGCATATATATTTTAGATGGATAAACCCTGAAATAAACACAGAGCGTCACTTTAAAGTGCCCTCGTCCATGGTTATTGCAATCCTGGTGCTAGGGCCGTATTGCACTCGGCCTACGGCCATCGTGAAATATGGCCCTAGCACCACTCTTGCAATAACCATGGACTCAGTCACTTTAGCGTGCAGCTCTGTCTATATATCTACTGGCATGTTCAGTGGAAGTAGCAAATACTTGATATCTCTCTTAGGATCATCAATGTATATTGAGGCATAAAGGGCAGATCCTGCTATAGACTAACAAAACCTGAATCACCAACCATGTGAGGTCACATGATATGTGAGTCGCAGTAAAATAATACTATGACATAAAATAATACTATGACATAAAATAATACTATGACATTTACTAGTATGAGGGAACTTAATGTACTCTTCTCTTTTCACAGGTTGTGCTACATATATTAACATATGATCATAATGTATAATGATTAGTACAACTGCATTGGTAGGCCTTGCCTCATACCGAACAGTCTAATACCTTTTGAAGTACAGTAAAACTTCGTTATTACAAACTCTGTTATAGCGAATTTTGTTTATAACGAACTAATTCTCAAGATTGAGGCTTTCTCCTATACATTTCTATAGTAAATAAACTCTTTTATAATGGCCTGGCATGACATCTGTGGAGCCATGGGCAGCCTCACACATCTATCCAGTGGTCGCAGGTGAGAGGTGGAGAAGCCACCACACACACCTTTCCAGTTGTCTGAGGTGAGAGGGGTACTAGAAGCCACCTCACACACATGTCCAGTGGACGGAGGTGAGAGGTGGAGAAGCCACCTCACACACCTGCCCAGTTGTCGGAGGTGAGAGGAGCAGAAGCCACCTCACACACCTGTATTTTAAGAAGCTATAATGGTTATGGAGGCCACTATTGCTTTGTGGCCATTACGAGTACTGGGTGGTACATAGCGACCAACAAAACGGTACATTCCGACCACGGCAGTGGTACATTTCGACCACCCTAGTGGTACATTCCGACTGGTACATGGTGACAGTGGTACATTCTGCCTAGAATTCTTACAAATGCTGAATTTGGTTACTACGAAATTCGTTTATAACGAACAAAGCTGGCTGGTAACAAGGTGTTCGTAATAACGAAGTTTTACTGTAATAAAGAGTACATGTATAGCAATTTGAGCCTTATATAAAACAGATAAGGCCAAATAAAAAAATAGATTTGTTTCAGGTAACATGGGATGAAACTCTGGGTCAGTAGGTCAGATTTTTTCTTTTTTACTTTTTTTTTTTTTTTTTACATACCCAAAAATTGACCCAAAAAAGTGTGAAAATGGGGATTTTTTTTGAAAACTTTTGTCAACCTAAAATTTACCCCCAAAAAAGTGTGAAAATATAAAAATTTCTTCAAAATTGCATAAAAAACGTAGGGTCGGCTCTGTTTACATAGGGTCGGTCGGGTGACCTGAAAAAATCCTCATTTTTTTGGCCTATTTATATGGGTGCACCCAGCGGCAGCCTGCAGTAACAATGGTGAAGTGAAACCTTATTCTGCCACATTCTAGGATGAGCTTGAAGGTAAGCTGAGACGCAGCAATTTCAGCCTGGCTGACCCGACTTAACCCTTTAAGGACGGCATGATGCATAAATGCATTATAATCTTGGTCGTAATGATGCATGAATGCAGCCCTGGCAAGTACCTTGTCAGTGCTGTATTCAACCATCATGCCCACCCTATGGGGTTTGTAAGCATAATGGACTAATGCAGCTGCGGCGAGTTACTCGCCGGGATGCATTGGTGCATCATGCTGACAAATCTAATCTTGTGTCCTTAAAGGGTTAAGGCCAGGTAGTTGTACAGCATGAAGCAGTCTCTATCTGTATCTCTCTGTATACATTCCCATTGTGTTGGAAATGATATTACCTGCTGCAGAGCTGACGCTATAAGGTTACACACACACTCGCTGCTTTTCAGATTGCAATCATCTACACAAATAACTGCAAAGGTGAAAACTGTGCAACCTTTCTACAGCAATATCCCAGTGGGCACAGAATTTAGTTCAACATTGAATCAATATTGAATCAATGTTGAATCAACATTGACAACTAGTTATCAATGTTGATTCAATGTCCTGTGCCTACTGGGATGTGATGTGTTTTCACCTGACCAGTCATATCTCGCAAAAATGGATCTCAAGATTATGCTTAATTCATGGAGATCAGATCACAAGCTTGATTTCACTTTTAATTTCATCAGGATACTATTATTTCCTGATTTTTAGTGATTTTTTCAAATTTAAAATCGGTCAAAACTGATTCTCAGATATACAAGCCTAAACGAGGGGCCTTTTCTCCACATTTACTGACAAACACCCTGACACATTCACTTTGCATTTGTTGCCAGTTGCAATGTAGAAGGTATAAATCCAATAAGTAATCAGGTGTGGCTATTTGAATATTTTTGAATAAATAGTATAAATTAATGGCAAACAAGAATTGCGGTTGTTGCCGCGTAAAAAAATGCCTCAGGCATTTTTATACGCGGCAACAACCGCAATTCTTGCATTTGAAGGAACATAATGTCTACATGGTTGGTATATTTGTAGGGGACCCATTCAAGACACCATATAAACAGGGCGGGAGGATGATATAACTGACGGATGTGACACAACAGGGGAAAACATGCCATTACAGGGATTTAGTGTAATATACAGCCACTAGGTGGCCACCAGTGCAGCAGCACTAATAGAACCATTGAATTCCTTTGGTCCATGTTAGGGGGTGTAGGTAGGATTATAATCAACCTCAGGAGCATCAAAATGTGCGTTGCTTGGCAGATAAACAATTAGAATAGCTGTTGCTAGGCAACCAGCTGTCTTAGCAACAAAATAATAGAACCATTGAATTCCTTGGGTCCATGTTAGGGGGGGTAGGTACAATTATAATCAACCTCAGGAGCATCGAAATGTGCTTTGCAAGGCAGATAAACAATTAGAATAGCTGTTGCTAGGCAACCAGCCGTCTTAGCAACAGAATAATAGAACCATTGAATTCCTTGGGTCCATGTCAGGGGGGGTAGGTAGGATTATAATCAACCTCAGGAGCATGGAAATGGGTGTTGCTAGGCAGATAAACAATTAGAATAGCTGTTGCTAGGCAACCAGCTGTCTTAGAAACAAAATAATAGAACCATTGAATTTCTTAGGTCCATGTTAGGGGGGGGGTAGGTAAGATTATAATCAACCTCAGGAGCATGGAAATGGGTGTTGCTAGGCAGATAAACAATTAGAATAGCTGTTGCTAGGCAACCAGCTGTCTTAGCAACAAACTAATAGAACCATTGAATTCCTTGGGTCCATGTTAGGGGGGGTAGGTAGGATTATAATCAACCTCAGGAGCATGTAAATGTGCATTGCTAGGCAGATAAACAATTAGAATAGCTGTTGCTAGGCAACCAGCTGTCTTAGCAACAAACTAATAGAACCATTGAATTCCTTGGGTCCATGTTAGGGGGGGTAGGTATGCTTATGATCAACCTCAGGATAGAAGGTTGATTAATATTAATTTTATCATTATATGTATAAATTTGTGTTGTGACACCTTAAAACAAATGGCGGCACCCCTTAAAACAAAATGGCGGCACCCGCACTGACTTCCTGTCAAATGAAAACAATATAATGCCTCAACCTGGTAGTTCGCAAGCTCACCACCAGGGCCCCTCCGGGGCCTTTCGGCCTTAAAAAACTATTGTTGGGTTTATTAATGAATTTTCCGATAAATATTGAACAAATTATTACAGCTATAAGGGACTATCGTAACAAAAATTGATGAATTCGGGAGATTTTGACCATTTTTTTTCAAATTTACCTTCCACAGTATTTCAGTGGAGATATTAATCAATTAGAATGTCTAAAAAACTTGATTTTATGAAAATTAATATTTTTAGCCTTTTGACCTCATTATCTCTGGTCTAGGATGTGCGAGATACGACTGGTTAGGTGAAAACACATCACATATACTCGCAGGATGCACGGCCTGATATGATGAACAGCGCTTATTTACTGATAATTGTTTGCAGCATTATAGTTTCCCTCGAAGAAGTGTAAGATCTAAACAAATGATTATATATTTGTCCTGATATTGTTCTTTGAACTATAGTTTCTAATTCTTTACATCTTCTCTTTTGAGTTTTGAGTGCGTACCTAATCTAATCAGGAGTCGTATATATTACTTAAAAGGACATCCTGTACAGACTCACTAATGCTTAACATTTGATTGCCATCATTCCTTTGAATATTATTTTGTAACACTGTGTGTGCCATCTAGATCCTGACTTCCTTTCCAAACGTACATGCTGAGAGAAAAAGGATACCTTTGATGTAATTTCCCCTCGCAAATGCAACATATAGAAGGCTGAAGCTCATTGGCGGAATTTTCGAGGTGTCAATTTTAGTGGATTTAGTCTATGATCAAAGCAAACTGTCTTCTGTAGCTACATTTACAGACTAAGAGAAGGAATTAAATTTCATGGAATTCGAAAAACTGGTCATGTTGCTGTGAAGAGAATTCTTATAATCTTCAGCGTGTCAGCAACTAAACTAAAAGTACCTTCAAACATAGAGCAGTGATACCTTAAAAACATTTTGAAAGAAGATAATTAAGCCTGCTGTGCACAGTACAGACATACCAATCTGATGGTACATCCATGGTTATTCAGAAAACTGTCAGATACAACTAATATCAGTATACAATTAATTTTATTGAGTTACCATTCAGTAATGGTTGATTTCAAAGTGGCCCTGATACCTTTGTGGTATTAGCAACAGAAGAGACAATGCTGTTTAGTTCAGTATGGATTCTATGATGAGCAAAAATAACTATTCACCAGCTTTTTCTATGCTAAGGCTTCTCTATGCAAAGCCTATGGGATCTCCAAATCCCATGCACCCATGGATTATGGTATAGCCATACTCCATGGCCTTCAAATCTGCTGATTTTCTTCATTTTAAGACAGTCTCAGTCTTCGGCATTGTGTGATATGACCAAGCTTCAACTTGTGAATTATAATGTGCATGTATGTCAATAGCTAGTTTTGTCTATGTATGCCATAAGACCCTGCCAAAATAAGAAGACTGCTTGCCATTATTTTTTTCTGTAGTGGCTAACCTTTTCCCCTCTTGAAGTAGGAAAGGTTCTATACAATTGATTACAGTGATAGTAGAAGGTTTTTGTAGGACAGTCATTTCATTCTCAATGTAGGAAAGTAGGTTGTAGGCTAGGATATATATATATATATATATATATATATATATATATATATATATATATATATATATATATATATCAATTGTGTTCTGTGTGGAGATAAGTCGTTAGAGAGGAAATAAGACTGTATCCACAGGATTCTTCTTTTACAGTGTTTAATTGAGTGAACCTCTTTAGGACAAAGTCTAGCTGATTTAAGGTTGCACCACACTAAATAAGCGCTAGGTGGCAGCAGGGGCGCCCTCCCAGTGGGCACAGAACATTGAATCAACATTGAAAACTGGTTGACAATGTTGATTCAATGTTGATGCAACATTGATTCAACATTCAACAGAATTTTGTGCCCACTGGGCTGCAGTCCCTCACAGTATGGTGCTGTACAAGATCTATTGGTCTCAACTCGACAGTTGGTATGTAAACAAGGCATCAAATTAATCCTTAGAGTGTATACTACATGATTCTAGTAGTATTGAGGATAGAATTTGATAGGCCTACTAAGGCGAAATTGAATTATGGACATATCCCAAATTTGTCACTGCAGAACTAGGGAAAGTGAGTATGGCCCCATTAGAAGGCATGCACAAAAGAAATGTCACTATGTACCATATCTCACGGGCCTAAATAATTGGAAAGAATTTGTATCTATAATAAATTAGCAGTGGCTAAGCCCTACAGATAGCATTGGTGTTCTATTTTTTCACATGTGCTAGACAAGCCTAGAGTGTGAGAACATAAAAATGTGTCTCACCAAAATGATGCAGGTCTGAGACCCCTGGGCGTCTATATGACACAAGGGCGTCTATATGACACAGAAACTTTCTAGGTCTGTATTTCCCAGCCTTTTGGCATCTTGTCAATTCCAACTCATATATCATATGGCTGGACTGAAATATTACCCACATACAAAATATATTGATCCTTACAGTGTTATAGCCAAGGTATATACACTATTATGGTAGAAAAGGTGTCTATTTGACACCATGGCGTCTATATGACACAGTAACTTTTCAGGACTATATTTCTGACCCTTCTTGAATTTAATTATTTTCAAGGCATACATTAAATGGCCCAACTAAAACGTATACCACATGTGAAATATAATGATCCTAACAGTGTTGTAGTCAATATAAATATATGTATAAGAGTGTAAAAGGCGTCTATATGACACAATGGTGTCTATATGACACAGTAACCTTTTAGGGCTATATTTCTGACCCTTCTTGTATTTGGTTATTTTGAAACCATGCATTATATTGTCCCACACTAAGACTTTATCCACATGTGAAAAATTATGACCCTAACAATGTCATAGTGAGGAGAAATACAGCTTTGGGGTGGAAAGGTGTCCATATGACACAGTGGCACCTATATGACATGATGGCCTCTATATGACATGATGGTGTCTATATGACAAGGTGACATATAAAGGTATATATCTTTGATTTTTATCACCTTTCATTACTTTCATCCTACATATGCACTAAAACACTAGTCATATGTCAAATTCCATGGTCATAACACCTTCAAACACAATGTAGGGGAGTGGGAGAGTGACATTTGTATGACATGGTGGCGTCTATATGACATGATGGCGTCTATATGACAAGGTGAAATGAGCACTTTAATATCACTGTATTAAGAACTTATGTATCTCCTTGGGATCATGTAACATACCTACATGTAGGGAAGGGTCTCAGCTATTACTTAACTAAGTAATAATTAACATGTGCCAAACTGGGTAGATACAGTGAAACTCCAAAGTTTTAAAATAGCAAAAAAAAAGAAAACATGAAAAGTGCAATTTCCATACCCTCATGTTAAAAAAGTAGCAGAGTTTAGCCTGGACCTATTATATTACATGAAAGAATATAGATATACCCTCATTTTTTAATATAAGTATAGAATCCATAGTGCAATATTTTGTAATTAGGTGCACCAAAGGAATATGCACTAGCATGTCATATAGACGCCACTAATCACCAGATCTCATGTTTGGATGCATATCATGGCAACCATGTACATATTTAATGAAAATTAATTCCACAGCATGATACCCAAGCACCTGTAATATACCTAAGAAAAAGGATTATATTCTATTGCAAAGAAAATAATTTCTCTATCTGAGTCCCAGACCTGCATCATTTCTGTGAGACAATTTAGTGTCGGGCAACCATAAAGAAACATCACACACCGTCTGTCACCAGTAGAAGTGCTAAAATTCAGTGGTAGAAATGATTAGGGACAGACCGACACCCAGGCTGTTCTATTGAATTATTTACACAGAACATTTGGAATTTGAACCCAGATTCTCACCGTTCTTGTGCAGCTTGGCACGCAATCTGAGAGTGCTTAGCCCTTTTAACATCAGCATAGTTCATTAAAGGGGAAATATAGCAAAGACAGGAACCTGCTCATAGATAAGCCACACTGTAATAAAAATGTCGTCAAAATAATGGTGAATCACCGGCAACTTTTTGTTGCTAGTACAGCTGGTTTCCTAGCAACGGCTATATTAATTCTTTATCTGTGTAGCTTAGCAACAGGTTTATTAGTTGGTTTTTAAAGGTTATTATCGGGTCTAATAATACATTTAAAATATGAAGCAAATATGAAATGTATTAATAACCAGCATATTGGCGTATATTCCTTCTGCTGGCACCCCTGATGAGAACATTATGTACGATCATATCATAAAACACAATGACACAGTTGTGACATCACACTCAAAAAATAAACTTGTCTCCAGACTCTTCAAAGTGACTGTCATAAAATAAACGAGTCAAAAACTTGTCTAAGTAACAAGGAAGCGGGTCTTCTAGCTGGAGATAGAAGACCCGCTTGGCATGTGCCAGCCCAAAACCCTACATTTGCCAGCTCCAGATTCTATTTGTGGGATGGTAACCTGATATATCCTGATATGTTAGACAACTTTTGACTTGTTTATTTTATGACAGTCACTTTGACGAGTCTGGAGACAAGTTTACTTTTTCAGTGCACACTTTATTGGACTGATGCCACACAGTGCCTGAGGCAATATTTTACATGGCAACATCCGCAATTCTTGCTATGAGAGAGGACCACTGTGTGCATGAATGCATTGTGCCTTTTAGTCAGTCAGTAACTAGGGCTGTATGTGAAAGGATTAGTATGACTATTACTACCTACCTGCATACACTACAAGAAATAAACAAACACTTGGCAGAAAGAGAAACAAATTTTATTTGTCTTCTGCTTAAATTGCAACAGAGAACACCCAAAACCAAACACATTAAAGAGAATTTACCTGCAGTTTGGACCACCACCCATCATTGGGCATGGCATATCCAAAATACATGGGTTCAGCGTGACAGCGTATTTGTTCTGGTTGTGAGAGTGTTTGATGTATTTCTGTTCATCTGTGATAAACCCCATAGCTCTCAGTAGACGCTCGTTGTCATTGCACCAGTCAGACAGAACAGCAGCCCCTCGAATGCAGACTGCTACAATAATCGTCATTGTGGGTTTTTTCCACAGGTTTTTGTTTTCATCAGCCAGGACGCAGTATCCGTATGTTCTCCGGTCTGTGTCTGCTGGATTACAGACAATGTCACCCGGGAACCTGCAACCTGAAGTATGAATCAATGACTGTTTGAAATAGAGGCATTATCATGGAAAGGCTCAAAGATAAGAACTGGTTTTTAGAAATAAAAAAGTAAAATCCTTTGGCTTCTTGAGTTAAGTTTATATCAACACAAACACTGCTATTGTCCTGCAAGCATTATCATAGGCCTAAGATGTTGATATCTTTAACCATTAAAGGGGCACATACTACTTAATTAATCCATTTGCATATTTATCACTATGATGCATGAATACAGCCCTGTTGACACTATTCTTCTTGAGAGCTTCATTGATGCACTATACAGCCCCCAATGAGTTTATAAGCATCCCTAAGTTAGTATTGAGGATAATAATTGTATGACTAAAGAATAGGTTAGTATACTTGCCATTTTTGTCCAAATAAGGGATTTCTATAGGGACAAAATGCCGACTGGAAACCTGACTTTGTCCTCCATGAACAGATCTGCCATAGTTACCATAGCTTGCATCCTGGCTCCTGTGGTTGTACAATGCACCGTTCACAGTGGCCAGCGGAGAGGCTTGCATGAAACATAAGTATTTGTATTGTATTAGTTAATGAGCTGCTGTTTGGAAGTTCAATTTGCTGCATCAATACAAACTGGTGTTCAAATTGGACGATGGACCATCTCTGACGTCACAAACGTTAATTGGCTCCTCACTGTCACTATATCATTGCCGATTTAATATATATCTGTAACATTTCAAATACAGAATTTACATCCAGAATATTGCTTATATTATCATTACTTTTGTATATAATGTATATTTCCTCCTGTGTCATCTCCTTATGACTGAGCCAGAGGAGCATGATCATTTCATGAGAGTTAATCAATAAATCTATTTCTTTTAAAAAGCTCTTCTTTTGAACCTGGCTTAGAAAAAAATATATGAACGGCAAGTTTATATAGTTAACCATTACAAGTCTATCTTAGAAGATTTATAAGAAACTGTTCTTACCTATATTGAATATAACTAATATGACCAGGATCCACATGCCGACTGTTGCCTGTTGAAAGTGAATGCAACCGTTTAAGTAGTAGCTTCTGCCCTCATATATATATATAGTGAGACAGATTATTATTCTATTGTATTGTAAATCCTCCAAGCCTGAAGCAATGACGTGATGCATTAGTCATTTAGCAAAGAACAGTTTGATAAAGAATAGTTAGATTGTTTAGAATACAATTGCTTTACATATTATCTAATATGCGAAAGAATATTCACAATTCACAAGGCTGTAAATTTTTGCTTATTCACAAAGCTAAAAGGGCAGTGAAAATGTTATTTGTTTCTGCATATGGTAAGTACAGTTTTGATGTATGTAGAATGAAAGTAAATAACTGCCACATGTTTCAGGGAACAGTACCGTTGAATCTAGAATAGGTAGGTTGTTTTGTATCTTTATTAAAAAGATATAGACACCTTTACCACATTGTCCATGGTTTTCCCATTTGAAGGTATAATTGTTTACTTCTAAAAGATATTAAGCTTACTTCTGACAGGGCAACTACACTGTAAAAAATTACCGTTGAAATTACGGAGAATCAATGCTAAATTTGACGGTGTATCACCATAATTGTGATTTACGGTGAGACATTGTAAAACTTATTACTTTCACATTGAACATCCGTAAACCAGTACAGTGAAACAATGTTTTTTCATTTACGGTGAATCTCACGTTAAAAGTTTGCTCACCAGGTGGCAGCTTGGTTTGATAGAGAGACTTTAGTGGAAGCTATCAACTAAAAACATACATAATTGTGTTAGATTTATAAAGATATCCAAATATCTCATTAATTATACAATCAAAATTAAAGCCTTTGGCATAATAAAGATAAAAAATATATAATTTCCTTTTTTTAGACCCTGGACACTAGTACAAATAGTATAAACACCCATGTTGTGGTAATTAGAACTATACATATTGAGACTGTTGTCAGAGTTTCTTTGTAACAATCCTAGAGTACCTTTTTACTCATGGATTGTAATTGTATATTGCTATGAGGCATTCAATTATGCTTCTCATGCCTAATATATGTATACAGGCCTGGAATTAAGATGATATTATGAAATATACAACAATGAATCCAGAAACAATTATAATCATCATTGAATAGCAGAGAATCACCGTATAATAATGATGAAATACCGTAAAAATACAACGGGAAAGGCCTGTAAAATTTACGGGGGAAAGCAAAATACGGTGACCGTAAAAAAGACGGGAAACGGTCGGCATTCAGTGATGCCAGTGATTCACCGTAATTTTTACGGGATATTTTTTACAGTGTAGTTTCAGTTATATTTTAATTTAGAATAAACCATTGGACCTAAAACAAATCTGTCTATTGCCTGATGTAGCTCAATGGGTGCACATTAATAGTAACAGGTGAGTTAGGTCATGACATTTGCCCAACACATCGTCATCTCAGTTCATGCATTGACATTCAATGAGAAGGAAGTCCAGTGCTGAGGGTTATATATATATAATAAGTAGGTGGTATGTTTAACCTTTGGCATCCATTAAACTATATTCATATGTGGAGTCAACTGCTTTCTGTCTATGCGGACCTTACTTTGTTCCCTCTGCTGTCTGTCCTTTAAACCCTTTAAAGACAGAAATGTACTTTATTAGAGTTGTGGTCATGATGCATGGATAGAGCCCTGCCATAGGACTATCTTGATGCATAGAATCCTGAAACACCTGCTAGTGTTTCACCTGAACTGTTCTGATGTTTAATGGCAGCAATTGATGATGGTAGTCCTTGAATGGTTAACCATATCTGATTGACATACAGTTATGTATGGATTTGACACAGGCTTAAACTGAGCAGCATGTTTGGCTACGTTGAGTAGATGTCTGTATATAACATAAGGTATGACAGAGCACAAGGGCTTTGGCTTTAACAATGTCTGTAATATGTGTTTTGCCATAGACGAGAAGCACCATTTGTGATTGGCAAATGATGTTGGACAAAGTGGTTTATACATCAGAACATAGACCCTGCTACAGTCTGTATGGTTGAAAGGTGTCTTGCCCTTTTGTACCTTATGGTATTTACAAGCATCTACTCCAATTAGTGGAGCATGCTGCCCAGTTGAAACCTGTGGGTGTCTGGACAGGAGGGGGTCATGGACCCCTGCAGGGCATTTTGTTAAATGAAGCTATTATAAACCATCTCATTGCTAATGTAGTTAATCATGTCATACCAATGTCTTACAGCATGTTGCCCATTGTTCTGCTCCTGTCGCATTAGATTTCAGTTACCGACTGGACACCATCTTCAATGTAGGTGATTACTTATGTCATAACGTCCAGTGAGCTCGACTTAAAGAATACATTTCTATTTCACTATCCACATTGACTGCCCTTGTAACACGGAGTCTTAGCATTGCTAATGAATAAGGAACTACTTAATTGTACAGCAAAGAGTTAATATTAGTCTTAAATTGTGTTATAGACATGTTCAATGCGATAGGATGGTCGCCTGGGTCTCTTGCATTAGTTGAAATGCAGCATATGGTATAAATACACCATTGGCTTTTTGTCATAGCTTTTCAAGTATGTATGTTAAGTGAGTAACTGGTCAGGGCTGCATCCCTGCGCCATGCCGAACCAATGTGGGTCAATACTTTCAAATGGTTAGAAGGTTTGTATAGGCTCTTGCTGTACAGTGTGTTATGTTTTATCTTCAAAGTGCTTGCAACCACTGTAGTATCTCAGGGGGAGGTCCATGGATTTTCACGGGAGTTGGTTGGAAATCTTTTGGCTGAGGCGGGTCAAAATTTGGTCCTCCTAAGGTGGATCGAAATTGAGCGCAGCCCTCCCCAAGTTTTTTTACAAGAAAAGGGGGATAATCTTTTCGATGCACCTCAGTGTACCAAATTTATTTGGTCCGCCCTCAAATTTTACCAAACCAAGCCCTCCCCCCTGGTTAAACACCGTACCATCGCGATGAAGCTCTGGGGCGCTCTCAAGATTTTTTTGGGGGGGGGCTCTAACCCCTGGTACTTGCACAAGACAGGAGCTTATAATTCAACATCATGTTTTGGAGGCTCCTATACCCCAACACTTATTCAAGACCTTTCAAAAGCAGGCGTTTTAGCGCAATAGTAAGGGAATTTCTGCTTATATGATGATGTTTTAATTCTAAGAAATGGTCATTTTGTCTCATAAAGTATTGTACAATGCCAACTCTTACGAAATGATCAGAGCAGCTGATGTTAGGATGTATTAATCAGCTGAAGCTCCTAGTATTGCTTAATATTATGGGTCTTAGGTAATGCTGCAGTATGGCCAATCTGTTCCCTAGGTATACATGTGATAGATAGATATAAAGTATACCGTAAAACCTCGCGTAAAAGCCTAACTCGCGTATTAGCTGCACCCCTAACTTATGGGAATCCTATAAGCCAAATCTTATACTTTCAAAAACTGTCGTATAAGCCACACCATATATATAGGCAAGTTTGGTATCAAATGAAAGCTGAATCTGATTTGGGTACATACCCCGGCTGATACGCTAGACTTACGGTAGCATAAAGGATATTTGCTCCATACTGCGTTTGCATAAAATGTCATGTGTCTAGATACTATTTGTTATTATTATATTGTACCACATCACTCTAGGACTGAGTGTCCATTGATATCTGTAGTCCTTTTTAAATATCACCTTGTGAAATAAAATATGTTGCACTGTAGCAATTTCTTTCCTTTAATTTCACTCACCCATCAGGCCAACCTTACAGAGCTGATACATTCCTGCACTCGATTCACTCATGAAGACTGATTTCATGCAACCTTAAAGATGGTGTATCAGCTAATAGACTTCCCAAACCTTTTCTTCAAAAGGGATATAATTTTACTGTCAAGGGTTTTGTTATAATTTTAGCTGATATGCAGTAATCTACGTTAAATATATTTGTCTATAAATATATGATTTGAAATATTTAACAATAAAGCCTATTCTCCTCACTGACTCAGTCACTCCCCCAGGTGTGTACAGGCCTAGTAGAGAAAGCACTGAGCCATGCAGTACCACAACATAGAAAGTTTTAGTGTCGACCTACAGTAAAAATGATTGCACTACATGTGTTAATCTTATGTATTTAGACTCTGCCAATTCTTTTAAAATTTAGGGAGTATGTATAGGATAGGATATGCAATAGTAATATGGCATGATTAAAAAGTCATCAATTTTAGCTGGGACACCATCTTTAAGGACAGGGCTCCAGGTGACCCAAAAACTAATTGACAAACAACTTTATCTAAACTCATATTATTTGTTCTTTATATCATGTGCAATCGAAATAGAAAACAGAAAAGTTGGGTTCCGGTGCTAGTTTCTCCCAGTTTAGCTACCTTAGATGGATGTCTATATAATTGAATAAAATGAGTGCGGCCAATGAAATTAACTATATCTAGTGTGTTTAGGTGAATATATCACAAATTTGACAAACTTAAGTTGAGCTTGAAAATATATAACACTCAAGATTATGAAGTAAAGTCATGCAGTGCTACTTTTTGCACAATATGGATATGAACATAGAAAGACGATGCATCAATGCTGCCTATGGGGCGTAACAGTGGGGGGGGGGGGTTAGGGAGGGGGTACTTTTTGTTGTAATCTTTTCTGCTTTATCAAAAGGCAAATTTACATATCTAAGGCAAACTTTTGAACTAATAATGATAGAAGCTAGCTCTTAAAAAAATGCCAGAACCCTCTCAATGTGACATGAGCTGTAATCCACAAAATGGCCAATAGGCGCCTGCCACCCTCGTCCTTAAAGAGTTACTGCCAGGTAACAATCCCATCTTCATGTTCAATGCAAGCCGGTGTTTTGATGAAATATGTACAGACTGAGTAGCACAAAGTGCTGTAATGCAGTGTGCCCTGTGCAGTTTTGGTCAGCCAGTAACTCACTAGGGCTGCATTCAATGAAACTGCCGACATCATAAGGTTGATCCATAGGTGCTGTCTATAAAGCATGTCATGCTATTTTGGGTAATTTTGGATGCTCCCCCACCCCCTTGCATGCTTTTCCCTAGACCGATATCGTTGGGGACCAAGACCCCCTCCCACCATCTCATGTGTAACATACTTTATGGATAGCCCTTAATGTTTTTTTGGGTCAACATGGTATATAGCTTCTGCCTTCATTGGTGTAGAAGCAATAATTGCATTAATGCACTATGATGGAGTGGATACACTCATGAAGGATTAGCATAGTTACTACTACTCATATCATTACAATGAAAAAATGAAAAGAACACATTACAGAAAGAATACAATATTTTATTCGTTTTCTGGCAAAAATTGCAACAGAGAATACCCAACACCAGACAGATCAAATGCAGAATTCAAGTGCACGTTGGAGTTAGAGGATCACATGGGCAATTAGAACCATCACATGGCTGTTCATCATCACTGTCTTTCTCCACACAGATACATGGGTTCAACATGACAGCATATTTCTGCTGGGGGTGATAACGGTTGCTGTTTTCCTGCTTATCTGTGATAAACCCTATAGCTCTCAGTAGACGCTCATTGTCATTACACCACTCAGACAGAACAATGGTCCCACTGAGGCAGGTGGCAACAACTATATCCATTGTAGGTTTCTTCCACAGGCTTTGGTTTTCATCAATCAGGACGCAGTATCCGTACGTTGTGCTGTCTCTGGCTGAAGGATTACACACCACGTCACCCGGGAACCTGCAACCTGAAGTATGGGTTTATGACTGTTTAAAATGTAGGGATTATGATGGTAAAGGGTTGTATAATAAGGAAATAAAAAAGTGAAAACCTTTGACTTCTTGAGTTGAGTGGGCTTTATTCATATAAAGATAACTGGTATCCTAGTGCTTGCATTACCATAGGACCAATGTGTTGTTATCTGTTAATCATTAAAGGGCCACATATTAATTGAATAATGCAATTGGTTATTTATCACCATGATGCATGCATACGGCTCTGTTGACACTTTTCTTCTTGTGGGCTTCATTAAAACATTATGTAGCCTTAAGAGTTGTTATGCATAACTATCTATATCTATATACATATATATATATATCTATATATCTATATATATATATATATATATATATATATATATATATATATATATTTGTAAATATACATGTATATAGTATTACGGTCAATTGTATGACTAAAGCATAGGTTAGTATGCTCACCATTTCTGTCCAAATAGGGGATTTCTATAGCGACATGTTGTCGACTGGAAACCTGTTTGTGTCCAGGATGATGTCCTCCATGAACAGATCTGCCATAACCAAGGCCCTTCTCCAGACTCCTGTGGTTGTAGGATGCACTGTTTACAGGGACTTGCAGAAAGCCTTGCACAAGAGAAAAGTATTTGTATACATTATATGAGTTAGTGAACAAACCATTTTGTGAGCAACTTTGATTTGCATATGTGACACGATCTGTGAAAAGGGACCTTAGTTCAGGGTGCACTAAGGTTCACTTTCCCAGTACATGTCAAATATTATAAAATGACACGTAATCCCTTAAGACTGCTGTTGTGAAATTCAAGTTGATGCTTTTCTAGAACCATTACAACACAATCTTAAACCATGACCTTTTCTACAAATACCCAAAGTGCTGGTCCTCACTCTGCGTTTGAGTTTTGAAATATTTGACATAAACTATACTCACCCATATTGAATGCTGCTATTATGATAGGGATCCACATGGTGACTTGTGCATTTGGTTCAAAGTGAATGCAGCTGCTAAACCAGCATGTTCTGTCCTTATATATAGTTAGACATCTTCTTATTGTATTGTATTGTAAAATCATTAAACCCTGAAGCAATAATGACATGACACGCAATTAACAAAGAAGCATTAGAGAGTGAATATTTAGAATACAATTGCTTTAAACATGATCTAATGTAAAGAGGAATATTGACAATGGTCTTCAGTTGTATACTCATACTCATTCAGAGAGCTAAAAAGGTTACCGCAAATGCCCTTCGGTGTTTCCATATGGCAAATAGAATTACAATTTGTGTCAAAAGAAATGCGTTGCTTAAAAGTGTTTCAGGTAACAGCCCCTGGGATTCTAACCTAGGCAGCTTGTTTTGTAACTATTAAAAAACGGACATAGACACAAACACTTTCACCACATTCCCTAATCTTTTTTACTTTTTTTTAATATGTGTATATGCTTCTGAAAGATATTAGTCTTAATTGTGGCACAAAAAATGCTTCCTGTTCTGCTTGATGTAGATTAAACCATGTTACATGAAACAACACCGTTGTCTCCTAACTTTGTGGTCGGTCGTTAACAGTATCGGGTGGGTAGGGTCATGACATTTGTCATTACATTTGACATGACATTTGACATGTCATTGGACATACGGACATCTTATCCAAGTGGTCAAGCATGCTGTTCAGTTTAAGCCTCTGGACATCATGGAAGGAGGCAGTCATGGAACCCTGTAGGGCATTTTGTTAAATGTAGTAATTATGAACCAACTCATTTCTTCATGCAGTTAATCATGTCTTACAGAATGTTATGTATTGTTCTGCTCCTGTCACATTAGCTCTCATTTAACGACTGGACACCATCTTTAACGTAAGTGCATACCTTGTTATCATGTCATCTAGTGAGCTAGATTGAAAGGCTTTATCTTTATTTCACTATTCACACCATCTGTCCTAATAAGAAATTGCAGTATTGGCACTGAAAAGGGAAATACTTCACTGGAAAACAAATAGCTAATTCTAGTTTTCACCTTGTTTTATATAAATGTTTGATGCAATGGAATTGCCTTTTGTCTCCTAGGTGCAGTATGGCATCATATTGCTTTAATATACCATTGCTTTTTCAATGATATAATTTTGTATGTATACATGTATGTGATTTAGGAAGTAACTAGCCTGACGTGTGTTGCCGATGTAACATGCATATCATACATACAAACAAGATGGGGTCCATGCTTTTAGATTAAATAGAAAGTATGCATATATGCTGTTTCTGTATTGCATATCATGTTTTATATTCAAAGTGTGTGCAACTACTGTACCATCTGATAGTAGGCCTACCTACACCCAAAGTACACTAAGGGAGTTTAGCCAAGCTGAAAGGGGGTCGATATGTGACCAACCTTTTAAAGCGATACTTACAGGCTAGCTTTTTTTTTCACTCAAAAGGGGGACACTTTTGGTCGCTCACAACATGAGTTCAAAATCTATTTGTCCCCCAACACCCCACCATGTAGTTAAAAAGGCCACCTCCCCATGCTGCTACATGAAAAATGCATACAGTGAAAGATGTTTGAAATAAGGGAAATAAGCAGAATATGAGGATCATGACAGGTCCTTGTCTGATTGTGGATATTATTAATTGTCAACCCAGGTGAGGGGCATGATCTGTCCTCTGGGCATCACCACCATCAAAGCATATCTATCGCTACAGATTAATATGTTTCAGAATTTTCCTGCTAAACATAAAAGCAACATTCTATAGTACAATGTACTCTTATTGTACATCAAATATATTGAATATCTATGTTATAACACTTAAGGTTTCTGAATGTCTGGCAGTTTATACACTGATGGCAGTGTGCAGTTGAGATCAGGTTTCTGTCCATATATCTTGTATGGTAAGGTCTTGTTGAGGTGACAATACAGCAAAACTGATATCACTGTATGATTCTCTGAAAAGCTTGGTCCATATGGTACTTATTAATTTCCAAGTACAATTCATCCACAGTAAAACTCTGATTGTATATGCGCATTTGCTCCTCTTTTTCTCTATCTCCTTTTAGTGGGGATGCGTATGGTTGTATAGGACTGGTTGTACAAGATTCTATACAATAGAAAGATAGTGTTTTGAGAGAGCTTTATTCAATGCTCACATTGTTTCTGAATGTCTGGCAGTTTATACACTGATGGCAGTGTGCAGTTGAGATCAGGTTTGTGTCCATGTAGATTATCTGTGTGAGCAGCAGGTGGTGTGGATGCTGTATGGTACTTCTGCTTGTCACTGCCTCCACCTGGTGCCCTTTGTGAGAACTATAAGCGTGTGGCTAATGAGCAAGATGTAGAATAAAACTAGTTCCACAGATGGTGCATACAGGGGGTGGTGGAATTGCCTCTCACCCTGGTTTCAAACTCGTACATAATTTGGTTTAGTTCAGGAGCCAAATGGATCTGGAGTGGCGAGATCCCAATGCAGTGATGCCATCCATGGCAGTTCGGGGAACTAGTTACTGTAGGCCTCAATGGAGCAGAGTGATAATCAGAGACAATCTAAAATATCATTTTCAACCACAAGCACTGAAGCTTCCCGAATGCTCCATCACATGTCATTCTATTTATTTCCTTTTTTAGATTCAGTGGAATTACCATTAATAAGTTTCAGTAACTGTTTAATCTTAGGCTTCATGGACAACCCAATGTCAGGTCAACTAGCATAGATTCCTCTATTCTCAAACAATTCATGCCTCTAATATGTAGCAGATATACAGAGGGAAGTCTTTTTTATAAGGGTGTATCATTGATTAGTTATCATATGTTGTAGTGTTAGAGAATTATAGCATATTCTCAGACATGTTGAGTAAGAGAGATAGATGAGTATTTTCATTTTATGCCTCTACTACTCATTAGATGGCGGGGCATTGGATCCCCCCACCTAGATGGTGCACCAACAATATAATTCTTGGATATTAGACACCCTAGACGTTGTTTCTTCTTACATGTCAAGTATGTTTAAATCATAGGTCTACTCCCTCAGGTCATAGTTATAATGCTTAACTATTTTTCTGAGGCAAAAGTCAGACACTGCTGGACTCGCTAAAGTAAGGGTCAGGCAGTATATGACATTCTCTGCAACCAGAGTCAATAAGAGTGATTCCAGTATTGCCACATCCCAATGAGTCAGGGATTGTTGGACCCTGTCTGGAGAGAAGGAAGGACAATGCTGGACTCATATTGGCATGACAGCCAAGCTATGCTGGACTCTCTTTACAGTCAAAGTCAGTCTAACTTTCACGTGAGGGTGGTACCGCTGACGCATGCCTGACTCTCACCCTTTTTTTTCTCTCTGTGTAGGGACAGACCAACACCCTGCTGTTCAATTGCCTTTTTTACACCGAACATTTGGAATTTGAACCCAGATTCCCACCGTTCTTATGGAGCCTGACACGATAGCTGTCAGTGCCTGGTTACAGTTGCTGGAATGAAAGTTTCTAGTTTTTACAATGTGTGAAATAATGTTCAAGCCTTTGTTATGTGTATATATGTATATATGTAAATGTTACATATGTAACCATATTCCCAGCCAACAGAAAAAACGTTATCTTACATCAGAATAACGTTTTAAAACTTTATATAACGTTATGCCACAGTAATGAGCTTATATCAGAGAAACGTTATATAACGTTATAAAATGGTGTGTAACGTTTTTTTTTGTTAACTGAGTTAAGTATATTTACTAGTGCTTTCTGCAATGTATTGTGTATCAACCCTGGATGATGGTCATTAAATGCAGCCCTGGTAAAATTACTGACATGCCTGTATTCATTCATCATGATAACTCTGTGCATCAAAGCACAATAAAGCACTTAAAGGGTTAAAATACTGGTTAATGGATGGCATAAACATGTGATGAGCAGTGCTTTACACATGCGACACCACAAGGAAGATGGAATCGCCTTCATTAGACAATTATATTTGCAATCGGAAAAGATTCTTGATAGGTATTATGTCCGTAATGGTTTTGCCTTTTGTTTGAGGTCGGTGTCTCTAAGGGAGTGAAAGGTCATTATCGAGCTAAAGAGGTGGCTAGGTATTATCTGATATTCTCAATAATTCCTCCCCTCTAGACTGGTCTGCCCCCAGTACTAATAGGTCACTCCTAACAAAAGTTGATTCTCATCACCAAGGACTAAAGAACATGACAAATGCGGCTTTTTTTTTACCTGTAGGTTAACATTTATAAGATGATATTTGTTTTTCATGACTGAAATGCAAAATTATTGTAGTTGAGAAATTATTAATCTTTAAAATGGGAAAAATGTAGGTAATTTCTATCCCACTGTATTGTTTGCAGCATAAGCTTTTATTTGATACCAAATATGCAAAAATTTGTTAATTCTTATCATATTTGTCAAAAATTGCAAAAGATTAAATAAAAGGAATTGCTCAAAACCTGATTTCTACAATTCGTGCAGTGATGAGAAACCATTTTACTTTTGTGACTGGCTTTAGACTTTTTTCGATAAATTTACGCTCTCTCCTCCATTAATTTAAGTTATGACTTCATAACAGTCTAATGAGATAATTCCCCTAATTAGTTTCACTACACACAAATTGTATACACTAATGGACTTGAATAGCCCTTTAGGGCTGCATCATACGTATTACACTTCATATTTATTTTTTTATTTTGATACACCAATGCAGGACCAGTTACTCCCTGCACTGCATTCATATATTTACCCAATTCTTTAAATGTGTATCAACCCTGTGCAGTTATAGCATGAGTAATGTAAGCAGAGGCTTGATTCATGTATTATACTTACATAATACATTAGAGAAATATGCTGTCCTTGAAATATTAGTCATGATAGAGCTCGGCTTCCCACGCCCAACATCTAATGATAATGTGATATCTACTTTGTTTCTTGTCATCCCATCGTCATCATAATCACACTGTGCTGAGAGAAGATAATGTTTTCATTTTGAAACAAGAGAAATCCATTAGATCTAAGAGCAATATAGAATGCACTTCAGTGTGTAAGCTGGTTTCAATTTCCCCTGGGGAAATGGAGGCAATTAAAGTTAGGTCCTCTAATTAAACTCCAACTTTGAGACAGTTTCTACATTTTAATGGAGGACTCTCATTAATCATTTTCAGATAAATATTACTGCTTCATTGCCTGAAAGCCTTATGTACTATGACACTCAGGGTATAAGTAGTTGTTCTTTATTGGAATAATGTTCAGCTTTATTCTTAGCTTTCAATTGGATAGATATCAATCTGAAATATAAGTAAATGTTTTATGACAAAACGTCAGTTAAGTACAAGAAATAATTTTCTATGGTGAGGGAACAACCCTGGGGTTTTGCATTTATTGATACCCGGTATTGTCCACGACTGTCACTCCCTCTGGGGAATTGTGGCGGTACTACAGTGTGTGTTGCATATTATCAATGCATCAATTTGTATCAACAGACACATTTTACATTCATTTGTAGACACCTTTGTAACTGATACTTCTCCCATCTTTCCCTCTGTCATCTCCCCAATACCCGTCCATGAACCTCTCAGTGTTGCCATTGGCAGAATCTGGGCAGAAAGGTATATTGGTTGATGCATTTCTCTCTAGACATATGTTTACCTATCATAATGCATATCTGATGTTGAAATCCTATGTTGAACGATTCTATATTTCTGCTTTGACAGGCAGTATATAGAATAGGAAACAATCTTATTCATGATAAGTGTGTCTGTTCAGATATAACGCACTGTAGTTGCAAGCCTTTATAATGCTTGGTAATTAGGTCAGTGAGGCTATTAAAAACCTATGGTAAAGCTATAGCTTCAAAGGACCAGACATTATCCTGAATTTCCATATGCATAAATGCGGTTAGGCTTCCTGCCCACCACACTCAATGCCCTAGGCTGTAATTAGGTCCTCCATGTTTAGTTCCACAGCCAACCACTAGGTGGCCATTGGCCCTGGCTAATAGTTGAAGCTGCATCCTGTGCTATGAGTGTCTATGATCTGGAGGTGTCAACAGCTCTGCTTTTTGAACTCATTCTAACAATATTAAGTGATACTTGATATCTCTAAACAAAATAATTCTTTGAGAGGAAACAAAATCTTGACAAACTATCCAAACAAGGAAAAACTTGTATAGGATTCTATTGTACAGTGGCCCTGCTACACTGAAAAAGTAAACTTGTCTCCAGACTTGTCAAAGTGACTATCATGAAATAAACGAGTCAAAAGTTGTCTAACCTATCAGGTTACCATCCCACAAATAGAATCTGGAGCTGGTAAATGTCAGGTTTTGGGCTGGCATATGCAAGGTGGGTCTTCTATCTTCAGCTAGAAGACCCACTTCCTTGTCACTTAGACCAGTTTTTGACTCGTTTATTTTATGACTGTTACTTTGAAAAGTCTGGAGACAAGTTAATTTTTTGAGTGGAAGCTGCTATTACTGCTCTACCACCTAATGGTATAGGCATAAATTAGCCCTTATGGACTTCCCAATTCTTAAAATCCTGGCGATCATTAGCAAACCTCAGCATTAAGATCAACCCTTTTAAATCCATCAAGGACACATCAAGAACAAACAGGCTATTTACATCCAAATAACCATTTAACCCTTTAGGGACAGCATGATACCCCAATGCATCATGCCCTTGGTCGTCATGATGCACCAATGCTGCCCCAGCAAGTATAACTCGCCTGTGCTGCATTGGTGGATGATGCTGACAAATGCCATTGTTTAGCGATATCCATCCTTAAAGGTTAAACACAGCATGACGACTGTCATATCAGGCCATCGTCTATTATCATTTATATACTAGAGATCTGCA
The DNA here is from genome assembly GCA_947462335.1 of Harmothoe impar. NCBI lineage: Eukaryota > Metazoa > Annelida > Polychaeta > Phyllodocida > Polynoidae > Harmothoe > Harmothoe impar. Next base: position 69,792,029 of record OX381712.1, on the reverse strand, counting down.
CCAATAATAACCATGAGCTAAGTGACAAAGGTAGTAGCAATGGGTGTGTGAGTTGGGCGTATTCGTGCATGCAAACAGTGTAGATGTTACTACTGCTGCAGCCTGAGCCAGAGTGGTCAGTGCCTGCAGTGTGGGCTCCCTAAATACACAAACAGTAGTGGAGCGCCACCAGTGGTGACAGTAGGTACTAGTCTACAAGTCTATACATGCATTGTACTAGATGATAATCGTACACAATAAATGAGATGTTGTATGTGTTATACCTGGTATGTGTTGGTGGTGTCCAGGTAGGCAGTAGTAAGGGGAGTGACCACTGAAAGGAACAGCCAGTACACTCACCAAGCACATGCAGGCACCTGTTTGCTACAACATGAGGACTGCAGGCTGATTGGAGATTTGCAAATCCAATGAGTGGCACATATCCTCTGGTATATTTTTTGGTTGGTATTTTGTCTGTAGCATGATAGACCATGGGCCAATAAAACCTATTTCACTGCTGCATTTTACCTAAATTATAGCTAAAGGGATCAATTTGCATTTGCAAGTGGTATGCACAGTTTGGAATATTTGGTGACTGGTTGTAAAGTTGAGATGCTGATAACTAGTTTTTGAGTCCAGGCAGGAAATTAATTTTACAACATACCAAAACTTCAATATTTTTGGAGAAAATTAGCTTTTTTGACCCATCAGGAATTTCAATGAATTGAGTTAGTTAGGTGACAGCCAAAGTCTGGTCTCTTTTGGGTCCATAATAGGCCGCCATTGGTGGCGCTGCAGTCAGGTACCCTGCCATGCCTACTCTAAATGGAATACTCAGTCTGGCTCTCAATTGGCACTGAGCACTCTGTCCGAAAACGACCACCTCCTTACCCTCTGCAGTATAAGAATATTTTCCAGCAAACCACCAACCTTGCTTTACATTTAGTCATGTCATACCGAATCCATGGCAGATATCAATTTTCTGTTTTTTGCTTTTTATTTCAGACATATTTATCCAAAGAGGGGATATAGGTTTATGTGCGATGCATATTTCATTTAGGTGGTAAACGCCCTATCCTATAGTCCTCCATACCTCTAAATTTGACATGCACCCATAAGCAATTTTAGGGCTGAGTGACATAGGATAAGAAGAATTGAGAGACAGTGACATGGGACATGGGGGTTTCTTGAAATCAATATGGCGACATTTATAAGCATTTTTTTAAATCGACAGGCATTATGGGGACCCCCTATCAATTACAACACTCCTGATTTGGATAGGTGCGATATTTTATACCCCAATTTATTGTCAATTGTTCTACATAGTCAAGTATCCCTATAGTGTGGTACTCTCATAAGAATTAAGCTAGGCTTTTCCTCGTGTGTGCATTATCAGATTACTTTATGCTACGGCTGTATAGTACACATATCTATGCGGATATATTACCCTGAAAATAACCCTATATATGTTACATTGCACTAACTAGTCACCTGTCCTTAGTGCATCACTCCCCCTCGTCAGCTGTCCCTAGTACACCATTCCCCCGTAAGCAAAAGGGCTTACACTAAAATATTATAGAATTTTGAAAATAATTTTTGGCCATTTCTTTGGCTATTTTAGAGTCAATTTGATGGATCATTGGTCAAGGCCGAAGTCTATCACTCAAGGCTGTGTTTCTTGAGTCAATTTCAGACTATTCTCTGGGCTTAACTCTTCCTTTACCACGCTTCACATAAAGACACGCCTCCCAAGACCAGATTTTTTCAATTGAAATTCAAATGGGATTTTCGGATTAAGGGGATGGCCTCACCTTTTAGAAACTGAAAGAATTTTGTAAATATTCCAACTGACAGTACATCTATGTCAAAAGTGAACAACATTAAATAACCAGAAAGTAAGATATCCAAATTGCCCTAAGTGTTCCAATTAGGGAGATATAGCCCTGTTTGAAATCAAAATAAGCTTATTTTAGTGTATTATGTTACCATTGACACTAACATTTAGGCCAGTATGCATCAAAGTAGTCCTAATCTTTTGATACCATCTTTTTCAGCATGAAAAATTGAACAAAACCGTTTTTCACCCCCCAAAAAATATCATTTGACATTTTTCACGTTTTTTTGCCTTTAATATTGCTCAGGTCATATTGTAAATGAGTTAGATATTATCCAAGTTAAGATGCCCAGCATTTCTAAAGTATTGGATGTATGTGTAAATGGATTTGGATATGCAGAGACAATATGCCATAGACTATTGTCAGAAAAAATCATGGGATTCTACCAATTTTCAGGCAAACCACAGGGGGTCAGAAATCGGCTAAAATCGGACGAAAATCGGCGGGTAACTCGCATAAATGCGTGTACGGTCCTGTACTGTAAACTCGCAATAATGTGTGTACGGTAAAGGAAGAGTTAAGGAGGTTAAACAATTAGTCCCTAGTGCCTCACTCCCCCTCGTCACCTGTCTCTAGTGCCTCACTCCCCCTCGTCACCTGTCTCTAGTGCCTCACTCCCCCTCGTCAGCTGTCCCCAGCGCCTCACTCCCCCTCGTCAGCTGTCCCTAGTGCATCACGCCCTTTTTGTCAGCTGTCCCTAGTGCATCACTCCCCCTCGTCAGCTGTCCCTCGTGCATCACTCTCCCTCGTCAGCTGTCCCTAGTGCCTCACTCCCCCTTGTCACCTGTCCCTTTGGCATCAGCCTCCCTCGTCAGCTGTTCCCAGTAGCGGGGCTACACCCAGATACAGTGTACTCACTTCTCACTGCAATACCAGTAACATGTGGATACCCAATACCTGCAGTTGTACATAGACCAATGAAAAGTGTTTCAGGCTAGCCTACCCTACCTAGTAAAACAGGGCTGACCCTAGAATATTCATTTCAATTTTGACAAAATATCTATCCCTTTTTGGGCTATTTTAGGGTCAATTTGATGGTACATGAGTCTAGGTCTTTGAGTCCAGGCTGCGGTCGGGGAGTCAATTTTCGATTCCTTTCTGGCCCAAGTTTTGTTAAAGAAAGAAATGAATTACAGTTGTCCCTAGTGCATCAGACCCCTTTGTCAGCTGTCCCTAGTGCATCATTCGCCCTCCTCAGCTGTCCCTAGTGCATCACTCCCCCTCGTCACCTGTCCCTAGTGCATCACTCCCCCTCGTCAGCCGTCCCTAGTGCATCATTCGCCCTCCTCAGCTGTCCCTAGTGCATCACTCCCCCTCGTCACCTGTCCCTAGTGCATCACTCCCCCTCCTCAGCCGTCCCTAGTGCATCACTCCCCCTCGTCAGTAGTCTTTAGTGCCTCATTCTCCCTCATTAGTAGTCCCTAGTGTAGAAGTGCTTCTAGTCTCCCTCGTCAGCTGTCCCCAGTAGTGGGGCTACCCCCAGGTACAGTGCAGGTAGTACGGCCAGACAGAGGCGCTGTAGGGGCAGCAGCAGCAGCATGACCCAGCACTCTGACTGACACAACACCAGGGGCCTCTCCCACACCAACCTCACCACCGACAACAGCAACAGGAGGACATGCATGCCCAGTACCCACAGCCTGGACCTCCGATTAGCTATACCCCTTACTAGATCACCAGACAGCTGGCGATGCATCTCATCAGCGGGGGCAGTTTCTTGCGGAACAGATTGACGGTCTTGAAGACAAGGCGTCGTTATTTTTTGTTCTCTGCTTAGCGCTGGTGATATTGAGTCGGAAATGACTGCGTCAGAAATCGGGCTCCTCGGTGGCAGTGGTGTCAAGGCTCGCATGTCTGCTATATCTATATTGCTGTTACATCTGGAGATGCCCTCAGTAGTGGGAGTGCAGCTTTCGCTTGCAAGGGAGCGTACGTTCACCAGAGAATTGTTGGTTGTGGAAGGCAGTGGTTCCAGACTGACCGAGAGGTTGTCGTCATCCGCCTCAACAATAACCTGCCTAGCATTGGACCAGGTGAGTTTCTTACGGGTGTTCGGACTACCCTGGAAAGGACTGAGGAAGATTCCTGAGGAAGGGGAAGCCGTGCCTGATATGGGACTTGGGCAGAAGTTCACTGGGGAGGCACAGAGGCTGTCGGGTCTGGTCAGGGGGGTTGATTGCGTCCATGTTCGGAGCGGCTGTTGGTCGAAAGATTGCGTTCTCCAGTTTTGGATCTTATCTAGGAAGATTAGCGGCGCCTCCGAGGTCACATCAACCTTGACCATCACATCTTCTTCAGCCATTCCGCCAGTGATTATTGGCAATTCACGTTTAACGTCCACTCTTAGCCCCTTGGTCTCATTAAACCGTCTTCGGATGAGTGAAGAATCTGTTTGCCGCCTGTCCGCGTTTCCTTTGGTGATGACAGCTGCTTCTTTTGAAACATCCACATTCAACCCCTGGTTGTCAGACACCCTACGTGTGACTGTGAGGTTGTTAGCTGAACACCAAGGTGGTTGGAAAGAGCAGTTGATGGCAGGGGGCACAGTGAAGCTTCCTCTTGAGCTGACTGACGTGTGAGGGTTTATAGCAGATAATCGCAGCGTTTCATCAGAACACCGCCTCTGTCTTCCGCGACTGCAAACACTCAATGACTGATTAAGATCAGCCCGCTCTGCGATCGCTCCGGGTAGGGTGATTTGACTGGCTCGCTTCTGTTGTGGCTCATGTTGGAACCTGTTTCCTAGAGATAAGCGGGAGCTCCGTGCTACCCCCTCAGAAGCGTCACTTTTTGATGAGGCCAGGCTCGCAGTGACCACTCTGGTGTGCTTCTCCGAGTCTTGATTGGGAATAGCATTTCGCTCAGTGGGTGTCGCATGTCTTGCTGCCATTAAGGCATCCAACTGGGCTCGGCTTATATTCACCTGTTCTGGCCTTACCACATCATCAGCCACTGGAGCTTTCAGTTTGACATCATTACGGTCTTCATTTACGATATCCTGTGTTTTTTTTCGGATGGGAATTTCAATCAGAGCCTGGGCGGTCGCTAATAATGCTAGTCCGACTGCATTGATCATTGTACTGATCCATAGCCAATGAGGTGTGTCCACCATAGCCTCATGATCGGCCTCAACTACTGTGCATGTCTCTAATGCGGAGTCATTCCCCTGTTGAAACAGCAGCAGCTCCCCCATGTATAGCCTCTGACTCCCAGCAATGGCTACCTGGGCACTGACAGCCAGACCTGCTACACAACAAGGTACCCACCTCAGCACCCAGCCCCAGTAGGGGTTCTCCAACTGCTGGAAGTGCTCCAGGACTGATAGCAGTATGGTTCCTGCTCCACCGGCGGCCATTACTGAAGTAAGGCCCTCGTGGAGGAGCCCGTAGAAGGCGCAGGGGACCGTCCCACGGTAGGAGTGTGCGAGGACCTCTAGTGGCGACATCATGAACCCTGTCAGCAGCCCCACCCCTGCTGCCATCTGCAGGTACCGCTTGGTGTACACTCGATGTCGTTGTCCAGTCGACTGGTCGTCAGTTTTCTCGTTTCCTTCGTCGTCGTAGATATTCGGAGTGTCGTAGCGGAGTTGTGCTATGACCACTGTGTAGAGGCCGAACCAGAGGCCAGTGCCTACAGTGCTAAAGGTAAGGAGGAGCAGGACGGCATAGAGGAACATGTTGGTGCCCTAAGATGCATACAGGTGGAGCCAACCCTGAAGGAGAGATGAATGTTAAACTTTAGGAAATGTAGTATAAGTACAGGTGCAACCAAAGACCATAGATTCTAAGTGGGTCCATTTGCCGATTTCTAGTCTCCCAAATATTTTATAACGTTATATGTTACACGTTCTGCGAAAAGGGACCTTACTGCAGAGTGCAGCGATATTCCTTTTCCCAGTACATGTCACATAGAACGTTAGATAACGTTTCTCTAAAGCTTCTTACTTTTGTCAGCCTTTACTCAAAAGTATTTGCAAAATGTACAGCATAATCAGAGTTGATACATGTTGGAGCTACTCTACAAGAAATGTTATCACCATTTTGGATAACTTTGAGGTATTCTGATTGCTGAATTGTGAGGGACAATGCTAACATATGGAAGCACACCAAAGTGGACCCTCTTAGAATTTTTGCTCTTTGGTGCCACCCAATGACATCGGGTATGGGGCACTGTAGTTACTTTATTCCTCTCCAGGAACAGCGTTTACACAAATCTCTTGGACCTGGGACTCATTAAGGGTGTCCTAACTTCAACAAGTCATAGATAAATAAATACTTGCCCTCAACACTTGAGTTTGATATAAGGAGTCAGGAAAAATTCCTAGACACCCTTTTATAATTTAGTAATGGAGCGACCATAGTAGACTTTCTGTCTATGTCGTGAAAATTTGAAAATTTTCTATTCCTAGAAGATCCACTAAAGGGGGTACTTATTAGGGGACAGGCACTTATTTCTTAAAATATAGCGACCCTTTGAGTAAGGCATGTGATGCCTGAATGCTGTTGTCATACAGTATACATACATAATACAGCAAAGCAGCGCCAGAGTGTGATGTACAGGTGTACCATTATATAAGTTCCGGCCTTATAAATGATCCGGATTTAGTTATGTCATTATCAATCGATTGATTATCACAAAATTGTTGATGTTACATGCTATGCATAAGGAGATAAGGAGAATATATCATGTCAAAATACTCATACTCCGATGGGTGAGTGGCGAGGGGTGAGACGTGGGGGGTGATTGGTAGGCCTAATTTCTGAGTAGGCCCCATCGGTTGAACTAGCGGTGTCACAAATAATTTATATCTTAACATTAAAATCTGAATTCAAGGTGGCATACAGATAGGAAATGGGAATCTGAGGTAAAGAAGTGACTTAGTGATGTAGAGGGGGTGGGCATCGTGTCTGAACTTTCTTGGAAATAAGTCAATTTAAAGCCTTAGTTTGTGGTGAACTACATTGTAGTAGTGTCATAAAGAATTGATGGAGCTCAACATAATTATACATCAGAGGCGTAGGAAGCAAATCTTCATTGGGGGGGCCCAGGGGGGGGGGGCACCCCAACCAGCTTTAAATCTCAGATTTTAGGTACGATGGTGTGTATGCACGCTTGTATTGAAATTGTGTAAACAAGTAGTTTTGAGCCCCCTTTAATTCTGTTTGGGGGGCCAAGCAAGTCTGCCCTCACTTTTTTCTACTATGTGTGAGAGGTACAATTTGGGGAATGTATGTATCATATGATAGGGTCTTGGCAAATTTTGGGGGGGGGGCCCAAACATATTCGGGCCCCCCCTCCTCTGTGATTGGGGGGGGGGCCGGGCCCCCCTGGCCCCCCCTTTTCCTACGCCACTATTAGTTGGTCATACATACATTGGAAATGTTAAGTTTCTGATTTGCAGCATCAGCGAGTTACCGGACATTACTTCATTCATAGATTATGGTGGCAAGAGAGTACCATGCTTGATATTATAAAAGCACAGTTCGCTTAGCAAATACTTATTGACACATTTATAATATCTAATGGCTTAATTGGGCTCCGGAATTTAGATATTTAGTGTCAATCATAGGGGGAGAAATGGTACAAAAAAGCGGCGTGACCTTATTTGGGGATACATGGTACTTAAACTGAATGCGGTATAGTTCATTTAAGCAGCATACCATCCCTCACATGATTTCGTAGGATTTCTACCATAATGAATTCACTAACAATCAGAGGCATATATGCAGAGACAATAGCACAACAAATTCATGGAATTTAATCAATTTTTAGGCAAACCACAGAGGGCTAAAACCGGCCACAAATCGGCGAGTATGCGGGATTGGTACTGGAGGGTAAGAACACATAAATACGTGTATGGTAAAGCAAGGGTAAAGCTGACATTTAAAAAAAGCAATACTCACCAAAAATGTCCCTATGATGAAGAATGCAGCCTTATATCTACCCACAGACAAGAGAGGTCTGTGATTTACCGTTGTACAAACTCAAGTGAGTGTAATGCTCTTCGCTGAGCCACAGAAAGGTCAAATCGTGTTAATTTCCAGGAAGGTGTCCATAGTAACTGGTATAGTGGTGTATGGCATCTCACACCTGAGAGGTGATGTAAAATAACAAGTGCTAAATAGGGTAATATTTCCGACCATTAGTCGACGTCCTGTTGTACCATATTGCTACACACCCGAAAATAATTTTCTCATTTCAAGAAAGTAAGATTATTTAACTTGACTTACGGACAAATCACTTGTTTCAAGAATATATTTTTTCTTAAAACAACTGGTTTGTCCACCAGTCGAGTTTGATAATCTTACATTCTTGAAATGAGATAATTATTTTTGGCTGTGTAATTGTACTATACACAGAGAAAGAAAACAGCGTCAAAAGGGAGTCCAGGCTGCCTCCAGAATGACTCCCCTCTTTTGACTCCCCTCTTTAGGGGAGCCCAGGTCCTTGTGTGACTCTTTTAGTCAAGGACTCCCCCAGGTGACTCCTTTAGGTCGCCCAGGGAGTCACCTAGCCTCTCTTATGCAGCCTGGGCTCCCCTAAACAGGGGAGTCATTTTGGAGGCAAACAGGACTCTCTTTTGACGCAGTTTCTTTTCTCTGTGTAGTGTGCTAGATGGGTTACAGGGGTTATTTGAAGTTAAAGTGTTAGTCAACTGCGTTAAGTTAGATATTAGGAGAGATATGCACCTTTTATTTTATGCTTTTACGTGGCAAATATATTGACGATAGAATCCTACCCACAAGAAGACACCAAGGTGTTAGGTTTATTGTATAGGGTGTTCAGGCCCCTCTGCCACGGCACAGACATCCATATATTACAGACTCTCTACATACTAATGTGGAATTTATGTCTAATTGACTGTAATATTAACAAATATCAGTAGAAGGCTATGACCTCATCTTGTTCAAAACACATGTTTCTGCAAAAATTATTACATGTTAAATAGTGTTTTCCATGACCGATTATGTGGAAACTGTTAGGTCTGTCTTACCTGTGCAGGCTCAGATTTTGGCAATGGTATTCCATACATCTCTGGAAACACTCTCTACTAGAATAGAATTCCGGTAGTGGCCATTAGGGCAGGCCATTTGGAATTGATTGCACTGGACTGCTATAATATAGATCTACATTTACAGATATCTTACGATCTTAATGGACTCCTAGAACTCTATATATAACTTCATAAGTTCAACATCACAGTTTCTTATTGCAGATTGAATCGGAGACCAGCTTGTCCAAATTTTTTTAAATGACACAAAGCACAAGCAAATAACTGTGACCTGTCCGGCCGACACGCCAAGCACAACAAGCAGGTAACCAAGGGTGGTCCGTGCCTAGCGACCAGTGTCCGAGTGAGCCACCAGGTAGCAGTGTGGTGAGCCTTGGAGTCCACAACAGTAGTACCACCCTAAACCCCAAGGGGACGAATGGAGGCAGTCTTTCTAACCTACGACTCAATACATGTATCAACACTTTGATACACTCCATTACATGGTAATAACACAGTGATAACACAGTGATTATTTCTCACCAGTATCATTTCATTCTTAAGGAAGTGGACAACGAGGGGGCGGTTGCTGGATTAAGGAGTGTGGGCAAAATTTATATGGAGCGCTCTCGAGACGATGGCCAAATTGGTTCCTCCCGTAAGAACAAAAGGCAGGGTGTTGCCATAGTTGGCCGCGCTTAATTTTAATCTGCCTTGGTGGGAAGGCAGAACTGAAAAAAATGTTGGTGTACTTGCAAAGGAAAATCGTCTAACTGTCCATTCTTTACGAAGACTGATTTTTGTACCCTGATCATTTTTTAAACTAAATCTACTATGATTGGCAATGCTCATGAAACTGAGAGCGATCCCAATCCCAGCTAATAAAATTACTTTCTTTGGTGTCAACATAACCTTTTTAACGTTATATAACGTTTTGCCCTAGAGAAACGTTACATAACGTTGTCTAATGTTTTTTATTTACTGGGATGACAGGAAGCGCATGTCTCTTTTGCTAACATGGGCGACCACTAAATATAAGCAGTGGTCGAAACATGAGGGGGGAGATCAAGTTTTCCAATTCATTGGAACAGGGTTACCCACTATGGTCACTACACTGAATACCTGTGCCTCCTGTGCATGACCCCTGTGCTTTCCTTGCTGCCCACAGTGTTGTAGATATGCAGGCCATGTGCTTTAAGGACCGCAGCAATGTTGACACAAAGCAGAGGGGGGACTTTCCTGAATGTGGGTATATCTCCAGTCAAATGCAAAATTGTGTGTTCTGCATCCCAGTAGTATTATTTATTATGCAAATCCAGGAGATTATGGCCTTTTAATGCATCCAAATGCATGCATTTACACCAGAATGTGATGCTCAGGCGTTGTTTCTTGATCGCACATTTGAGAAGTGAGGAATCACCTGCTAATGTGCTAGGTGTGCCTCGCTAATTTGTCATCAATTACCACCAATGTTAGCACTCTTGCACTTCAAGTTTCAGTGTGTTGCGATGGCAACCTACCCATTAAACCTTGCAAATCTAGGGATTTTTTAGTTCTGGAAAAACACAGTTTCCATACCAGGTGTCAACTGTGTCTCCCACGTGGCTCTGGTAAAATGGGGAGTCAAATTGCCAATGACTCTGCTTATATGAAGGGTCAACTTGAGTTGACTCTGTATGATCAGTTTCAGCCTAAATCGACTCTGTACTATCAGGGTCAACTCAAGTTGACCCTGCACATAAGCAGAGTCATTAGCAGTTTGACTCCCCATTTTACCAGAGCTACGTGGGAGACACAGTTTACACATCTACTCCTCTGTGCTATAAGCCATATGTGAAAAGACACGTCTCAAATATTTTTAAACCAGGGGGGGGGGGGGAGGTGATAGAATATCTTGGGCTATCATTGGGTGAGACATGGGGCAAAATACCACCTCAATCATGTTGTTTAAAAACTAACCACTCCCTTATAAATATATCTATGTAAAGGGGGTGATAAATTGTTTATTTTTTGATCCCGCACCGTTTCAGGTCGAAAATCGGTGGGGGGGGGGGGGGGTCAAATGTTTTTCACCCCCCCCCCCCTCTGTTGTTAAAAAATGATCACTCCCTTAAGGAGAAGGGGGGGGGTCCACAAAATGACCGCTTCCTTATAGCTACATAAGTAGGTGGTCATGCATGTGGAGCCCTAGATTGCGCCCATTATTAAAATGAATTGACAAGTAGTTGCATAGATTGGATTAACCTGTGAGACCAGCAGGGTCCAGCCAACGTTATTCAACCCTTTAAGGTCTGCATAGACATTTAATCTCGTTGGTCGTCATGATGCATGGATGCAGCCGTTGCGAGTAACCCACCAGTGCTGCGTTAATACATTGAGTCGACGCTTTTGGAATTTATCCACCAGCGGGGTCAGCATGCTGCGTGAATGCAGTCCTGGCATGTTAGTCACCTGAGCTACATTCATGCACCTTGATGACAACGTGGCAAAGGGGGATATTGTTTAAGGAATTATACGATACAAGCTGTCTGTCATGATTATGTATTCGGGGTCGTGAGAATAACTTTTAATAATACACAATCAATGATGTAACAACTTAATGATGGATGTCCGTGCCTATTTGTCGTGATCTAGTTCACAAATGGAACCACTAAGATCAGCACAGACCCTGTCCTACAGTACTAGTGCAATGCATACAGCAATTAGTGAGCCCTCAAGAATGTCTTTGTATGGTAAACTGACAGTATATTCTACTGCTCATGTACACTAATACTGCATAATCTACATATATCTACATTAGATGCTATGACTCAACTGCATTTACTTCTAACTGGGAATTGCGAATGAAATAAAGTTTGGATGGCAGGATTACTGGGGAACATACACAGAAAATTCAGCGTCATTGTCGCTAGAATCACTCTCACATGAAAGTCAGGCTAGAACTACTTTCACATGAAAGTCAGGCACTGCCTTTCATGTGAGAGTGGTTCTAGCGACAATGACGCTGACTTTTCTGAGTATGAAGTAGGTAGCGTTCAGTAGAAATGTCATACACAGTTGTGCCACCTTGAGACCAGGCAGTCCCCTGTAGTCTACAGTCTAGTATTAAAGCTCTGCTAAGCTACTCCCACAGTTATGATTAATGATCTCGGTACGGCTGACACCATTCACTGTAAACTAATAAAACTGTTGGCATTAAAGCCATTTACACGCCGAGTAGCTACGGTGGGTGGCCGTGGCCAAACAAAATATAGTCCTAGTCACCTTACCCTTTAAGGATGGTATCATGCCTTAATGCATCATGCACTTGGTCATCATGATGCATAAATGCACTCGCCAGGGCTGCATCCAAGCATCATGACGACCCTACCGAATTGAGGCACTCCCGCGGGTCATAATAATGCACCGATGCAGCGACTTGCATCGGGGCATCATTACGACAAATATCTTTTTCTAGCAACATGCCGTCCCTAATATGTTAACGTATAATTATATGGGGAGCTTTTAAAAGACTGAATTGATGAATATGGAGGCCATATGTTCAAGGGCATTTTTTTACACTTTTAGATTCAGAGCGAAAGCTTCAAATAATGTGACTAAATATATGTTATATCCTCCTATAGATGTGTTGATATTTGTTTTAAAACAGATTTATTTATGCCCTGCCTACCACAGAGGTTTACTAAAACACTATTGTGTTGGCCTAAAGATACAGGACACCCCCGCCCCCAACATACGAGCCTCAACACCTGTCTATTAACCCTTTAAAAACGGCATGTTGCCTCAAGCTTGATTAATTTTGCCGTTAATGTAACTCTGTTGTTGTTGTTAATTCATTTATTTTTATCCTGAGGAAGTACATAACCATATAGATTGTTTTGTTTTTGCATTCCACAGCATTATGATATAATAATATCTCGTTAAGCCAGCTTCTATAGGATGCCCTTATAGGGCATGGTCATGGGTTGGGATGCTGACCAAGGTATATTGATCAGCCCCCCTTCCATTTGAGTGAGTAACTGGTTTGTGCTGCATTAGGGTAGCATACCAACCTCAAACCCATGGGGTTGAAGTGTCTCTAGCCAATCGGGGCTGCATTTGTACAAAGTGATGACAAAAGGGCATGGCGCATTGACAAAATAATGAATCATGCTGCCCTGAGAGCGTTAACCCTTTAAGGCCCACATTATGCATTAATGCATCAGGCCCTATGTCGTCATGATGCATGGATGCAACTCTGGCAAGTAACTCGCCAGGGCTACATTCATTCATCATGCTAATCCTGCAGGGCTAGAGACACCCCCGAAGGGTCGGTATGACACACTAATGCAGCACCAGCGAGTTACTGGTGTGGCCTGCTGTGGTGCATCATACTGACAAATGTTGGCTTTTAGCAACATGCCTTCTTTAAAGTGTTAACAGACTTGGGGCCGAGTCATTTAATACCAGCTGGGAGGGGGGCATAATGAAAAAACAGGCCCTCAGTGGGGGTGGGGGGGGGGGGCGCAAAGCTGAAAAGCCTCCATGCCCGGGGGGAGGGGTCAAAAATCAAAAATGGTCCATTTTGATACTCGCAGACAACATGATTCCACAGGCACATGTAACTTTAGGGGGAGGCAATTTCTCAAACGATCGTGGGGCGATCGAGATTACTTTCGGCTAGCTGGTGGGTGGGGGGTCAGAATAAAAATGTCTTTTTGAGAAAATCCACCTAGCCCCCCCCCCCCTTCCCAAAGCAAGTATTTAATGACTCGGCCCTTAACCACGACCACCCACACCTCCCCCACCACCCAGGAGTCCACCACCATCCACACAAAGTATATTGTCCTCATCCAACTTTATAAGCCTTATATTGGCTCAGGGGAGGTGCTACTCAGGATTTATGTCTCATATCTTTATGCTAGGACTGACCGTCTCCCTACACAGGATAGATCTGTAGAGGCACTAACTGTGCTTCATACAATATCAATTGTGGAGGCATAGGTTAACATGTACCGATAGGAGATACTTGGATTAATTTTCTAGGATACCATGGAATACTGACATTGTTGGTGCTATTAGGGGAGGAAAGGGATGCTGTTATAGCTTCAGATACATTGATAAGGTACTGTCTTAAGTTGACCTTTTTCGTATTTTCATCTGCCACATTGTAAATTGTGAAACCAAATCTAGCGTTATACTATAGGCACACACCTGTGCTTCATATAGTATTCATGGTACACGGGGATGCGTTTGTTAAAGGTAATACCGAGCACTTGGATTACTTGGATTCATGAAACTTTGGAATACCGACGTTGATGTTATAAGAGGAAAAAAGGGATGAACTCATAGCTTCAAATACACCAATAAGGTACTGTCTAAGGTCGTTTCTTTCATATTTCGACCTGCTGCATTGTGAAATTAAATACACCGTTATACTATAGGCACTCCCCTGTGCTACATATAGTATTGCTGGTACAGATGTAGACTTATAATAAGTTATAGGGACCTAGGATGTATATCTCATATCTTTGTGTTCGGATAGTTCTGTAGAGGCGCCAACTGGGCTTTATACAGAATCAATTATGAGGTACAGGTTAACATGTACCGATAGGAAATACTTGGATTACTTGTTCTAGCATACCGTGGAATACTGACATTGTTGGTGCTATTAGGGGATGAAAGGGATGATGTTACAGCTTCAGATACATTAATAAGGTACTGTCTTATGTAGACCCTTTTCATATTTTGATCTGCCACATTGTAAATTGTGAAACCAAATCTAGCTGGGATACGTATGTTTAGGGAACACAGAACACTTGGATTACTTGGATTCATGAAACTTTGGAATACCGACGTTGATGTTATAAGAAGAAGAAAGGGATGAACTCATAGCTTCAAATACACTAATAAGGTACTGTCTAAGGTCGATTATTTTCATATTTCGATCTGCTGCATAGTGAAACCAAATACACCTTTACACTATAGGCACTCCCCTGTGCTACATATAGTATTGCTGGTACACGATGTACACTTATAATAAGTTATAGGTACCTAGGATATATCATATCTTTGTGCTCGGATAGTTCTGTAGAGGCGCTAACTGGGCTTCATACAATATCAATTGTGGAGGCATAGGTTAACATGTACCGAGAGGAAATACTTGGATTAATTGCTCTAGGATACCATGGAATACTGACATTGTTGATGCTATAAGGGGAAGAAGGGGATGAGGTTATAGCTTCAGATACTGTCTTAAGTAGACCTTTTCCATATTTTGATCTGCCACATTGTAAATTGTAAAACCAAATCTAGCTTTATACAATAGGCACACACCTGTGCATCATATAGTATCAATGGTACAAGTGGATACGTTTGTTAAAGGTAATACAGGACACTTGGATTACTTGGATTCATGAAACTTTGGAATACCGACGTTGATGTTATAAGAGGAAGAAAGAGATGAAGTCATAGCCTCAAATACACCAATAAGGTACTGTCTAAGGTCGATATTTTTACCTATTTCGATCTGCTGCATAGTGAAACTAAATCCACCTTTATACTATAGGCACTCCCCTGGGCTACATATAGTATTGGTGGTACAGATGTACACTTATAATAAGTTATAGGTACGTAGGATGTATATCTCATATCTTTGTGCTCGGATAGTTCTGTAGAGGCGCTAACTGGGCTTCATACAATATCAATGGTGGAGGCATAGGTTAACATGTACCAAGGACATACTTGGATTACTTGTTCTAAGATACCATGGAATACCGTAATTGTTTATGCTATAAGGGGGAGAAAGGGATGAGGTCAAAGCCTCAGATATACCAATAAGGTATTGTCTAAGCCAGATCTTCTCATATTTTGATCTGCATTTCAAATTGTGAAACCAAATCTAGCTTTACACTATAGGCACTCCCCTGTGCTTCATATAGTATTGATGGTACAAGTGGGTCCGTATGTTATAGGGAATACAGAACACTTGGATCACTTGACTTTTTTGTTCTCGGCCACTGTGGGATACAGACTTTGCTTTATAAGAGGCAAAAGGGGATGAGGTCATAGCTACAACGTCACCAGTGTAAGGTATGAACAGTATATTCCATTGTCTAAGGCACATTTCTCATATTTTGATCTGCTGCATATCTAATAGAGAAACCAAAAATACGTGTACACATTTACACTATAAACCATCAGCAGATCCTACTGTCTATGTACAGTACTGTATGACTACAGTCTATTTTTCTATATGGCTCAGCTGCATGTACATCTACATGTATTTTCCATTGTCTAATCCCCATTTCCTCAGATATTGACATTTTGTGTTAATAGAATGCATGCTTCAATCTTAGAATGTTAATATTCTTCAGCCAGACCATGCATATTTCTAATTGAATAAGGTGTTACTAATTCAATATAAATATCAGAATATGGCCAAGTGTTCATCAATACAACTGATCAAGCGTTATCCCACCCATGAATGATATAGTTACATGTAGCATGGGGCAATCATATCCACATGTGGCAACTAATGGTGACTAGCGTTAATCAACTGAGGCCAATATATAAAAAGTGTTCTAGGCAACCTGATCCAAGTTGATATACACCGATACAGGGCTGACTCTAACTGACTGGGCCTATTAGACTATTGATTTGTCATTGGCACATTACTCGCCCATTACTCATTTATATTTTATAATTCTTGTATAGCAAGCCACTGTGTGTTAGATATATGCACAAGTTAGCATTAAAACTCATTGAATTAGCATTTAAAAAGCATTTTAAGTAATTGATCCTATAATCCTATGAAAAGACCCAAGATGTAGTTTAATGTAATATCAAACTATTCCAAATATGTTTCATACTTTTCCAATGTTTTGTTATCCAGTAGTAGGGATACCTATAGGCTCTCTTCCTTTATTTCATGGGTGTGTTTCTTTTGTTTATTGCCTTTTCCAATGTGTTTTTGATTACAGCTCAGGGCTGGCCGATTGATATCAATATGTCACAGACTGCACATGTGGGGCCGTACTTGTATGGTAGCAGAAACAGATAGCAATAGTAGTTAAAATCAGTGGTTATCAAATGTTTGAAACCGGTTCAAAAAGGTAAAGTTCTGGTAGCATTAAACAATGAAGTCAAACGTGTTTCAAAGTGTTGTTATTGCTACTACTGCTACTTGTACTTTGGAATATTCATATATCCCGATTCCCCACTAAGTGTAAAGAATGGACGCCACCTGCTAAAACGTGAAAACGTTATTTTTTTGAATTCCAGAAAAAGGGGTATACTCTACGTTAATTTGTTGATGCCAGAGAATACTAATATTTGTCATTCACAGAGCAAGGGGTATGTTGCAAAAACTTTCAATGTCTTTTTTATAAAAAGGGGTCTATTTAAACCACAAAATATCCATGTTTTAGGGTCAGGGAGTGTTTTCGATGATTGGGAACGTAGCGTTGCAGTTAAGCTCGAAATATGAAAGGTATTGTTCATTTTGTGATAAAGGCATGGTGTGATAATGTTTTATAAAACAATCTAATAAAAACTACTAAATGCACGGGTTTTCAATATGTTAGGTAGGTATGCAGGTTGCTATGGGTACTATTTTGTCGACAGATGTTTATCAAATTCTTTTTTTGAGCCTCTTATACAGTTTCTCACCCTCTAAAACCTATACATGGATGTATCACACTTAGAAATTCCATAGGAAATGTCCAATTGTCCTTTCCCGGGTACTTTATGTACAGATGGTGGCCATCTTGGTTTCAGAAGGTGCTTCTATCTCTTAAAATGTTCCCTGGGACGTGTAGATTCAGTGGTAGCAATGCCATGCTTTTATCACAAAATGAACAATCCTTCGGCTTATCTGCACGACTAACTGTCAGCCCGAAACCCGACATTTGCCAGCTCCAGATTCTATTTGTGGGATGGTAACCTGATAGGTTAAACAACTTTTGACTTGTTTATTTTATGATAGTCACTTTGACGAGTCTGGAGACAAGTTTACTTTTTCAGTGTAGCTCAACCCCCAACCTGGAGGTGGCCGGTCTCAATCTGTGTATGATATGTGTAATACTAGACTGTATGTATAAATTAACTTACTCTATGTATGTCGGTCTAATGTGCAGGTATCATTGTGGTTTACAATTGTCAAGTAGGCTCCCATGGAGTGTATCAGATTCATAGGGTCAGCTACAGTGGCCCAAGAGGGTTAAAAAGTGATTTTAAAAAGAAAAAAAAAATCCCCTTTTCTTCAAAAATCACTTTTTGGCCCTGTTAGGCCACTGTAGCCAACATGATGCATGGATACAGCCCCGACGAATAGCTCACCAGTGTTATATCATGATGACAAAGGATATTGAACCATTTCTTTGCAGATTGATGGTGGTGTATGCATGTCCGGGTGATTATCTCACCCAGAGTAGCTCCGTCTCCACCCCAACCTGCAGGTGACTGTCCCAGCAAGTGTATGACAGTAAACATAACAAGTATATATAATGTGTATTATGTATTACAGTATAAACTTTATGTAAAACACTACTAACTCTGTGTAATTGATTACTTTGCAGGTAGATCATCATGGTTGTGTACGCGTGTCCGGGTGCCCGTCGGACCCCGAGCGCCTCGGTGTCTACCCCCAACCTGCAGGTGGCCGGTCTCAGTCTGGGAGACCTCTTTACCTACAGACCCACCGAGTACAAGTAAGTAAGACCTTTATCTCTATCCCACAGGCTGTAACTGAGTCCTGCTGCCATTGTATTGTGTATGTATAGTTTATATGTAAAGGTCTGACACTCCTAGTCTCCTGTCATCTATCCACTTGAGGCGGCAGCACTGTTCATGGGATGGTAGGCAGACCATGGCACCATCTAGTAAAAATCTAGGAACTACAAATCTCTGTACTTCAGATGGTGCCACTGTCTACCTACAATCCCATGTACAGTGCTGCTGCGTCAAGAGGATAGATGAGCAGGGACTAGGAGTGTCAGACCTTTACATATACTACACATACACAATACAATGGCAACAGGACTCAGTTACAGCCTGTGCTCTATCCTATAACTTAAAGTTTGTATGTCCGATGTGTGGGACCAAAAAAAAGAGATTTCCTTACAAATGAGCCAAAATATTCACAAATAATATATTAAACTTCCAATCCGTTCCATTCCCGCTAACTCCCCCAGATTCTGCTCTAATTAGATTTTATTGCCCAATATATATATGGTCATTTTGGAATAAAAGTGTGTATGCTTACTTTTATTCCCCCCATTGAAAACACACTAGAGAATTCCATGGTTTGGGAACATGGGATCCCTTTGTGACCTATTAACACCCATTGATGACATTTAATTGACCTCTATTCTCTAAATACTATAGTTTTACAGTGTTTGAAATACATTTAAGCAAAATGTATTCTCGCATGTCGGACATAACAATGGTAAACTTACCAATTAGCACTTCCTAACAACCAAAAACATGTTAGTGCCCCTATATTGCTGTATTAACACAAGAAACCTTGAACCGAGAAGCATTAAACCCTTTACTTTTTGATGACATATAGGGGGTCACCGCCCCTCCTTTTCATTCTAAGTAGGGCTGACCGCCCCTACTTTTCATCCCCTCTGTCCACCCACCGCTACCGCTCCTGGGGAGCTGCGGCAGTGGTTATCCTAGCCAATACATACCTCATAATATGTAGTTACACAGATCCACACCAGAGGGCACCTCTACTTCATAAAACGTTATAAACCCATTTAATTCTGAAAGGTCCCAACGTTCAGTTATTTTACTTATAACTAATCATTATACTTACGACCAGTGTGGTAATAGAATAGTTGTAAGTCAAATTTGTGAGTGGTGGAGGCGTTAAGGCACTATGATATGATTGATCTATTACAGCCTTTCTGATACACCTTTCTGGATAGCCCAAATAGGCTGCCGGTATTGCTTGATAGAAAAGCTACCTCATATAATGGGACTTGATTAGATTATGAATCGACACTGGGCTCCTGTGGCCTGGCTTGTGCTAAGTTGAGAACATTCAGTGCAGGCCCTTGGACAGTAGGTGGAGCAGCTAACCGGGGATTATGACATCACAGGACAGGCCACCATTGCTTCTGTCTAATGTAGTTTCCAGGACCTGGGCCTACAGTGAGTAGGGCTAGATACTGAGGGCCAATGCAATTTCCATGTCTAGGGTAACACAGACTGAAGTAATTACTATCCCAACTTAGGCCCAATCTAGATCTAGAGACAACCTAAGGAGGCACCGGGGGTTAGTCATGGGTGCTTCCATGGCCTAACACCTAGTAGCCCTCTACGCTCGTTTCCAAATCCTTCCGAAGGAAGGCTCTGGTAAGAGCCAAATTACCGTGACCTTGGGATTTTGCTGGTTCCGGGCAACCCCTGCTGGTAGCCTGGAACAGGAACCAGAATGTATGATGGTGGTTTTACTGTATTTTACCATCAGACTTTCTAGTTCCCTTTCATGTTCCTCTCCACTGGTTCCAAGCTACCAGCAGGGTTTGCCCAGAACCAGGAAAATCCCACGGTCAAGTTCATTTGGCTGTTACTAGAGCCTTCCTTCGGAAGGATTTGGGAACGAGAGTAGGAGCCCTGTAGCACTAGTACCCTCCAGCCGAGTTTAACCTGGGTTCCCTGGCTTAAAAGTACTAGCTGTAGATAAGTAGCAGAAACTTGTTATGTGTGTTTTCACAATAATTCTGATAACTGGATTTCAGATGATCCAAGAAATCTCTGCCTGTAAATAAGGAAACAAATATGGTAAAGCGATATTCTCACAAAGTGGTTACTATTAATGTTTTAGTACTGTTCTTCCCAACCTATAACATGCATAATGCGTATAGCAACTATTCACCTTTATCCATATCTGATTGTTACCCATTCATCCGTTTGTGATTGGTTTGAAATCGTTATACAGACAGGCAGTTTCTTTACTTGTTCTTCCAGCCAACTGTGGCATTGGCGGATCCAGGGGGGTGGCCCGATGGGCCTTGCCCCCCCCCCCTCCTCCCAAAAAAAAGGGGGGGGGGAAATAGGAAGAAGAGAAAAGAAAAGAGAAGAAAAGAGGGGAAAGGGAGAGAGATGGAGACAATATTAAATTACATGACCTGGCAGGGAGGGGGTGTGGCTGAGTCTTAAAATATTGCATCTTAAAATGCATAAGAATGCATCATTTCACATCCAAATTGTCTAAGGGCATGCCCTAAAAGCCCCCTTATATGGCCTCTGCTTTTCGCTCGCGGGAAACAGACAGTCACTCCAAGTTGGCCAGGTTTGCCCCCCCCTCTGGACAATCCTGGATCCGCCACTGCTGTGGTTTAAAACATTATTTTGCTGCCGGATCTGCAGCTACCTGAGTTGAAGTGTAAATCCCTCAGTCCCGCTCTCTTTGATCCCCAGTCACCAACTGTGAGACAGCGTGTGTATTCTGCCAAATGGGGCATGATAATGCGGAACCATGATCACCTAAGGTCTCTTTCAATCAAATGGGATATTTAGAGTCCCACCCTGCCCATTCCCACAATAAAAGAGTTCCACCCTTGCCATTCCCGCAATAAAAAAAGTTCCATCCACCCCACTCCTGCGACTAAAAGAGTTCCACCCTTCTCAGTCCTGCGATTAAAGGAGTTCCACCCACCCCATTCTAACCACTAAAAGGGTTCCACCCTACCTATTCCCGCGATAAAAAGAGTTCCACCCACCCCATTCTCGCGACTAAAAGTGTTCCACCAACCCAATTTCCAAATTTTAAGAGTTCCACTCCTTGGAGTTCCACCCAACAAAGTCTAATTCTCATATTTCTGAGGGAAAAAATGCCTATGGCATAGCACGAAAAAATCGTTGGGGTGGAACTCCTCATCACTGTGCTTGCATGGGGGGTGCTCAAGCACCCCAAGCACCCTCCCCCCCCCCCACCCCCCCCTGGCTACGGGCCTGCTGAATCTACATACTGTGTGGTGTAAAGGAAATACAAGACATGCAGCTCTGCGTTGCTTTCATTTTAGGTTTCTATACCTCATCAATATGGGAAGATTTGAATAATGATTTTAAGGTGCTAAACTTGAATTAGAGGGATGGGAACAGTTTCCCACTTTTTGAATACAATTTAGAACTATAAAAATCAGCAGTATTGTTGTACAACAAAAAGGGAATTACATTAGATGAAAGGGATAGAAATAAACTAATCAATAGGTCGCCATGATCTGATTAAAATGACATGACGCTTACATTTACATCAATCCTGAGTCATTAAAGTCGGCCCAGTAGTAAGAGTAGTTGTTGTTTAAAGCCTCTGGTTCAGGCTTATGGACGGTCACGTGATCAGCTCTGATTGTGAGTCAAAGTTAATCTTAACGGACCTTAACCTCCAACACCTTACAACCACTCCAACACTTGAGGATCATGCTCAGTATATCGAAATTGTATGCCAACCCCTTGAGACTTCTTATAGATCATTTATAACATGTACATAATCAATGCCCAAACCAGATATGGAAGTGATTGACCGAGTTATATTGAAACTACAGCTTTCTACAGATTGGGAATTTTTACATTGAAATGGCAGTTTTGTCTGTATGACATGGCATTTGTTAAGGATTGTGTATGGACGCCTCATTAGACTTAGTCATAAGCTAGGGACATACTGTAATATATCAAAATATCAGAGTGGGTTACCATTTTTTTCTATGATAAGGCCAAAAAAGGGTTCGTTTCAGGTTTTATAGTCTGAAAATCTAGGGAGGGTAGGTGGGTTTTCTTTTCAATCTTTAATTTTTTTTAACTTTCGCCTGAAAAGAAGCCATTGACTCACAAACTTTAGTGCCCACTCATGGACTTTCAAATTGACTCTGAAATAGCCCAAAAACAACTTGGGAAAAAAAAAAAGAATTAAAAAAAAAAAGAATAAATATATATATATATATACATATATATATATATATATATATATATATATATATATATATATATATATACATACATGCAACCCGGTTTGTGGGATCTTTCGCTGTTCTCAGACCCACGTAGTGGGGTCATTCCAAAATTGTGGGATCTTTTGCAAGACCCCGCAACCCACCCGGGCTAAAATGATCCTATGTTCTATGATATGGAAAGATTTTTGGTTAAAAACATTTTTTTATGAAAACCCCACAATGTTTTCAAGTTTATTATTGATTCCCTAACCTGCTCCCAGGTGTCTCTACCCATCACAAACCACAGCCAGAGTATATATATATACATCCTGTGTGGTCATGCTTGAGTGAGCACATGAAGGTCAAGCTGCCTCAGATCCAGGATCCCATAATAGAGGGAGATATCACAAATATCATATATACAGTCTAATACCATCAAAAATAGACTTAATTAATAAGAAAGGAAATTAGATTGGTTAAGTATTATTTTTCTAAACATGTAACCACTCCACGAATGATAATTATGGTATAATGTCAGGATCCAACAACCCAAGTAGAAAAATGAAAAAGGATCCCACTATCCAGGAGCAAAACTGACACACACTAATAAATATATATATATGTGCACATGTATATTATATACTGATTTGACTTGTGGGATCTTAGGTTCCCATTGAGAATCCCACAAGCTCATATATAAAAAGCAGTGAGGTGGGGTGACATGAGGTGAGGGCGATGTGGATAAATGGAGTCTACATAGATAAAGTGAGGGTGACATGTAAGTGTTAGGGGTGTGACAGGGTGCAGATGATGACTGAGGAGTGTGAGAGGGTGTGGCAAGGTGTAGATGACGACTGAGGAGTATCAGGGGGTGTGGCAGGGTGTATATGCCGACTTGAGGATGTTAGGGAGTGTGGCAGGGTGTACATGCCGACTTGAGGATGTCTAGGGGTGTGGCAGGGTGTACATGCCGACTTGAGGATATCAGGGGCTGTGGCAGGGTGTACATGCCGACTTGAGGATGTCTGGGGGTGTGACAGGGTGTACATGCCGACATGAGGATGTCTGGGGGTGTGGCAGGGTGCAGATGACGACTGAGGAGTGGCAGGGGGTGTGGCACATTGCAGATAACGACCACAGTATATGCTTTAGTTTTATGTTTTTATCTATAGTATTTATAGGAACCCATAAGCCTGGATTAAAACTATAAAGACCCCATAATCCAGTAGACACAATACTTTTTTTGGATCATTTAGATAAGACACAGGTTTTCAGAAGTATACTTCTTAAAAATATATTTCTGGAGCTATAGTTGACTATGCATCTACCTAGTAGAGAGGTGGTTGGTGAGTAAAGCCAAAGGAAGTATCCCAGATAGGAGTTCTGCCCCCCCCCCACCCCCCATGTGTCCTTTGCTACTCCAAAGCTAACAGTAAGTAAACATACTCCTGTACTAGGCCAAATTAGGTCAAGGGACAACAGCTAAAAGACCATCCAACTTTGGGCTCTTATTGTTGGGGAACAGCTTGACCTAGATGATATATGCATTTGTTTACATTCACTTATAGGGTTGGCAACAGCAGGATATATCTACCCATATCAAATATAGTCACATATTTATTTAGTTTGCTCTTTTGTACTTAATAACAAAGGAACATTGTCACCAACAATGTTAGTTAGCTTCATCTACTCTTAAAACTTCAATTAAATGAATATATTCGAAAGACCCCATAATAGAGTGTTAGAACAGATACAAGATCCCATAATCCAAGGGTAGAACCAAAAGGGGGTGTGGCAGGGTGTACATGCAGACTTGGGGACATCAGGGGGTGTGGTAGGGTGTACATGCCGAGTTGAGGATATCAGGGGCTGTAGCAGGGTGTACATGCCGAGTTGAGGAAGTCAGGGGGGTGTGGCAATGTGTATTTGCCAACCTGAGGATATCAGGGGGTATGATAGGGTGTACATGCCACCAGGACAATGTCAGGGGCGTGCTAAGGCACACATGGCGGCTTCAGCATTGTAGAGGGTATGGCATGGTGTATATGCCGACTTGAGGATGTCAGGAGTGTGGCAGGGTGTACATGCCGACTTGGGGACATCAGGAGGTTTGGTAGGGTGTACATGCCGACTTGGGGACATCAGGGGGTGTGGCAGGGTGTACATGCCGATTTGGGGACATCAGGGAGTGTGGCGTACATGCAGACTTGGGGACATTAGGGGGTATGGCAGGGTGTACATGCCGACTTGGGGACATCAGGAGGTGTGGCAGGGTGTACGTGCCGACTTGGGGACATCAGGGGGTGTGGCAGGGTGTACATGCCGACTTGGGGACATCAGGGGATGTGGCAGGGTGTACATGCCGATTCGGGGACATCAGGGGTTGTGGCAGGATGTACATGCTGACTTGGGGACATCAGGAGGTTTTGTAGGGTGTACATGCCGACTTGGGGATATCAGGGGGTGTGGCAAGGTGTACATGGCGGCTGGAGTATGTCATGGGGTGTGGAAGGATATATCCCAGTAAACAAAAACACGTTATATAACGTCAAAATAACGTTACTTGGAGGTGTGGAAAACGTTTGAAAAAAACGGATATATAACGTTATTTAACGCAAATTCGTTGACTCCAATTTACGTATATTAACGTTATAGAAAAACGTTTGAATTTACATCCTTATTATAACGTTATATTACGTTTTTCATAATGGATTTTGATCGCTAAATAACGTTATAAAAAGGTTATTTTACGTTATAAAATGGTGATTCATCACCTAGCTGAAACGAATCTGGGAAACTAATCAATGTTGAGAAAATACTGCACCTTATGAGACTCGAACCTGTGATAGTAGGCCTCATTTACCAGTGCTTAGACTACACAGCCATGAAGTCTCTTAATAGGTAGATGTCCCAATCTAAAGTCCTACGCCCTACAAAGTCAGCCACAGGGGAAGACCTATGTGAATCATATTAGAAAACATACTGGTTTATTCATTACATGTTATATTCAATCATATTATATTTTCCTATCCCCCCAGATGCAAGCGAAATAATATTCAAATGGAAGATGGAATGGATTTTATCACTGCCACCAATGCACTGTATACGCCTAGGAGGTTTTACAGCAAATACTACAGGTCCAAGGAGGTTTTCCATCACAAAACCCCCATGCAGTATCTACCACATCCTCAATGGAGTAGGGGTAACTGGTTCGTCTCTAACGCAGAAGAACCCGGGTTCAAACCCAAGTTAGGTCTGCTTCAGCATGGTTTTGACCATGGACATAAAATATCCATTTTTGGGGATACCTTTTCAAATAATAAAAATCTCTGTCTGACACTCAGCCATTGTGAGTAACTCGCCACTGCTTCATTTATGCATCATGCTGAACCTGCGGGTTGAGAAATTCCCTCCATAAACTATCTAGATATATGGTAGTGGTTCCTATCATTTGCGTGATAAAACATAGTCATATAAAAACGTTAAACAACGTTATATAACGTTGCGAATAGAAACGTTTTTGGTAAACTATATAACAGCGTTAAACAACGTACTACATTATAACGTAAAATAACGTTATACTTTATAACGTTTCAGAACGTTAAAAAACGTTCTTTGTTCACTGGGATATGCCTCTAGGACAATGTCATTGTGTGTGACAGAGTGTATATGCTGCCAGGACGATGTCAGGGGGTGTGGCAGGGTGTACATGCCAACTTGAGGATATCAGGGGGTGTGACAGGGTGTACATGCCGCCAGAAAAATGTCAGGAGGTGCTGCAGGGTGTACATGCCAACTTGAGGAGGTCAGGGGGTGTGGCAGGGTGTACATGCCGATTTGTGGACATCAGGGGGGGGGGGTGGCAGGGTGTACATGCCGAATTGAGTATGTCAGGGGGTGTGGCATGGTGTACATGCCGACTTGAGGAGGTCAGGGGGTGTGGCAGGGTGTACATGCCGACTTGAGGAGGTCAGGGGTAGTGGAAGGGTGAACATGCTGACTTGGGGACATCAGGGGGTGTGGTAGGGTGTACATGGCGGCTGGAGGATGTCATGGGGTGTGGAAGGATGTACATGCCAACTTGAGGATAATAATATCAGGGGGTGTGACAGGGTGTACATGCCGCCAGAAAAATGTCAGGGGGTGTTGCAGGGTGTACATGCCCACTTGAGGAGGCCAGGGGGTGATGCAGGGTAACATGCCGACTTGAGGAGGCCAGGGGTAGCGGCAGGGTGTACATGCCGACTTGAGGATGTTAGGGGGTGTGGCAGGGTGTACATGTCGACTTGAGGATGTCTTGGGGTGTGGCAGGGTGTATATGCCGACTTGAGGATGTCTTGGGGTGTGTGGCAGGGTGTATATGCCGACTTGAGGATGTCTTGGGGTGTGACAGGGTGTATATGCCGACTTGAGGATGTTAGGGGGTGTGGCAGGGTGTACATGCCGACTTGAGGATGTCTAGGGGTGTGGCAGGGTGTACATGCCGACTTGAGGATGTCTGGGGGTGTGGCAGGGTGTATATGCCGACTTGAGGATGTCTGGGGGTGTGGCAGGGTGCAGATGACGACTGAGGAGTGTCAGGGGGTGTGGCAGGGTGCAGATAACTACCACAGTATTATGCTTTAGTTTTATGTTTTTATTTATAGTATTTATAGGAACCCATAAGCCTGGATTAAGACCCCATAATCCAGTAGACACAATAATTCTTTTGGATTCTTTAGATAAGACACAGGTTTTCAGAAGTATACTTCTTAAAAATATATTTCTGGAGCCATAGTTGACTATGCATCTACCTAGTAGAGAGGTGGTTGGTGAGTAAAGCCAAAGGAAGTATCCCAGATAAGAGTTCTGCCCCCCCCCCCCCCCGATGTGTCCTTTACTACTCCAAAGCTAACACTAAGTAAACATACTCCTGTACTAGGCCAAATTAGGTCAAGGGACAGCAGCTAAAAGACCACCCAACTTTGGGCTCTTATTGTTGGGGAACAGCTTGACCTAGATAATATATATATATGCATTTGTTTTCATTTACTAATAGGGTTGGCAACAGCAGGATATATCTACCCATATCAAATATAGCCACATATTTATTTAGTTTGCTCTTTTGTACTTAATAACAAAGGAACATTGTCACCAACAATGTTAGTTAGCTTCATCTACTCTTAAAACTTCAATAAAATGAATATATATTGGAAAGACCCCATAATAGAGTGTTAGAACAGAGACAATACCCCATAATCCAAGGGTAGAACCAAAAGTAATGTCAACCATCACATTCTAGTGTGTTTCATCAATATGCATAGTCCGTGTTTTTATCTGGTTAGTTCATAATAGTGAATGTATCACCACATAATTCTGTAAAGTGTATTTTAAAAGAGACCCCCACAAAGTCATATGATACATATAGTTACACCTTTTGTGGGGTCCTGACAGAGGTCATAGTTCAAGGTCATTTGGGACCCCACAAGGGGATCCCACAATATCACATTTAAAAAAATTCATATTTCGAAATTCTTTTGTCAGATTCTGTTTCTATTAATTTAGAGGTATTCAAAAATGCAATTATTTTCTTCATATGTATATTAGTTCTATGGGATCCCACATCACTGGGTTACAGCTGAGACCTCACAAACCGGGTGATATCGGTATATATATATATATATATATATATATATATATATATATATACACATATATATATATATATATATTTATTTATTTATCTATCACAATTGGATAACAATTTCTAGGGGCAGCCCTCTTTTGCTAGGTAGGGTAAGAAAATGACTTTAAAACTTTGGCGCCGACTCGCCATAGCTGCATTGGTGCATCATGTATTGGTTTGGCCTCGGCAGGATGCATTCATGAATGCAGCACTGGCGAGTTACTCACCAGGGCTGCATTCACGCATCATGACAACAACAGTCATGATGCTGTCTTAAACCCTCGCCTCTGCTATATAAGGTCAAGAATACCAACATGCAATTCGCATCGAATTTTGCTGGAAGCACAGCGGGATTTTGGCAGTTAACCCCCCCCCTCCCCACACACACACACCCTATATATAAAGTTTATCCTTTAGTCCCCCACCACCCTTATACATAAGGCTGAGTACCTGCCCAAGCTCCATTCCGACTGTTGCTGTAGGGGGACTGACATTTGGGCCTTTATAGCACTAAGCTGTTCCCTGAGGGTTAATCTCCAACACCACCCACAACTCCCCTCCCCGTAACCCTGTAAGGGCCGCATACTTTAATCTACCAAGCTTCTTTAACGTTATAATGCCTGAATGTAGCCCTGGGGAGTACCCACCAGTACTGCGTTCATGCATTGTACCTACCCTGTGACCCTAAAGGGTTGATACACCCAGGGGTGAGCTCTTGGAATCGGCATGATGAATGAATGCAGCCCTGACGGCAGATGGTATAGCACATTATGACGACATATGGCATAGCGCATTAACCACCATGCTGACCTTAAAGGGTTAACCGCCAAATACCATTTTAAGGGTCACATGCTGTATTAATGCATTATAGCCATTTATCTTTATATGATGCCCCAGTACACCCATGGCAGCTAGCTCACCATTGCTGCATTCATATATTGGGGGCTGATACACTCCCGGAGGGTCCACATTATGCATGAATTCATGCGCCATGACGGCAAATGGTTTAATGAAAATTAAACCACCATGCTGTCCATAAAGGGTTAACCGCCAAACACCACTTACTTACTCAGTGGGGTGACCAGGCCGGCAGGAGGGGGCGGTCAGTGATCTGGGTGTGGGTGTTGTGGGCAGTGTACACCAGCAGCACCATTCTCCAGTGGAGAGGTAATCAAAACAAACCCTCAAACGGAATACCTCTGCCACAGGCCAGGTACGTCACAGAAGCAGTTCAGTCACACTTGACGACCTCTGGTACTAGGAAAGCCAACGACATGAGTGGTGCAGTGAATATCTAGGGTCAAGCTGGACTATTTTCTCGGGCAGACACACCTTTAAAAACGTTGTGCTGCAAAAATACCGTCTCTGACATCACATTTTATAATAGTAGATGGAAATACATGGGATACGGTGGAAAATAGTTATTAGGAGGAGACATTAATAAAGGTAAACATGAGTATGAATATGGACGAATTTGGTCGTAATCTGGTGCCTGGGGCAGAGAGTAATCACGTGTTAGTCTTTGTTGTGATTACCCGCTGCTCAAGGAGAATGCAGACCAGTAGTCAGGTGTTGAGTGTATTAATGAGGTACCACTCCCACTAACCTGTAGGGTGGTAGGGGCGGCACATTAACACCTGCACGCCAGGTTATAACTCACCTGGACTCTACAATGGATCCAGTGCTACAGGGACCTAACCCTATATCTCCCTATGTAGGGAGTCCTGAATGATACAGTTTATACTTGTAGTACCAGGTGACATTAACACCTGTACTCCAGGATATATAACTCACCTGGACTGGGGACTTCTATACTACCCTACAATGGCTCCAGTGCTACTGGGACCTTAGCCCATATCTCCTTTTGTAGGAAGGACTGGGTGATATAGATCTACTATATAGTGTTTATACTGGAAGTAACCAGTGATATTAGACTCCTGGATATCCTAAAACGACTGCATATCTGGCCTGTACACCTTGACTATTACTACTGGACATCTCTATAATGGATCCAGTACTTCAGGGACCTTACCCTATATCTCCCTATGTAGGGAGGACTGGATGATATAGATTTACTGAGTTTATACTTGAAGTACTGATTGATATTGTACTGCTGCAGACCAGTATTCCACAATATGTATCTCACCTGGACTGAGGTCTAACCACTGCATGGGACACCTGTACGATGGTCATATTACTCCTCCCTATGTTGGGAGTTCTGACTGATAGTCTATTTGCCAAGGGAGTGATATTATACTTCTGAAAATCTTGAACTCATGTACTCTACACCTGTAGGTGCCCTATATCTCCCTATGCAGGGAGTCTTGAGTGATTTAAATCTACTGTGTTTATACGTGCAGCACCTAATGATATTGTACTCCTGGAGATTCTAGAACCCATGTAGTAAACCACACATGTATACTTGTTCCACCACCACTGCAAACTTTTCAAGTGACTGCAGTCAGAGTCCTCACCTCACTCTATATCTCTCATTGAAGGAAGTCCTTACCGATATAGACAAATAGTTTACCCATACGCAGTGATAGTGTTATTTACTACTCCTGTAGATATTTGAACTCAAGTAGTATTACCACTGTACCATCAAGGACAACTCCAATGCCTCTAGGACTACTTCTTGGACAACTCACCTCAGCCAGTATCGCCCTATATTGGGATTACTAAGTGATATAGTACACTCCCATGTTCGGAGTCTTGAGTAACATGTTTTACTCATACGTCTGTAGGGAGTAGCAAGTAAGAAATTGTACTATCGGATATCCCAAAACTCCAAGATGGATTTCCAAACGATGCCTTTGCAGATCCGGGGCACCACGCCTGCCTTCGAGGAGCAGATGCAGCAATGGAGGTATACGTGGGTTAATAACTTTTATTGAAACATGAAATCGTTTAAAGAAAATGTCTATGTTATCAAATAGACATTTTTAAATCTACTCATTTAAGTTGAAAAACGTAGAAACAGTGAAAATATTGATATTATCAGTTAGACATTTTCAAAATCTAAATATCAGCTTTAGTATTGTGACACTATAATTGTGGTTTTGTCATTTGATATTTTATATACATGTTGAGGTATTCAGATGTTTTTCATGAGATACACTTCAGATATTGGGTAATATAACTCTCTGTGATAGATGATCTAATCAGGCAAATATATCATGGGTCCTCTCGCCCCTAATAATTATATGAAATATAAAAAAGAAATACAAAGCTCCACACTATATATGGGTACTGGGAAGTATTTCACTTGGCTCAGCCTCTCACACGTCACAGTGCTGAACTCATGGGAAAGAGTGCAGTCATACTTCATGATCATACTTCATGATGGTGGAACTAAAATGTATTATATGTGCCCTACTGGCTTGAATTGGGGCAGGGGTTCTCAAATAAGCACAGGTCTTGAATGACAGCAAACTCAATGAGGGTATTGGGACAAAAATTTAGGCAATTTTCGTGTCTTCAATAAGTGAAGGTCTTGTATAATCACAGGGCAATTAGTCCAATCTAAATGTATAAGCACAGGTGCACTTATTCAAGCCACTACGGTATTCCTGGCAATAAAAATGAACCGGGGGGGGGGCACTCGGTACATTTTGTATACACAGGAGGCGGCTGGCAAGGGTCTGTTTTCGCTAAAATCCCTCTAGCCAAGGGTCACTTTTTCGAATTTTCGCCAAAATTCAAGCAAAAATGGTCACTTTTGACCGAAATCCCTCCAACTGAGGGTCAATTTTCGGCAAAATTCTTTAAAGGCTCTAATCAAGAGGGGCGTTTCCGCGGAAATTTCGAAAACATAGGCCCTTTTTACCGAAATCCCTCTAGCCAAGGGTAAACGTTTGTCAGAGGCTCAGCCGCACACCGTGTCAAAATAAATTTGAGTACCCCCCCCCCCCCCCCGGAAAAGTGGCCAAAGTGTTAAGTCAGTATTCAGTAGCAGAGTTAAGTCTACCACTTGAGGTCTGGTTTGTTGTCCTTGCCTCCAGAGATTAACATGTGGGGCTATCACTCAGGGCTGGTGTAAGTGGGTGTCACACTGCCTCAGGGAGGAACACCGTGGTTTCCTATCACTGACTATGTACCCAGTGCACCATGAGTTTAGGGGATGCATGCAAACAAAGAGCAAATACTGATAAGAGAGTCCATTGTCTTTTTGCCTGTCCCCTGAAAGCCCTCGCAGACGATGATCTCCCATGGACACATAGGGCAAGACCTAATAATTTATCAGTTGAGTTTTGAAAAGAGCTCACAGAAAACCAATTATCATTTATTATTGTGTGTTTTATATGGAGTGTTTGAGGGAATTGGGACATAGCACTTCAGTGTGACATCAACACCCCTGAAACCGTCAAGGTTCCAAGCGATTCAAGAAGTTATGTGTTAGATAGACTACACCTGGACACGGTTCTTCCTAATACCCACTGCCCCACCAGGTCTAGACGAGGTGTCATACACCGAGTTGCTGACCAGTGGGCAGTGGGTATGTGGGAGAAGCCTGGCCAGGTGTAGTCTATCTGATTTAACCCTGGGTTATGTCAGTTTATAAGATATACCCAAGGTGCGATTCCTTTGTCTTAGGTGTCTAGTACCTCTAGATGGGTAAAATTTGACACAGGCGGCACGGTCCTTTAAAAATCGACAGACACGGCTAAAAAATGCTATTCAAACTATTAAAACTGACATGACAGTACAGGCCTTTCAAAGTTCAACATAGGCGACATAGGCTTTATAAAATTCGACATGGGCGACACAACCATTTTCAAAATCGACAGACAACGTTTTGAAAAATAAAAATCGACACACTCAGAAATGTGGGTACCCATATACAAACCCAGTTACTTTTACCTGTTTATCACTACCCACTTTTGGTAAGCTACCTATGCTACACTGAGTAAATTGTCAGTGTCTTGTAAGAGACCATTTACGAAGTACAAGCACTCTATCAGTATTAACATACTGATAGGTATGACTCCACTTGTTCCATGTACATGTAGTACTAGACATGTATGCGTCAGTGAGTTTACACAGATTAGATTGGCAAGGTGCAGGTCAGGTTTCAGTCTGATATATATCATGGTGCATTTAACCCTTAAACGGCAGCCTAGTGCTTTACTGTACAATCATCTTTTTGTCATCCTGATGCATGAATGCATCCCTGATGAGTAAGTCAGCTCCAAACACCCAACGGAAGCGGTAGCGGTGGGACGCAAAAATTGGGGGCGGTAACTGTCGAGGAGGGGGCAGTAAGTCAGTCTCAGTAAGATGTGAATGATAAAATGTATGGAGAACAATTAATATATATGTCTACTGTATTATTTGCATATATATGGGTATGAAGGTAGTAGTAAAGGGGTCCCTGAAATAGCAGGGGCGGTGATCTATCTGTAAGGGATCAGGGGGCGGTCCTCTGCAGTTTCGAGGACAGTGATTTGGGGGCTCCTGTTCTTAGGTGGGCAGTAGTTTGGCAGGCATAGAGTTAGTAGTGAGTATGCACTATCATGCTGTCCGTAAATGGTTGATATCTCACAGTGTAGGTCTCTATGTTATAACACTGGTGCCACCGTCTGATCCAAGTCGACATCTAATACAGCCTGGTGCCTACTATGTATGAACTGATCATGCCATTCATCATGCCATTATACTAGCTGGGTTTTCCCCAGTCATTCATAAAGAGCAGGTATTACCATTTTAAATATCATGGTGCTAATCCTTTAAAACAGCATACTGCCACACTGTGCTATACCAGCTGTAGTCCTGCATGGTCAGCATAATTCATGCACAATGCCAATCCTTCAGGAGCGTATCTGGCCCATAGGATCGGGTGTGATGTATGAATACACTCTTGATGAGTTACTCGCCAAGGTTGCATTCATGTATCATGACGACAAAGAAATAGTACAATGAAGAAATATGTGGCCCTTAAAGAGATTAGTAGCTTTGATAGTATAGAGTAATATTTGTCGATTTCGAGCCATTCATAGGGAACAGGTATACATAAGATGTTGTGGAAGTAAGGAGCTTTGGTGGTCTACAACCTATAGTGATTTATAATAATATTATATTATATTATTATATTATAATGTTTTCCGAGAATGAATTATATAGATTTCAATAACAGCTAAGTATTTTGTGTTTATAAAGTATTAGCAACTATATAGTTGAAATGTCATTTTGGCCTAGTATTGATTTGGCAGCATAAACTTATAAGCATGACAATGAACTCTCATCTTCCTATGCAAAACAGTTCTAAGATTAGTGCAATGGACATTAGTTTGAAATGCAATCCCTTTAGCTTAGAAACTGGATATTTAGTACCAGTGTTACATGAATCTCTAGATGAGCAGGCATGAAATATGTGTAGGGTATGTAATAGATAGACTATGGTTATGAGAGGCTAACTCAAAATAACCACTGTAAGTTGGCTGGCACCCTCATAGGGCGCCTGCCAGTCTACAGTAGTCATATTTTGAGTTAGCCTCGAATAACCATTGTCTATCTATTTTAAACCACAGCTGTAAGGTTATGTGAGTCTACACAGAAATAACCAAGGTGTGAACTCCTTTGTCTTAGCCCCCCGCTGTGGTTTAATGCTACATTAACACGGATCTAACTCACTCCTGTCATTGACCACCGATATTAATTGGTATTGTTTGTGTCAAAATAATTATACTGTTCAATTGCCTGCAATTGAGAAAGAAAAAGACTACTTCTTCAATGTGTTTAAGGTCTATTTGAACATCGTTACGTACTATGGAAGTCACCTTCTCTAATCTAGATATACAGTTCCCCTTAGTATACATGTATGTGTGTATAGCATGTGCCACTGTAAAGCTCTGACTACTGTTTACATATGCAGTGGTCATACCAGATGGTCCACGGTCAAAGTACAGAACCAATGTGGACCGCCGCCCCCCCCCCCCTCCGCCGCCCTCCCCAGACTTCCCCATTAGATTGTACATTGTACAGTAGGATAGTATTTAGAAATGGGAGTTTATTTCTTTTATGAAGTGTGGTCACCAACCTCTCTATATATCTTATATCATTGATATGGTGCAGTCACAAGTATCAGCTGATATGTTTAACGCTTTGAGAGCAGGACGATGTTGAATTGCCCTTTGTTTGCTTTCACCACGCACTGCATAAAAACTCCAATCTAAGCAGCTTTAAACTTTGCTTAAAGTTGATAAAACAAGGACATTAAGCATCTTTAAGGAACTTCAAGCAAACTTGTCAGCAAAAATTAAAGAACCAAAAGCCGGAATTTAATCAACCTTTAATCATGCTTAATTGCCTTCTTTCCGAGGGTCCAAAAGCAGATTAAAGTCTGAATTAAAGCATGCTTAAACCTGATTAAAGAAGGACATTGGGTTTGCTAAAAGTAGCTCAAATCTGATTAAAGAACGACTTGGTGTTTGCTTAAAGTAGCTCAAATCTGATTAAAGAAGAACTTGGTGTTTGCTTAAAGTAGCTCAAATCTGATTAAAGAAGGAATCTTCTAGTGCTGGGTTGTGGAGGCTGGGGCCGGGTTGTGGAGTCTGGGGCCGGGTTGTGGAGGCTCGGGCCGGGTTGTGGAGGCTGGGGCCGGGTTGTGGAGGCTGGGGCCGAGTTGTGGAGGCTTGGGCCGGGTTGTGGAGGCTGGGGCCGAGTTGTGGAGGCTTGGGCCGGGTTGTGGAGGCTGGGCAGTCAGGTAGACAGCTGGGCAGTCAGTTGGGCAGAGCTTCAGCAGGCAGGAGGTAGGTTGTAGCAGCAGGATGTGTATCCAGTAGCCCAGGCAGTAGTGAAGTGAGGAGCACCCCAGCAGCACTCCCCCATTATAAAGGGGGTGCTGTCACAGTCACGTGACCGTTGGGCATTGTACAAGAGAGGTTAAGAGAGGTTAAGAGAGAATAACCCAAGATGGACGGTAAAGACAAAGGAATCGGACCTTGGGTATATTGTATACACTGATATAACCGAGGGTTAAGTCAGATAGCCTATACCTGGACACGGTTCTTCAGCATACCCACTGCCCACTGGTCAGCAACTCGTCTCGACCTGGTGGGACAGTGGGTATATGGAAGAACCGTGTCCAGGTGTAGGCTATCTAACACGTAACTAGAATTAACCCACGGTGGACGGCTAAGACAAAGGCTTCGCACCTTGGTTATTTTGCATACCCGAGGGTTAAGTCAGATAGACTATACCCGGACCCAGTTCTCCCACATACACACTCAGTCCCCTGCCAACCAGTAAGAGAATTTACTTGAGCTGGGTAAAGTCACCTGACACCCAGAGCAGTCTGTGGTGACCAGGACACTGAGACAAGGAGAGGTACAGGGGCTCATAGGTAGGTTATATATCAGGTTGATGTAAGAGATGTGTAAGGTACGTTGCTGGTTGACCATAGACTGCACTGCACACTGGTCATCGACTCGGTGTATAACACCTCGTCTTGACCTCGTGTAGTCTCTCTAACACTTAACCTACGGTGGACGGCTAAGACAAAGGACCTTGGTTATTTTCACCTAACCGAAGGTTAAGTCAGATACCCCCCTCGGACCTGAGTTATGTAATATTAACAATGGTTGAGTGACTGGTGCCCTGTCATGGTTAATTGTACATATTCTCAGGTCCTTGTGGGGTATCTACTACACAACTACAGTCAACTGGCATGAGGCTGCCTGCAACCATAGCCATTGTCTATCTGCTTGAAACCTCCATTATTTTGTTTATGGTGACATCATGGTAAAACGACAGTTATTAACAACGTGCACATTCTGTCCAATTTTCCAAGTTGTCCAAATTATTAATAATTTCTTTAATCGCCTTTGTGTGCTTTCACTTTTAGTTTGGAGAACACATCTGTGTAATATTTAAGGAATGTCATGGCAGTTTCGTTTTACACAATGCCCTTGTCTTCTTTGCAAATTCAACCATAGTTTTCATTTCACTTTAACATTCCGGTTAAGGACTTGCACTGCCTGGTTCTTAAGTCTCACTTCGGGCATGCCAAAAACAACTTTACATGTTCAGAGGAAAGGGCCCCACAATAACACAAAATCCACATCATAACTAAACAGAAAAGATTAATAGGGTTGGCATATTTATTGCTAGCTGGGAGTAGGGTTGATCGATAAACAGAGAGGTTGTCTTAAAGGAAACGAGAAAAACTTTCTTAATGGCCAAGACTATTCCATCATCTTACTTGGAGATGAACTGTCAAAATCTGTACATCTATTGGAAAGTGGAAAAATATGTATTTCAGATATGATTCAAGACCCCCCCCCCCCCCCGCCCACCCCAAACACACACTTCCCAAGCAGTATACGTAGTAAATAGCTCGCCTGTATACGCTGTTAATATTTAATGTTGGTACACAGTAGAATCTTTTTACAGTGTAGGTATAAGGAGGAAATAACGGTGTTATACCTTCCGAATACAGGAACCTAGGTTTCAAACAGAACTAGAGTGGTGCAGGTATTTTTATTGTGCAGCTGATGGAAGGTAAAATAAAATCCCACTTTATACATCATTCCAGGGTCTGACTCATATAAGAGCCCTAGTAAGATCCAAATAATACAAGGCGATGACCCACATATCCAACATTTCGCATGTTTGTTGAACTCCTGAAAAGCCACAGTGAAAGCCGCCATTTTCTCATTAAATTCACTGAATTGCTATCAAATTGTCAGAGGCCAGTAACATTATTGTTTACCCTTCTGTACATGTTAGCATTGTTGACATATGAGAATATAATATCAGGGTGTAATAAATCATTTACACCACTGCAACTACTGTCAACAAGTGGACATGCATCGTAAAGCCCAGTAAAGCCTGACCATAAATCCCACACTTAGCTCCTTAATGGCAGCACAGTGTATTAATGCGCTATCCCATTGTCCTATGATTCCATGCAGCCCTGGCGAGTTACTCACCAGTGACACATTCATCCATCAAGTGAACCTTACAGGATTGATATACTACTTCTGAAGCTAGGGGGTGGCATGATGCCCGTTCATTACCCAAGAGTGCTGCACCGGTCAATCGTATACAGATATATAAATGTTGAGACCTCATGCCGTCTTTGAATGGTTAAGCCAGTATTATCCGGGTTTATCCAGTCTGTGCGGGTTTATTCATCCCAGCTGGAGCCCTCTGTAGCTAATACCTTGAACTCTACATGGTTGTTTACAGTCTCAGCAGTATATATAGTGCATAAGCTGTATATATTAGGGACCTTTGACACTGCTCCCCCATAATCATTTTGGTCATCTACAAATATGTTAGCCACAAGGACCACCCAAAAGGACCATCATAAAATAAACGAGTCAAAAGTTGTCTAACCCATCAGGTTACCGTCCCACAAATAGAATCTGGAGCTGGCAAATGTCAGGTTTTGGGCTGGCACATGCCGAGTTGGTCTTCTGTCTCCAGCTAGAAGACCCGCTTCCTTGTCACTTAGACAAGTTTTTGACTCCTTTATTTTATGACCGTCACTTTGAAGAGTCTGGAGATTGTGGATTGGATTTGACTCACATGCATGAGAAGCAATTGTGCATTTTGGGAGCCTAGGGGGACCACTCCAACCAATATGCTAGTTGACAACACATCACATCATATATTGGAATTAAATTAACAAAAATTATAAATTTGAGCCCCCTTTAGTTATCTTTGAGGCCACAGAACCTTCTGCTCCCAGTCTTCTCCATGTGGGAGAGGTAGGTTGGGAATTGTGTGTCTCATACGACAGGGTCTTGACAATTTCTTGGGGGGGGGGGACATATTCAGGCCCCTCCCCCTCCTCTGTGAATGGGGGAGGGGAGTACCGGGTCCCTCTGCCCACCGCGCTTTTCCTACACCACTTCGACTCCAAACGTTTGAACCCAATGTTATGGATGTGCATTGTGTTGACAGCTGTTGGTGGTAGATATCATGTAGATCATGTAGATGGCATATCTGATACTGCCATGGCTAATGTTCCATATCTGGTTCTGACAAGGAGATTAAGTGATATAGCCAGTAAGGTTCTAATACCAGGAACTATATATAGCTACTGTACTGTTGGATGTTTAAGGTTCTTGTATTGACTATATGGGTGTGTACTGTTGGTGTATACCCATGCCCAATTAAACCCTTTAAGGTGGCTCGATCTGTAGGTGTAAAAGTAGGTAGATTCTCATCAATTTTTGCCATCAGACCATTTTAGCATAAACTTTCCAAAGAAGCTGAGAAAATAGATCCCAGGTTGTTTTCTAGTATATTCAAGCCTTAAGTTGATGTCTCATGTGATAGAAGTACAGTGTTTGGCCAGATATTTACATAAAAAGTAATGAAAAGGAGCTAAATGTCTAATTAACCCATGGGTGACACCTAAGACAAAGGAGTCGCACCTTGGATATATCGTATACACTGACATAACCGAGGGTTAAATCAGATAGACTACACCTGGCCAGGCTTCTCCCACATACCCACTGCCCACTGGGCAGCCACTCGGTGTATGACACCTCATCTAGACCTGGTGGGGCAGTGGGTATATGGAAGAACCGTGTCCAGGTGTCGTCTATCTAACACATCACTTTTACGGTGTGTAGGCTTTAATGTTTTCTATTTAGAAAATCTATTTTGAACATATGGTCCTGGGCATATCTTTATGGTTTATGTCCGTTGAAATGATAAAGTTGAAAAAAATAGAAATATACCGAGGGGCACTTATGTATGACTTCTAAATGGGAACTGCCACCACATACTCCTTAGCACAGTAGTAGAATACAGGCCGTCATATGCAAAGGTTGATGGTTCTCTCCCTGGTCAGGCAGCATTTGGGCTATTTTATGAGAAGTTGATATTACTTGTTCCAATATGAGACAAAGGTCTCCTGGTGATCTCTGGTCAAACTAGAGAATGTATCTGCGCAGAAAACTGTGCAGTAAACGGAAATGGCATCAAATCGACCCACCTTAAACACTTACTACCTTTAAAGTATAGGGCTGAGTACCTGTCCCCCGTACCTTCATCCCCATTTTCCATCCAAGGGAAGGCTTTGGTAACTATAACCTTGGACTTGAATTTTGCTGGGTTTGGGCAACCCAAGCCGCTAGCTTGGAACCAGCGAGCCGGAACCAGAATGTGTGATGGCAGTGCTGCCATCATACTTCTGATTCCAGTTCTGGTTCCTGTCCGCTGGTTCCAAGCTAACCAGAAGGACTGAGCAGAATTCAATTTCAAGTTGGTATTCCCTCAGAAAAGTGAGAGTCATTGTCGCCAAAACTACTCTCATCTGAGAGTCAGGCAGTGCCTGACCCTGAGGTGAGGGTAGTTTTAGCGACAATGACTCTCACTTTTCTGTGTGTGTAGTGATGTTTGTAAGTGTCATTCTGTACCAGAATGGCCCTTTGGACAACTATACTGTCTCTGTCTGTCTCTGTCTCTCCCTGCCTTCCTCATTCTCGCTTAACCCTCTCAACCTCACCTCCTCTCCCTCTCCTCTCTTTCTCTAACACTGACTCCCCCTAGCTCTCCTTCTGTTACTCTATAGATCCCACGTTCCCCGATACCATAGACCTATATTGTCATACCCTAATATATACAAGTGTGTTGCAAGAAGATGCATTTAAAGAGTAACAAACTTTTTATCAACACGCTTCTGAGATCAACACACTTTTGGCAAGTGTGTAGTGTGTTACAAAAAGGTATGTTAAATGTAGATGCAGAAAAGTGTGTTAACTTAACACACTTTTCTTAGAATGCAGTACTAAAAGTGTTTTAACATGGTGGCGGAATGTGTGTATGTGTGTACACATGTAACACTACCTGTACAATGTTGACTCTGTCCAGTAACACCTTTGACTAGGTACTCCCAAGCATAGAGTCACACAAACTCTGTGCTTAGTGATGTCCAAACACTAAACAGCACCATTTTCAAGGGGCCTTGCTAATGGGAAGTGGAGGGAAATGGACCTGTGAGCATGTTACATTATGTTTTGTATGTTTTATCCACTTATACCAAAGGTGTCAATCACAAATATGATTTCATGGACAGAGTATTAGGGGTTTCAGATGAATGGCATATTATTCATTAGGGAAATGGGCAAATATCATGGTTTCAAGTAGTTTCACCTTTTATAAAAGCTCAGTAATAAGTGGTTATTTGGTGGCTTCCTTTATCAGACTTAGCAACCTGCCTGTAAAATTGGGCATTCCACCATTTGAAGCATATTGGGGACTGAAGGGACGTTTTATTTTCAGAATTGAGGAGTTAATACTTTTTAAGGGACTAGAGCATGGTTAAATTATTTAATTCATAGATTGTATTGGGATGACGGATAATTCATAGATTGTCTAGATTAGAAAAAAATGAGGATGATCTAATATGCAATCTGTGGCAGAGTAGTCTCTGCACACTTTGGTCCGCCAGGTCCAGGCATCACTCTCCAACATATGTTTGGTGCAGTCTCGAATCCAACTGCATAGATTAACATATAATTATCTACTGTAGACAAAGATGGCTGTATCCGTACAGCGAGAGACAAACAACTTCGACGTCATCTTGTTGTGCCATTTCTCACAATAGATTGAAAAGAAAAATGCTCGACATGTTGGCAAGGCACAATAGGAAGGCCAATGCCATCTGTCCTGAATATTTCTCTGTCTCAGAACTTAGTCCAGGCACTAACCACCAGATGGCAGTACAGCTTGACAGGGACTGCTATAAGTGTACTCTCAATTATATTGAATCAGTTATGAATTTACACACCAGGGGGCGCCATTGTTCTGGCTCTACAGGCTGAGACCAGTGCCAAGCATTGAAGCCTGGCAGATTTCCATTTATAAATATTCCAAGCATATATTCGTGGATCCAAATTACCGTTTTTTGATCGTGCTACTTTTATCAAATTCTTCCAAACCATGCAGAGTACAATAAAATACTGCTAGATACATCTCTAGATTATGTGGAGTATCAAGATTGTTGGTAATGCGCAACATGTTTATTGGAATCTATGAGAATATCTTTATTCAAAAGAGGTAAACTATTGTATAATGTGCATAAAAGCATAACGTGCCAATACCAAGAAGTATATTGGCTGATCCAATATAGCAAACTGCTGCCGAAGACTCACCCACCAAAGACCTGATAATGTGATATAATAGACTTGACTACCCTAAAACCTCGCGTATAAGCCACGGCTTGTACGCAAATCAGATCGCCAGTTCGGCTTATAGGATCGGCACAGAGTCAGGGTGCGGCTTATACGCGAGTTTTTGCTCCTATAGTACAGTATAAAAGTCACCAGAATCAGATGGCTGGTGCGGCTTATATGATTGGCCCAAAGTCGGGGTGCGGCTTATACGCAAGTTAGGCTTATACGCGAGGTTTTACGGTACTCCTTAATGGGTATAAGTTATGTGTATAAGGTCCGGTCACTAATTAGCGCTACCACTAGACAAGCCACTGGTCCCCAGTCTCGGCTGGTCAGTTGTGAATTCAGATTAACCCTTTAAGGGCCACATATCACTTTAATATATTTAGCTCTTTGAGGTTAGGATACATGAATGTAGCTTCTGCGAATAATGCTAAGAGAGTGATAGTTTTTAACACCTTTTTTTATCCTCCCCCTTAAGGCCGACCACCGGCGTAGGCATGGGCCCTTTGAAGCATAGTAACAACGAGCAGGGTTGTTGTCTCAAAACAGGTTTTTTGTTTGATCCCCCCCCCATCTCAAGAGGGGTCTAAATTGTTTACACCCCAGTTGTTAAAAAATAATCATTCTCTAAGTGCTGCTTCAACACATTATGATAAACTGAGCTGAAAAACCTGGGGCTGCATGCATTTTCCAATGATCAGCTAGCATGACTGAGGTTAATTGAGGGTGCTGCATTGGCACATTAGGCCAAATTAAAAAAAAAATGTTTCCAGTAACTCGAACAGGTCTAGCAAAATAGTGCCGGGTCCCCCTCTTTTTAAAATCCTGTTTAAATTTTTGCCACTTTCTGTTTTTTACAGTTTGTAAATCAAACAATAATTTTTTAGAGCGAAACCCTTAAATCCAGCCCTAAACATGAAATTTAAGAAGAAAAAGAAACGACCTGCCGGGCCTGCTCAGTCAGACTTTGTTACCAACACCAAATCCTTTTTATATGTTGGCCTTATAACAACAAATGAACATAGTACTTTGGGGAATCCTTCAGTTCTTGAAAGGAACAAAGAGGTCTCTCCTGATATGACCTGCCTTCCCTCATCTACCAGCATCCAATTGAAAACATTAGAAACCTCTATAAAGCCATGAGAGTGCCTGGGATTTCTGAATATTAGACGAATCCTTTAGGTGTACCGTAGTTTGGGGTCACATGAACCCCATTTCTGTTGGTTATGGTTTGGCCGTATTTACACCGTAGTAAAAGGCCGGATTCACTCCATCTGAGCTGGTTTGATGGCTAAAGGGTATTAGACTAGAGCACTAAGCTGCCCTTTAAGGATGAGCATGGTATGCACTGTAAAATCACCTTAAAGTCCCAAATCTCAGTATCCCTCCAGCGACAGTCAGAGTGGAGCCGAGACAGGTACTCAGCCCTATTTATAAGGGCGCTGGGGGTTTACGTGAGAGCCGATAAGGCCCTGGCTTTATCTGAATAAAGTGGGCTGCCACCTGACAGATGAACAGAATAGGCTGGTACAGATTGTACACACCAGATGGCAGCACCAGCTTAGTCATACCTTACGGCAGACCTCCATAAAGAGGTGTTCTGTCCTAATGAAATGACATTTGCTAAATATGGTGTAAGGCCACTTTACCAGAACTGGTCATTGGTCGGCAATATTTTTTTATGAATACTTCAAATTGAAAATTTACTTTAACTTGCAATTAAACCAACTTGACTTGAATATGGAAATTCAACTCCACCCATCTACTGCATGTCAACTGTCAAATCAAGTTGACCAACTCTTGACTGCTATCTCTCAACACTACATGAAACCAAACATTTCTAAGTGGAAAGTGAAAACTCCAACTTCAGTTCACTCCATACGATACAATCAAGTGCCAATCGAGTGCCAATCAAGTCTCAATCAATACACTTGATTGACACTTGGTTGTCAAACAGAGTGGTTAGCGTTTGTCCCCAAAGCCATTTGCACCACAGACCAGAGTGTGAGGTTTTCGGCAAGAAATGACTAGCATAGGCCCCCTTGGTCATTGTTAGATATAGCCCTAGCTGGCCCTTAAACCTTGCCTAGGACTGGCATCCCAATGTGTCCTTGTAGGTGTGTGCAAGACTTAATTTATCCTAGATCTTGTTTTCAGTTACTGCATGTAGAACCAATGTACCTTGTGGTAAGGCCTAGACATCTTGTGAACAGCCATATTT
Source organism: Harmothoe impar (assembly GCA_947462335.1). Classification (NCBI taxonomy): domain Eukaryota; kingdom Metazoa; phylum Annelida; class Polychaeta; order Phyllodocida; family Polynoidae; genus Harmothoe; species Harmothoe impar. The sequence continues at coordinate 69,747,221 of OX381712.1, read as the reverse complement.
TGAGTTCTCTAATGTGGCTGTCAATGGCAAGGATAGGTACCAGCCTAATAACTATTGACTCCTATGTCAAGCCAAGCTGTCAATGTCAATGCCAATTCCCATACTATGCACATACAGGACCTATACTAGAAGTTGAATGGGTCCAGGGTGGCTCTTGAAATCACTCAAGCCCGCCCAAAGACAAACTGTGAAGTCCAACATAATTACCTTCCCCCACCCAACACACATGCACCAACCCTGAAATAATATTTTACAGTCTTTAAAGGAAGGCCATCACAAGTCCTCCTTGTGCCCCCCTCCTCCTCCCTGTGCCTCCCTGTGCCCTCTCCTCCTCCTGCCTCTGCCCTCTCCTCCTCCTGCCTCTGCCCTCTCCTCCTCCTGCCTCTGCCTTCTCCTCCTGCCTCTGCCCTCTACTCCTCCTCCCTCCTTTCTCTGCCCTCTCCTCCTCCCTCTGCCCTCTCCTCCTCCCTCTGTCCTCTCCTCCTTCCTCTACCCCCTCCTACTACCCCATCTACCCCTCTCCCCCCCACTCTACCCCATTTTCCTCCTTCCTGTTACCTCCTCCTCCCTCTGCCCCCTCCTACTACCCCATCTTTCCCCTCCCCCCCCTCTACCCCATTTTCCTCCTTCCTGTTACCTTCTCCTCCCTCTGCCCTCCCTCTGCCTTCCCTCCTTCTGCCCCCTCCTCCTCCCTCTGACTGCCAAGATGGCTGCCGAAAACTCAAGATTGTCTGATTTCCTTGTGTGATACATGGATAATAGGGTTTTATGGGGTGTAGAAACCATTTTCAGGCTCACAATTTCAATTCGGGAAATTTCCAAGATGGCAGCCAAGATGGCCACCAAAAACTCAAGATTGTCTGATTTCCTTGTGTGATACATGGATAGTAGGGTTTTCTGGGGTGTAGAAACCATTTTCAGGCTCAGATTTTCAATCCGAGAAATTTCCAAGATGGCTGCCAAGATGGCCACCAAAAACTTAAGATTGTCTGATTTCCTTGTATGACACATGTATAATAGGGTTTTCTGGGGTGTAGAATCTATTTGTAGGCTCCGATTTTTGATCCAATTAATTTTCAAGATGGCTGCCAAGATGGTATTTGCATAGGCATCAATGGAGTGCATCGCCACCAATGGAATTGCATTGGTACCTATTTGATTCCATTGGCACATATTGGGTTCTATTGTTATACCAGCTGCAGTAAAACCAATAGAAATAAAAAAGATTTAGCTAAGTGCATGTAATTCACTGACCATGCAGTGTTGCTGCAAACCATCAAACGTGAATTGCATAAGAACCCCAGAAACACCAAAAATTATAAATCTATGCCCCCTCGTTTTCTCACCTGTAGTTCATAACAATCCTATAAAACCCAAAGCCACTACGGCTTTGCCGTAAAATCCTTGAATTTGTCCCCTTGTTGTTAATGGCAGGCCACATGTAGAAGTACATTAGCATGGGGTAACAGAATTATGTAGAGGTCATATTCAGGGCTAGTATCGACTTTTCTCCTCTTGATAAAGTTAATGATCATTGAGTACCGAACTTAGACTTAGAGACTTCTACTTAGTCTGGTCTTCAGACCTGAATAATCTTATTACCTTCCATAATCCAATCAACCATATGTACAATAGCAGTTAAGACAGCGAGTTAAGCCTTTCAGGAAAACATGATGCTAGAATATGACATTTATGTTTATTGGTGCATCAATGGAGCCATGGAGAGTAACTCACCAAGGCAAGTAACACGCCAGGGCTGCACTGGTGCATCATGCCAACCCTCCAGAAGTGTCTCAACCCTGTAAGGTCACCATGATGCTTGAATGCAGCACTGGCGAGTTATTCACCAGGGCTGCATTCATGCATCATGACGACCAAGGCATGATACATTGATACATTATGCCGTCCTAAAAGTGGAAGGCATAATGCAAAAATGCATGATTAGGGTATAAATTGGTTAAATATAAGTAATTCTATGTGTAAATCTCAAGATAAAAGGTCAAAGATAGCTAAGAATTTTAGCACAATACATAGGACAATGGTCGTCATAAACACACATAACCAATAATGGTATAATCTCTGTTACATATTGCAGAGCAAAGCTTATTAGCATGAATAAATGATCCCATTTATTTCACAAAATAAACACAATTATAGACCTGACTAAGTCTATATCAACCCTTTAAGCACCAGATGATGCCTCAAATGTCATGTTCATCGGCCGTCGTGATGCGCCAATGCAGAACCGGCGAGTAACTTCCCGGCGCTTCATTTCTGCAACATGCTGGTCAACTTGCATTAAGTGTATCAGCAGGGTCATAATGATGCATTCATGAATGCACAACTAGTAAGTTAATATTAGCACTATACTCCGAAGCATTATGCTGCTTTCAAAGGGTTAAACAGGGAAGTAGGGGGAGTGCCAATCTAAGGCCAAAAAAAAAGGTTTGTTTCAGGTAACATTGGCAGAAAATGTCTGGTTGGTAGGTCGGATATTTTTTTTTTTACTTGTTTTTTTGACATGAAAATACCAGCCGGCCGGTCCAAAGACCCGAAAGTTGACCAAAAAATGGTAAAGATATGGAAATTTCTTCAAAATTGCATAAAAAAACGTAGGGTCGGCCCTATTTTGATAGGGTCGGTCGGGTGACCTAAAACAAACCTCTTTTTTTTTTGGCCCAAGCCAGGTGCCATATTGCCCCCCCCCCCACCGCCTTCCACCACCACTGCACCTGTATACCCAGTGGTGCTCCACACAATAGACTGAGCTCTTTAGTACCTGGCTGTGCCGTAGTGTGGCACCACAGTGGTAATTGTACAACAGCTGTGGTACAAAGGTATGGGGCCCCTGTACCATAACACTGCCCTGGAGGCAATACCTTAACAGCACCCTGCTACCCCTCCCACTACCCAGAAGGTGCAACTAGGGGCCTGTCATACATGGTCCAGGACCTATGTGGTGTATGAGGACTAGCAGGAACGGCGGCCATCTTGGATTACCATATCTGGGGAATCCCCCATGGAAGTAACCTAATTTCAGCTGGTTCCTGTAATTTTTGTGGTTCCCACAATATAGGTTGGTTTCCTTGAAAGCCATATGTGGATAAGGGGATTCCCAAACTGACAACAGCCAATCAGAATAAGGCAATTCAAACCACTCAGCCAATCAAACCCTGCATCTCTGGAAACTCTCGGGACCCTTACCACTATTTTGAGGACTGAGTCAGGCGGGACTAGAGATGGAAATCAGCATTTATAACCACATTGTGGACATAACAGGACATTAAAGGCTAGTTAAAGGCTAGTCAAGGCCTAGTTAAAGCCTGACTTAGAGCCTAACCACAGCCAGACTAGGCCCCCTGTTGTGCCTCTATAACGGTGTATAGTAGAGCTACAGTGGGGACAGGATTATCACATCTATATGGCTGTGATATAACAGCACAGGATGAGTAGTGTGCAGGATTAGGGCAGAGATTATCCCAGATTATCGTACACCTCTCTAATCCCCCAGATAGCATTCTACAGCAAAAGTGGCGCCACCTGAGCCGATTACCTCTCTGTATGTATACGGCCATCTTTAGCGGACACCGGATAACGTGTGATAATTTACGCAACCTGGTTTCAGGCGAGACCAAGAATGTGTTAGGAGAGTAATGTCTCTGCTGGAGACTTAGTCCCCTCAGAGAGGGGTTCCTCAATCTATTTCCGGACCAGAATGATGTTGAAGGTGTAATATATAGGGCCCCACTGTGTACAGGAGGTATTGGGGATGTAATGCCTCCACACCTCATGTTAATGCATATATAGGTCTCATGTCATATAATACAAGTGCAAGCAGTTAAGGTACCACCTTAAACATAATGGGCATTAACACATCACTTGCACTCAGCATAGGACGTTACATTCTTGCACGAGAGATGGTGTCATGCACCTGAGGATTCACTCTCTATAGGGATACAACCATTTACATGTAACTGGATCTGAGTTTGAGAATTAGAGAGATTTTGACCGACCAGAATTCCTACGTTGATTGAGGGTTTATTAAGAAGTAGGAAGATGAGCTATGTCATCTGATGCACAAGGTGATCCAACAAAGTCCTTGGCAGTCTCAATTTTCTAGTTCCTTATATGTCTTATGTCATGTATTATGAGAACAAGTAGTTAAGGTACCACTTTAGCCATAATGGGCATTAACAGATCGCTCGCACTGGGCACAGGTTGTTACATTCTGTTGTGAGGGATGGCGTCACCTGAAGATTTTATCTCTGGACGGACGCAATGAGCCATCGGTTGACATCTGATTCTTTATGCAACTGGGTTTGACTTTGAGATGGAGGGATTTACGTTGATCACTATCTCAGATTGAGGATGTTATTAAGGAGTAGGCAGATGAGCTATGTCATTTGATGTCACAGCGCGATTCGATAAAATCCTGGACAACCTCAATTTTCTATTGCCATTTTGTGCTACTAGGTCTGCAATAGGATTGGACAAATTCATATGCACATTACTTGACCAACACTGGTAGTGCATATTAAATGATAAGGCAGAAACGCACAGATAATCTAAAGGGCCCGGCCCTTAGTCTGTAGTGGCTATCCCTGGTTGGTCATAGGGACATTGGTCAGACATGACCAAGTGCTATTCAAGAATGGCAGAGGCGAAATAAAATATGACTTATTCAAAAGGATTTATGCTAAAATGAAAGACTAAGTCGAGTTGGTTAGTACTGACCAACTTGACAATACCAACTAACCTAGGTTGGTCATATAGGGAGCCACACTGGGAGACTAACTTGGTTAGGCATTATAGTGTCTGAGAGATCGGTCGTATATGGAGCCAAACAATATCAGTCTATGCTGAGAGCTAACCATTATGATCTGGAATTTAATTAAATCCCTCAATCTAGATTGTGATCTTGTTTGCGAGTAGACTCTTAGCCGATGTTGCAGGACTCATTGAGCACGATTTAAAGATGTTCTGCCCCTAGTCTAGATAACGTCAGGATACTACACTGATGATATGGCATATGATTCAGATCTCTTGGAGTAATTTGGCTCAGAAGTTATCGGAGGATTTTACTTGATTCTAAAAGAGCAATGCCATGATCAATTGCTGATTTTATAACAGTACACACTGGCTTCAAGTAGTCTTAACTTGGCTACTAGCTCCACAGAGGCTCATAGGAGACTGAGATGATTGATACTAACATGTTACAGGAATGCTGACAGGATATCAAGAAGGTATTTGTAGGATATGTAGAAGAGGATGAATAGGACAACAGCAGGAGGACAAGTTAGGATAATATCATGACTCTGTAATTGTCTAGTGTGTGCGGCCACTAAATGCTTGGTTTGGGAGAATTAAACACCAAGATATCATTTATGACACAATTATTACACCAGTGACATGAGTAGTGACTCGATTGTTAAATGCAACTGTGGAAAAAGTAAAATATGAACATGGACATACAGTACATACTGGTTTCAAGCAGTCTGAACTAGCTAGCTACTAGCTCGGGACATCCTCATTGAAGACTAAGATGATTGATACTAATATGTTCCAGGAATGTTGGCATGATATTAGTAGGGTATGGTATAATATGCAGAAGAGGATGAGTAGGACAACAGCAGGAGGATTAGTTAGGAAAATATCATGACTATTGTCTAGTGTGTGCGGCCATTGAATTTTGTCAGATGTAGGAGGCGCAACACCGAGATATTATATACAACATTAATTTTATACCAGTGACATAAGTAGTGACTCCATTGTTAAATGCAACTGTGGAAAAAGTAAAATATGAACTTGGACAGATGTCAGACCTCATGCACTTTGTGAGAGATCCTGTTGAGTGACATAATGTGGGCGGAGTATTATGAACTACCCCTCCCTGTGACATCCGTCCTTCGCCCAGGACCCTCCTCTGTCCGCTCCATCCATTCCGACAATGTGGTCTCCTCCAGAAAGTCAAGAACTCGTGACCCCGGGGCTGAACTGTTTAACCAGAATGTTTCCAAAGGCCTGCCCCGAAATGCTGCCAATTTTACATCACATGAGAGACAGGCAATTAGTTCTGAGCGAGTTTTGCCCGCTCAGACGCCTGGTGGCTCCCTTCCCCTTAGCTCCTCCCTACCCTCCTTCCAGCCTGCGACATTACATCATGGCTCCACCTCCTACCATGCTGGCCACGCCCCCTTCCAGTCAGGCCACGCCCCCTCTCATGCTAACCACGCCCCCTTCCAGACTGGCCCGGCCCACTTACATACATATTGTAAGGGCTCCTCCTTTAGCCGTTCCCACTCAGATTTCAGACCCAGCTCTTCTTATAAACAACCTAGAAGGCAAGAGCATCTCTTTAGCAATGACCCTACATGTGATATGTCGGATGATACTGCTAAAAACATCGACATTAGTCTTGGTCCAAGTTTTCTTCCAACCAAAACAAGCCCCTCCTCCGTTTCCCATGGCCCCGCCCACCCCTCCTCTAACCACGCCCCCTCTGCCAATGGCCACGTCCACCCCTCCCCTAGCCACGCCCCCTCTGCCAATGGCCACGCCCACCCCTCCTCTAACCACGCCCCCTCTGCCAACGGCCAAGCCCACCCCTCCCCTAGCAACGCCCCTTCTGCCAATGACCCTGTATACCGCTCTGCCAGCCAGGCCCCCTCTTCTGATGGCCATGCCCACACATCCCCTAACCATTCCTCCTCGACCAATGGCCCCACCCACCGCTCTAATAACCACGCCCCCTCTGAACATGGCCCTGCCCACCCCTCTGATAGCCACGCCCCCTCCCCCAATGACCACACCTCTTCAACATCATCACTCTCCAATCGCAGTAGCCGTCCCCAGCTGATGTCCATCTACCGTCTCTCCAAACACAGGTCTCCGGGGGCCGACACGAGGATGGAGGCAAACCGGGAGTGGGTTCGGTCTCAACTGGCGCGCATGACAGCCATTCCAACACCTGCCGCCAGGGGGGCAACTTCCTCTAATATCACCCACGATGCAGCAGGCCTCACTGTAGATACGGTAAGGGCGCTGATGACTCAGCTTTTTTATGCTTTAACTTTATAAGGACCACATTTGGTCAATTCTCACAAAATGGGTCCTTACACAATGAACTATGTATGGATCATCTCGGTGTGACCTCATTTCACGAGAATTAACCTGCCAGTGCTGCATATCATACCTGATGTGAGGAATTCAAACACTTCCTTAAGGTCGGCATGATGCACCACGTGGTCCTTAAATGGTTAACTCTACTACGGTGTAAACTTTGTCATATGAGTTGTTCTTTTCAGTTACGTGTTGTGTTACTATTGCAGAATCCATTTGATACGAACTGAAATTACCATACATTTGTTCGTTCTTTCTATCCCATTTCAGCAAGACCTTGAGTGAAGCAAGGGCTGCACTCTAAGAGCTATGTGTTGCGGGAACATACATAAGGGGTTACACTCAAATTTGCAACACTCTTTTGCGATCAGTACACTTTTGGAAAAGAGTATGTAGTGTGTTACACCAAAATGTGTGTTAAAAGTGGCTGCAGAAAGGCGTGTTGATAAGTGTGTAAATGTAACACACTGTTCTTAGAGTGTGGTACTTTACTCAAGTAAAATATAAAGCCTCCAACCTACTTATATTATAGGGTGGGAGTCATTCATCATTTGGTGTCTGTGAGCTGTGTAATGCTTTAATACAGCTGAATCTAAATGTATTAGCTCTTTGATACACCACCAGGCTATGCATAAAAACTGATTCGACGATATCCTGATAACTTATCATTCAATGAGAACATCGCTCCATAATAACGTGCCATTATCAATCTATAATGTCTGCAGTATTTATCGATATGCACCGATCAATCCCTGTATCTGAGGCCCGGTCTAAGGGACTGTTCTGAACTCATATGTGATATATGGTATTATATAGGTTGAACCCTAGACCAAAGAAATAATAGGTGAACGATTCAGAGATCGCAATATGGACTCGCGGATTGTAGGGCTGACTACCAGTCTTGCAAATCTACTAAGAATAGGTTAGAACTACCTAGATTCACTTTCCAAAAAGATACGCCCAAAATTGGAGGCGTGGGGGGAAATGCTAGGTATGAGAGTACAACAAAATAATAGGTGTATGATTTAGGGCTCACAATGTTGAATTAGGCTGCAGATTTGACGTCCAGACTACCAACAACTGATAATAGGTCAAAATTACTTAGTCCCCCCCCATCAAAACGCCCAGAATTGCTAGTTATGAAGGTCCAACCTGCTTTGTACACTGGAAAAGTAAACTTGTCTCCAGACTCGTCTAAGTGATGGTTCATAAAATAAACAAGTCAAAAATTGTCTAACTTATTAGGTTACCATCCAACAAATAGAATCTGAAGCTGGCAAATGTCGGGTTTTGGGCTGGCATATGCCAAGTGCGTCTTCTATCTCCAGCTAGAAGACCCACTTCCTTGTCACTTAGACAAGTTTTTGACTTGTTTATTTTGTGACCGTCACTTCGATGAGTCTGGAGACAAGTTAATTTTTTGAGTGTAGCAAGGCCTGGACCTGTCTTTTGCCAACAGCTGACTAGTATTAGGTACAACAGTTGACGAATCCATGCCGGGATTATTAAGTGTAGCATTTAACAACGCTGTGGGGAGAGGTTGGGTCCCCGCCAAGTAACTTAATGTTATACCTGTTATGCCTGTTTTAATCGATGTTATAAAGTGCACTTCATGGAACTAGAAGAAATCCTTAAATCCCAAAAGGTAATCTTTTGACAACTAATTTGCTGTACAAGTACGAGTACATGTGATTAAATGCATTCAACGTTGCTATATCCGAACCCCAAAGGATGCAGAATTAATTAACATTGTCTCCGATAGAAAACTAGTTGTAGCATCTCCACTTGCCTATAGAACAACTCACATACACTGATATTCGTAGGCTCCCTATACGCCCAACCTCTCAGTCACAAGTGCCTAGCCTAGTTAGTCTTTTTTTGGCTCCCTATACGACCAACCTAGATTAGTTATTATTGTCAGGTTGGTCAGTACTGACCAACCCACCTTAGTCTTTTTATTTCCAGGGGGAGCCACTAAGTGGTCATGACAGGTGGCCCCAACTAGTGGTATACAATTAAAACACACCAATGATAAACCTAGGTTAGCCACTACTGACTGACCCCTCGGTCATTTTTGAATATAACTTTGCCATTATGACTAACACTCATTTGACCAACCTAAGATAGTCTGTACTGACTAACCCTTTCAATCTATGGATTTTCAGTGTAGTTCAGACCAAGGACATGGTATTTTTGCGAGAGGTCATAGTTCAAAGAGGGGTTGGTGGGTTTTCCTCTTCTTTGGCAGGGGGTGAGGCAAAATACCTTTAGGCCCATTCAGGGTTTGAAAAGTCCACTGCAGTTGTAAAAAAAACAGACGTACAAAGGATCTTAGTGTAGAATTGTGTAAAGCAAGGCAACTTGGGCTTCGCCCTCGTGTTGCCCACCAGCAAGCTGTCGTTAATTCTATATACCTTTTCATAACCATAGTCTATCTATTACTAAGATAGGACATGATCAAGCAATCCCTTTGTTTAAAAAATGACCAGTCCCTTTCTGCGTGAGCACGTGTACATAGTCAATTACCTTGAATATGATAGATTATATATTATGTACACTCAACATACCATAATTAAGTGCCTTCACAGGCAGAAGGGTTGATTTAATACGATACACTTGATTAGATTATCAGGGGTCAGCAAGTGTGACTACATTATGTACCAGACTATTATTGGTTTAGGGAAGTGGTATTACATTTATGGTTAAATCCTACCATCTCGAAATCGTATATAAACTCCTTTGAGACTTATCATGGGTCATTGATAACACATAATCAATGCTAAATCCAATTATGGAAGTGATTGACCAAGGCTTCTTGATACTGCAGCTTTCCACAGAATGGGCATCTTTACATTGAAAATGACAGAGGTCTTACCTAATGTCATGACATTTGTCAGGAATGGTTTATGGAATCCTCACCAGACTTAGTCATAGTTTGGGGACTGGGGGATAAAAGTAGGGGGGGTGGTTAGCGCAAAAAAATTGCGGAATGCAGCCTAAAAGATGATACTCATCATGAGAAACAAGAATATGACCTTCATTTTTGATTTTGAAAACTTTAACCCCCCCGTACGCCCCCTCCGAAGATAAAAAGTTCAAAAATATTTAATTAAATCAATAAAAAAATTCCCCAAGGGTGTGCATCCTTTGAAATGCACATCAAATCACTTTGAGGTGAAATATAAAAATATTGTGCACCAAAATGAGCTATTTTGAAGTTTCTGAAAAATTCAAGATGGCCGCCATTGGCGAAAACTACCGTTTTTTTATGTAATTATAGCTATATTTGGTTTTGCACTCATGAAATCTATATGAAAGCACTTGGATATATAGTATAATAAAATATTGCATCAAATTTAGCCATTTTGAAGTTTCTGAAAAATTCAAAATGGCCGCCATTGGCAAAAAAAGATCACTTTATTGATGAAATAATACCCATATTTGGTCCACCACCCATGGAACCCACATAATGACACCTCAACATGGATTGTAAAGATAAAATACATAATTTTGAGCTTTTCTAGCAACATCATAGGCTCATAGGCTCATAGGCTCAACACAGCGTTTGAGTGCAGCTTTTACGTGAGTTTATGGTCCGATAGCGTAGTACAAAAGTCACCATAATCAGATGGCCAGTGCGGCTTATAGGATCGACACAAGGACAGGATTTATTATGTGTAAGGCTATGGGACCCTGTGTACTACACTATGAGCAAAGCCTTGTTTCTAGGAGTATTAACCAACAATTCCTTGAAATGACGATGCCAGTGGTTATTTCAGATATTTGCCTTATTTTTCAACTGTGAAATCATCCTAATTGGAAGGAGAATCATATATATAAGCAATCTAGTATTTCAAGATATCTCCCAATCACTTTTTTAAAGTAATATACCAAGTAAATATATTACTTGCAGTAAACATGGAGAGGATATCGCTCTATTCTCACAAAAATGCAAATGTGACTATTATGTCAAATTTGTGACAGAAAAAAAAGTACCCCACCATTAGTACCAAATTGTAATCTTGTATAATGTGGAAAAGAAAAACTTTGGTCCCATAAATATAGCAGTTTAGAAAACTGGATTTTAAACTATATTTTGTATCTTTATTCTTTACTTATGTAGTTGGTCGAGTACTACGAGTGTAACGCATGAGAATCAAACACCGGACAAGGTAAATTAGACTTTAATATACGGCGACTTTATTAAAAAGGGTAACTCTGGAGTATTATAATGACAAGTATAACCATCAGCTATACAGGGATCAGATCAGATCACTATAATACAGTGGGGCAACCCTACAGCATAGAGTTAAGCCCAGAGCACAGGGTGGTCTTGTCACGACAGTCCCAAACCTGACTGGCTTCCAATGGGGAAGCAGTCACCTTATATACAGGCCTGTGGGGGTCACCTGACCACACCACCAGAGCCACCTGGTGTAGATGATTATGTAACTTGTTATGAAACCGTCACGGTCACTGCACATAGAATAGGTATACAAATAACGTAGCAGTCTGCGCTGCCGGTTACACTACCCCCCTTTAGAATGTAGGTAGGGTTGGAATTATAATAATAATACCTCTTAGATACATTATATACCACGTATATCTATTTAGCAACAAGTAACATTTTTACTCATAGTTAAAACAGGCATACATACATGAACATACAAGTTAACATGCACATAACAGTTTATATCAACAATATAGTCTTTGTAAAAACCATAGTCCCGTAGGCACATGATATAGAAACTGTCCAACTGATAGTCCTTGACTAGTATCAGTTACTAAAACAAGGCACCAATAACCACTTTGGAAACTCAACACATCACCTACTACGTTCAGCAATGGTGCGAATCCGTGTGGAGTTAGTGTCCTTATATATAAATAATGGAACTATAGTAGTTCCCACTTCCTCTGGCGAAGAATAGTTTATATATAAAATCCATAAATGCAGATCCTAAATAAGGTGGGATAAATCGTCATCCTTATTAGGGTTGGTACTCCAGTACCTAGCAGTTCATGGTGGTAGAGATGAATAGAGTCCTACACTGGTATAGTGTAATATCATCTCTTGTGAAATAAAGTATAAAAAGGCAGGTCCATGCCTCCATATATAATTATATCACAGGAAGGCGATCCTTAAAAGTTCATAGGTCAATAACAAATGACCACAGGATCGGTAGCCCCGGCCAGCGTTAGAGTAGTTGATGACCGACGGTTGTGGCCTAGGGTAGCCACGGTAGTACCATCGGTTTGCTTCCTTCAGGAGTCGGTAGCGACTCCACTGTCGGTTTGCGTCTCTCCGGTCTGGGGCGGGTAGCGATGTCGGTTTAGTTTTACCTCCGAGGAGCGGAACAGTGCTCCCCAGAGGGCCTGATAAGGCACGACTTTAGGTGTCTAGAGGGACACCACCAGCCGGCTTTTCCACCTTATCAGGGCTTTTCTCCGGTGAGACAGGTGCAGCGCAAACTACACTAGTCACCACCTGAGAGGAGAGGCCATCCCCTGCTGCCACCGAGGAAGTACTCGGGGTAGCAGGGGTCACAGATACCCCTCCACCAGCCTCTAGGCCGTATGCTGCCCAAAAATGCAAAGGGAGCATCGTACCGAGGAGGCTGAGCCAACAGTATCGGGGTGGTCAGTAATGATGGCGGCCTTGGTGGCAGCCCCAAAACTGTCCTGAGGTCTGGAAAACCAGCCCTCTCCCAATCTGTTAGCTTTAGCCCGAACTTCCCAAACAACCTGGCGTCACAAGTACTCCGTCAGGACTCGAGCTGGGTGATCGTTGCCTTATCAAAGGCGTGATCTTGATCCAGATTCTGCTCACTCTCGGCAAGCAGTCTGGCACGTTCAGCCGTCCGTACCACACCCTGTCGAATGGCCTCCACTCCCAACAACCAGAGGTTGCTGAAGTAGTACCTTCCTACTTGGGTGCCTTGATACCAAAGCAGTCTACTTGAGTTGACTGCCAACTTTTCTCTGAAGAGCTCAAAGCCATCGGCCAAGAGATCAGAGAAAGCAGCATCAAATCGAGGCATGTCTCCAGGCTACAAGGGTAACACCCGAGCCCTTCAGCATCCCCGTGGTCGGACACAGAGGCACCATCCTCAACCACCTGTGGAGGTGATGAGTGAGCCTCCTGCTGTGGAGGGCCAGAAGGCTGGGTTGACGCCCCAGTCGACTGCTGGTCATCACCCTGGTTGTCATCAACAACCAGGTGAGACCTCCTCCTGTGTGGTATTTGACGATATATTCGTCGCATCCCACACATACTCTTTGTGGCAGCGCCACAGGGAAATACGGTGATAGTGTACCAGCGTTGGAGGATATGATACAGCAGCATGCTTCTCAGCGATATGTGATCAAAGCTAATCCCTTACTTAGAATTAGCCGGCGAAGCCAGTCACCCGCCCCGAACATGTGCTTTTCTACCTCCAACGGATAACCAACACCGGATAGCCCTCTGCTTCTCGTTGTGTTTTGGTGATCGTGTACCGGGAACGGAGACCACCGCCCCAGTACTCAATAGTCCAGGGAAATATAATCAAGCCAACAGCTATTTGTCGTCAACAAGGTAAGAAAAAAACGTTTACACATTCTTTTCTCGCTCTCGAACACGTGCGCTCCTCCGTAGACCTTCTGTCGGTAAGTCTAGCGGTTGCGGTACCGGTGGTACCGAACTACTATGTTTACCGGCGTCTACGGTCAGCCCCTTGCGCGTAGCCGGCCTTTTTTTACGAGGCCTACCACGCTTGGGCTTGGTAACACACGGCTGTGGTTCAATAGGTATTTTCCTCGGACGACCCCGTCGTCGTGCCACTGTTGGTACTGTTGGTTCAACCGTCGGTTTTACCTTAGGTACCGTCGGTGGCACAGGGTCGGTCGGCGCTTTCACTGGACCAGTGTCAGCGCCTAGGGCATCATTGTCGTCATCTACATATGGCACCCCATACCAAGGTCTGAGTCTTGCCACATGTGATTTGGTCAATGTTCCCTTTTTCAAACGGATCACCACAGTAGTTTCACTAACCACCATAGTTACCGTATGCGGTCCATCCCAAGAGTACAGGGTCTTGACTTTGGAATTAGGTGTGCTAAATCTCGCGACCTTATCCCCCACCTTGAATTGGCGGAGCTTAAGGCCCGTGTCATAGCCCACCTTCTGCAAACTAGCAGATTTTTCCAAGTTGTCCCTCACTACTCCATAGGACTCGCGTAATGATTGTCGAAGTGACTCAACAAACATTACTGTGCAGGGTTGCTCGAGCTGGTGTCCCTGCACGCCATAGACCATGTCACTTGGCATGACTATGTCTTCACCCATTACGAGCATATTAGGCGTACAGCCCGTCGACGCATGTTCGGTAGCATTGTAAGCATGGGAGATATAGCGAGCGTGCTCATCCCAATCATCCCGGTGCTCATTAACCATTGTCGTGAGACATTGGATCAACGTCCGATTGAAACGTTCCACCATACCGTCCGACTGGGGTCGATAGGGGTTCGTATGCGTCTTGCAGATGTGTATTTTACTACACAGTTCTGCCCACAGTCGAGATTCAAACTCGCGACCCTGGTCGGAGTGAAGCATTAAAGGACCTCCCCACGTGAGGATCCAATTCTCGAAAAGTGCTTCAGCGCAGGTAACAGCTGTATGATTTACCAACGGATATACTTGGACATACTTGGTATAGTAGTCCTGTACCACCATCATACAGGTATTCCCACGGGGGGTCGTGTTGAAACCACTAATGATATCAACAGCGATCCGGGCAAACCGAACACCGAATAGCTCTTGACTTAGAGGTAGTTTACCGATACCAGGCCCAGGCTTTGATAAACAGCATTGGGGACATTGCTTCACCCAACGCCGTATGTCCAAAGTCATACCAGGCCAGTAATATCTACTCTTAATCTTTGCCTCAGTTCGTTGTCTGCCAAAGTGTGCTGAAGTTCGGTGGCCATGACAGTAATTGAGCAACTGTAGTCTGAGTGACAAAGGCACTACAGACTGAGCTGTTCTCTTCCTGCCAGGTTGCACCCTCCAGCGGCACAATACACTGTTCCGTATAAAAAGATTATCCCACTGCGCTAACAGTTGTCTAACTTCTTTACATTCCAGCGAAAGTGCGGGGCGAACAGGCTTGGACAGGCCCAACAACTTCAAGGAGTACACCCTCGAAATAGCCGGATCCGCAAGCTGCTCATCCTTCAAGTGATTCAACGTCCAGTTAGGAACTTTCGCACCCACAGACGCAATCACTGCATTGTGAGACCCACAGTCTCGGCAGTCTACACGGTGACAGTTCCGGATAGGATAGCGGGACAGGCTGTCCGCATTCACATGATCTACTCCACTCCTGTGTATGATATGCTCATTCGTCATGCCAAACTCAGAGAGGTGGTTCAACCATCTACCCATCATCCCCTCAGCGTCCTTGAAGTTAAGGAGCCACTGCAGAGATGAATGATCCGTCCGTACGAGATAATTCCCACCATATAGGAAATGTCTGTACTTTTTTGTGTAAACCACCACTGCCAAGAGTTCACGCTTGGTTGTGCAGTAGTTACGTTGTGTTTTGCTTAAACTGTTGGACGAAAATGCCAGCGGCACTTCTCGCCCATCCTGGATCTGCGACAAGGCAGCACCAATACTTGTATTAGAAGCATCAGTGTCCAAGATGAACTTACCAACAGGTGCAGGGTAGTGCAAAACAGGTGTTTCTAAGAAGAGTCTCTTTAACTCACTGAAAGACTGTTCTGCGGCTGGAGACCAGACTATCTTAGCCTTAGCCTTCTTCTCTCCAATCATCAGCTCTTGTAAGGGAGCTGCGACTCTCGAGAATCCAGGTATAAAATCTCTGTAGTATGAACAAAACCCGATGAAAGAGCGTATCTCCTTCGTGTCCATCGGACGAGGCCAGTTCTGTACCACTTCGATCTTATGAGGATCAGCCATGATGCCATGTTCAGAAACAATTCTACCTAGGTATTCAACTGATTTCCTAAAAAGCTTGCACTTTGAAGGTTTCAATTTCAGACCGTATGATAAGATGCGTTTCAGCACAGCTTGGAGGTTCTGTAGAGTTTCCTCCACAGAACCCCCGAAGACGATGATGTCGTCCAAGTAAACTAGGCACTTTTTCCAAAGTAAACCCCGTAACATGGTTTCCATCATTGCCTCAAAGGTTGCCGGGGCATTGCATAGCCCAAATGGCATGACGTTGAACTCAAATAGTCCCATATGGGTAGAAAATGCAGTTTTTTCTCGGTCCCGGGGGTCCATGCCGATCTGCCAATAACCAGATTGTAAATCTAGTGTACAGAACCATTTCGCCCCACCCAGAGATTCCACACATTCATCTATCCGAGGTAGAGGATATGCATTCTTCCTAGTGAGTCCGTTCAACTTCCTATAGTCGATGCAAAATCGACAGGAACCATCCTTCTTGGTGACCATCACCACAGGACTTGACCATGGACTCTCGCTAGGTTGAATCACATCTTCATCCAACATCTTTTCTACCTCAGCCTCCATAGCACTTTTTTTAGCCATGGGTAACCGACGGTAGGGAATTCTACTGGGAAGCGCGTCCCCAGTATCAACCCGGTGTTGTACCGTGTCGGTACGCCCTAGAGGATCTCCTGGTTGCGCAAAAGCGTCAGAGAATTCTGACAGCTCATGCGCCACCATTTCGCTCTCCAGGGTATCTAGGTGTGACTCACACAACAGGGATCTTAGATGTTTCGGTAGGCTGGAGTTTGCTAGGGCATCCTCATGGGCAGGATGTCCAGCAACCAGACCTACGTCCACAAAATCCGTAGTCAGCGAATCAACACCATATGCTCGCGTAGTGTTACCAATAGGTGTCCCCTTTCGTAGAGTGACTTCTCTACTACTCGAGTTACAGATTGGTATCACCCCCCAACGAGCGTTGGCCAGGTAAGTATGATAGCCAGCAAGACCTAGCTCGGCGAGCTTTTGATCTTCTGGTTCAAACATTCCCGGCCGTTTGGCCTGCACTCCCACGCAGCTGACTAGGACATCTGAAACATGTCCCGGTGCTAGCTTTGTGTCCTGTGCCACTGACGCCACAGAAGAACCATTCCTTAAAACGCACTGTACAGATTGTTTATAAGGATGTTTAATCTGAAGTCGGCCTGTTGCGGTGTTCATTGTCACTCCGTAAAGAGCAGCAAAGTCCATCCCCAGGATGCCATCATCAGTGATGTCGGTGATGGTTGGACATATCCAGTATGTCTTGCCATCCACCAACATAGGTTTTACAGTTCTGCCATAAGTCTGCATACTTTCTCCCGTAGCAGTCCGAGCCTTTACTCCTAGTAGCGGAGCATCGGGCTGGTTGCAAAGACGGGCCATGAATTTACGATCAACCAGGGTGTGAGATGCACCCGTGTCGACCAAAAATTCACCACGCGTCCCGGAAATAACCAGACTCAGGTACCAACGTTGTCCCCGTAAAGGAACACACTCAGAGGTCAGCATCGGCCTGTCCCCTCCATCCATAGCAACCCCTTTTGTCAGGAGGTAATCCCAACATGGGTCGCTCGGGGAGTCTTGAATCGCACTGCTCTGGGCAATCGATTCTAACCAAGACTCCTCTAAGCCAGCGACTACAGAATCCTTAGGATTCCGTTTGTCCTTGCCAGCCCCGCCTTGCCAGACGCTTACAGGTTGATCAGACCCTTCTGCCTCTGCGCGGCCTTGGTTCATGGAAGTGTTAACACCGTCTACTAAACCCTTACAGGCATGGCTAACTGTGGGGGCGCCATCCTCGCCAAAAGGATGGGCCCCATTCAGTTTTCCGTCTCCTTTTCGGTTTTAGCAGCAACAGGTTCAGGGGCTTTGCATTCGCTAGCCCAATGACCCATCTCCTGACAGCGTCGACATGGTTGAGGTTTTGTGTCCTTCTTCTTTCTCTTTCTCCTTCCAGAGTCAGAAGTGGACGCGGAGCTCTTTTCCAAGTGCTTCCGCAACAAACCCTCAATCAGTTTTTCCATGTCCCTTTCAGACGTCACTGCCGCCACCTCCTTAGAGGCGGGCTGTTTTTCCTTTGGTGGCTTTGTAGCAGCCTCCGTCACCTGAGCTCCTTTCGGGGCTACAGATGGGGATGCCGCCACACCGCCACTTGGAAAAACAGCCTGTTTGGTTTCATACACATCTGCATGGTCAAACAGGTCAGCCAGAGACAAGTCCGGCTGCCATTTTTCCCGCAGATATGCTTGGAGATCAGTGTCCCTGACCCCATTGACAAACCTGGAGGTTAACTCCTGGATGACAGTGGGTGTGTCGGGTCTACATCCCTGATAACACTCGGATATCAGTTCCTGTAAAGCAAATCCGTAGGATCTCAGATGCTCGTCCTTGCGTTGTACACGCTTGAGCAACTGAGTCCTTGGGTCATGCTCACCAATCTTACCAATCGCCCATTCAGCAGTCTCCTCAAGTGAGCTCAATGTCTTGACCTTCACTTGCTCAAATGCCAAAAGGGCTGGTTCACCTGGCCCGTTGCAGAGTGCTTGCTTCAGAGCAACCAGCGCTTGCTGATTGTTCCAGCGATTGCTCTCCACAATAGCCTTGAACCGAACTTTGTACTTTCTCCAGGGTGGCGACCCTGTGAAAGGCGGAATATCGATGGCCTTTTGACGGGCTGCATCTGGATGTTTGGTCTCCCCAAAGTTGAAAGGAGCATACCGTTCATCCAAATCATCGATGTCCCGCGGGACGATGTCTGTCCCCAGCTTCTCTATGGCCGGGTTCCTGTCGTACTTAGCCCGCTGGACAGGGGTTAAACCCTGTCTAGCTCTGGGCTTCGGTACTGGAACCGAGACCAAGGTCTGCTGCTGGTTCAACATCGTTGAACCAGTAGATGGGTGGGTGTACCCTGGAGGTATTGCTGAACCCCCAAAGGCGCCACCACAGACCGGAGTCTGTAAGTAGCTTGCCCCCATCTGAGGTGTCATACTAGGGACCGTAGTATGTACTACCGTCGGGACACCAGAAGGTGTCACCGATGTGTACAAATTAGGTGTAGTTACGACCGGTGGTACCACAGGAGTTGGTGGCGGTACCTGTTCTGACTTCTTTTGTAGCTCAAGGTTGGTTTGCCTTAAGCTTTCGAGGTCCCGCCTGGCTAACTGGAGCTGCGTGCTCAAATCCTTTCCCAAGGTATTCAAGCTTGCCACCTCACATTCACCAGACACCCTCTGTCGCAAAAGTTTATCAACCTCAGCCTTCTGAGAAGCCATCTCCTCTTGGAGTTCCAGAAGGAACCTTTTCTTCTCATCAACCTCCCTAAGGAATAAATTCCTAGTTTGTTTGATGGAAGTAAGTTCCCTCCGGGCCTCTTCGAGGTCCTGCAGTTCAGGCTTCTTTGTCCCGATCCCCATGTCAGCCAGTAGAGTTGTATCCAACGGTAAGCTGGATGGTTCCTCTACGGCGGGCAAGTTCACAGTTACAGGAGCCTTTCCCGCCACGTCAGTTTTTCCCGACGGTCTGCCCCTAACCACACCCCCGGGTGTGGTAGTGGCACCATCAGAAAAGACCGACGTGTTTGGATCCAATGAAGGATCCGCTACCGTCGGTGTGGAACCGACGGGAGCGGGGCCGAGAGAACGCGTCTCTCTGCCCGGTATTTTCTGACCCTCGGGGCAGAAAATGTTCGTGGAAAGGGAGTCCAACGATCTCCTGGGGCTGATATCAAAGGGTCCTGGGACCGGAGATTGCTCTCCGTCCTCACCTCGGGTAAAAGCCTCCACAATAGGATCACCTATTGCTTCTTGGGAGAGGTCGTCACCGGGCACCTCCAAGGCTGCCCGGCTCTCCCCCCTATTTGATTTGCCCGTGAAGAACCGAACATTTTGTACGGCCTCCTCACGTTCCTCAGCAGGGGTTTTAGTCCTGCCGCTGAACGAGCTGACAATATCGTATAGGTAATCCATACACTATAAGCCTATTTAATACCTTATCACGGTCGGTTCGATCAAATGGTCACGGCACCAATGTAGTTGGTCGAGTACTACGAGTGTAACGCATGAGAATCAAACACCGGACAAGGTAAATTAGACTTTAATATACGGCGACTTTATTAAAAAGGGTAACTCTGGAGTATTATAATGACAAGTATAACCATCAGCTATACAGGGATCAGATCAGATCACTATAATACAGTGGGGCAACCCTACAGCATAGAGTTAAGCCCAGAGCACAGGGTGGTCTTGTCACGACAGTCCCAAACCTGACTGGCTTCCAATGGGGAAGCAGTCACCTTATATACAGGCCTGTGGGGGTCACCTGACCACACCACCAGAGCCACCTGGTGTAGATGATTATGTAACTTGTTATGAAACCGTCACGGTCACTGCACATAGAATAGGTATACAAATAACGTAGCAGTCTGCGCTGCCGGTTACACTTACATACCAAAACCCATTAATATGGCTGGCAGGACAAAGCTAAGTCAATTAATAAGACATAGAGGGATTTGTATTCAATGGGATTCACAGCAAACAAATTAAAAAACTTCACTCTGTTTGAAGAGTGACACATTTTGTTTACTGGATATGAGGTCACAGATAGACAGGCTGCTTTCTGATTGGTTAAGCCCAGAAGTAACCATGGTACGAAATACTTGTGGAGACCCAATCCTGGGTCATTCAAGTTGTCGCGCAAGTTGGAGACAGAAGTATTTTCCATTTTCTCCTGATTCAATGGGATTACCTAACAGGCAGAGAAGTAGGGCATCCCAAAAATGAACCTGCCTTTAGCATTTACAAATTGAGGGCTGGAAGGAGTGGGGGGAATGTGCCATGAAGAGAAATGACCCCAGCTTCATTAGCCTTTCCAGGTTCATATCTTGGCCTTTGCTTCGACCTGTAAGTCTTGGATCCTTATGAGACATGTACACTCCTTACCAGATGCCATCAATCCTCTCATATAGTGCACTTGCCCCTTACATTACTCTTAAATCCTAGTGCTATCCATTGCATTTTTGATGTAAAAAGGCTTGGGCTGCACCCTACAGTTTTGTGGATAGTGCATTGCCTGCTCCTCCCAAAACTATTTCAGAATAACCCTATGATGGATCCAATGAAATTGGTCAAATTCAATGCCAACCCCCAGACTTATTTGATGTCTACCTTATTGTATAGACACTGTTTGGATATTTATAACATTGTTTGTACACAATAAGCAGCCCAATTAAAACCTGATGCTTCAGCGAAAGACATGTATTGTCATATCATGCAATTGATCTTTCCTGAAAGCATTTGGGGTAAAAAGTTCTATCATAATTTGACCGAGTCTGTAATGCCCGTCTACACTTGGGTAGTACAGCTGATCTCTCCTTTATGATGCATTGCCTTCAGTCATTATACTCTGAGCAATTTTAGAGTAAACAGCATGAAGTACAGTCTGCTTGGATACACTTTTTGTATATTGCATCTGTTTTTCCTGCTAGAAAAGTTCTAGATTCTCAAATAATCTTCTCAATATAGATAATACAATATGATCCAGCATTAAGTCCCAGGAACCAATAACTCTTCTACATCCTACCTGACTTCTCAATTGGTACTTCAGTAAATGTATTTAAATACCTTCCTCTAACCAACACCCTGACTTTTAAGGGCATTCTATAACCCATTCTGGGGATATAATCAGCATATAATGAATGGATTATATGTGAGAATTCATGGTATTCTGATTTTGCATCAGTCCTATAGTGCTATATATCACTGACTCTCCTGGGTTGGAGTACCTATATGTATACCCCTATACAGCTAATATGGGTAGGGTGGTGGGTACTGATGGCTGCCATCTTGAAATTTTCAGGCACTTCAAAGTACCTATTTTCTCTTTGGATTCTATGTGAAAGTGTTTATAAATAGTTTCTTATAAGGTATACCACTTAGGAATATGAAATCTAGAAGGATGACAAATTGCATGTGCTTTTTCAATCTATGGCAACCATCTTGAAATGTTTGAGTTCAAAATAGCTGACTTTGGGGAAGTATGTCATTATATTCCTCATCCAGATGCCTTTATTTGGGTTTCGTGTGTGGTAGACCAAATATGGATAAAACAACAATGAAAAACAATGTTATTTTTCAAATGGCGGCCATCTTGGATTTTTTCAGAACTTCAAAATAGCTGACTTTGATGCAGTATTTTATTATATTACATATCCAAGTGCTTTCATATAGATTTCATGAGTGCAAAACCAAATATAGCTATAATTACATCGAAAAACGGTAGTTTTCGCCAATGGCGGCCATCTTGAATTTTTCAGAAACTTCAAAATAGCTCATTTTGGTGCACTATATTTTTGTATTTCACCTCAAAGTGATTTGATGTGTATTTCAAAGGATGCACACCCTTGGGGAATTTTTTAATTGATTTAATTAAATATTTTCGAACTTTTTATCTTCGGAGGGGGCGTACGGGGGGGTTAAAGTTTTCAAAATCAAAAATGAAGGTCATATTCTTGTTTCTCATGATGAGTATCATCTTTTAGGCTGCATTCCGGATTCCTATCCTCATTTTGAAAAAATAACCACCCCCCCTAATAAAAGTGCACAACCCCTTTTGAGGGCAAACGAATTTCACCTGTTTTAAGGGGGGGGGGGACTTTGTGTTACTGTGCTTTTCAACCTACCATGAGTTGAAAAAAAGAAAACATGTGGAGTCTAGACCGAGAATGCGTCAGGCAAGTGACACCTCTGCTAATAACTTGACCCTGTCGGAGAGTTCCTGAGTTGATCTCTGCTTCGGAATGTAGCTATTGGCCAAAGTATTACCTCACCAGGATTCCCGCAGGTGACGCCACTGAGCCAAATCTATGTACTCTGAGGCAGAGGCCGACTGAGGAGTATACTCTCTGATAAATTAAAGCCATCGGTCAACTCTCTTCAAACAGAATCCAACAAAGCAAAGTTGCATGGATGCCAAGCCACATGCAATGCGTTTTAGGGTTATTTGTTTTTCGTCAATCGTTCTGATCAGTTGCTAGATGAGAGAGGTCGAAATTCTAGGAGAATTGTGCTGTAATTATGTAGTATCGCCCCCCCCCCCCCCCCCCACTGCCTAAAAACAGAAATGCAAAATACAATCTTCTTCCACCATTTCATTCTATTTCAATAGCCACTTCCTCGGTTAGAACCAGCCAAATTTGCTGCTTGTAAGCAAAGTTCCTTATAACCAATATTAAGTAAAGCGATATCAGACAATTGAGACCACAGAGATTTGCTCCTTATAACATGAGCTTCCTTATATCAGTCCTCCTCATAACGAGATGCCACTGTAGTACTGAGTGTGAAATTAATCATAGATCTCTATGCAGTTCCTCTATGCCCACTACACACATACCATACTAGATAAAATCAGGAAAAGTAGGTGATACTTGCCACTTGATTATTATCTCCATTATTGACTTCTTATCTGTCTTGGAGTCTAGGAACTAATCAGTCTGTGTTGGTTTTACCTCCTGTGGCAGGCAAACATTGGTGTTGGGTTTAATAGACAGGTGGCGCTACTGTGCTGATGCAGCCATCTAAGACCCTCTCGGTCATCCGACCTGGCAGCTCCAACTTTAGGCGTGTAGCTGGATGCATTATCAACCAATGAGATGATTTCCCTGTATTCACTGCAGAATTCTTAGGATGCATTATGTAACAGCTTGTACCCGTGTGACCACTGTTATGAGTGCTTATTCCGCCAGTACTGGCTTAAGTAATGAACGCTCCAGCCTGACCCCTATACATAGCTATAACTATAATACACAATGTATGATATATAATAGGAGGACAGCATCATTAGGGTCGTTTTTTATTGTAGTTATTATCGATCTTGAAGGATACAATCTTAGCTCTAACCTTTAACATAGTGTATATAGTTACGTATGGTTGGGGCCGCCAGGTCTTGATAATGGGTCAATTAGTAGACTGAATATATGGTACTATGGAGTGATGCTGCAAATCGACTCGAAAATGTACATTGTTGTCTTAAATGCACATGAATTAAATGCAAAGGGGGTAAGAGAAGACAAATGAAGTGTGACATTTGCGATTTTCTTGAAAGTGTCCCAATGTGCCAGATTCCCTATTCCCCGTTGGAAGAGCATAGCAACTCTTTTATGAGTATATATATATATATATATATATATATATATATATATATATATATATATATATATATATATATATATATATATATATACTCATCCCAGTAACAATTATTTATATCAAGCGAGTTAATGAATGGTTTATTTTCAACAGAGTTAACATAGCATCCGTAATACAAGTTATCTGAACAAAACGTCCTAAATAAAATAAAGTGTAATTTGTACTGCAAATCCAATCATAGTCCCCGTATAGAGCCTAGGCTTGACTGGAGCTGGTTATGGCGGCCTGCACTGACAAGAGCTGAGAGGCCGGGTACAAGCTTGTTCTTGGAAGTGATTGTTACCCAGGGACAAGGTACCAGTTAGGCTGTGTCACCGCACCCAGCGAAATTTTAAATGGCGACCGACCGGCTATGACTCTACAGCCCTTTACACACACTAGTGCCACCTTCAGAACTATATAACGTCTAACACCAGCAATAGACTAACAATAACATCCCCTATACCAGGACCAATGGAGGAAGCAGGGAGGATCTTGTAGTTCCAGGTCTCACCACAGGTGGCGCTGTCTAGCAGAGTTGCTGCCAGTCTGCAGCAGAGTAGTCTCTGCGTCCCTCAAATCTCCAACCTAGCCTTCACTCTCCAGCAGATATTTGGTACTGACTAGATAAAGGAGTGGCGGCCATTATCCACCAGTAGATATAGGAGAGTGAGGGAGAGTTGAAGCCTACAGAGATAAAATTCAGTCCCACGAGTGGAGACATCTATCATCAATATCTCTCCATGGATTGCAATGCAGGAAGAGGGAGGATTGTGTAGTTCAAGTTCTCACTATAGGGGGTGCTGCCACCCCTGGTACTGATGTAGATACACATGGATTCTGCCTCCTCAACGCTCAGTGTGTACATGGTATGATGATGTATACCTGTAACACTCCAGCCGTCATACACAATGTATAATACATAACACTGTATCAACACATGGAGGACTAACAGCACCACAACAGTCAACCAGTAATCAATTACTGGGGACCACTGGATGCTAGCTCTAACCATTATAGGACATGCAGGTTCCATTGCCTTGAAATAGTCTAACCATTATAGGATTATGTGGTTCTCTAACATTGGATTTGAGAGTACCTATGCTCATCAACTCCATGGAAACCTGTCCAGCTCGTGTAGACAATAGTAAGGATAACGCTAGTCTAACCATTATAGGATATGTGGTCCTCTAATGTTGGATTCGAGAATGCCCACATTCATCGACTCCGTGGAAACCTATCCCCCATTTATGACTAATAGCAAGGATAACGCAGGATTAACTGAAGGGATTGGCACCACTGGATGTCACTCTAATATAGGATGGGTGCTCTCTTTCACTTTGGCTGTGACAATGTTTATGGTCTAGAGCTTATCCAGCGCCTATAAATAGGACAATGTCCAGGATTAACGTTAGCAAGTGGGACCACTGTCTGCTATATATTACTCCTGCTTTGGATTATTTGACAAGGTTCATTGTCATCGATTCTATGAAAACTAAAAACCTATTTATCCACCATCAATAACCAGTGTCTATAGCATACGAGCACTGCATGGGATTACCCCACTAGGTAGACAGTAATACGACAACATAGAGTCTGGAAGTCAACCTCTGGAATTCTAATGTATGGTAGGAAATCGATTGAAAGCTTAAATCTACCCTGCCCCGAATGTGTAATCTCCAGATAATTATCATCCCCATAGGTACCTATGTTAATGTATTACAACCATTAAGAGCACCCAGGGGATAATACATTGTATCTGTAGGGGAACCCAGGGGACAACGCTTTGTACCCCCATAGTCTGGGGGTGAATGCCTTTCTCCCTGAAGGGAATCGGTTAATATCCAGTTTGCATTGAGAGTCTGACTCCACTGTTGTTACCCTAACTATGGCAAGATGGGATCATGATATCACTCTTATGGATGTGGGAGCTTAAATATTGTATGGACCATTCATGAGAAAAGTATTGAATTGGAACCAGTGGATGCTAAAGACGTAGGCTGTATGGGATACTCACATACTCACATCTTGGAAATACTGATCTGTCTCTGTGTTTTAAGGATCTTAATTGAAGCCTGTTTCTATTTATAATCTATAGAAGCGGATTTAAAAGAGCAGAGGGGATTACCAAAATACTGGCCATCAGTTTTAATTAGGAATGCACAGTGTATAAAATAGGATTATCAGAATGGATGTCCACCAGGCGGTGCAATTCTATCATGGACAGGGAGGAAATAGCTTCCCTAATCGTGAATTTATCCGATCTTGGATTTAGAAAACTCCTCAGAAGACAGTGCTAAAATGGAAGTCAGGGATATCCTCCCGTACGCTAAGTCGTGATATAGGTCTGGCAATGCCCTGGTGGTGCACTGCTATTATCATTATAGACGGTGTTAATAGCCGGACTAACAGCACCCAAATACAAACACAACTTTACACATGGGTCATAAATGTCAAAGCTGACCAGTGTTGATCCCTGGTTAAATTGATGTTACCTATGACCCTAGTACTGGCCTTTGCTGCCCTAGGTTAAAGGGTCACTGATGAGAGGGATCCGTGAAGTTATATTCATATTTATAGATGTGCTCATTTCTGATCACTACCACTTGAGTGGTCACAAATGTCAACGACTCTACAGCTAATCCAAAGCCCACGTTGAATATGTAGTTTCAAGGGGTTAAAAGCGACCTGGCAACCGGGTACAATAATCTAAGCGGACTAGCAACTTTTGGACATATTTGGTTATAATAAAGATGGCCTAAAAACCGACTTTGTAACACAAGGCTCTTAATTTCGGCAACTTTCTGACCTAAGGGAGTCCATATATAAGCCACCATTTCGAGACTAGCATTTTCTGTCAACATAACTGCCTTAATCTGAAGTCAAAGTGCTTACTAAGAATTCTTGGGTACTGCATGCCATAACAAGTACAATAAACAAAAGAAAACAATAATAATAACACAACCTCAGAGAAGCCTTCATGGAACTGATCTGTGTTGTTGTGTCATAGAGTCATAGGTTAGACCCCCCCTCCCCCGTGACTGTGATAAACCTATATTACGTCTAATAGCAAAATAGCCATGCAGCTGCTCTCTTTGCCCAGTAAAAGGACCACTTAACTATATCAAGACGAGGCCAGCAGTTAAGGTGGTACACAATGACATGTGATGCTCTATAGTGACAAAGAGTACTAGACAATGAAAAAACGAGGACAATGGCAAGGGATGTGCCAAAATGTGTCAATTTCATCACAACATTTATTCTGCCATCGAGTGAGAAACATTTCTGTTTCTAAGCACATGGAAACAAGATACTATATGTGTAAGATGGCATTTCACCAATGATATTTTAACCTAATCGTTATTCTGTAAGGATAAGTGATTATAAACATATAAGCAACAGGAGTCGACCATAGCATTTAACTGCTACAGAGGAATCAATTTTATACAAGGATAAGAGAAATGCTGATGCAGACTTGCAGTCTGTCCTTAACCGCATCAGTTAACACAACTTGCCTTACTTCACTTCCTAGCGGCCACTGCCACAACTGCTGCTCTAACATGCCTTAATTTGAATTTCTTGAAACACAATCTAATATCACTATATGGAGTACTCCAAATTTATGACTACTGGCCAGGAACAAGACAATTGATAATACCTTAACCAGGAGTTAAGCGGTTGGATACATACCAGCACCATGTCAACGGGTCGGCTGTCGGCGACCGTCATGCGGCCGTACTCGGCGGGGTCAGGAGACCCGTTTCTCAGACTCACGCCTCGGTTTGAGATGCCGCTAGAGCTACTCGTGGTACCAGTAGCCATCAAAATAAAACCCAAGGTAGGCATTGATAATATTGCTTGGCTCTCTTAACCCTTTACAGGCCACACAGAGCGTTTGACTTCATAATGTATTGAGTATCACTTTTTTGGTGAAACTTTAGGTACACGTGTGGTTTTTCATGAAAAGAATTTCTCCATGATGTATGACCTTTAAGGGTTACCTAAATCAATTGTCCACACGCGCTGAGACATCACTTGAGCAGAAGTCATAACCTATAGTTGGGCAATCTTATCCACATCTTTTTTAACAACTCATCAGTACGACCTCCTCTGTGGGGAGTGAAAAAAGGACCAGCACTGCATGCTTTTCTCCCTTTCAAATACAGTCTGGCAAGGCTGCTTCAAAATCCAACGTTACTTGACACTCTTTGAAAGAGCAATGTTGGAATTTAAAAGGAGAGTACCAATTATGGTGATGTCTGACTCTGGACAGAGGGCGAGGCAGACTCTTGTTGTTTCCTTTATGGTAGGCATTGACGATCTGTGCCTCAGGATTACTAGTTTTCAGTTGTGTATAGATGCAGTACAATTGGAGACCAATGCAGTGTTTCTGTACCTAGAATGTTAAACATTCTTGGAGTAGGAGGGTTTATATATAGTGCAACAGTACTTTATATATATATATATATATATATATATATATATATATATATATATATATATATATATATATATATATATACTAGAACCCAAAGCACCTCGTTTTCTACTGTGCAGCTATACCATTTTAGTACGTAGTGTGGACCATGGAGATGAACTATAAAAGCACTTTGCATCCCTTGATCAGTTGATTGATATATTTTTCCAAACTGCCAGCGATATCTAACAGGCGAGTGTTTGCACATCTTTCATAACTAGTGGCGAGACAGAAAGAGAGTTCAGCACTGCCTCACTCCCTTTTGAAAGGGATCTGGCAGGGCTTCACTCTCCCCCCCCCCCCCCATTCAGGACTGCTTCAGAATCCAGCATTGCCTGTCACTCTTTACAAAAGGAGTCTAGTAATGGCTTATAGAGAGTGATTCTGGACATGCTTGACTTTAGAGAGTCGGATTGCCTCTCCTTGTTTCTTTTCTGCATTCTACACTGATATTCTTCCACTCCCTGTACAATCAATCTCTCAGTCACGATAGTGCCTGACCAAGTCGGTCATGTTTTGCCTCCCCATATGACCAACCTAGGTTAGTTAATATTGTTATGTTGGTCAGTACTAACCAACTCCCCTTAGTCTTTCCATTTTAGGCTAGGTCCTCTTCAGTAAGGCATTAGTCATTACGTTGTTTTGCCTCAGTCATTCTTGAATAGTACTTGGTCATGCCAGGCTAATGTCCCTATGACCAGCCTGGGATAGTCACTACAGACTAAGGGCATCAACACTATACCACCCTTATTTGGCATTTTAGGGGCCGCAAAGTGCTTTGTAATTGTGATGGATGGATATGGCCTCAGTGAGTTACTTGCCAGCACTGTATATATGCATCATGCTTACCCTATTGTATTGATAGGGTCCTGAAGAATCGGCATGATTCATGCATGCGTGGCTGGTGACTAAATCAATCAGGGCTGCATTCATGCATGACAATGTCAAAGGACAGAGCCTTTAAAGCTTGACCGTCATGGTTGAAGTGAGGCCAAAAGTACTTTTGGATATAATTCAGTTTTCATTCACAAGAGGGCTCTTAAGGGCTGGTAGCTCAGCTGTTACAGGCACAAGATAGGGTGAATTTGTTGTAGCTGAACAATGCTCATGGTCCCCTGTCCAAACACTGCTGCCCTCTGGTGGAACTGTTATTTTAGTCCATGTATAGAAAATGCTGAACTTATTCCCTGACGGCCCACTTTAAGAACTAACGGCCCTTAAAGGTTAAGGTAGACTCAGCTACCATTCAGAGGTCCCTTCTAGTCTACTGATTCCTTTGTGTAGGCCTCACCTCACTGAATCTTTTAATTCCCTCTATAGAAGCAATACCATAAGTCGCATGGTTTATGCATTGGTCGCGTTTCACTTCCTTGACATGTGTTAAAATATTTAATGTCTGGTCATTACAGAAATGCACACTAGGCTTGGGTCTCCAACAATTTCAGTTTGGTATGGGTGTGCTTACATTATGCTTAAATATCGACCTATAACAAATCTTACCTGTGGTAGGAAGCTTTCACTGCAATAAGAAACTGATCCTTTTTCGCGATAACTCAAAAACCCTTCTCTGGACCAATTTCTTTTTCAATAAAGCACTTTGCTTCTGGGAAACTTAGATTAATCGCCATTGTACTTTTTTTTCATTTGAAAAAAAGGTGGTCGCTTTTAATAGAATATATAGATCCTCCCGAGGGGAATTCTGTGGGGGAAGGGCGGGTTAAGTACCCTTTGAAGTTGCACATGTACTGATGTATACAAAAACAAAAAACGTGTTTTCTCGTAAAACATGGATCTGTAACTCCATGATATTAGAGTCCATGCCCTACCTTTATTTTGACTACACTGAAAATCCAATTCATAGATTGAAAGGGTTAGTCAGTACAGACTATCCTAGGTTGGTCATATGAGTGTTAGTCACAATGGCAAAGTTATATTCAAAAATGACCAAGGGGTCAGTCAGTAGTGGCTAACCTAGGTTCATCATTGGTGTGTTGTATTTGTATACCACTAGTTGGGGCCACCTGTCATGACCACTCAGTGGCTCCCCCTGCGGAAAAAAAGACTAAGGTGGGTTGGTCAGTAGTGACCAACCTGACAATAATAACTGACGGAGGTTGGTCGTATAGGGAGCCAAAAAATGACTAACTAAGTTAGGCACTAGTGACTGAGAGGTTGGGCGTATAGGGAGCCTAGGAATATCAGTGTACTTTGACAATCTAACTCGAGATTTTCAACTGAACCTGAACCATACAGAAATGAATAATGCATCGTTTAGATACTGCCTTTCTCAAACTCCCCTGCACTTGCTACACTCAGACTGTAGTAAATCAATGTGGATGGGAGTTTGGGGGATTGGGGTCAATGTGCCTGGACTTAACTTGTGGTAATACACAGAGTCATTACCAGTAATGAGTATTGGAGATCGAACATGGTTAGACTAGCGGGCTTAACCCTTTACTGACGGAATGTCGCTCAAATATGACATTTGTTGTCATGATGCACCATTGCAGCCCTGGTGAGTACACTGAAAAAGTAAACTCGTCTCCAGACTCGTCGAAGTGACTGTCATAAAATAAACGAGTCAAAAGTTGTCTAACCTATCAGGCTACCATCCCACAAATAGAATCTGGAGCTGGCAAATGTCGGGTTTTGGGCTGGCACATACCAAGTGGGTCTTCTATCTCCAGCTAGAAGACCCGCTTCCTTGTCACTTAGACGAGTTTTTGACTCGTTTATTTTATGACCGTCACTTTGAAGAGTCTGGAGACAAGTTTATTTTTTGAGTGTACCTCGCTGATGCTGCATTCGTGCATCATGCTGACCCTTCAGGAGTGTCTCAACTCCATAGGTTCAGCATGATGCTTGAAGGCAGCACTTGCGAGTTATCCACCAGGGCTGCATTCATGCATCATGACGACCAAGGCATAAAGGCATCATGCCGTTCTTAAAGGGTTATCAGTGCTACACATGTAAACATACAGTTGTGATGCAGAGTGTATCCCAGCTCCTATGGGGACGGAGTTACACAGAGAAAAGAAGTAAAATCATGGTGATTCCCAAATGGCAGTCTGGACTCGATCACTGAGGTAACCCTCTCCACGACTCTAAAGTGACTCCCAACCGTTCAAGGAAGTCTTAGAAAAGGAGTCATTAGAGAGTTATTAGAGAGTCCTGCTAATGTTAGGTAGTCACTTTAGATTCCTGGGCAATTATTTCAGTGATCAAGTCGGGAGTCACAGTGATTCTACTTCTTTTTCCCTGTGTAGAAGCATGCACGATTCCACTCTGCCAGCCACGATTTCATTCGTTCGTTAGTCCCAACCCTACTGTCACCTTAACAAGAAGGCCGCCCATCACCCTCAGAACGTATCTTTGTTGTACTTTTAGAAATGACGAAATTATTCTACTCAATCTTTCAAATATTCCATGGTATATGTTCGATGAGAGAAATCTGTGCGTGACAGACATCCCAAAAATGGCAAAGCAGGAGGAGAAAATCTGGCAGGCCGGGCCTGGTATGTCAGTCATCTGATGGGAATCCAACCCTTTTCTTTATTTGGCTTAGGGGAAAAAAGTGGAATAGACTCGGGAATCAGTTAACAAGACATTATAGATTCCCAAGTCATTAACATGCAGGGTGTGACACAGGCAATACAACCAACGGAAATCCATGCGTCATGATCAATAGTGGACTACAAAAGGTATGAGGTTGTAATGAAGTGATTGATGGTATCCATGCCCGGGGGGGGACCTTCGACACCCCTTACCCTTGTTATAGCAATTTTTACCTCAAAATGTTACCCTTGTTATGGCATTTTCGGCAAAAAGCTCCTAGGTTTGGGGAAAAAAAGTAATAAAATAGACCATGTTTGGTAAAATCTCCTCGAGAAATTAACTCTTGTGCGAATTTTCTTGTAAGAAAATGTGATGTTTTAGTGAAAAATGGGAAGCTTTGGTAAAATCTCGGACATTTTCTTGAAAAGTAGACCCTTGTCATGGGGATTTTCACAAAACTGGACCCTTGTCAATGCAAATTTACTTGAAAAGTGGACCCTTGTCATGGGGAATTTTGTAGAAAAAGTACCCTTGCCAGCCGCACATATGTGTATACAAAATATACTAATTGACCCCCCCCCCCCCGGGTATCCATGTTAATACCTTATTCTTGTTAGTTCCAACATGCAGACCTATCCCTGGGCTGTGGCTGTCGTTTATTAAGGTTGAAAGATTTTTTATTACCAAGAACACAGGATAAATATGGGGAAAGCATGATACCTGCAGTCTCTCACATTTGTTTTTACATGATTGGATGATTTAAAGATAAGTATTTACAACATAATATTAAGATGAAGATACAGGCAGAAAGTCTGATGTCCATGCACAAAAAAACACGATCTAGAATGTTGTGCATAGTTGACACTTATTTTTGATATCACATGTACATCGGTCAAAAAGGCAAATACATAGAATAGCAAGGCAAGTCTACAATTGGTTTTGTCAGATAATGTCCCATCATAGCCTTTCGTAGGTTGTTGGCTAGTTGATTCTATGTGTACTGAAGTGAACCCTACGATATCTAAGGCAGCACTTGTAGGCTCTTACTGAGAGGCCATGTAGTTACGGTTGGTTCCACCAGGTGGCCTATGCTGCTCTCTTCAGAACATCACCTGGCCAGTTTTACAATCAGACTTCACTGACCTGTCTGAAAACTTGGCAAAAGCTATACTGCCTACAGATTCACACACCCGAGCATCTCAGTAAAAAGATTCCGGGGAGCGATGATGCAAAATAGTTACATAGCTTGAAAGGACGCTTTCCTGTTAAACTATATAGAATTAACGTCACTACAAAACGGATCTCTTCATAACCATATTTGATGTAGAATGAAACATGAAACATAGAAAAGGGGAAATCGTAACCAGCCATTAGCAGAATGTTATACTAGTGGTGCATCTTTACAACCAAGATATTTTTGCCCCCCCCCCCTCCGCATCAGTCCTTAATTAATTGGATATAAATAGGGTACCTCAAAATTGGATAAGAATTTCTCGGGTCAACCTTATAGGGTCGAGCAACCTGAAACACACTTTTTTTTTTATTTGGCCCAATGATTACTTTCTGATTCAAGGTCTGACTTAATTTAATTTGAGGCAGATACAGCTGTATTGGTCTAACTTAGAGTAGCATGGGCGTTGTATAAGGCATGGCTTAACCCTTTAGGGACGAGCATGGACTATAGGCCTCTACCGGGACCGGACTTGTTCCCGCAGCCACTCTGTGTCCACTGACACCAGCAATCTCATGAGACCTTGGCTCTGCTCTTGTATTGTAGCCCGTTCCCCGGAAGCTATGGTGTGTGAGTGTGTGGTCACTGCCTAAGTCTCACGATAGATTGCGAGCTCAGAACTAACATGGCTGCCCATACGGAGAAACCAGAGTCATCGCTATAGTCGATGTGATGGCTGGCCGAGCATCGACTATAGTCATCATAACTCTATGGGATTTAACTATAGCTCTGCCCAGGGAAAGTTCCTATGAAAACCTCCCGGCCCCATAACCAGAAAATACTTTTTTTTTGGTCGGCCCTAAAGGGTTAAAGGTTGTTTATACATTGGACCCCTAGCTCTTTAAACACATCACAGTGCCTTATATCCTAATTTATCATCTTGATGCACCAAGACAAAGCTGCAAATAACTCGCCAGTGCTTCATTGATGCATCATGCTGGCTCTTTGTGAGTGTATCAAGCACATATTTCCGGTATGATGCACTAATGCACCAGTGGCACACTACTCGTTATGCCTGCATGAATGTATTATGATGAAAGCCAATAATAAACTCCGAACTACTAAAATATGAAAACTGTGTGTGGAAGGTCTAAATTTCCCTTTCAATTTTTTTTTAAAGCAGTAAGGGTAATTTCGTAGTTTACACATTGGCTCCCTAGCGTCACAGGTCGATTGCGGGTTAAAGCAATATGCCTTCCTTAAAGGGGTAAAGGTTAGTTTATACCTAGGCTGTCTAACCCCTAGCACTAATGCCAACAAAGAGCCTGATGGTTAAGGCTCCCGGTACGAGGCAATATTTACCTTCACGCACCTCCGCGTGTTTAAATATTTCACTTCAACACCCGCTTGTTATCTATTCATTTAGCTGTGGGGGCGTTAGGGAGTGATCATTTTTAAACAGAGGGGGTACGCACAATTCTTTTCACTGTCTCCTCCCCCGGGCAGATGTAAAATTTGGGCGTGTGCTCACCCTTTGAGGCATAGTAATGTGTGTCATTTTCGCCAAAACCTGGTGAAATTCTTTTGCCCTCCACCCAAAAGGGGAGGGGGGGGCTAACGATTTCTAATGAGCACTCCCTTATCGCGGGTGGTATTTAACCCTTTGAGGGTAGTGTAGTTCTTTAATGGTCTCTGGTCGTCATGATGCATGAATGAAGCACCGGCATGCAATTTGCCAGTGCTGCATTAACGCATCATTCGAAACCGATATTGAGGGGCTGACACTTTGAAAGGATGATGGTACACTGATAAGTAACTTGCATACGTTGCCTTGATATATCTTAATTGATTGCCTCAGATATGCCATGGACCGACCCAACAATGGTTAATGAATCAAGCTAGTCCAACATGTATAACACGTTCATGTAACATTTTCTCAGTCAGATCGTGTCCAAGACGTTTTGCATTGACTATTACATTGGATATATTCTGGCACTGGGATGGTTGTTTTCTAAATAACCTACCACATGACTTAGGGACCGGGCACTTCAGAGTTTGTCCAATGACATTATATAACATGTACCCTTGGAGGCATTTTAATACTGTATAATGCCGCGAGGCTTCAAGTTAATCTGTCTACAAGATGTAACAATATATCATTGATAAGTAAACCGCAAGAAGTGTGCACAATAGCGCAAAATGACGCATATTAGATGAGTCGGCATAAATGCCGCATTTCGCTGCATGCATGGATGATATTGAAAGATGCATGCCGATAGTACTAAAGGGCAGAGCCCTACCCATAAAGTGTGCATACATTCTATAATAAGCAGGATGTTGAAGGCAGAGCTCAAAGAACTTGAGTCTGTTTACTTTGCTAATGAATTTCTAAGAAACACATAGCGTGCGCATAGGTAAAGTTAAATGCAACATTTAAATTGCATATCCATCAAAGGATGTTTCAGCCAGACGGGAGACTAAATAAATATCCGATCAACATGAGGTATTTCAATAGGATATGTTTGATATAAATAAAGCATTTGCAATTTCCTTTGACCATGTCATGATTTCATGTTTGCTTACCTCTTGCTATTAAACAAGTGATGCCCATAACATTTAGCTCGGGTCATTCAGCACTTAAAGCTCGCACTATGAAAAGTGTCACCTTTGGGTAATGCTAGTTGGATCTCCATTCGAGGTATTTATAATATAAAGGTTTACCTATGAAGTGGTGAATTTAATTGATGGATTTTATATAGAAAGTGATATGAAAATGATATATGTGGAATTATGAGCCAGGCTTTTATAACATGTCAAGAATGACACAAGTTGGTAACGTGTGTATTTCTCACACAAACTGTATATATAAGAAGGATATTATGGAATCTTGAGAATAGTGAACTTTCCTACTGATGTGTATTTCCTGAGTTTTACTCATACAGATAATAAGAAATTGCAGCAGTAGAATGATGAACAAGAGACTTTAAGGAACTAAGAAAATCTCCGGAAAACGTGTACAGCTAATTCTCGGGTCATAACATAAGAATGGCGCGAATTACGATTTTGTTTGTAGGAATTCATTAACATTCTCATGTACACATTTTTGGCAACTCATGAAAAAACTAAATTACTGGACGGAATATTATGCCATACAGAACTCCAGCCCATAAGTCATAAGTGATCAGACTGAATGAATCAGGGTATATTGGTCTACTTAAATGTATTAAAGGGAATGTCCAGGCACCTAATAGGATCAACTTAACCATACTAATAACTGACTGAATTGCCACACTTACATAAGTTGGGAATTCCCCACTATCGCTTAATGGATAACCCTCTAAGGACAGCACGTTGCAAGAAACTGTCATGTTTATTTGTCAACCTGATGCATTAATAGTGTTAAGTGCATCAACTTGCCATGGCTGTATTGATACAATGGCATCAAATCACTATGTCACCATTAGAGTGCCTCTACATGGGTACCCACAATTTTGACCATGTTGCTGTGTCGAGTTTTAGCAGAAGGATCGTGTCATTGTGCCAATTTTAGTTATATAAGAACATGGAGAAAAATCACTGTGGTCAATTTTTATTCCTAATTTTCCTGTGTCCATCGATTTTGAAAAGGGCCTAAAAGGGCTGTGTCGCTGTGTCGCCCGTGTCAATTTTTACCCATGTAGAGGCACATTAAAGGCTCAAGCACTGAATGTTCTATCGATTTTACATTGTATATCGATGCAATCAGCCCAGACTTAAACACATTACACGTGTTTCATGGAGTATGGGCATATATTCTAATAAGTCAAGTTCAAATATTTAATTTGTCATTTTCACAAACATGTTCTCAACTGAAATGACAATGTAGTGCCTCTACATGGGTACCCACAATTTTGACCATGTCAGCGTGTCGTCTTTTACAAGAAGGACTGTGTCATCATATCGATTTTTAGCTATATAAGAACTTAGAGAAAAATCCCTGTGGGTTGATTTTTACCTCCAACTTTCTTGTGTCTGTCGATTTTTAAAAGGGCCTAAAACGGCCATGTCGCTGTGTCGCCTGTGTCGATTTTTACCCATCTAGAGGCACAATGTAAATGCTGGGCTCTCACTCCAAAAACTGCATTCAAGCACAATGACGATCATAAGGGTAAATAAACTACCATTAGGTATTCATGATAGTTGGTTAAATGCAGCCATGTCGAGTAGACCAAGCACATAACGTAGGAAAGCACTATGCGGCCCTTAAAGGGTATAAGTAGAGATATTCCCAGACCAAGAGAAATACACACTGTAAAAAGTTGTTGTTCGTGAACAGCAAAATTTGCAGTATATGTACAGTACTTTAGCTGTAAATAATAATACATCAAATTTTACTGTACATCTTCAATTCTGTTACTGTAGATGCAGGTTACGGTAGTGACTTGTAGATCTACAGCACTTTTCCCTGTAATATGTACACGAGAGGTTGTGGGATCGATCCTTGGTCTAGCCACCTCTCATTAGGGATCTTTAGCAACAAGGCTGTAGCTCATTTAATATGGACATGGCAGAGGTAGCCTATATCCCAATATGACCATTTGTAACACTGGCTCTGTGGTGCAACGGCTCAGGGCCAGTCTCCAACACTGCAGGTCGTGAGTTCCATCCTTGGTCGAGCCACTTCTCTTGTTTTACCTACATCCACCTAAAATTCTTTTTTCCCTCACATGGATGATTAAAAATATCACCAGCACTGAGAGGCGAAACCAGGACCTTCAGATTTGGTTTTACAATTATTCTGCTGTACAGTAACAGCAGATTTCGCTGTTACTGTACAGTATATGTGCTGTAAATATACATGAGCTGATTTGCTGTAGGTCTACAGGACAATCTACTGGAACCAAAGTTGCCCCCAGTATTTGCTGTACAGGAACACTACTTACTTCTAACAGTACATTTGGCTTACCTTTTTCTCTCCTAGGCTATTTATGTCCCTTTTAGTGTAAATCCTGCCTAGTGTAGGTCAATAACTACAGAGATATTATTAATCTGGTGTATAATGTGCACACACTTCCTAGCAATTGGGACCGCCATGACTAGTGGGTATCCATACTAATCCTCCTAAACGTTACCTGTAGTTAGATCCTCCTGGAGCCTTTTTCTTTTTAGAAACGAACATGTTTTCACTTAGAAATGCTGTGAAAACGAGCACGTTTTGGTGTTAAGTATTTTTGTATTTCTTACATAATAGTATGTCTCAGATAGGTAAACGAGCATATCTCACGAGCATGATTGTATTTCTCCAGTTATGGAAATTCGCTTAGAAAACCATTTTTACCCGCGATTACCAAAGAGAAACAGGCTCCAGGTGTCTCTACACCGTCTGCCAACCACTGAGCTGAGGCCTAATGTTAATGTGCTTAAAGCTATTGTTACCCAGCAGGGCTTTAGACATCAGATAACTGCAGCCTAGATATCCCAGTGACACACTTCACAGGCTGTGGATTTCCCTAGACTTAATTCTAATGTTATCAGATGTTTTACTGAACTTAGCAGCCTAAACCAAGAAACATGACCCGATACATCATGAATAAAGCACTGCACTGTAAATATTTAGTGTAGGTATATATAGTAGAATCTACATTAGAATGGATTTACAGTCAAATCTAATGTAGAATTAGAGTAGATTCTACTGTTTACCTACAATAAAATGTACATCTACAGTAGAATTTACTGTACACCCATAAAAATGGCAACCAACCGGGCTGCATTTATGTATCATGATGACAAATCAGTATATATGCTCTGAGGTGCTACTCCGCCCCTACTATGGTTAGTACTTGCTGCAGTGGTGGTTATGGCTGTGTCTCATGAGATCGGGCCAATGTGAACGTCTTGGACTGCATGGTGTCATCTTTGACTGGGTGCCATCTTTGACTGGCTTGATAGAAAACTGTTTATTAAGGTCAGATGAAGATATGAATGCGCTGATAAGGTTAATGGATGCTATAATACTTTAGATTAGACTCATTAGTAATAAGTAACCCATTTATATATTCATCTGCTCTAAAAATTATCAAGCTGGTCAAAGATGGCACTCGGTCAAAGATGGCACATACCCGGTCAAAGATGGCACCCAGTCTATAACGTTGACATTGACCCACTCTCGTGAGACACAGCTTTATAGAATCAATTCATCATAGTAGTATAGTATGTATCGGAACGGGACTATAGTTAACTACTGTTTATTACTCAATCGACATGCAGCCAATCAGAGGCCTCCATTTGGTCACGTGACCCCCTCATTTGCATAATTACGTAATAGGCCACGCCCCCTCATTTGCATAATTACGTAATAGACCACGCCCCCTTGATCACCAGCCAATCAGAGGCTTCCATTTGGTCACGTGACCCCCTCATTTGCATAATAGGCCACGCCCCCTTGATCACGTGACCCTTTCATTTGCATAATAAGCCACGCCCTCTTGATCACCAGCCAATCAGAGGTCGCCATTTGGTCACGCGACCCCCTCATTTGCATAATAGACCGTGCCCCCTTGATCACGTGACCCCTTCATTGACATGATAGACCACAACAACATCACGTGACTATCTTTGTTTGTAAACAACACCACGTGGCTCTCTTTGTTTGTAAACAACACCACGTGGCTCTCTTGTTTGTAAATAAGACCTACTAAGTTTAGGCATAGGTAACAGCAGTGTTTGTAAATAACGCCTACTATGTTTTCAGTCATAGGTGTCTAGAGCAGCAGCAGCAGCAGCATCTTCAGCAGCAGCAGCAGCGGCAGCCGCGTCATAAGTGTCTAGAGCAGTAGCCACGTCATAGATGACTAGTGCAGCAGCAGCAGCAGCATCTTCAGCAGCAGCAGCAGCAGCAGCAGCATCATAGGTGTCTAGAGCAGGAGTAGCAGGAGTGTCATAGGTGTCTAGAGCAGTGGCAGCAGCAGCAGCAGCAGCATCATAGGTGTCTAGAGCAGGAGTAGCAGGAGCGTCATAGGTGTCTAGAGCAGTGGCAGCAGCAGCAGCAGCAGCATCATAGGTGTCTAGAGCAGGAGTAGCAGGAGCGTCATAGGTGTCTAGAGCAGTGGCAGCAGCAGTAGCAGCAGCGGCAGCAGCAGTAGCAGCAGCAGCATCAACAGTAGCTTCAGCAAAAGCAGCAGCAGCCGCGTCATAGGTGTCTAGAGCAGCGGCAGCAGCATCTTCAGCAGCAGCAGTAGCAGCAGCGGCAGCAGTATCTTCAGCAGCAGCAGCGTCATAGGTGTCTAGAGCAGCAGCGTCATAGGTGTCTAGAGCATCAGCCGCAGCAGCAGCAGCATCTTCAGCAGCAGCAGCAGCGGCAGCAGCAGCCTCATCAGCAGCAGTAGCAGCAGCAGCAGCAACATCTTGAGCATCAACAGCATCTTCAGCAAAAGCAGAAGCCCGTAACTTAGCATCATGGGCATCAGTCATAGCCGTAACAGCGACACTGCGACTAGCATAAGCAAAACAGGCTATTTTTTTAGCAGCTGTACAAGCATTAATAGCATTAGCCCTAGCAGCAGCCGCAACAGCGACACTTTTAGCAGACGTTGCAGCATCAGTAGCAGCAGCATCGGTAGCAAGAGCGGAAACAGTAGCAAAAAGATTAGCAGCACGAGCAGCAGCGGCGAGAGTAACAGCAACGTTGTTAGCAGCATTGGCAACTTCGTATGCTACATGTGTAGCACGAACAGCGATACGAGCTTCACGTTTTGCACGAGCAGCAGCATTAGCTGCAGAAGTAGCCCTCACACTTTCCAGCCACCCGTACGAATCTTGATAAAAACCAACTTCCACCTTACGAGCTTCACGTTTTGCACGAGCAGCAGCATTAGCTGCAGAAGTAGCCCTCACACTTTCCAGCCACCCGTACGAATCTTGATAAAAACCAACCTCCACCTTGCTACTTGTTGACTCATCAGTAAACATGGACGTCTCCTCATGTGGTGTTGTCGCGGCTCTGTAGTAGTCTTGGGATTGCTCACATTCGGTAGAACGTAGAGTGATTCCTGATGACGCCATGCTGAAGGTGGTTGAAGAAGTGTGTGGGACTCATGTTTCACTCTCGCTTATGTACTAGGCTCCGAGATAAGCTTCTTAACTCAGGAGGAAAACTCTCACTAGGAAGGCGACCGGCTGTCTACCTGTGTAGGCGCGGGTTCGTTACATCTTTAATCCTGTTCGACCCTCCGAGGAAATACATGAAAAAAACAAAAGACTCGAATCCGCAGACAGTAGGAAGCTATAAGGAGCTTAACTCGTGTTTGATTTAAGCTGTCTACCACACGCACGCGCTTGTAGTCACAGCTAGAGTGGCAGACTTCTGTCCGCCCGCTGGCGCATGACAATCGACTTTAGACACCCCCTGTAGTTTGTTTTTTTTGCATACACAGTTGACTAGCATCTTAAGCTCTTACTCAGCTATAAGCCCATATACATGTAACGCGCATTACTCTTCTTTATGGTAATTATCAGATCGATTTAAGGGTGGAAAGGGCTTAGGTGATGTAGATCCCTCTCTAGCTGAAAACAGGCTTAGACTATAGCATGTAGGCAGCTGGCCGCGTTAAACATCCCTGTAGTTTTTTGTATACACTCTCGATCCCCTCTCTAGGTGAAAACAAAAGCTTAGAAGATGAGGTGATCCGGCCACTGGCTGGCGCGTCACACCGGGCGTTAATCACCCCCTGTAGGCTTTGTATACGCTCTCTAGGTGAAAAACAAAAAAGCTCCCTCCACGGGCTGGCGCGTCACACCTGTCGTTAAAACGCCCCCTGGAGTCTTAGTATACACAGGTGCCCCGCCTTATCTATTCACCAGCTATAAGCCCATATACGTGTACATGCGATTTTTGATACCCTCTCTGGAATAGGGTGGGGCTCAAGGTGAAAACAAG
Source organism: Harmothoe impar (assembly GCA_947462335.1). Classification (NCBI taxonomy): domain Eukaryota; kingdom Metazoa; phylum Annelida; class Polychaeta; order Phyllodocida; family Polynoidae; genus Harmothoe; species Harmothoe impar. The sequence continues at coordinate 69,704,807 of OX381712.1, read as the reverse complement.
ATTAGTCCATTCGCTCTCTCAGCTATATAAAGAGCCTCAATTGTTCTTGCAACAGCACTTCACCACCGGTACACTATCAGTCACGAGGCAGATGTTTGCGGCATGGGTCATACAGGTTACCTACTAATAGCGGTTTGGGTGAGTAGATCACTTTTTTTCCCCTAAAAAACCAAAAAAAAAAACCCACTTATGACTCAGGTATGTATATGTAGCACTGTTAGTGTAAGTACACAGTAGAATCTACTGTACTATAGACTCGGCCCTCTGAAGACGGCGGAGCGCGTTAATGCGCGGGTCTGTGGCGGCGTCACTTGTTTTTTATTCTAACTAAAAAGTCAGAAGTCGATCTACGACCTATCAAAGACAAATTTGTGATAAGTTCAAACTAAATAAGAGACAGTTTGAGCGTCTCTTAGTCGCTGTCAAAGATGCGAATAACGAACGCGCTGAGGGCGGGGTTCAGGTCACGTATAGTTCCTTGCTCTTTCGTCAGATGGCGCCACAATAGGGGATTTGTACATTCCTACGATGCTCGCGAACATTTCAACGCATAATGAGCTATATAGGCAACAAAGTGTGCTTCTGAATATATTAAAATATAAAAACAATTCAATATTGTGTATTTCTGATAGAAATGAGGCAGTTTCTTTGAATACCAACTAAACTATAGCGAGATGAAAAATACCACACCATATCTAAGGCTTTATAAAAGATACATAGGCAGAAACTCTCGCCGAGTCGGTAATCTGAAAAACGAACCAACTCGTTGTGCCACAAGGGCCCCCACCCAACGGGGGCCTTTTGAGCTCAGTCATGTTGTTTCTCAACACTAGGTGTAATTAATTACGCCCATGTTGAGTAGCATCTACTAACCAACTGACAGTGTCAGTTGGTTGGCCCCTCTTTAGGGGCCACACAATAAATAAAGAATAGAGACCTAAGGGAACGTTCACAAACGTCCACCCTTCCTACGGGGTGGGTGGGTCTTTGGGTTTAGTGACAAAACAGCGACATGTCAGCTCTCTTTTTTTTTTCCAAGTCTACATATTATTTATGATTAAAAAATTTAAAAAAAAAAACCACGATAATAAAGTGCGCTGATCAAAAACTGAATAGAAAAATAACCAAAAATAGGTTGGTAGCTGATCGGTCGTTGTCACACGGTGCAGAAAATTTACTGCATATCGGACCAGGGGATAGTCTGGCAGCGACCCGCCACCCCGTTCACAAGCTGTGTACAGCACCCCGTTTCTCTTTGTCCATATTGGCTAAAAAAAAACAGGATATTGTTGACTTGGCTATTTTACCCGTCTGGGTCTTATTATTTAAACACCTCGTGTTGACCCTGTGGGGCAGCGGGTACATGGAATAAACGTGTCCAAGTGCACGCTATCTAACACATAACCGAAGGTTACTGAGTTATGTAATAATAGTTATGTAATAATAACTGACCTATGAGGTCGCCAGTCAGTTTGCCGTGATTATTTTGACACACTCTCAGTTACTCGTAGCACATCTAATACATAATTAGACTCAGCCTCATATAAGACAGTCTCGGCCACGCAGGCTGCATATCGGACCAGGGAGATAGTCTGGCAGTGACCCACCAGCCCGTCCACAACCTGTGTACAGCACCCCGTGTCTCTTTGTCCATATTGGCTAAAAAAAACAAAAAAAAACAGGTCATTGTTGACTTTGGCTATTTTACCCGTCTGGGTCTTATTATTTAAATCACCTCGTCTTGACCCTGTGGGGCAGTGGGTATATGGAATAACCGTGTCCAAGTGTACTCTATCTAACACATAACCAAAGGTTACTGAGTTATGTAATAATAACCACCCTATGATCCTATGAAGGCGCCAGTCAGTTTGCCGTGATTATTTTGACATACTCTCAGTTACTCGTAGGGTATCTAATACATAGTTAGACTCAGCATCATATAAGACAGGCTCGGCCACGCCGGCTGCATATCGGACCAGGGAGATAGTCTGGCAGTGACCCACCAGTCCGTCCACAACCTGTGTACAGCACCCCGTGTCTCTTTGTCCATATTGGCTAAAAAAAAAAACCAAAAAAAAAAAAAACAGGTCATTGTTGACTTTGGCTATTTTACCCGTCTGGGTCTTATTATTTAAATCACCTCGTCTTGACCCTGTGGGGCAGTGGGTATATGGAATAACCGTGTCCAAGTGTACTCTATCTAACACATAACCAAAGGTTACTGAGTTATGTAATAATAACCACCCTATGATCCTATGAAGACGCCAGTCAGTTTGCCGTGATTATTTTGACATACTCTCAGTTACTCGTAGGGTATCTAATACATAGTTAGACTCAGCATCATATAAGACAGGCTCGGCCGCGCCAGCCGCATATCGTACCAGAGGGATAGTCTGGCAGCAACCCGCCATCCCGTCTACAATCTGTGTACAGCAGTCTGGACCAGACCACCAACTCTGGGTATAGCATTCTGGATGCCTGTAGCAAGACTGGATCTAACCCTTTAATAGTCGCATAGCGCTTTAATATGCAGTGCCCGTTGTCGTCATAAGTCATGAATGCGGCACTCAGAGTTCCTCACCAGGGCTGCATGCATGCATACACTGGCATATCGACAAAGGGCGTAGCGCATTAAAGCACTATTGCCACCTTTAGCATTAAAGCGCTGAGGGTTTTATTTTTTTGATAGTGTAGAAACCAATATCTGTCTAATTAAACCCCTTATCAGTGCTGTTTTTTTTCACATACAAAAAGAATTAGGTAATGGCGCTGCAGTACTCTGAAAAGCGGTGGCGGTGAATTTCCATTTAGATCTTGAAAAGGGGGGCGGTCAGATGTCGTCAAGGCTCTGATAAGTAGGGCAGTTAAAATCATATGATTACATTGAGCTAATTTTCTTGCTGAAAGGAATGAATAATTGTATTTGTATAAAATTCACACACACACACACACACACACACACACACACACACACACACACACACACACACACACACACACAGGACACCTGATGATCTCCACACGATGACCTGATTGCTCTTCCTAAAAAAAAAAATGCCCAACTCGATCTACCTACTCAACAGGGTTTCAGTGTATAGCGTATTAGGGTTTTTCTGATGCGTATATTATATTGAGATTGATTTTCAACTTTTGTGATCAGTGATTGGTCCTTAAAAGGACCGTTTGGTAGAGAGAGGGTCGCAGGGACCTTGCTGCTGAAGCGGAGGGCGTGGTCATAACGCGTGGCAGTCCTTCAGCAGCTCCTCCAGCACGGCGGGCGGTAAGCCTTCCTCCATGCAGACTTGCTGCTTGACCTGCTCCACGCACCGGCGGATGAGTTGATCAGCGACGTTCTCGATCAGCTCATCCACCACACCCTCTGCTTCAGCAGCAGTCCGCTGTCTCTCCTCTCTCTGTAGCGAGGCTACAAACTGCTTCTCCACGGCCGCATCGATCATAGATCGAGAAACGGCCACGAAGTTCTGTCTCTCCGCCTCCTCTCTCTGTTGCACGGCTACGAATTCCTTCTCCACGGCCGCATCGATCATAGATCGAGAAACGGCCACGAAGTTCACTCCGTGAGCCATTTTGTCGAACTGACTTCCTAGCCACCTGAGAGATGCTGACGTCACACTATTTTCGACGACGCTATGACGCGCGCGAGGTAGACAGACGACGTCGTTTCACTTCCTTATTTGGAGTTTGGGATCTTTTGACACCGAAGTCATACCGTACGGTCGCGATAAAGCAACTAGTGTTGAAAAGCGTGCCGGTCTTTTATAAGCGCCGGAGTATAAGAGCCTCCAAATGTTTTTTCTCAAGCACTAAAATCGCGACTTTGAATAAGCGCCAGCGCCTGGCTTGTATATAGCTCCTGAGTAAGAACTTCACCGAATTGAAAAGCCCTCCCTCAGAGCTCTTAATCGCGACAGTACGGTACAAATCTGATGTCAACCCGCGCCAAAAACAAAAAGGGTGTTCCGGTCACACGTACCTACGACGAGCGACCTTCAGCTATCACCACGTGAAGAGTGGGAAATAAATTTTGTACGGCAAGAAAACTGAAAACTGATAACGATTCCATTAGATAAGTATTTGGTTCCAATCTATGGCGAGATATTTCCACCAAAGCGATTGATTTATATGTCTGTAAGGTTCAGCTCTCCAACACTCTCCAATGTCCGCCAGTGCACGACGGTCGCCGCCCATCATTAGTCACAACTAAACTTCTGCTGGAGAGTGAAAGTTACGTTGAGTCTTGAGGTACGCAGAGATACTATCTGCCGCAGCCTGATTTTAGTTCCACGCTATTTAGATAAACGCCCCATTTAAAATCTCTCTCTCGATCCTAGTAAAGGAAAAAAAAGGCTAGAGTTTATCATGGACGCGTCTCAGTTTTAGTCAAGCTGTAAAGTGAAGAACCAGAGCTTGTACATATTCCCACGTGAGGGGTGACCCCGCGGGGCGTTCAGTTAGTACTGAGTCTATACTCAAGGTCAAGTTCCACTCTCTAAAAAGAGCTTTAGCGACTCCGTCATATAGACTAGACTGCGCGCGCGATTTTTTTTTTTGCTGAAGCAGCTAATCGATGGAAGAGTAGAGAACAGGTGCTCGACCAAAAATCTGCTTCAGAGGCTTGTTATCAGGTATTAACAGTTAAATCAAAATATTTCAAAACATCCAGAAAAGCAGAATAACATGTCCTACGGGCTACAGCCGGGCACTGACGAGCAGACGGCGCTGACGTCATTTCAATCAGGTCACAGGGCTCTTTAGACACCTTTTCTGTAAGACCCGTCTCATACCTTAGTATATAATACCGTAAACACCGGTGATTAGTATATGATCACATTGGCAGTCGCGGATCCACGAAGAGGCTGAATAAGCCTCGAGCGGACCCGCCACTTGCAATGTGACATAATCTTACCATGCGCTTTTGTTTTGTTTTTGTTTCTATTTACAACAGCAAACATTTCAAACAACCTATTGTTTTTTTTTAAAATGATGAAAAATCAGCCCAAAAAAAAAGTAAACATTTTAGAGCTAAATTTGTGGAGGATAGCCGGACATGCTGATGTCACTAGACCCCTAAATTCGATATGGTGACATGGGCATTTTCTTAAAATTCGATACGACGACACGGGCACGGACATCTAAGTGACATGGGACATGTGGCATTTCTTGAGTCCCACATGTGCCATGGACCATAGTGACATGAGGAAAAAAAAAAATGTTCAAAGAGTGCATCAGAAAAGTGCCATTTCAAGCCTAAACATTTCGCCAAATTTTTTTTTCTCTTGGATGGTACTCGGCTTTGCAGTGTCTGGGTCCTTAAAAATGTACCAGAATGCTCAAATTCGGGTTCTAAATATTTTCAAAAAACGTTTTCTCCCTTAGTGACGTGTGACATGGGCATTTCTTAAATTCGACATACGGCTGCATGGGGAGGACCCACCCGTCAAGGGCCCCATGATGACTCATACCCGCCGCGTTCAAACTAGCGTGGTGGTTATAGGTAGACCTTCTTTCAGTATCCACGTGACCAGATCCATCGCCGTCTCTTGAGCAACAGTAACCGAGGTAACTAGGGTTATTGTTATCCGGGCCGTAAGACGACAGTCTAAGACGGTGTGTGGTCGCGTTTTGCTCTCCCTAATACTCTAATTCAAGTCGAGTTACCGCTAACCCCTACAAAAAGAGGGTCATTTGTGTAATTCAAAAGTCGTTCCTTTGTTAGCAATGAGGGGGTCGTTCTATTCATTGATTTTTTTTTTTTTTTTTTTTTTTTTTCTTTTTTTTTTTTTGTTTACAACAACAAGTCAAAGTACAGTCAATCAACCGAGATCCTTTCTACTCCGTGGGGGTGTAGAAGGATCTCCCCCCTGAGGTTACAAAGTCACCTCTTTATTTAAAGGGTTACGGGTCGCAAAGTCGCTTTCGCTTTCGCTTACAAGTCACAAAGTCGCATGAAATATTCAAGTCAAAAAGTCAAATTCATCAACTATCAGCACAGTCGTTTGAAAGGCATCAAGTCACCGAAAAACTCCTCTACAGTCACCTCCGACTCGCCTCCTCCCTACCCCCCTAAAGGGGGGTAGAGAGGAAGCGATTCCCTAGAGATCAGATAATTTTTTTTTTTTCTCCCGAGCAGACCCCAAAGGCCCCCCCTCCCCCCCAAGTGCCCGCCCACCCCATAAATAGTGCCCCCCTCCCCCCCTCCCCTCCCCATGCATCTTAAAGTGCCCCCCTCCCCCCCTCCCCTCCCCTCGCCCCTTATAGAAGCCTCCCATTAGCTAGTCCAAGTCATGTGACCAAAAGGGAAGCGTAGTCTGTCTATTGTCTATATTATGCAAATGAGGGAGGGGGTCAAGTCACGTGACCAAGGGGGTGTGGCCTATTCTCTAAATAAAGAGCGCTTCCGGTCACGTGACCAAGAGGGTGTGGTCCTATTATGCAAATGAGGGGGTCACGTGATCCATGATTATGCAAATGAGGGAGTCACCTGACCAAATGGAAGCCACTGATTGGCTGGTGATCAAAGGGGCGTAGTCTACTATGCAAATGAGGGGGTCACGTGATCAAGGGGGCGTGGTCTATTATGCAAATGAGGGGGTCACGTGGGAGTCACGTGACCAAATGGCGGCCCTGATTGGCTGGTGATCAAGGGGGCGTGGCCTATTACGTAATTATGCAAATGAGGGGGCGTGGCCTATTACGTAATTATGCAAATGAGGGGGTCACGTGACCAAATGGAGGCCTCTGATTGGCTGCATGTCGATTGAGTAATAAACAGTACTTAACTATAGTCCCGTTCCGATACATACTATACTACTCATCATGCATATTCAACATGGCTTCTATTAGTGTACAAACACATCTTGGCATTGCGTGGGGTCGAATTCAAATCCTGCTGAATGTGGAAAGCACAAGTTGGTTTCATTTTTATCGGTATAAACAGTTCGTAACAAAGGACCCATGACTGCATCTTTTATAAGCTACTTCAAGTTGGCAAAGCAGGGCCCAGGCCCAAGTTGTTCATTAAACATTGGGAGTGGAAGGAGCATGCACTGGACAGTACACTCCTCATCATACCCCAGTGGTCCTCTATGTACTCTTAACGCTTTAAAGACAGCATAGTGCTGCAACGTGCTATGCCCTCTGGTTGCATGATGCATAAATGCAGCCCTGGTAGATAACTCGCCAGTGCTGCATTCATGCATCATGCCGATTCTATTGGGTTGATACATTCCTAAATGTTTTTCAGTTATGCATCATGACGATCAGAGCGTTTTGGATTAAATCCCTCTTGCTGCCTCGCCAGCAAGCGTTTGAGCCGAGTGAGGACCCTATTCAGGTCTTTATAAGGAAAGGGCAACATTTTATCGCTCATGGTCATTTGTCGTCATGATGCACCAATGCAGGCCTCTCGATAAACTCACCAGTACTGCGTTGGAGCATTATTTCAACTTGTGTATTGACCCAACAGTTTTAGTATTATGTATAAATGCAGCGGTATGTTGCCCTCAAAGGGCTAACGGTCCTCCATATATATATATATATATATATATATATATATATATATATATATATAGGTTTTAGTCCCCTACCTAGGTGCCTATGTTTCACCCTATGAGGGCCCTTCACACATACACACAGGGCAGGTGGAGAGGGTCCCTTCTGTACCTTAACCCTTTAAGGACAGATGCCACCATAAAATGACATTTGTCGTCATGATGCATCAATTGGTGCATCATACCCACCCTTTGGGAGTGTCTCAACCCTGTAGGGTCGGCATGATGCTTGAATGCAGCCCTGGTGAGTCACTCACCAGGGCCGCATTCATGCAACATGATGACCATGAGCATGATGCATTAATGCATTATGCAGTCCTTAAAGGGTTAAGAGCTATGACCAGGGCCCCTGGAGGAGGGTCCCTCATGACTATTCAACAGACTTAATCAAACATAACCTCCGTGTATGTACAAGCACTAGGTGCAAGAGGCAAGTCAGCAAACTTAGGGCATTGACAAAATCGTTAATAAATGTTTACAAAATGTTTTGATGTTGATAATATCATAAACTGACATCGAGGCAGTTCTTCAAAGTTGCAGGAAGGCTTCGTTTAATTCCTTGGTGAGCTTCATTGCTTGAAACAATGTTTGAATTTACTGGGACTAAGGTATCAATTTACTTTGCTTTTTCTTTTTAATTTGAAGCCATTTAATATAGGAAAGATTATTTTTTAATCCATTGAATATGGCCACAATATATCCAATGAGGTGCATTACGTACGACGCTTCTAGTACATTGAGGCAACGCGGCAAACATAGGACATTGACAAAATGTTTAATAAATGTTATGATGTTAAATTGATATTTTCCCTTTACTGTTGGTGAACATGGAGGAGTTTGAGTTTGAGGTGTGACTCCATGAGTCAAGTTTGCACTTCCTACCCACAGAAATGCATGTCTAAGCGCGGGGGGATTTCTTTTCAATGATATTGACGATTTAACATTGCATCAAAACAAACAAGTTTGGAAAATGCTTCCTTTATATTCCTCAGTGAGCTTCATTGCTTGAAATAATGTTTTAAATTTATTGGGACTTTCATTGGCAAGATTGGTGAACGCAAACACTGCCTTAATGACTTGCACAAAATATATCAGATATATACCTTTTCAAAGGACATAGAAGGCTATGTCACTTCAAATCGAAACAAGATGAAACTCTATAACTGGTAGCCATTTATGACCAGCAATCATCTTTGACCGACTGACGTCTATGACTGGATAAACTGGACCTGTGTTAATTTTCTGCTAAACATTATATGGTTCATGACTTTTTAAAACATGCTTTAGCTATTTCTTTTTATACTTATGTACATCTGCCCTAAACGAGCCTGTTTTTTTCCGTTTGCCGTTTCCTGTCATTGCGACCATAGACGTCAACCATTCATAAATGGTTGCTGGTCATAGAGTTTCAGCTTTTATTTTTTGGAAATACCAGATCGCCTATGCTTAAGCACTGGAAGGCTGTATTCAATGGCCCCATTGAATACAATGTGGCTGTATACAATGGGCTAAGACAAAGTTGTTTTTCCTTCATTAAATGGCTTCAAATAAAAGAATAAACACAAATGCCAACTACATTGATACTGCTCTGATGTATTTCACTCGTGGGGACTGGGGCGCATCCAACTCAGCTTGCGGCTTCGTGGGATACTGCCCTAGCCCCCACTCATGAAATACAACAGAGACGGTATCAATGGGCGTTGGCATTTGTCTATGTATCGATTTGGTGAGACTTGGTCAGAAGTACTATGCGGCCCCTAAAGTGTTAAGGTGTTGTACCTGAGACCTCACACTACCCAGCCCGGCACTAAGTCCCCCTGGTGTGGTACCACACCTCGGCCACTCTCCTACCTGCAGCCTTACAACACTACCACTGAAGGAAGCCCACAAGCACCTTATAGCTCAGCCATTTAAGGGCCACAGTTCTGTAATATGCTTTATATAAATACGATGGTGCATACAGTAGCTGTATTGATTTGACCAAATAACGACATATTTCACACACCCATAAAATATACCTCAACAGCATATCACGACCCGTCATATTATCATAATTGATGCTGTAACCACTATCAAAATGGCTTTTTCCCAGTCAATTATGCAGAATTTTGACAAATTTCATCAATAATGACATGAAATGAACAAATTGTGTAAACCGTTGTCTATACACGTGTCCCTTGTCGCCACAATATGTAAATGTACTAGCAGACTCTTCGGGTCAGTTTCATTCACCAAAGCAGCCGTGGTAAGTATAGACTCGCCAGAGCCCTTTATATGGCATAATGCAATAAAGCACTATACTGGCGTTAAATGATTATACAGCCACACCCCCTCCCTCCCTCTCCAGCCACCACCACCACACCTATAGCTCCTTAAAGGAGGCTCTATGAAGGCGGCCAGGTTGGGGACTATACAGTGAAAATTCGCTATAAGGAACTAAGAAGCAGATTTGTATGGACCCGATTTTCCCCAAAACATTTCTATAGTAAGAAAACTCTCTTAGAAGGAAATGATTTTATTTGAACCTCTGATATAAGGCCAAAAAAAAAGGTTTGTTTCAGGTCACCCAACCGACCCTATCTAAACAGGGCCGACCCTAGGTTTTTTTATGCATTTTTGAAGAAATTTTCATATTTTTATACTTTTTTGGAAATTTCGAAAAAAAAATCTCACCATTTTTTTCACTTTTTTGGGTCAATTCAAGAGGGGAAGTAAAAAAAAAATTAAAAAAAAAAAAAAATCCGACCTACCGACCCTAGAGTTTCTTCCCATGTTACCTGAAACAAAACTTTTTTTTATTTGGCCTATTAAAGGAGGTAACTTCGACTTTAATAAGACTGACCCTGCTTATAAGGAATAAATTGTACTGGTCCCGAGGTGCTCCTTATAACGAAGTTTTACTGTACTACAATAAGGTGGGCCCCCAGCTACCACTGACTGAGTGACCATTACACCGGGTAGCCATATGGTCAGTGGTGTACTACTGACCACACCATGCACAGACCCACTGGAGGATATACCAGCATAAGCCTGATTTAATAACCAGGAGCAAACTATTAACTCAACATTTCATTATAGGTATACAGTCAGCTTTTACTACCTGGAATATCGAAAATGCAAAGGAAATGCCAGAGAAAGCAAATTATTCGAGGGACTTAGCCTTCAAAAAAAAGGGATTTATAAGGGCAGATGCAAGGATACCTGAGGATCTGAGGGATCTTAGGATGTAAAGGTCTGAGAAAGTGAGGGTCGACTGTACATGATAGGAGTACGTTAAACTACCACGAGGAAGTCTATAGGTCTATTTTAAATATTGAGAGTAGTGCTGAGAGATAGAACCAGGAAGCTGGTCGAGCTATCAGTTGGCTATAGACATCGGTGTAAGGATTCACCCGCTGCCTTATATACCAACCTGCTAGGGTACATCATGGCCTGAATAGGCCAGGTCTACATCAATTAAAACATACATGGATACCATTGAAAGTAGGATGACAGTGAAAAGAAGCAGTATACATGGATAAGACTGTGGATACCCATGAAAGAGTGGTGAAGATGTATAAGTGGAGGAAATACTGAAGAAGCAGGAGGATAGCTGGCCTGGTCAGACACCCCACTACATGCATTTCACAATTAAGAGAATTAAGTTATAGCATTTAGGAACTCCGGAGAGGCGACTGGTTCCTTAAACACGTGGGATATCAGTCTAATTTGAAAATTCCAAGACATTGTTGTTGCGGAAAGCTCCTTATTTTCGTCCAACGGACCTGTAAATAGCTGCTCCAGACAGGGGAGTACCTGCTTCTATGTTTATAGACCTGGGACTCAGTTCAAAAACTGTAAACTGATCAAAATTAAAATCACAGAGATAGTCAGATGGCCTTACGATGCCTATACTATCTGTAGCTTAATAGATGTATAGTGAGGAGCCCTATAGATAAAAGGACATATCGCTTTACCATGGCGGTAGTACCATCCCTGATTTCGATGATGGTATAAAAACTCACACGGATTAATTTCTTATTCTAATTCTTATTTCACTCTCTTAGTTTGAGCCTCAATCAGAGACCATTTGACTCTAAATTGAAAAAGAATCAAAGAGAGTCAAAGAGGAAGTATTATGACCTAACGATGGCGGTCTGAGACATTGCCCATATTTTGTCAAAGGAAGAGCCCTGTAGATAAAAGGACACATTGCTTTACCATGGCGGTAGTACCGATAAGACTGCATGGACAGGCCTATGGAGACCCCCAGCAGCAGGGTCCTGGGGGGCAGGGGCAGCAGGGGCCGGAGAGGGCCCAGTACCCCATCCCACACTGCAGTATAGTGGACATACGACCCGTCATTACCCCCATGTTGGTACCCTTACCTGGCCCACAGCAGTTCAAGATCAAGATCAGGGCCAAGGTTAAAAAGGTGAGAGGGAATTTATATTGGGATATATTTCATGTACTTGGCATGGTTAATAGAACATTTCTGATATTGCAATATATGACAAGGGGGCGGTCATTGGTTTATTAACAGGGAATTTCTGGATTTTTACGCGTGTGTACTAAAGCTATTTGCCTACCCCCCCACCTCATCTTTTCCACGGATCCCCTCACCTAAAATCCCATAAACATATTTATTTTTAAGATTTCCCAATATAAAGGGGCAATCGTTTTTATACCCCTGTATTGGAGCCTTCAGTTCTTTTTTTGCCCCCAACTCTGAAAAATTAACCAACCAAAAATCTTGTATGAATAGCGATTGAAACGACACACAATTCTTAGGGTTTACCTTCCAGTTTAAGGTATGAAGGTTTGTGTGAGTTTGTTCACCTGAGTTATATTGGTCAAACTCAACTTGGCTATAGAGCCATGTGCCAGAATGTAACACACTCGTGCTGCAGAGGTGGTTGTTTTATAATTGTAGGACTGTAAGTATGTGAGGGACTGGATGGTTTATAGTAAACATTTAAGGACAGCAATGCATGCACCTTAAAAAGTAATGCTATTTGTGGTCATACTGCATGGATGTAATCCTGGGGAACTCCCCATACTGCATTCATGCATCATGCTGACACTATGATGCGGTAACACTACAGGGGGAGGATGCATTATTGCAATGCAATTCAGGTACTCACCATGCCGTGCTGCAATGCTGCATCATGAAAAGATGCATAATGGCATCATGCTATCCTTAAATGGTTAAATACAGTAAGCGCTTTTATGCATAGAATATTAGTTAGCTTTTGGCGCGAGCTTAAATAATAGGGCCTTCTCATAAGGAATCTTACAGCTGTTAGTGATATGATTATACGTGCACCTATTGTCCACTGAGCTATAATCGGTCAGAGTTACTTAGGAAATGTAAGAGCTCAATCGACCGCAATTCCCATAGGGTCTAAGGCACCTATCAGCTTTGGCACACGTTAAGCTTGTGTTAGGAATGGTCCCTTTTCTTCCAATTCCCTATTCATGAGACCGAGAAGGTTTAACACACTGAGAGTTGAAAGTTATTCTGAAATGCTGATCTCTACATGATCAAACTCAATACTCGTTTAGAGACCATTAATATAATTCGGTCTGAAGTATTTTCCATAGTAGACTCACTGCAGGGAGACAAAATTTAGCCAAATATTCAATTGACCACTCGATCTAGCATATCCATACACATGTGTCTCAAAGTAAGATTTCTCTCAAGTCTATATTTGACTAATACAGGCTGGTTTTCGTTATAAAATATACCTTTAGGTGCAAAATAAAAAATATCAGTCCGAGCAGTAATATATTGTACAGTCATATTAGGGGCCCGGCCCCCGCACTCCACATCTGCCCTGACACCATCATCGTTCTGCAATTTCAAAAGTACCCCCTTTTGGCGGATTTCTGGGTCCAAAACACCTCCTTTTTATGGCAAAATCGCGGATTTTATATCCAAAAAAAGTACCCCTTATTACAGGAAAACGCTGACCTCTTTACAAACTCAACCCCTTTTTTCAAAAAACGCTGACATCTTTAACAGCTCGCCCCTTTCAACAAAATAGCTAATGTATCGTATTTGTAACATCACTCTGTGAATAAAATATGTTATAAACTCAAATACAGATATTATCATACTAGAAATCAAATTTTAATAGCATAGGTCCATAGTCATATGATGTGTATACATTTACATTGCTTTTTAAAAATAAATATCCCTCTTTTCTCGATTTATACAGACTGATTTAAAAAAGGCCCCCTTTTTTCAACTTTAACAGACCCTGTTTGAAAAAAGTACCCCTTTTTCTGTAAAACACAGATCCGCGGATTTTTATGGAAATATGACCCCCTTTTCCGCTTTTTGGAAACGATGATGGTGTATAGAAAGAGAGTAAGTGCGGGGGCCTGGATTAGGGGTACATATTGGCTCTCAGTTGGTGAGTAAATTTTATTAAATGTATACCATATGATGTCAGACCTAAGAAAGATGTGTTGCCATACAGATGTTTAGTCAATACTAACCTACAGCCTAATCCCTGTATAATAGGCTTCATTAACCCTTTGAGGACAGCATTATGCGTTAAGGATTTATATGCATTTATCATCAAAATGCATCGACAGTGCTAGCGAGTGGCTCACCTCTGCTGCATTGCTACATCGTGACGACAACCATATCAAGCCACATCTCTAATTCATGTAGCATTGATGCGTTACAACTAAAAAGCATATGCAATAACAGACCATTCTACCCTTACAAGTTACAGGGTTAACCCTTTCAGGACCGCAACATGCTTTAGGGAATTAAGACATTTGTCTCCTGATGCATGATTAAGCATTGGTGAATACCCATACATCATGAAAGCCCTTTTTTGGACCATATTAGCTCAGTAATGGTTGGCACGGTGCTTGTATGTAGCCCTGTCGAGTGACTCGCAATACCTTCATTAATATATATACGCGATAAAGGACATGGATAAAGGCAACAAGGTATTAAACCCCTATGCGGCCCTTAAAGGGTTCACAGTTGTTAATGCTTCTTAATGACTCTAGGTACACAGCCGAACACATTCAATCAGCCATTAGGACAACACTGACCAAATTATACACACCCGACTTAGATCTACAACATGTTTGTTTCTGGTGCCAACCCTACCCATAGGGCATACAATATAAAAAGTTCAAGTTTCCTTCAGGTAGTGTTAATCATTTTAGAATTTGGGGTAGTACTTTTCCGACTACAGTTGTATACATGTTTCAGGCTGTCTCTACAGGTCCTAAACCATACACAACAGGACAAACTCATCACTCACATACCTGTCAAGCCTTTACATACTCGTACTAACTACTATATGTAATGAAGGTATTATCCTCGAGCCTACAGCTTAATTTTTTCACCATGCACTATGCTGCATATAAAGCCCTAAAATCGACTACAGGAATATCCGAATTTGAACAACTATAAAATTACTTCAAGGTACTTTAAATCTAATTAGTTCCATATAGTATATAGAGGGAGTGTTAAATCGCTCATTTTGACGTACGATTTCAGGGATCTGAAGTCCCCAAAGAAAAGTAGATGTATCACCCCTCCGACGTATGTAGATGCCATTGAAATCACACAATTGTATCTAAAAAGATATGACTGTTATTTAACCTACAGAGAGTGTCATATATCATAAATGCTTAAATCCGACCCTTCATGTAGTGTTACATGAAACATACCTGTGTTGAGACTGAGAGGTATTAGCATGTGGGTGGGAGGGGTGAGGGGCATGGTGAGCACACAAACAAGTGGTGGTAGCACAAAGGAGGTTCTACAAACACGGGTTACACCGTCACAGATCAGCACAACTCACCCCCCCCCCCCACACACACACAAACCCAGTAATAGGTACGGGCAGCAACTGCACACAGAATATAGTTGGTCAGTTTGAAAAATTAGACTGTCAGTCTGAAGAAATAGACGGTCAGTCTGAAAGAAAACTATAGAGGGTCAGTCTGAATGAAAAGGGGGACAGCCTAAAGAAATAACCCTATGGGCAGGACATTAACTGAAGAGAGTGACATTAAGAGAGTGTAGGGGCATGATATTACATATTAATCTCATACACGGTATTTCCGGGTAACGTCTGTTTACTCGGCTTCTCCACCTGGAGCTAGTGCACACAGTTCCCGGGAGAGGGCGCAGGTCCTCTTCAGGTGACCGTGTGCCGCTCTCAGGTGGGCGGCCGACCCACCCACCTGGCCACATGACCTAAGAGCCGGTGTTATATAAGACCCATGTTTTTACCTGGAACGACAGTCAGTGCAGGCCCGACTGACGAGAGACTTCACATGTCCAACCGTGCGGACAGAGTTGTATGCTAAGAGTTGTATACTGACCGTTTCCTCTATTTATAGAGAAACCTGATCTACCTGTGTGTATTCATTCTACACTGATCGTTCCCTAGTAAAGGAACTAGAGTTGTTATTCTTGTGAATAAAGATAGATATATTCTCGCACCTGGAAACTGCCGTGATCGTTGTTCTTTAACCTAGAGTTAATTACGAACCACCACACTGGTGCCGTGACCAGTAGCAGTAAAGGTAGCAGAACAAGCTAGTTGTTCGAGAATATGTTCGGGTTATACTGAACAGGAAGTCCTTGAGTGGACAGACAGTCCTTTAGTGGACGGACAATGGCTACCGGTGGTAGCCTGGGCGGCTCTGGCCCAGAGCTGAGTGAAGGGGAGTTGGAATCAACTCGCCTGGAGGTGCCAGGGATGGACCCTGGGGAGGGCTTGAAGCCAGGACAGAAGAAGAGGAAATTGCAGGATCTTTCCTGGGTAGAACCCTATGTAGGGGATGAGAGATTCCAAAGGGAATATGACGAGCGTTTGGCTCGGGAAGAGGATGACCTCTACTGGGAAAATGTCCGATTGGACAAGCAGTCAATGGAAGATCAGTATGCTGCATTGACTGAGGAATTGACTTCCCTGGTAAAAGAAAGGGACGAGATCCTCTCTGAGAATCAGAGGGTAAAAGGAACTCTGATAGAAGAGAGAGAACGGTTGATAGAGGACAACCAGTATATGAAAAAGAAGGTTGCTCAGGAATCGCATGAATACCAAAAGATTCAGGCAAAGATTGCTGAGAACCAGAAGGAGAATGAACATTCCGAATCTCTTAAAGAGAGGTATGAGAGGGAGTTGAAAAAATACTCTAGAGAATGGTATGCCTTGAAGAAGGGGACAGAAGCGCTAGAGAAGGGCAGAGACCAGTTGGTCAAGGATAACGAATCCACCAGGATACAAATCCTGGAAGAAACGGAAGAGTTAGAGAGGAAACGGAAAGCTGAGGTGGAAGCTGTCTGTTCCCTTGAAGCTAGGAAAACTCTCCTGCGGGGTGAATTGTCGAAGGCAATGGAACAGCAGGGGGAGGAACAAGTTCCAGCTGGCAGGCCGGAAACTGTTCCGGATAGTACTCCTACTACTAGTAAGGGGGAAGCATTACCTCAATTCGATCCATTTATTAATGATAATGGATTGAGGAATGTGGAAGACTCTGTGTATAAGAACAGAGAGAAAGATTCAAGGAGAGTGAATGTTACCGGGCGCTCTCTTGGATGGGAACCAGTTAATCATGCCAGTATTGGTCCGGTTAACAGGGAAATGTCTCCAGAGGAGGAAGTGTCTCGACATTATAAAAATAAATTTCGAGATGAAGTGGTGAATCATAGTTATGGCTCATTGAACCCCTTTGCGGGAGATGACCCGGCTCTGTATGAGAATCCGGGGGGTTATGATAGCAAGGGTAATTATAGGTATTGCCCAGATGCAACTTATTCGTACCCACCTCCGGCCACGGAAACACACTCGGGAGTCCATAAAGATCCTGAGATTAGGCCGAGGGATAGGATGAATAAGGGGACCCAACCGGGAACAAAG
Source organism: Harmothoe impar (assembly GCA_947462335.1). Classification (NCBI taxonomy): domain Eukaryota; kingdom Metazoa; phylum Annelida; class Polychaeta; order Phyllodocida; family Polynoidae; genus Harmothoe; species Harmothoe impar. The sequence goes on along the minus strand of OX381712.1, from coordinate 69,687,349 downwards.
GGAAGGTCAAACCCGGTGCATAAAAACACAACGGGATTGTCAGGCTATCAAGGCCCACGCTTTGATGAGGGTTCAGAATCTGAATCAGATAAATCATCTGACGATGTACCCAAGAGAAAGGTTCCTTTGAACCGGCGAGTCACAATGACCCCGGCGGAGCACCGATTACATAATCGAGACCCCGCCATAGGTAATTTGGGACTAGATTGCTCTAGCCGAGGTCAAGACGGTACAGACCTACTGGCTTGGAGTAGACGCATGTCGGGTCAATTAGTGCATTCTAATTATGCCGCTAAAAGAACTGCACGTGTGACTAAGCCTTACAGGGGTGTACGACCCTGGAAGGAAGAATATCAATCACTTCTAGATGATTGTAAGTACAATTGCTGGAACAAGGAGGAATCCTTGGGAGCTTTTGTGATATGGTTGAGTGACGGCCCGGGTAAGATAGTGGTTGAAGAATGGAGGGACACTTACGGGCCAGAAGCTACATACGACCAGCTGGAAGTATTAGCTTGTTATACTTTTGGGAAAATGGTGACAGTAGATCACTGGACTCTGTTTCAGAGAAGAACGCAGAAACCAAAGGAATCTGCTAAAATTTTTGGGCTAGAATTGCAGCGATTATTGCGGCAGGCTAGGCCAGAGTGGAGTAGGGATGCTGAATATTACATAGAATCCCTATTTGTAAGATTTATTAGTGGATTGAGTGATCCTGAACATGCTAAAGTTTGTGGTAGAGCTTGGGAAGCTGGGTCTTCCTTAGCAGATTTGTTCATGGCGATTGATCAACATGACAAAAAGAAGATACTGTTGGCTGGTATGATACCCGCTAATAGGGGGCAGCGCGTCTCTGGAATTGAACATTCCTTAGATGGAGACGATTCTTCCGCGGAAGAATCTGAAGGGGAGGAGAGAGTAGACGCCCTTAAATTCAAGGGTCGACAGAAATCTAACTCAACCCCAGCTTCCGGGAAACTTCCTAGTAACAAAGGTTATTCGGAAACCACCCGGAAACCCGACATTCGGGAGCCTCAGACTGTACCCAGTCAGAAAACCCAGACCCCGGAGACGACCACTCCGGATAAAACAAATGCGTCAGGAAACTCATTAAATACCTTAATGGAGTCCATGATTAAACGCATGAACGAGGTGTTTGATAATCAAACCAGGCGCCGCCCTAGGGTCGATCGTAACACTGTCCAGTGTTACAGATGTCAAGTCAAAGGGCACTTTGCATCTGAATGCAAAGCCGAGAAACCTATTTTAAGAAGTGAGGTTTCGGGAAATTAGAGGGGGTTACCGGGGATGGCAGGACGGTAACCCCTGAGGAAATATGTCAGATTATCACCGACGTTGGCGGTGAAGATTCATTAGCAGTGAATGCGTCCAGCAAGAAGGGAGATGGGACCGTACATCCCGGAAACCATGAGGCTGGGGAGACTGGTACAACAGGCGCCCAGGGGTGCGCGTATGGGAAACCTAGTGCCAGTTTAGAGGAGTCAATAACCAAAGAGTTGGTTAAGGTTGGAGGAACCAGGCTTCCCCCGGGCCATCCTTGTCTGGAACACCTGAAAGGATGTGGATTCGACCTGGGCACTGATAGTGACCTTCACCGGTTTACTAGGAATCCCTCAGTAACTGATGGGAAGAGGTGGTACGTTTCCTGTTCTGTACAAGGAAAGACTGGGGAGTTTCTTATGGATACTGGAGCTAGCCACTCCATGGTCTCTAAGAGATTCATCAGCTTATTGCCGAATATGTGTGAGAACCTCACAATGAGGGTAAACGCATGTACGGCCGATGGTACCAGAATGAGGACATTTGGACGGACTTTTCTGATAATCTCTGTGGCCGGGAAAGAATTTGTTTGGGCCCCGACCATAGCTGAGATTGAAGATGATGGTATTCTTGGTTTGGATTTTGCGGCGCTTTTCGGTGCGACTTTGAATCCGAAAAGTGGGAAGTTGAAAATTGAATACCCGTATGATATGACCATACTCTGTAAGTTGAGAGTGATAAGTAGTGTCGCTAGTGTGGCACAGACTGTGAAGATTCCCCCGGGAATGACCTGTGACGTGTTAGTCAGTTCAGGGAGGCTAATCCAGAAAGGATTAGCGGTAATCGAGCCGGATATGGCTGTATTATCCCGGAAGGGATTGGAATCTGCGGATACCCTAGTAGGGAATTCCAGATCGACAGTGACACCCATTTCCAACCCCGGAAACTCCACAGTATATCTTGAGAAAGGCACTGAAGTTGGGAAAGTGATACTTGCGGAGGCAGTCACCGGTAGCCACCAAGACCTGAGGTTAGAAGAAGGAGGGGAAGAGGAATTGCATGAAGAGTTAACTAAGTTGTTAACAGGATCGTCCATAACGGATGAGAATGATCAGGAAGCCCTAAAAGCTATGCTGAAGAGATGCAGGCAAGCTTTTGCAGCCCCAGGGGAACCCCTGGGGAGAACCAATAAGGTATTGCATGAAATTAAAACCGGGGATAACCCCGCTTTTAAGATTCCTTATAGGAGATTACCCCTCAAGAAGAAGATTGTAGCTGAGGAAGAGATAGCGAAAATGCTGAAGGATAATGTTATTGTTCCCAGCATGAGCCCTTGGTCCTCCCCTGTGTGTATGGTAACCAAGAAGGACGGTAGCATACGGTTCTGTATTGATTACCGGAAACTGAATGGGTTGACTAAGAAGAACTCCTATCCTCTTCCTAGGATAGATGAGACGATTGATTCCCTGGGAGGGAATGAATGGTTTTGTACCCTGGATTTACAGTCCGGGTATTGGCAAGTAGGCATGAAGCCTGAAGATATGGAGAAAACCGCGTTTTCTAGCCATATTGGGTTGTTTGAATATAAGGTAATGCCGTTCGGGTTATGTAACGCGCCGGCCACCTTTGAAGCCATGATGGAGACGCTGTTAAGTGATTTATTATGGCGGAAATGTCTAGTTTACCTGGATGACGTAATTGTGTTTGGAAAGACCTTTGCGGATTGTTTAAGTAATTTAGAGGAAGTCTTAAACCGAATCATGTCTAACGGTCTCAAATTGAAACCAAAGAAATGCAATCTGTTTAAGAAGGATATTAACTACCTAGGGCGGATTATTTCCACCGAGGGGGTTAAGGCGGATCCGGAAAAGATCAGGAGTGTAACTGAATGGGAAGTCCCCAAGGGTCCTAAAGATGTGCGATCCTTTCTAGGATTCTGCTCATACTATAGGGATTTCCTGCCGGGGTATTCCCGGGTAGCCTATCCGATCCAGTGTTTGTCACACTGGACACCCGGAAGTAGGAAGGAGGAGTTCCCATGGGGAAGGGAACAGGACACAGCTTTCTTAGCAATAAAAAAGTTGTTTGTAGAGACCCCGGTGTTAAAGTATCCTACCCCGGATGGTCACTTTGTATTGGATACCGATGCTAGCAATGAGAGTATTGGGGCCGCCCTCAGTCAAGTCCAAGGCGGAGTGGAGGTTCCCATTGCCTTTGCTAGTAATACTATGAGTAAGACCCAGCGTAATTACTGTACCACTAAAAGGGAATTGTTGGCTGTGATAGTATATACTAAAAAGTTCAAACATTTCCTTTGGGGGTCCGATTTTACGCTAAGAACAGATCATTCCTCTTTGAGGTGGTTATTGAATTTCAAAGATGCGGAAGGAATGATTGGACGTTGGCTAGCACACCTTTCCGAGTTCGGTTTGGAGCAAAGTCAGATCCAGCATAGAGCTGGGGTAAAGCATGTAAATGCTGATGCACTTTCCCGACGTCCTATCAGGAAGTGCGAAAACACCAACTGTGATGACTGTGGTCAGCATGAAGCTGTCATAGCCGGAGCAAGGATTCCCTTTGAGATCAAGGGAACTGGGGTTCTGGAGTGGTCCATGGGAACCATCCGGAAATTCCAGGAAAAGGATCCTAACCTTAGCCGGTTGTTGGTATTGTTACCTAGGAAGATACGGCCCCCGCGGCCTGAGATTTCCCTGGAGAATCGGGAAATGAGACGACTAATAGCTCAATGGGCAGAGCTAGAGGTCCAGAGCGGAATCATCTACCGGTGGAAGATTAATTCATCCGGTAGGAGAGTCCGGCAAGTGGTAATACCTTCCGGTATGAGGAGGGATGTTATGTATTATTGCCATGGACACCTGACCAGTGGACATTTCGGAAAAAAGCGTTCCCTGGAACGTCTGAAAAGGAGATATTACTGGCCAGGGATGAGTAGTGATCTATTAAGATGGATTGCTACTTGCCCGGATTGTTGTAAAAACAAACCTGGGCCTGGGATGGGTAAAATGCCTTTGTCCCAGGAGTTGTTTGGTGTAAGATTTGCGCGAGTCGCCATAGACATTATCAGTGGGTTTAAAACTACCCCTGATGGTAATACTTGTATGATGGTCGTCACTGACTATTATACTAAGTATACGAGAGTGTTTCCATTAGCGGATCACAAAGCAGCAACCTGTGCAAAAGCTTTTGTTAAAGGTTGGGTATTGCATCTTGGGGTTCCCCTAATGATGCATAGTGACCAAGGTCGGGAATTTGAATCTGATCTTTGGCAGGAAATGTGTCACCGACTGGCGATTTGTAAGACGAGAACAAATCCCTATCGACCACAAAGTGATGGAATGGTTGAGAGATTCAATCGTACATTGATTCAGGTGTTGAAATCCCTGGTGAATGATAGAATGGATGACTGGGATGAGCAGTGTGATTATGTATGCCATGCATATAATAGCACTGTCCATTCTAGTACCTCCTGTTCCCCGAATCTATTAGTTTTCGGGGAAGATTTGATAATGCCCGCTGATCTGGTATTCGGGGTGGTTGGAATGAACCCGGAAACCCCCTGCCATGTGATGTTTGTGGAGTCATTAAGAGATCAATTCAAATATGCTTATGAATTGGTGAGAACTGAACTGCAGAAGAATGCTACCTGGCAGAAGACCGGCTATGATCTAGGCCTTAAGCCGCGACGATTCAAAGTTGGTGATCAGGTAGTAAGATTACATGAGCCGTTATCGACTCTGAAACTTGCTAGTAATTGGGACGGCCCCTTTGTGGTTACCCGCATAGTAAGTGACAGTACTGTAGTGATACGTTCATTACAAGGAAAGATGTATAAATCTAATGTAGCTCGACTAAGAGAGTGGAAGGGGAGAGATTTGTCCCTGGACTCGTATGAGTTGGAAGTTGATACTTTGATAGAGGAAAGTGAACAGCGGAAATTAGTGAAGGAACCTCCCCGGAAACGCGGGAGGCCGCGGAAGGAGGTTTCCCGGAAACTAATGGTGCAGAAGTCCGTCATCCCAAAAAGATCCGGGAAGAAGGCGGCTAATAAAGTCTCGCTGGCTGAAGGGAAAAGGACCCGGAAGAGTGTGGTTAAGGCTAAATCCACTCTGGAAAAAGCGTGTCCTAGAACCAGGTCTAATGTTATGCCTAAAAACATAAGACGCAGTCCCCGGTTACTAGCCAGGGACGGTATAACCTAAGCCGGTACACAACGAGTGTGGTGTCCTGTAATCTTGTTAAATATTTAAATGTTGTAATCAGTTATGTGTGGAAGTAAGTACGGTCGGAATGATCGTGATAGTCCCCCTGTCAAGGATCCCATGGGTGATGGACGGATAATCCGGTGAATGTGCTTTATTATGCCATTCATATATATTTCATTGATACTCTCGACGAGTTGACAGAGCGTAAGGATTAACACGTGGAATAAAGGTACCTGTTTACAATTAAACGCGCGGTGACCTGGTTCCAAGGAACTGGGTCACGGGACGCGCGGGGTTGCGCATGCGCGGTGGCGCGCCTTATATAAGGCCCGCGGAGCGGCGGGAATCGCCAGTTGGGGTTGAGAGGCGGTCCAGAGCAGACGTGAGAGCTCAGACACGACCATCGTCGCTGTGGGGAGGTGGATCCCCTATAAATCCATCAACAAACACTTTTCTTGAGTGTGAAACAAAAACATGTCCTCCGAGACAGACCACCAACAGGTGGACCCTCTTCAAGAGGGCGACTCCGCTAGCGGAGGAAATGAGGTTGTTAATCAACCTGACCTCGTGGACCAGGAATCTCTGGATTTCCTGGGACAAGGGGAGATAATGGACGTCGACGCTGACTCTCAGTCACCGCTTCGCCCTGCTAATGTCGCCGCCAATTACTTGGAAGGTCTAGACATTGAGGCCATCAGCCCTGCTGACGGTCGCGCTGATACCGGTGAAGCTGAGTATCAGGATCAGGGTCTATTGTACCATGGAGAACCGCCGGCGGACGTTGAAAAACCCCGCCCGGCCGTACCAACCCTGGGAGGCTTCATGTCCAATTACGATGGACGTGAAGTAGAACTGCACGAGGACGTGCTAAGGCTCACGGCGGAGGGAGCTCCCCGCCGGATTGACCCGCTCACGAGCCAGGCCATATTGCTCTTCCTGTTAGTGGAGGAGCAGGAGGAGATGCCCCCGGACTGGTTTGTGTACTGGGAGGCACTCCAGAAAGGACTACGCGTATGCTACTGCTTACGACGAGCTGTCTTCGATTTGCATATCGCGGACATAAAGCGGTTAATGCCCGCACTCCCAATTCTGTCTTTGGACCCGAATTGTGGAGTTGCCGGGATGTTGTTGACTGGTGTCAACAGATACCGGGCACGAATCGGGAAACTCCGAGAGCCGAAAACCCGGAAGGAGTACGAGATTGCTCCCGCTAATACGCAGGGGGTAGTTTCGTATGTCCTGGATGTAGCCACTATTGAAGACTACATGGATTCTCACAACGTCAAACGAGATATTGCCATATCTTGTTTGGTTGATGAGGCGGTTCGTACAGTACGAACCAGATCTTCCAGTGCGGAGGAGAAGGCGCGAATAAAAGCGCTGAAAGCCACACCTAGGGGGCGCGGCAGTAAAGGTGAGAGGGGGGCCTCAAACCGGTCAAGCTCGGCCGACAGCAACCAGTCGGACGAGTTTGTCCAGGAGAGAGGACGTCAGGCTCGCCGGAACGAGAAGGCAAGATTAGCTAACTTGCCGGACTCTGTATTAGCAGAGGGATTACCGGAACAACCTTCCGGAGGACAGCCCGTTATTCCCCGGGCTGAGGAGGTAACGGATGAGGCTATGGACATAAACGAAGCCAATACTCCGGAGCCCTCCAACACCAACACCACCACCACCACCCCGGCCCTTGTGGCAGATATGACCGCCGCCGCGGGAGCAGCGGCCGCCGTGGCGGCTGCGCTGGTATTTAATCCAGCACGTCTCAGCCCTCTCCGTAGTCCGGCTCATTCGGATCCGGAAGAGGGAGAGGTTCCGGCTAACGCTGAGGAACCAGGAAATGCCCCAGAGGACCCCATCCCGCCTAATGACGTGATGAGGCGGGTCTGGCAGAACGCGAACAATAAGTTCCGCGTGTTTATTCCCAATTCATGGGAACAGTGTCCGATTGGTCCTACCAATTTCGGATGTCCACTTGCGACCAACTGTAAAGGTCAAAGTGACGATGAGGATTGGATCCGGAATACCCCCCGGGACCGTCCTCCGTCTGCTTTTTATCAGCAGTGGCTAGATCAACTCAGGATCCTGCCGGATACTTACTACAGTAAGGAGCAGAAGGAAAAACTTCTTTTTGCGATTAACCGCTGGTATAGCCAGCGGGAAAGGAATTGGTGCCCATTCGCTACATGTGTAAACATGATTGGCACAGACAGAACCGTGTTTGTAACAAAGCAACGGTTTCTGCGTCACCTCTGTGAAAATCACATGCACCACTGTGTGGTGTACCACTGTGATATCACAGTAGGTAGGGAATCCCAGCTGTGTAACGGGTGTTTAGAACCCCGGAGAGGTGAGCTCATGCGCCACATGAAGGATTGCCATAACATGGGAATCAGTGTAGCTCGCAATCGTGTGAATGCGCTACATGACGCCGTATGTGACCAGTACAAGTCACTCACGGAGGAACAAAAGGCTAAGATCCGGCCGGCAACTCCCTTCTACTGCGAGGTCGCAGATGGGAAGTTCAAAGCCAGGATTGCCAGAGTGGACGGACGACATAAGTTCGCCATGAATGACGAGGAGTATACGGTGTTATGCTCTACCCGTACTTCCCGCAGAGGTGGCGGTAGTTTCCGTCAGCCGGAAACCCGGGGTAGTTCCCGGGGGAAGAGCCGGTCCGCCCGCGACCGCTCTCGATCTCCTGCGGTCTCACCTGGACCAAAACGGAGACATGCCGGATCCAATTTAGAGGATCTCGATAATTCCTACTATGGGATTTATCATGCCCCGGAAGGTCGCGACTATTATCGCGAGTATCCAGACCCGCTGTTTACAGACCGGAAAGATCGGAAACGTGATTCCGGTGGTCAAGCGGCGGCGACTAACATGGATTACCGTTCCAGACGTCTGAGCAGTTCAGACAGTGCCACCAGTCAACCTGACTGTGGAGGTGCCCGGCCTAAAGAACCGGCTACCAGAACAAAGGCTTCCCTGCCTTTGACGTACCATCTGGGGACAACTGCAAAGCTAACCCCCAGGGACGTCCGGTCACCCACTACCCCAACTCGGGACATGCAGGGCTTGACCGTGAAAACGGAACCAAAATCACTAATCTCAGTGGTAACGCCTCGGGGCATAACTGTCCCGAAGGCTGCAGCGGTTGCGAAAGCGCCGCAAGCGGATGTTAAACCCGTGATTCCTGCAGCCCAGGAGCCGGTTGTCATCCAGCCAGTCGCGGGCACCTCCCGCACGGAAACTACCGGTGGCGTAAAGTTAAAATACGTCCCGATAGTCAACTACTTCTCTAGGGAAGAGAAGGCGAGCTGCGAAGTGGGACAGAGAATTGTAACAGAATTCCAGGAGTCCCAACGCGAGCTGGCGGTGGAGTATAACACCAAGATGTTAGGCCTGTTCACGCATGGCCTAAAGATTGCCCATCGGGAGGAGAAAGCATTGGTCGCTGTCGGCAATGCTGACTACTTGGCTAAAAAGTCAAGGGAAGCTGCTTCAGGCCAAAAGACCGCTGAGGCCGCCGCAGGGTTCGTTCAGCAAGAGAACGAGAAGTTAACCAAACGGTTACAGGACATGAACGTAAAATTTTACGGGGTGTTCGGCGTGACTATCGATACCTGGGATGGCACAACTGAGCACGCGCTTGCTTTAATGAGGGCAAGAGATGAACCTTTAGGTTAAAAAGACTGATAAAAGGTTCAGAGTCTATTTCTAATTCTTTTAGGAATAGAGGAGGGAAATATAATAGTTTCCGGATAGATTAATTGTTGTTTCATTTAATCTGACGTCATAAATTGTTTATGACGGGGTATCCCTTTTTGAGGGGAGGGGCATCTTTTTAGAGGCATATGGATCAACACGGGGGGAACCTTCCGTGGAAGCTCTGGACTTACCTAACTACTCAACTCTCAACTATAGCCTACCGATGGGGAATCAGGACTCCACCGGGAAGCTACCAAACTAACGTCCCTGAAACTAACTTTTGGGATACGTTACCATGATGTGTTCCTGATACTATTATGCTGAGTTATAAACTGTTCCCGTCCAAAGGATTACGTGTCAAACAGACAATGCTCGTGGTTCCAGATCTACTTATATATTTCATGAACATTCCTGGAGCTAGGATTACGTGTTAAACGGACAGTACTCGTGGTTTCCAGCCGGATTATAGTTATATATGTCATGAACTTTACTGGAGCGAGGACGGGATACTAATCGAGCTGTATACTTATGAACTTACCTTCGGGTGATATTTATCCAAGAAACAGTATTAAGAAGAGGAGAGCACCTCACTCATTCGTCTATTAGAAGTGGAGAGCACCTTGACCACAACTAGATCACCAGTAAGCTATATTTAATTGTAAGGGTTTCCGGGTACACTGCCAGGTTACTCATTAAAACGTTTTTAATATATAAAATATACCATTATTGTGTGATACATATCACCTCAGGTGTTCCAATAAGGTATTCTCATATTTACCTTATGAATCGGGTTTCATAATATGCTATATATGAAGATTGTATGATCTGATAAGCTAGGAAACGTGCCTACCCGTAATGTTTATATGAAGTCGTTAAGACTATGTGTATATACTAAATATACCGCCAGGTATTGTCGTGTGTGTCGACTCTGTTGTATGTTGCGAGAGATATTAATACTCCGGTTATATAATCGGATTACCCGGCTTAAAACAAAGGCTGTGGTTACTGTTATCCATTGTGTGAATGTTTTCATTAAATCACAAATCAATGTAAGACGCTGGTGGTTGTGAGTCCTTATCAGGACTGGTTTTTTAATAACTTTTCTGTTCAACTTAAATATAAACACACCCCACGCGCATTTTTTTTAATAACCGAGTAAGGTAACTTCATAAGGAAGTCATATCGAAATGTGTCAAGCCGTTCGATTGTATGTATGATATTATATTCACATGTCATTAATAATCATCCATTATGGTTGCTATTACAGTGTAATGCCATATTTATATTGAGTTTTATGATCTCGCTTGTGTAGTATGTCGTAATAATATGTTTACGCCCCTAGTTACTGTATAGACAATAACTATAAAGTCGTTGTTCTAAAAGGTTTTCTATGTACTAAGAAAACAGTATATATGTTCGTTACCACCTAGTTTTGTCTAGGGGGGGTAGTGTAGGGGCATGATATTACATATTAATCTCATACACGGTATTTCCGGGTAACGTCTGTTTACTCGGCTTCTCCACCTGGAGCTAGTGCACACAGTTCCCGGGAGAGGGCGCAGGTCCTCTTCAGGTGACCGTGTGCCGCTCTCAGGTGGGCGGCCGACCCACCCACCTGGCCACGTGACCTAAGAGCCGGTGTTATATAAGACCCATGTTTTTACCTGGAACGACAGTCAGTGCAGGCCCGACTGACGAGAGACTTCACATGTCCAACCGTGCGGACAGAGTTGTATGCTAAGAGTTGTATACTGACCGTTTCCTCTATTTATAGAGAAACCTGATCTACCTGTGTGTATTCATTCTACACTGATCGTTCCCTAGTAAAGGAACTAGAGTTGTTATTCTTGTGAATAAAGATAGATATATTCTCGCACCTGGAAACTGCCGTGATCGTTGTTCTTTAACCTAGAGTTAATTACGAACCACCACAAGAGGGACATTAAGTGAGGGTCGTTCTGAAAGCGGGGATAGGGGTCCAACTTGAATTTCTCAATGAGGAGATGCCTCCAAACAACTCATTTCCAAGGGTCACGCATTTCAAGGAGAGCATAGAAATGCTGGACTATCCTTTCAGAGTTTGCAGACTCTAAAAGGATAATGGTACTTCCAGCTCTGCTCTTTAGTGGTTCAGATCCTATACCTGATTCGATTTGCAACATTAAACCATTTAACATTTACATGGTCTCGATGGGCCCTGATTTAAAATGAAAATTGGGGATCATCGCGCAAGGATTGCTTATTTTGTACTCAGGATGGCAAGGTGGTGGGGTGAGGTTGAAATCACACCTGTACATGAAATACATCGTGTAGGTGCAAACCCAGAAGGGTGTGAGGTGGTCAGGTTAACAGAAGGGTGTGAATGTAGAGACCCTCTGATATGGATGTTTCCAAGAACACATCACCAGGGTTGAGTTTAAATAGTTACTTCTACATTATTAATTGCCAATCCCAATTGCTTTCATAAGCAGGTCTACCTGATTAGAAATGGATCTGATTTTGTTCTGGTTTCATATTTATGTTAAACCACACGTTGTTAATTAAAGACAATTGGTCTGATGATATCAATTATGCTTTGTGCTATTTGACTGATCACAAAGGTCAATACGATGAGCCCTGAATTGCCAATTGGTCGGAATTATATGTTTCGATATAAAACGCTCTTAAAGCTCTCACGATGTCTTTCGTCTTGCCTTTGCAGCATCAATTCGAAAGATTCAGTTGTTTATTTTGTCACAGAAGCAGAGAATAGTGCCTCTACATGGGTACCCGCAATTCTGACCGTGTCGCCGGGTCGAATTTTAGCAGTAGGGTAGTGGCATTGTGTCGATTTTTAGTTATATAAGAACAAAGAGAAAGACCCCTGTGGGTCGATTTTTATCCCCGATTTCCCTGTGTCCGTCGATTTTTAAAAGGGCCTAAAAGGGCCGTGTCGCCCTTGTCGATTTTTACCCATGTAGAGGCACAGAATAGTTTGTGGGTTTTTAGTGACCAATTCATCATACCATAGACGAATTAATCACTCGTCCACAATAACAAAATGTAAACGGCAGACAGCAACGGCAGGGTCATATTAGCCCTATAATGATAGCATAATGCATCAATACTTTATATTTATGTGTCGTCATAATGTACGCTGGCAGCATGGGCGAGTAACTCGCAGATACTGGATTGGTGAATCATGCCAACCCCCGGGGAGAGTATCAACCCCATGATGCATGAATGCACCTTCTGTGGGTGCTGCATTCGTGCATTATCCAGACTAAAGGCGTGATGCATTAAAGCACAAAGCTGCCCTTACATAGTTATATTCCTCTGCTGTAACCCCTGCAAGTGTGCCTAGAACAACAGCCGTGTAATTTGGCACATGCTGTCGACCTCCATATTGCCTCTGCTATAACTTAGAAGAAATTACAAACTATATAGGTAACAGCTCATTGGGCCCACAAGTTAAGTAATAGAGGTGTCTGATCCGCTAATTCTATGTGATATCTTCTGATTTCATCAAATTATATTCTATATACCCATAAGGTATGAGTCGTAAGTTTAAATGTTTGAGTTCTCCCGGAGTGAGTATTACAATAGTGTTGCGTCTATGCAGCATAAGAGCGTCTTAGTCGTTGATTCATCACCGCAGGGTCAACATGGTGCACCAATGCCGTGCTGGCGAGTTACTCGTGGTGCTGCAGTGCATTATGACAGCAAATATTGTCTTGAGATGACACCGTACCATCGTGATTAAGCACCAGTTCCAAATTTTCAGGGTTCTCCCCATACTGCATTGACACCGACAGGCCGCCGGCGTCGTTTTAACAGCCGCCGGCCTCAAATTGCCCCAGAATCGCCGCCGGCGTCATTTTGGCTATACATTTAAATTTAAATTTGGAAAACCCATCAATTAGAACAGAAGTTATAGCTATCTTAACATCTTTTATTGAAAAAAAAATCATCATATCCATCTATTTGAAAAAAATTATACTCATTATAAAACGTTCTATTGAAAAAAAACACATATATATATTTATATATATATGACTTATGAATAGAAGATATTCCCATTTTTGCCCTTTTTACTGGAAAATATTACATGACGCGCTTTCTAAATGTTGGCGCTCCAGAATTTACGGTGTGATTTTTGAGCTGGTCTTGTATAAGCGCCAGGGTACAGGAGTCCTCGAAGGTTCCTTAAGCACTTAAATAGGATTTTGAATAAGCGCCTATCTTGGTTATAAAAGCCCCTCCAAATTGAAGAGCGCCCCGGCGCTAAATCGCGACAGTACGGTATATATAGTTCAGGACGCACAAATGCTTCAGTGGAATGTTATAGGCCTACATCTATTACCTGAAAAGTAAAACTAAAATTGAGAGAATCAATGGCCCAGTCCAATGATGAATAAAAAAAGGAAGTAGGGGATTGCAATCAAAGTTTAACCCTGTTGGCAATGTCTACAATGCTGGCCCCAATGCTAACAGAGGTCTGTACAGGCCCGGATGTCCCCTGGGTACCCGGATGTAATCAGTATATATGTGTCTACAGCCTACAGAGAACCAGCCGCAATCAGGAAGCTGAGGCTTAACATGGGTTTTAACACACACTTAAGGGGTTGTCATTTTAACAAAAGGGAGGGAAGAGGCAAAAAAGATGTCTACCCCTCTTCAGAGGGGGGGTGCGAAGAATTTCACCTGTTATCAGGGAAAACAACGTGCATAGCTATGCTTATTAGGCCCTGCAGGTGCTGATTTCCGACCTGCAAAAGGAGGGGTCGACCCCTCTAAGGCGGGAGGGCGAAAGAAAGTGAAAAATACATTTGTACATTCCATGCAAAAATCAGCCTCTGCCTGTTGTTAAAAAAATGATCACAACATTAAGCCTAAAAGAGTGTGTCAGGCAATCTGAAAATAAACGATCGGAGCATTTTTTCCCAACTTGGGCAAATTCATTATATTTTCTTTTTTCAATATTCACATTCATCTAAATTTTAGCAAATCCTTGGTCATGAGCAACGTGCTCCTGTTCTTTTCACTGGCCTGATTAATAGCCTGACCTCAAGAAATTGCTTTTTAACAAAAATATCGAACATGATCTTAGATTATTTGGGGTACATGCCCTGAGACATACTTAGTGTTTTTTTCTCAATTAATTCTTACCCACACCAAACAGTAATTGTAGCCTGACAAATTAATCTGCCATCACAGTATGCCAGCCACTACTGCCCTCTGGTGAGGGAAGTCAGAACAAGTACACTCTTTGCTGGAGCTACTGCTAGGGTACTCTCGTTCCCAAATCCTTCCTAAGGAAGGCTCTGGTAACTGCCAAATGTTGAGATTTTGCTGAGTCTGGACAACCCCTGCTGGTAGGTTGGAACCAGCGAACAGGAACAGGAAATGGAACCAGAAAGGCTGATGGTAAAACTACCAAAAACTACCATCATACATTCTGGTTCCATTTCCTGTTCCTGTTCACTGGTTCCAACCTAACAGCAGGGATTGCCCAAACCCAGCAGGATCCCAAGTTCAAGGTCATACTGGCTGTCACCAGAGCCTTCCTGTGGAAGGATTTGGGAACGAGAGTACTGCTAGGGCTGAGTTCATGCGTCGTGACGACCCAGGGCATGATGCACCATAATATGTTGCTGCCCTTAAAGGGTAGTCCGACACATCTGGCGCTACTGCGCCAGACTGCAGCTACATAGAGATCCTATAGTGGGAGTAAAAAGGGTGTTTTTCTCATAAATGTACTCTGTGTCAATCCCTCAAAATAGTCAATCCTGTTCCTCCAAAGGTACTCCACATGTCCAGCAAACTTATAATGCTGCAAACATGTCAATGTTAGTGTATGTCACACATTTTGATAGCAACAGCAGGGAGAAGTGGTGGGAGGGGTGTCCCAGAGGAGTGGAGTTGACATCAAACAAAGCCAGGATTACAGATCTATTAATGTATTAGGAATACCTTGTGGATGGTGATCAGGTAGGAATACATTGAGGGACATGTGGCTGGAAGCATTAGACTGAAGAGTGAATACTTCCATCAAAATAGCTACTCTGCCAGATTGGCAGAGTGACTTGGTTAGCCCAAAGGGAACATGGTTTCTACCCCTGTTACAGGGGTAGAAGTGTCGAACTATTAAAGGGTTAGGAGAAAATCCCAGTTTTATCATGATTGCTTCCATCGATGTTTATCAAAGAAAAAAGAAAAAAAGTGCCATAGGATCCCCATATTTCTTTTCATTTCCCGATTTTAGTGGATTAAGTCATTGATTTGTTTTAAATAGATGAGCCCTCCCGTATTCCCACACTACATAGACCTAGTGTCAAGGTGGCCCCAAGTCATCCAAGTGACATCGCTGGTATCTGAGGGACCATGACGAAATCACTTCCCACATTTTTAATACGACAGCACCAAGCGCACCGGAACTACTTTGACTAGCAACCTTTGGTGCCAGCTATGACGCTTGGGAACAGAGGTCGAGGTGGGACCAGCTTGGACCTAGTCCTATGTGTCAGAACTAATTGCACCGATGCTAATATATAGGTCTCAGAAGGCACACCAAGTATAGTGTGTGTGTTAGCGTGAAACCCTACTTGAGATAAACATCAACAAAGCCGAGTACTTATACCCAACACAGTGGGCCGTGGAGCCTGTTTACTGTCCTGACCCTGAATTACATGTAGTAGGCGTTGGTACCAGGCTTTATAACAACAAGGCAACGGTGCCAGCCAGCCAGGGGGGGAATCAAGTGCCATGGCGCTCTCTATACCGCGCAGCATGTATGCAGCTATATCTCAAGCAGGGCAGGGAGAAGGTCACACCGTACAGTCCAGTGTGGTCCAAACCTGTTGGAAGGTCATTAGTATATAGGCGTCTAGTCGGTTGCATTATCAACCAATGAGAAAATTCCCTGGCCTTCACTGCAGAATTCTTAGGGGGCATTTTGTAACAGCCTGTACCCATTGTGATTGCTGTATCAGTGCTTATCTCGCTGGTTACCAGATCAATCAATGGTGCCCCCTACTAAGGAACCTGCAACATCGGTATATGATTGGCATGAGGTGTCGCCACTTGGCTGTAAGAGGGCCATGGTCATATAGCCTACCCTCAGAACATTTGCATTGCATTAAGAGAGCATGAATGAAACCCTCATATTGAGATAACGACAGAAGCTTTATAATGTTACATTGACAAATAACTTGGAAAAGGGTTAATCTTCCCAGGAAAAAAATACAACAGAATTTAAACTTCAATAGCTTTAGTGAAATACCTGCTTAAACTATGGTTAAAAATGACTGTGTAGTTTCCACTCTAGCCACTCAATGCGGATGGCACTGCGGCACTTGATCCCCCCCCCCCTTGGTGCCAGCCAAGATAACATGGGAATCAACCTATCACCTGATTATCATTTGAATTCAAAACGATTACCGTATTCGACGTAATAAGCGCACAGTGCACTTAGAAAATGATCATGGACACTTTTTAGTAGTTAAGAGTTTAATTGGTCTAAAAGATTGAGATATTTTTGGTTATTTGTAGTATTAAAAAAATGCCCAAAAACAGGGGGTGCGCGCTTATTAGGGGGTGTGCACTTAATATGTCAAAAGTGGTATATCATTTTAGGCTCAGACAAGTGTGAGAATCAATATTTTAGGACAATAGAAAAGACGTGACTATTAAATAAATGATCCTGAGCAAATAGTCATTGTTGAAGAATTATAACTTTGATTAGCTGTCATTAGACATGAATTCTGCTTTTAAAAAGTAGTTTAGAGATAGTACCAGAGAAAAACATAACCAAAGTGACACAAATAGTTGTGCAATACTGTCCAAACTATCCAATAATATGTTATCCGCCATGTGACACTTCTCAGTACTTTGGTGTAAGGGATCGTTCATTTTTAAGCATGTTACTTCAGCTAAAAATGGTGGGTCTCCGTAGGTTTGAACCATCAGAGGGGGGGGGGGGTTGAGGACAAAAAATATTTGTACCCCTCTCGCAGAAGAGGACAGGAACATTTTTTACCAACTCCCCCCCCCCCTTGTGCTGTTAAAAAAATAACACCCTAATTCTCCCTCTGTCTCACGTGTTATGTCTCGATTCCCAGAACCTACACCTTGGGGGTATGTCATGTGACCTTTCCATACATGAATGTTTGCCCCACATGCCTTTCAAATCTAAGAAACATGACTCATTAATAAGTATTGTTATGGCTCCTTGAGAATAGGCGGCACTCACACATACATAAACATTTACACAATTCTCTTTTTCATGGCAGTTATACCTCTAGGAACGGGATGGTACCCAAATACACTGAAAAAGTAAACTCGTCTCCAGACTCGTCAAAGTGACTGTCATAAAATAAAATAAACGAGTCAAAAGTTGTCGTATCAGGTTACCATCCCACAAATAGAATCTGGAGCTGGCAAATGTCGGGTTTTGGGCTGGGACATACCAAGTGGGTCTTCTATCTCCAGCTAGAAGACCCGCTTCCTTGTCACTTAGACAAGTTTTTGACTCGTTTATTTTATGACCGTCACTTTGAAGAGGCTGGAGTCAGGTGTGTATTTAGAGTCAGAATGATGCATGAATGCATCACTGGAGAATTTCTAACCCTATTCCTCGCTGTACTTCTCAAAAGTTTACCCCACATGACTCTCAGAGTTAGGTAGCATGACTCAGTAATAATTATTGTTATGGCTCCTTGAGAACAGGCAGCACTCACACATATATAAACATTAACACAATTCTATTTTCAATAGCGTTAAACCTCTAAGAACGCGATGGTGCCTCAATACTTGGTGTTTATTTGTCAGCATGATGCACCAATGCATCTTTGGCAAGTATCTTCATTAATTGTGCATCATGCCAACCATTCAGGTGTGTATCAGACCCTTAGAGCATCCTGTCACCCTATTCCTCGCTGTACTTCTCCATATATGAATGTTTAACCCACATGACTCTTAGAATAAGGTAGCATGAATCATTATTAATGATTGTTATGGCTCCTTAGCAATTGGTGGCACCGCACCCATACTCACACAGTTCTGTTCTCAAAGCCAGTTAACACTCTATGGTCGATATGATGCCTCCATATTCATTTGTCTGTATGATGCGCCAATGCAGTGCAGGCGAGTAACTCAATAATGCCTAACTAGCTGGCACTTCATTAGTGCATCATGCAGCAATTTGAGGTATGTATCATGGTGCATGGATATAGCCTGAAAGGGTTGCTCACCAGATCATGACCATGAAGACAAGAGTGAATATCACATTAAAGCACTATGCTGCCCTTACAGGGTTATGCGGCTAGTAGGTCTGAGTAGCACTAAAGGGTAGGGCGTATTGTGTGCAAAATTGCCTCGAGTTACTATGCAATAATTGTTATGGTTCTGAAAGGGTACTTTTATGTTGTATGCAGTTCCCATAATTTGATCAATACTCTCACAATAACACTATCGGCCCTTACTTACAATAAAAGCCACATGTGAGCAGACATTCAGAAAGCATGATTCATCCAGGGAATCATCCTTTGTGTTGGGCTGCTCGCCTCAAGTTAAAAAATAAGAAAAGGATAAAGGCCAGTCATTTCTTCAAGTTAGATATATTCATACATTTACACCATAGCAGTATAACCAATAGGTATTGCAACCAATCTGTCCTTTCTATTGTTGCCGTAGTCAAGGTCTAGCTCTCTTTATTAATATGGGGCTAGGCATACATTGTCTCAGAAATATAGTTATTGACATTCTCTTTCTGTCAGATTTGTATAGGCTTCATGAGTCAATAATGGGGAAAATTGGCAGCTTTGGCCATAGGCCTACGTTGTATATGGCAAATTGATTCTCTTGGTAAGCTTTAGTTCTGCCACCCACCACACACGGAGCCACCTGCCAAGCTAATTCATAAGCATACTACTAGAGGTCTCGGACCACCAAAACATTTTTCACTATAATTTAATGTACAATAACATGCCCTAAAAGTGGTCAAAGGTTATTCAATCTCATCAAAATTATCCTTATACTTTAGAGCCATGTTAGTTATTCATTATGAGACCAGAAAATGCCCACTTTTACCAATCCAGTCTTTTTTTATTGACCTGTGAAGGCACTCACCTTAGAATCCATCTTGGTTTTTGCTACAGAACTCACAATTTCCACCTTTTTTCCACAATTTTTTTTAGCCTACTCTGACATTGGGTAGTGCTTGCTAATTTCTATTTCCCATATCAGAACAAATCACAGATTTTATAAATGCATAATATCAAAGCTTGCCCTAATTCCCATTTACCAATATAAACCAATCAGAGGCCACAATGTCTAAAATGCCTAGATTCACTGTATGATCGTTTTCACCGTAGTCTCGTTTTGGTGGTCCGAGATCTTAAGGAAGGCCTCAGCATTTCAATTTTCCCAAAACACCACTTATATAATCTTTGAGATGGTCTCTATCTATCAAATTGTAACTTGAAAGGAGCCCTAGGGTCACCTAATCACAAGCTACAGAGGGTATTTGATACCCCGGTGAACCTTAAAATAGGCCTATTTTTAGCCTATTTTCACCAACCGACACTCCTATGCATGTTCAGGCAATTTTCTCAGGAAATAAGCAAGTGAGATTCATCACATTCAGCATAGATTTTGTCTAGGTAGGCCCGTACATGAAACAACAGTTATCTGTGTGGATTTCCTCCGAGATTTTGCAACAGACACTGAAGTAATATGAAAAAATAATAAAAATTGCAATAAAAACTGAATTATTTTGATTTTATCACCATTTTCAGGGGATTTATTTGTTATGCAAGTGTATTTTCTAGTCATTCCCTAGTTTCTACCTATCCAAGGACTACCTCTGTCAAATATTGTAGAAAAATACTCATTTCCAAGTGTCTTGCGGCCATATCAATGGCCCGATATTTAAGAATCGGGCTGCCTACCGATTCTCGCAAATAAGCCCCGAACCTACATCTAACACCTCCCTTGGCCACATATACATGCAAGTAGGTAGTAAACAGCCTAGATATGGATTGGTTTACGTGTTCTGGACATAAGTCCTAGATTTTACTTATCCCTACCCACCTACTAGAGCAAAAATAGGCCTATAATGGCCTATATGTGAAAATCAATTAATTCTGCAATAATTCTGATAGGCCTATAACCCTTATTTCCCCTGTTTTACACATTTTTGTCAATTTCTTTTGCCTGATTTGGTATTAATTTATCAAAACTAAGCAACTCTAAGCTCAAAAATGGCCTCTGGTCCATTTTCAAGACTTTTTGATAAATTGACATGCCCTGATTTAAGGTCTCGGACCACCAAAACATTTTTCACTATAATTTAATGTACAATAACATGCCCTAAAAGTGGTCAAAGGTTATTCAATCTCATCAAAATTATCCTTATACTTTAGAGCCATGTTAGTTATTCATTATGAGACCAGAAAATGCCCACTTTTACCAATCCAGTCTTTTTTTATTGACCTGTGAAGGCACTCACCTTAGAATCCATCTTGGTTTTTGCTGCAGAACTCACAATTTCCACCTTTTTTCCACAATTTTTTTTAGCCTACTCTGACATTGGGTAGTGCTTGCTAATTTCTATTTCCCATATCAGAACAAATCACAAATTTTATAAATGCATAATATCAAAGCTTGCCCTAATTCCCATTTACCAATATAAACCAATCAGAGGCCACAATGTCTGAAATGCCTAGATTTACTGTATGATCGTTTTCACCGTAGTCTCGTTTTGGTGGTCCGAGATCTAGAGGGCAGTACCGTGCACATATCACCCCCCCCCCTTACACAACCTCCCATTCAACAGTAATGCCTTCAGTCTGAGTCCTGATCAGAAAATCATTATACTATTGTCATATTGATACGCACAACAACGGCTCCTCTGATTGCAAAATCAATTTCATTATATTGGATAATTGTGTTGTACAAGGGGCCGATGAGCGCAAGTCTAAAAATATCATATCACCATCAAAATGATTAGACTGCGTTCATATAGAATTTTTTCTTCTGTATACATATGGGACCCACCAAATCATGTTGTTTTCTTTATAACCAACGATGAGAATTAAGATTTCAGATTTAGTTTGTGTATTTAACATTGTCAGATGTTCAAAATGAGTACTTTGTTATGTGTATTCCTATCCTATTCTGCCAAAATGAATCCCAATATATATATGATAACCTATGCTTTATCAAATAGTTGGCATACATTGAGTCTCGCCTAGTAATCCGTATCATCCCCCATAAGCCCCATACTGATAGGTTATTAATTACACATGTCTCATACTGAGTGATGAGTTATCTGCCTGTGACTTATTGACAAGTTATCTATAGCACCACCAGGTGTCATAAGTGGGGGATGTGCCAAGTTATAACCGTATACAACTGTAGTAGTTATACTGGTGAACTGATGTAGATCACCAATACAACTTCAGTTTTTCACCTGTTTACTGTGGGTCTTCCCCTGTTTCATCTACTCCGGTCCACAATAACGATATCTGTGCGGTACATCTATGAGGGAGGTGCACTGATAGTCCTAGGCTCCCTATACACCCAACCTCTCAGTCACTAGTGCCTAACCTAGTTAGTCATTTTTTGGCTCACTTTACGACCAACCTAGACTAGTTATTATTGTCAGGTTGGTCACTACTGACCAACCCACCTTAGTCTTTTTAGTTCCAGGGGAAGCCACTGAGTGGTAATCACAGGTGGCCCCAACTAGTGGTATACAAATACAACACACCAATGATGGACCTAGGTTAGCCACTACTAACTGACCCCTTGGTCATTTTTGAATATAACTTTGCCGTTTTGACTAACACTCATATGACCAACCTGGGTTAGTCCGTACTGACTAACCCTTTCAACCTATGGATTTTCAGTGTGTGGTACCTTGTATGTCACTGTAAAATAATTTTTGAAAGTGAAAGTGATACATTGGAAACTCATAGGTGAAATTTTGGGAAATAGTTTTCTTCTGAATACGTCCCTCTTGAATATGATGAGAAGCTTAGAATTATGACTTTGATTGCCAAAATTTGCTAAAATCTAAAGACATATGAATACTTTATGAATGGAAAACAAAAACAAAAAAAGATTGGGAAAAGCTGGGAGAAGCTAGGGTTGGGTTGTCTGAAACACAGCCATTTAACAATATATTGCCTTATGTGTGTGTAATGCACAGTGTGAAGGCTGTGTCTCACGACCTTGGGCCAATGTTTTTGTCTCTGACCGGGTGCCGTCTCTGACCGGGTGCCGTCTCTGACCGAGTGCCGTCTCTGACCTTGTGTCAGAGAAAATTGTTTTTTAATTGTTAACCTATACTCACATATATAAGGATTTGTAAAAACGTTACGGCAGTGGTTATGTAATTATAATTAGCCTCCTGCTGTTGGTAGAAGGTAACTAAACTCCCGAAGTGATGTCCGGTCAGAGACGGCAACCGGTCAGAGATGGCACCTGGTCAGAGAAGGCACCCGATCAGACACAAAAGAAATTGGCCCAAGGTCGTGAGACACAGCCTGTAATGCACAACACCAACACTTTGAGTCACCTTACATGGTCCAACCTGCCACCTTCCAATACCCACAGTTAACGCCTCGATGCTTTATTTAACATAGGATTTCACTTATGTATGGGTGACCATCTGTTAAACCTTTCAATGCAGCATTGTGCTTTAATGTGTTATGCTCATTGTCGTTTTGATGCATGAATGCAGCCCCTTACTGTATTTCAACAGTGTGTTGACCCTATAATGCAGTATAGTGTTCAGCATGACACACCAACGTAGCACTGTACGTAGGGCCAAGCATGTACCTTGAGATGTCCACTTTAATTAACCATTTAAGGACGGATGTCGCTTAGAAGTAAGTAACTCGCTGGTGCTGCATTACGAGTTTCTCAACTCTGTAGGCTCGGCATGATGCATGAATGCAGCACTGACAAGTAACTCGCCAGGGCTGCATTCACGCATCATGATGACCAAGGGCATGATGCATTAATGCACTATGCCGTCCTTAATGGGGTAAGTAGTTATTCATGTATGGTGTTCTCTTTATTCGTCCTTGGCTGGATTGACTAACTATTAGAGTGTACTGTGATACACAAAAAGAGGACTTAGGCCACTCAAAAAAAACCTGGTTTCTCATCACCGCGCGCATCATGAAAATCATGATTTGGGGAAAACTATTTTTTATTTTGTAAATTCTTAATGAAAAAATGTGTTAAATATTGAGAAATATTGTCATATTTGGTATCAAATTTAAGCTTATACCGTCAGTAATGCAGTAGCCTAGGAATATCTTACATTTTTACAACTTCTGTAAATTAATAACTCACTTCATCACTATCCTCTGGACTGTTCACATCAGGTTCACCTCCCTTTGCTCCCTTCTCAGAGACCTTAATGCGTTCCTGTCTACGAGCGTCATTTTCTACGGCCCTTGTAATCATATTGTCTCTCCTTTTAGCTTGAACCAACACCTCAGCGTCACACTCATCTGCTAGATCGTCCAGTTTCACCTTCCTCATCTCACTTATAACATGCTTCCTTCTGACCTTTGCTAGCTCAGCTCTCAGTCTTGATACCTCCTCACATTCCTCATAGTCTTTAAGCCTTTGTCGCTCAAATTCCAACTCACTTCTCAAACTCTCCAGCACTGAAGAATTGACTCGACCAGCATCATCTTGATCACCTACTGCCGATGATGGGCGAAAAACACTTGTTGACGTGTTGTTCGCTGAGCCACTAGCATAGCCCCTACCTCCCTCTGTATCAAATTGATCTGATACTCCATGTCGACTTCCGACAGTGGCATACAATCCACTACGCACAGTTTCTTCCTCTTTATCCAATCCTGAGGCGCTGACTCTATCTTGCAAATCAGCTCTACTACCATCTGATTTCTTTCTGGCATCCGTTGCACTATACAGAGTTTGGTTTTCAACCGGCAACCCTGCGCAACTCCTACAAATTTTACTTCTTGGATTAGAGCGTCCATCGAAATGGCTGTCACACGCTTCACAAACCGGCATAGCCTTCGACAATGTTTATATGAATAGTACTCGCCCTCTACACAAGATGGCGGCAGCTGCCACCGGCGTTCGTCGAGTCACGTTGACGATAAATCACAAATTCCTCCTATTCTCAACAATGTCACGTCCCTTTCTGCTCACCGATCGTTCCTGCCACCTTCCTACACCTTTGTCGCCGTTCCCAGCCTTCCTCCCGCCTTTGTTCAGGCATTAATTCCACAATATCACGCTGGCGACTGCTCTCTTCTATGTTCCAAACAACAATGGCGATTCCCACCCGAGCAAGGCGGAAGCTATGTTCGCGCATGCGCTCTGACCTGTTACCCGGTCACTTCCTTGAAACCTTTCCCGCCCTGATTACATAGTCTTAATATTATATCCATGAAACCTCCAGATGTTTCCTGGCACAAAATAATAAAAAAATGCCCTCATCATATTTTTCAGTGCTTGGTAATGAGAAACCAGATATTTTTTTGAGTGGCCTTATCATGAATGAATGACTACAAAGTAAAGGTGGACATCTTGAGGTACATGGTTCACTCTAGGTCATGCTTACCTAGCTCGCCAACAAAGCAAAATGAGGAAATGATTTCTCGAGACATTATGCATCGCTCAATAGATTAATGCCTCAATGAATTAGTATAGGATTGGAGGTCCGTCTATTAAGTCTGGGTAGCCACCTGTATAAGGCTGTCTAATCAGTGTGTCAACATGGCGGCTGCGGGCAGGGGGTGTTTAATAGGACTAGCTGGGGGCACCAGGGGCCTTAACCATTTAATAACCGCATACTGTGAACGTAGAAACTTTCAAAGTCAGGAAATTTGCTGGGGAAAGAAGCAACATTTTACGCTATTCAACTTTACCGATTTTGGGGAAAAGTGGTTGGGTTGCTAGGCCTATACTGGATCCATAGATCTTTGTGCTGATGGACACTGATATAAGAATATGCATGAATTGGAACTGTATGACTCTAAGCTCAAAGCAATGTGGAGCTAAGAGATATAACCCTGAACAAAATGTTCTATCTCTCTGTACTTTAATACCAAACATTATACGTGTTGTGGTTAATCATCAATTTCATTAGTTGTTTCATAGCAAGAAAAACAAGAAGCCATGAACATCATATGGTTGAACCGTTTTATCTCTATAGAAACGAATATACAGCACATTGTAGACAATGGACTACTTGATAGATGTATCCATGAGGGTTTGTGTCGGCCCACTGTTGCACACTAATTACATTTAAACCACGGTGGTGGCTTAGAACAATAGAGTTCGCACCTTGGTTATATTGCATACCCTGGTTTAAAACAGATAGACAATGGTTATGAAAAGGTATGTAGATTAACCACAGCTTGCTGGTAGGGCGACTTGGGCTTCGCCCTCGTCTGGCCCCCACCAGCAAGCTGTGGTTAATTCTACATACCTTTTAATAACCATTGTCTATCTATTACGTAAATGAATGATGCAATAAAGATTACCAAAACTCAAACTCAAACTCATATATTTTAAGCGGATTTGATTTTCTGCAAAATTTACCAAAAATATACAGGTACACCATGAAATGTAATACATACACAGTAGTATGTGAAGGTTCATTGCACCGTATGTACACAGAGAGGAGAAACAGCGTCAAAACGGAGTCAAGGTTGCCTCCAGAATTACTCCCCTGTTTAGGGGAGTCCATGTCGCATAGGGCAGCCTAGGTGACTCTCTGGCTGACCTTAGGGAGTGGGAAGTCCCATGTGACTCCCTTAGGTCGGCCAGGTTGTCACCTAGGCTCCTTTAGGCGGCCTGGACTCCCTTAGAGAGGGGAGTCATTTTGAAGGCAACCTGGACTCCCTTTGGATGCGGTTTCTTTTCTCTGTACAAATACAGTGATGGCAGGTTATGTCTCTTCTGCTCTGGCCTTGGCACATCATTTCAACCTTTTGGGAGTGTCGCAGCCCTGGACGGCAAATTACTGCCAAATCTGCATTCGGCATAGACGACATAGTGTATACTGTGAAAGTACTTATATTCACGGGTGTAAATTTTTGCAGAGGTAGCAAAAAAGACTAATTTGCGGGTATTTATTCCATACTGTAGTTTATAAGAATTTCGCGGATTTTCCGTTTCCGCGAATATAGGCTATTTATAGCGAAAATATATACCCAGCGTAATAAAGTACGACCACAGTAGCAGATTAACGCACTCTGCTTCCCTCAGAGGGTTAATCCCTTTAGCAGTAAATCTGTCTACCAGGGTCACAGGTTAATGACTTCACAGTACATGCGGTATGGTGATTAGGTGTTATATAGGCCTAGTAAGGCTGCCGCGGGGAGGGGGGTCAGATTGGGCTGTGGTATATGAACTTTATTTTTTTGGGTAACAAGGTTTATTATGCTTACTGGAAGCGCCATCCACTGCCCATCCAATGTCCCACATTGAATACAATATCGCCATATTTAATTGGCTAAGACAAAGTTGTGTTAACTTCATAAAATAGCTTCAAATAAAAAAAATAAACACAAACATCAACTAAAGACCCAAGAAGAGATAGCAGAGATGGCAGAGGCAGAATCAATCTAGTTGGCATTCGCCTATTTATTGTGCTTCCTTGGGGGGAGTGGTCACTTTTAATTTGAATGTTGTAAAATAATTATTATCAGCTCGACCTCGGGAACCTGAGAGTCATACAAACTGTAATTAGTAGGTGTAGGTGTTTAGTATAGAGTAGAATCTACTTCAGTGTCACACCTTAATGATGTGTACATCACTACACCTGATGTATAACGACACCTGATAGTTTCAACGGAGGAATTGCAGCCATTTTGTTCTATTGGTTACTATGGAAAAGTATGGGATTACCACATATTTAACACAATCCAACTCAAAGATTAATTCTTCTCAAAAATGCCGGTAATGACTAATTACAACTAGCATATACAATTCCATCCAAGTTCACATCAATCCATGCTGCCTAATGCAGTGCTACATAATAGGATAATACGTACACATAAGATACGGCATAGAGTTTGTGCTTGGCTCATTGTATGTGGTAATTAATGACCCCCTGCACCACTGTGCACACTCCACTGATCATAACCACACACCTCCTCCTGTTTTTGCTACAGCACTAGTGTTTACTAGTGTTTCTAATCACCCTATACTGCTCATATGCACTGATAATCTAGAGGATCTAGGCCTTAGTCTGTACTGACATTCCCAGGTTAGTTATATGGATAATAGTTAGAATAATGAGCTTATATACATATATTCTAAAATGACTAAGCAAAACAAAATATGGTTGGTCGTATAGGGAGCCAACAGACAACTAACTAGGTTAAGTACTATTGACTGATTTGTAAGCAAGTACTGACTAAGTTCTGGAGCCTTAATATTATCTGTGTAGTGTGTACCTGTATTAGTACAGTACTAGTATTAGTAATCACAATAGACTACTCATAAATAAAGAGAGGGAATAGTAAATGTTTCAAGGGCAGGAGTAAGAATCTCATAGATGTTAACAGGTCCGGGAAATGACGGACAATCCTTCTCAGGGACGTTATTCACACCAGTGTTAATTTTCACAACGCAAGTAGGTGTGAAAACACTGCAGGGCTAAACTTAGCAACGGCTTTGCCTGTAGCATAAACACTACAGGGCTAAAATTAGCAACGGTTTTCTTATAACCCATTTGCTGAATTTCATGTCAATTTGCTGTTAAATGTATTTATCCCATAAGATAGATTAGTGTGTGCTCTTGAATCATACATGGGGAATAGTGAATCATACATGGGATTGCCATGAAATCACATATGTGGCACGATCTGCGAAAAGGGGCCTTAGTGCAGGGTAAACTAAGGTCCCTTTTCCTAGGCAATGTCACATATAAATAAGATATTTCTATAGACTTTCCCTCTGTGTTCATCCACTTCAACCAGCAGCCCTGCAGTGTTTTCACACCTACCTGCATTGTGAAAATTAACACTGGTGTAAATAATGGCCCTGGGGAGGATTTCCCTTCATTTCCCGGACCTGGTTAATGGAATCTAACAGCATAGTATGCTCAAAAGCATACAGCTGTAAAGTATACAATGGCATATGCCACTCTGCCTATTGGGCCTCTAGGATACTTAACTCTTTACAGACGGAATGATGTCTCAAGCTACATGTTCATTTGCCATTATGTCAACGCAGAGCTTGCGGGTGACCTGATGGTATCGTGTTGGGTCAGTTTGCAAAGTGTATCTATTCCCTGCGATAATAGCGACTTACTTGTTGTGCTCATGACTCATGATGACCATAAGGCACAGTGCATTCAATCACCATGCTGCCCTTAAAGGGGTAATGGTGCCAGCTGGTGGAAATGATTAATCTTCTTTGGTTGGCGTTAGTGTTGCATAATTGACTAAAACAATTGGTCCAGGTGGCTACAATGTACTACATGTGCATCCAGCAAGCTACTTCACAGACGCTTCCCTGGTACCCTGGTACTCTGGTGTCCATGACTGGTACACTGGTCTCACTTGCTGGTTCAGTAACAGTAATGGATTGATCACTTTTATCAACAGGGGTGGGGGCAAAATTTTGACCGCTTGACCGCGGGTAGTGTAGAACATGTCAACCCCTCTTGGGGGGAGAGTAAAAAAATGTCACCTGTTTTGGGCCAAAAAGCCCAAATGTTACTACGCTTCAAAGGCTGATTTTTGACCCTAAGGGGTGTAAAGTATTGTGTGCAATGATGAACCACTGCCCCCTGTTGTTAACAAATGATCAGTCCCTAAGACTAATGAAAACCACGTGAGGGACACGGTTTCTCCAAAAATGACGTTTTCGGAGACACCGGGACTCGAACCCGGGGCCTTCCGCTTGCTAAGCGACTGCTCTACCACTGAGCTACATCCCCATGTCCTATCAGATAGACCGTGTCTCACGTTACTGGATCGGTATGGGAGGGGTGCAGTGACTACCTGAGCGGGCCACCCCTGCGGGCCTACCACTCAGGTGCGGGGACTACTAAGCCCCTAATCAGGGGTTGGCCGAAGGCAAAGAAGTTCTTTCTCCAGTTCGAGAGCTGTGGGAAAGCATGCCCCTAGAGTAGTGCAGTTACCTGTACCTTTCCCAGGATAGTCATCTCGGGGACCCAATGTATAGCAATGTGTCTAATGTTGTAGGTGTGGTACCATAAGGGTGTTGGTGCAGGTATGTCTTGTGTTTCCAATTGTATGGTTGCCCGAGCCTTTTCCAGTTAGTCACCTCAGGGACCCAGTGTATTGACCAGTGTTGTAGGAGTGATGTTGGTGTGGTTATAGAAGAGAGATTACTGTTAGACCTACACAGAAGGCAACTTACTAGTACTCAGGAAAAGAAATTCCACTCAGATTTCAAAAGATTGCAGGAGAGTCTGCATCTTCTTTTTGCAGGTACCCAGTGTATAGCAGTGTCCAATGTAGTCGGTGTGGTGCCAGTATGCTGGTGTGAGTATCTATTGTGTTTCCACTTGTATAGTTGCCTGAGCCTTACCCTGGTCGGTCCACACAGGGACCCAGTGTAGTGGCCAGTGCTGTAGATGTGGTGCCAGTAGGTTGTTGGTGTGAGTGTAGAGAAGGCACTGGAGGGTACATACTGAGGAGGCAGTGGAGGAGCTAGGAGTGGACTGTTGGTGCCACATGGAATACAATATTGAACAATCGTCATCTGAGCCATATATATAAGACAGTATGGGGCATTCTCATAGTGGCTTACAATGCAATGGAGAGGGTGGAGAAATCCAAAAGATGACATTTCAATTACCGTACCATCACCTTCAAGCGTCGGGTATTGAATAAGCTCCGGGGGTATGGGGTCTTGAAATAACTCTTAAGCACTAAGAATGAATCTCAAATAAGCGCCTGGGGTCAACACCCCTCCAAGGTTATGTACAGCATTGAGGCATTATTTGGTTGGGATATAATTGAAGTTGAAACCTCCGCTACACTGAAAATCCATAGATTGAAAGAGTTAGTCAGTTCGGACTATCCTAGGTTGGTCATATGAGTGTAAGTTACAATGACAAAGTTATATTCAAAAATGACCAAGGGGTCAGTCAGTAGTGGCTAACCTAGGTTCCTCATTGGTGTGTTGTATTTGTATACCACTAGTTGGGGCCACCTGTCATGACCACTCATTGGCTCCCCCTGGAAATAAAAAGACTAAGGTGGGTTGGTCAGTACTGACCAACCTGACAATGATAACTGACCTAGGTTGGTCTATAGGGAGCCAAAAAATGACTAACTAGGTTAGGCACTAGTGACTGAGAGGTTGGGCGTATAGGGAGACTAGGAATATCAGTGTAGTGCAGTGCACTGGCCTGATCCTAGCATGCACGTGGCTGTGGTGTTGGTGTGGGTATAGAGGAGGCACTGCAGGCTGCTGGTATACCTACACAGGAGGCACTGGAGGAGCTGGGAGTGGATTGTTGGTGCCACATGGAGTACAATACAGCACAGCAGGAGGGGCCCAGACCCCAGTATGAGAGCCGGCATTAGTCTCCGCAGTCAGGGCTGTTTACGGACAAAAGTCGTCTGCTTTGGAAATAACTTCAAATTTTGAGGAGAATCTTCCGTGATATTTGGTGAAATCTGTTTGCATTTGGTGAGCTATACATAGACCCAAGTATAGGAGCTTGCCTAAGTCACCTTCAAAACACGGCTGTTTACGGACAAAAGTCGTCTGCTCTGGAAATAACTTCAAATTTTGAGGAGAATCTTCTGTGATATTTGGACATATCTGTCTGCATTTTGTGGAGCTATGTCAGGAGGCGCCTAGAGTATTGGAGCTGACCTTAGTCTCCCCTGTGAGAGCCAAACATTGTTTAACGCCTCAAACTGCAGATAATAAACAGGGCAGCTAAATATCGTCTGCTATTGAAATCAGGAACGAATTGGAGAGATATGTCAGGAATTTCAATACATCTGTCGTCAAAGTGGAGAATACTTGGCCCCATTTGAGCTGATGTTATTTTCCTCAGAGTCAAACATTTCAGATATACTCTCACGATTCTCACCCAAGGGAGGCAAATCTGCGGCTGTTTATGGACAAAAGTCATCTGCTTTGGGATTCAGCATTTTGAAGAGAAATCTCTGAGGTTTGGAGAGTTCTGATTGCATTTTGGGAAGCTCTGTCAGTATTTTACATAATCTGCTGACCAGCACTTTTGAGAGTAATATTTGAGAGCATCACAACTGCAGCTGGTCTCAAACCAACAAGTCAGATCTCGTCTGCTGTCAGTTACAGACAAAAGACGTCTGCTTTTGAAATCTGGCAGCATTTTGATGAGAGCTCTCAAAACCTTGGATAATTATATATTTGTCAGCATTTTGAAAAATATTGTCTGAATCTTTGAGGAAAGCTACTAGTGTCGACATTGGGATTGCTTTGGAGAGAAGGCATTTACCTTTTTTTTAACAAGTCAACAGCTGGTAGACCATGTACATATGGCAGCGGCTGAGCAGAAACGGCCACCCAAATGCCAGTTGCTTCTCAAGGATTACATGTGGATGTTTCTAGATTTTGAAGAAATCTTTTTATGATATAATCTATATACTTGACTGGATGGTACACACACGTATAGAGGAGCCTTCACTATACGAGCACCAAGGTTGACCTCTTATCAGATCTACCAAATGCCATCTATTTCTGAAGGATTATCTGTGGATCTTGCTACAATTTGGAGAAATCCTTTTTATGATATAATCTCTCTACTGGACTGCTTGTAACGCTTGATTGAGAAACGTGTAGAAGAGCCAAACCTACGGGAGTACCATCCTTCACCTCTATACCTGCTGGACTGAGAACCATCCCCCCTGGCCCCTGGGACTCCCCCTGGCCCCGGGGACTATACAGCTGTGAGATCTCAGACATGAATGTTAGATGAACCTCCTTGGCTTGATTACTCTTCCCTGATCTACAGCACCATCACATATGATCACCCTGGCAGTTATACATCTGGATGCCCTATTAATAACAGGCTTATGGATACGAGGCCAGCGCTTATTATAAATCATATGTGTGACTATACATGGGTAAAATTCGACACGTGCGACACGGCGACACAGGGGGTTCTTGAATGCGACATGAGAGACACAGGAGGTTTAAAATTCGACGGACACAAAAAAAGAGAGAAGTTTGTGTAAGATAAAAATCGACACGGCGACACGGCACCCTTGCTAAAAATCGACACAGCGACACGGTGTTATTTCTGGCTACCCATGTTTAGTCATATATCAGTGTATAAGAGAGATATTTAAAGACTGCTGTGCCATCTAGTGCTTATAGGAGACCAGCGCTTATTTGATAACCGGTGTTCGAGGTTGACTGTACGTTAAGGGAGTATTCCACTGAGGGAATTGGCCGTGCTTCCGTCGGTTGGACGAGATTCCCTCCATAAGTCTAATATTACAGACTTTTATCCGATGACAAAATTTACATGCTTTACCAGTGCCACATTGACAGCGTTTATAAGAGACTCTGATTCGAGAGGAGATTTGAGTACCAGTGATATTTCAAGACCTCTCTCCTCGTTGATGCCAACATGGGACCAGCGCTTAATTGAGACGTGCATTTGATAGCGTACACTTATACATGGCTGTAAATCACCAGTACCACATGGACAGGACCGCTATAGGGGTAGCTACCAGATGGAATTGTATTTGTATTTCTACTATAATACATTCACAAGCTGCTATCTAACATGAGAATTGCCCAGGCGTGATTGTTCTTGAGCACACACGCTAGGCACTAGTGTGGGGCATTACGCTGTACTTAACAGGCTTATATAGGATTGCTACACTATGTAGGAGTTAAGACTTCTGTGTAAGAGGTTAGTGCCAATCACTCCCTTGCCAGAGTCTTGTACAACTTTGCCTACACATTGAAATCATTTTTAGCTGATGGCAAGAAAGAAATGTTACCTTTCCACTTCTTTATGCGCAACACACATATCCTGTCTGCAAGGGAAAATGTACTCCCTGGAATTACGTTTAATGTCTTGCACTGTATCAGGATTCACAATTCTCTAACTCACAGAATTTTGAGTTTACATATCTGCTTAGATAAATAAACAAATAAATAAATGGTTGAATTCAGAGGAAATGACATATTTCAAGCAAAGTGTGTAATGGAGAGAATCAGAACATATTGATGTGAAAAGACACGCTGGCACAGAGGCACAGTGAGTGCCAGGAGTAAAACATCTACTTGGAGATTGCTACACTACCTGGGATTGTAGGGCTCTACTGGGAGAGGATACAAAATGGCGAAAATGATGAAGTATGACTACTCCCTCGGGAAGTACCGGTTTGTCACCTGGGTAGGTTTTAAGGTTAAGATTTTTTAAAAGTCTAATATTCTGGTAAAAGATAACAAATACAAATATAGATGTATGTATCACCTAGCATGTGCGCATTGCACTGCCTCCACTAGGGCCCCTATCAAATAATCAAATATTTTTCAGATTCACAGAAATTACGTACACATTATGTAATCTAAATATCAATCATGCCAACAAAATCAACAGACATTATGTTCGTATTTGTTGCCAACTCGATGATTCAAAGAGAAGGACGCGAGGGTCAGGATCTAAAAACCCCTTCTCTTTCTAGGGACCGGATGAACCACATGCTGGCCCCAATTCTCCATAGCAAGATTAACCATTTTAAATTGTACTGACAACATTTATCCACAAAATATTGTTTTATGAATCGATGTTTTTCACTTATTAGTTTCTTTTACAAAATAACATAGGAATAGTTTAGGTTATGTAAGATAAGTAGGTTTCATAAGCCACCAAAAATTGTGAGAACATTAAAAGAGAAGTCAGGTACAGGGCCTCTCATATAATCCTCTCAAGAGCAGCCAGCCGGTAAATTAGATCTTGCAAACCATTCATAAAATTTCCAAGGTCTGGCTTTATACCTGGAAATCAGGGAGCTTTTAATTCATGTTATGATATATCAAATTAAAATCAAGTCTAGTCGGCTTAGTTCAATTAGGTCTACACTGGTCATAAGCTCAGACAGCAAGCTGGTACTTGCTGTATTATGAATATATTACAGACATCACCAAAAATAAGAGGTTTGTTTCAGGTAACATGGGAGGAAAATGTAGATCGGTAGGTCGGATTTCTTTTTAATTATTTTTTTTAAACATGAATGTACTGAGCCATTTTTTTTGAATGCCCTAAAATTGACCAAAAAGGGGTAAAAATTGGAAAATTTCTTCAGAATTGCATATAAAAACATAGGGTCGGCCCTGTTTTGATAGGGTAGGTAAGGCGACCTGGAAAAAAAACACTCTTTCTTTTGGCCTTACCTGTGTTGAGTAACCAAATACACTGTCATCATAAATTGAGGTTTACGTATAAACCTGCAATGTTGAAGGATACAAATAGTTCAATTTATTTTCTTGTTTAGTGCTACTGAACACACCTTAGCTGCTGACATCACTTTTTAGCCTTTGTTGTATGAACGTTATAATGCCCAGTAATATTCTACCTAATAGGTAATTTTCTCATACAGACTGTTTAGGGTAGATTCACCATGAGTCAAAGACACACTCTGAGGGTGATATTTGAGGATATCCATTCTTAAAATATTACTTCTAGTGTTTGTTTCTTGGAAAGATTAAAATTTAAAAGGTAGTGTTGACGGTGCATTGTGGTGCAACCAGTTATTGACCTCAGGCCAAATTTTAAAAAAAGGTGTGTTTCAGGTTACCCGACCCTACCTAGCAAAACAGGGCCGACCCTAGAAATTTTTATTCAATTTTGAAAAAATATTTATATTTTGGGGCTATTTAAGGGTCGATCTGA
Organism: Harmothoe impar; assembly: GCA_947462335.1. NCBI lineage: Eukaryota > Metazoa > Annelida > Polychaeta > Phyllodocida > Polynoidae > Harmothoe > Harmothoe impar. The sequence goes on along the minus strand of OX381712.1, from coordinate 69,652,258 downwards.
TAGTTCACGAGTGGAGGGGGTCGTCGGCGAGTCGGCATTGTAGTTTGTGAGTTGATTTCTGGGTACTTTTCAGGCTAAAGTGAAAATTTAAATTTTTTTTAAAAAAACACTAGATTTTCAGACCATGTTACCTGAAACATACCTTTTTTTTTGGCCTCAGCAGTCGGGTCTGATCATCTATTGTGAGATTGAAAAGTCATGTTTGGGTATATACATTGCGACACTGTTATCACTTAGAGTGATCATTTACTGTGATAGTACTAGGGGCTGGGACAATATCCTACAAAACTGCAGGCTGAGTGGGATGCGCCCCAGCACCCACAAGTGAAATACATCAGAGAGGTATAAATGTAGTTGGCATTATTTTGCCATTTTTTCTATCTGAAGCCATTTAATGAAGGAAAGACAACTTTTACTCGGCCCATTTAAAACTACCTTGCATTTCAAAAAAAGTGATTTACTGGCTGTGTCTCACGACCTTGGGCCAATGTTTTTGTCTCTGACCGGGTGCCAGCTCTGACCAGTTGCCAGCTCTGACCGGGTGCCAGCTCTGACCAGCCTGAATAAAATCGGGTTATTTAGGGCAGATGGAGATAGAATTTGGCTGAAAAGGTTAATGGATGTTATAACTCTCTAAACTAGTCATAAGCTGTCCATTTTTATCACCATCTGCCCTAAATAACCCGTTTTTATTCAGGCCAGTCAGAGCTGGCACCCGGTCAGAGCTGGCACCCGGTCAGAGCTGGCACCCGGTCAGAGCTGGCACCCGGTCAAAGCTGGCACCCGGTCAGAGCTGGCCACCGGTCAGAGCTGGCACCCAGTCAGAGACAAAAACATTGGCCCAATGTCGTGAGACACACCCTACTGTACTATAAATTAAGTTGAACGTTCGGTTCATAAGTATGAGTATGAAAAGTAAGGTTGCTCACCTCATTACACATGTTTCATTTTAAGAATATACCATACTTTGTTATCCTCTCTGTTGTTGTATTTAGAAAATTATCAAAAGACAATAGATACAGGATTCCAGGTTACAAAATCAAATCAATCAACACAATTATATTATACAATTTTAGTCAGAGTGCAAATATGTAAATGCAAATGTACCCTAAACTGTGACAAGGGTAAAGTTCCTTGAAAAATCTCCTCACAATACACACACTACCTTGTTATTTTACAAATTTATTCACAATTATTTTGGCTGTGAAATAACCCCATTAACTCTATGCATTAAGGGTAGAAAGCGAAGCAATACCTCCTTGGTTAAAGCCACTGAGGTGTTTGTGTAACCTATAATAAATCCCCACTCACTGCCTTGGATTGTTGGCAAAAACACCTACCAGGGACAGATTAAATTCAACCCTATAGGGGCAGCGTTATGCTTCACAGACAAAAACAATTTTCTCATTTCAAGAAAATAAGATAAATAAACTCTTCTGGCGGACAAATGACTTGGGGGAAAATATAATTTCTTAAAACTAGTCACTTGTTCGCCAGGCAATTTTATTTATTTTTTATTCTTGAATTGAGAAAATTATTTTTGGCTGTGTCAGTTCATACTTTTACAATTTTTTGGTTTGCTGGCTACCATATCCACGTTCAGAAGATGATGTGAAAAATAAAGGCGGCATGGTACATGCAGACTTATGCTATTTTGAAGAAAATCAGGCCTACCGACCCTAGACTTCCTATGGTTCCCTAAACAAACCCTTTATTTCTTGTGGCCTTATTGGCCGCATAGGTTATAGTACAGGTCGATTATAACCCACTGCATTGTTATATAGCTCAGAATTTCATGAATAGCCTTTAGGTTTAGATTGAAAGTTGAGTTAAATAATCTTTGTGCATGGTTGAATTTGCCATTAAGTATAGCATGATGGACTTAATCCCTACTTGAAGGTATAAACTTTTACCTCGATAGTAGGCCTACATACCGTTAGCCAGTATTGCACGAGGGTGAGGGATATGTGCTGTACATGTATCACTCGAGAGGTGCTTATATCTCGAGCCCAAGTGCTATACAATATTTGACATATATACTGGAAAAAGAGACCTTACTGCAGCCTTAAAGCAGATTGTGTCACAAAATCATTGAAAACTCTAAAACCATCCTATCCTCATCAATTTGATAACTATGTCACTTACCTACTGACAATAGGTAGCTGAAAAAAATCCTTTTACTTTATCTCCTTCACTATCCACTTCCCTCTCTAGGTATACACGATACATTACACATATGGGTCCCTACCCAGTATCACTACATACAGAGCACATGTCAACTGGAGTTAATTTGGTCAAATAAAGGTTCAGCAGTCACGTAAAATCATGAAAATGATGTGACCAAATTCTTCTTAACCTCTTGATTCCCAAAACTAATCTTGCCACCTCCATCGCCTCGAATATTGTGATATCCTGATATAATATATATGATTATTTCTTAAATTAAAAAAAAGTCAAAATAGACTATTTTAAGTATGTAATAAAGGAAAACCGATCACGGCTGACACAGTTTGTAGGACTTTCTGCAATTCTATAGGTGAAAGTGATTTCTTTAAGGACGGCACAGTGCTTTAGTCTGAGCTCCACTCTGTGTGCTGCTCTATTGGACCACTGATGAAGTTGTTCTTCGTACAAAGGTGTAAGGTCTTGCTTGGGTAAGACATAATTGTTTTGAGTAGATTCATGTTTTATTATGTCTTCTTGTGTTTAGATACATACATTCATGCATGTACTCCACATTGCATAATACTGCCATCATCCCTATCATATTCACGACAAGTGGTGTTGATATCTGATCCAATGAAGATAAACATACTTTATCCTGTAAGACAAGAGTGTATCTAAGCCTGTGGTGTATACAGTTAGTTCTCCCCACTCTCGCAACTTCACTTGGGCGCCACTGTTGTACACTACCTCCCTTTAGATAAAACCGACTGTGGGCTATCTCCGTTCTCCTCCAGGTCAAATACATGGGTAGAATTTCATTGATGTTTAACTTTTGATGATAGTTCATCACTTGAGGTCAGGTCCAAGGTTCTTTAGCATTGTGGTGTTTTCATTTGTTCAAGAAATATTCCTCCAATACTTTCCATTCATCATTTTCAGGTTCCATCGACCAGCAAAATCCATGTAAGGCCAAAAAAAAAGAGGTTTGTTTCAGGTCACCCGACTGACCCTATGTAAACAGGGCCGACCCTAGGTTGTTTTATGCAATTTTGATGAAATTTTTATATTTTTACACTTTTGGGGGGTAAATTTTAAGTTTTCAAAAGTTTTGAAAAAAAAATCCCATTTTAATATATTTTTGGGTCAATTTTAGGGTTATGTAAAAAAGAAAAATTAAAAAAAAAAATCCGACCTACCGATCCTAGAGTTTCATCCCATGTTACCTGAAACAAAACTTTTTTTTTATTTGGCCTAACTGTATGCATGTTTTATAATTCAATTTATAAATGTAGTATAAATGTGCTGACCATGCTATTTTCCTCTGTTACAGAACACGTTGAAGTGGAAGTCCTGGGTAGGACAACCGCCTGACGATGAGGATGTCGACATACCAGGTAAGGTCTCAAACATGAATACTTTTTTTTCTAACCCTGTAAAGGCAACAAAATTCCTTAATGCAAGTTGCCTAAGTCCTGCTGTCAATGCAACACATGTGCTGTGTGGGCTGCTTCTACGCATACCCACACAGAAATAAATAAAGGTGTCAACTGTGTCTCCCACGCGGCTCTGGTAAAATAGAGAGTCAAACAGCTAATGACTCTGCTTATATGAGGAGTCAACTTGATGTGACTCTCTACTAACAGTGTCAACTTGAGGTGACTCTCTACTCTCAATAGCAGAATCAATAGCTGTTTGACGCTTCATTTTTGCCAGAGCCATGCGGGAGACACAGTTGGCACCTTTACTTGTGTGTGTGCAGCCTTATTACATGATGTTTGCTGTGGTAGCTGCTTCACTTCAACCCTATAGCGTTGATACACGTCTGAAGGGTTGGCATGATACACCAATACATTATAACAAGCATAAAGGGTTGATGATTTATAGTATCAATATAATATTATTTTCCATAACCCCTCTCTGCATGGGACATTAATCGTTTGATTATAACAGATGTGGAGTCTATCTAGTACACACTACATACACTAGGCGGCATTACTGATCACCAATGAGGGTATAGTGAACATCCTATCTCCAACTATACGTCACATACATTGGCTGGCTGTCCATACCCTTTTCCATCAGATCAAGTGACCCTGCAGAGTATAATGCTTATCCAACCAAGATACCTTGGACAACCAGACAAGTCGTTTATCGATCTCAGACTGATTGTACGATAGTGGCGCACTCTGGTGTGGACAAACAGAACCTCAATGCCTGCCAACCCAAGTCGGTATTTCGAATATCTATCATGGGTAATATGTGCAAGGGATATGTTAACCCTACTAGCCAAACCCCACATAGTCTATCAAATTTAAAACAAGAGCAAATCCCTGTTTTTGCCGCAGTATTTGCGTGCTTCCCTTTTTGTTTTCCCACCTCCCCTCTATTTCAGATCCTATAGAAGGGCAAAAATGACAAGCAAATATAATTGGGTAGTTTGAATCAATAACATGAGCATGTCTAGGAAATCCTCGTCTTCATCAGCACCAGAGCATTCAACCATTTTAAGGATGGCGTCATGCATCAATGCATCATGCCCTTGGTCGTCATTTAAGCATAATGTCGACCCCACGGAGTTAAGACACTCATAAAGGGTCGGCATGATGCATTAATGCATCCCTGGCGAGTCACTCGCCAGGAATGCATTAATGCATCATGACCACCAAGGGCATGATGCATTAAGGCACCATGCCTTGCTTAGAGGGTTAAGCCGTGTTTAGTCCACGCTCCCCAAGCAGGCACGGGTGGGGGATTTTCCTGTTTGCCCAATTAGTAGGCCTATATAATTGATGATCGCTAGTTCCAAACCAAACACCTCCCCAAAACCTTTGTTGACGCTGACACATTTGGGTAGAGCACCAAGGAAAACAGAAAGGCGAAAAAAAAAGGGAGGGACAGAAAGAAAATCACAATGACATGCAAGTATCCCCTGATATAGATGTTTTTCATTGTTGTCGCTAACACAAATACATTATATTCAGTCAGTTAGGCATTTAAAGAAGGCCCGGATGGAGGATCGGCGTGTTGCCGTATTCCGGATCATGGCTGTACATTATTTAATATACTATGCTGTGCATTACCCAGTCTGTATGAAAACCTGCCGGCCACCGGCTATAGCCGGCAAAATGTCTGCTGGTCCGGCAGAAAAAGGGCCACTGCAGGCCTGAATGGCTGGCAGTATTCCAGAGATCCCTGCCTATATGCCATTTTTTAAGGCTTGTAAATCAGACTATTATTAAGGTTTCTACAGCATAAAACAGAAAGTGTGAATATTTTTTGTAATGTTCTTCAATAATTTACATATCAAAATGGTTAATATAATTGTAAGATGTAGGGGGATCCTATTTATTATCATTGCCAGTACAAACACTTGCCTTATATTTCATTTTTAAATAGCAAGATTGTACTCCAATATCCGGGCCTGCAAAAATTGAGCCGGGCCTGCAAATAAACAAATCTGTAGGACTGAAAGTCCTGCATGGTAAAAAGGTTTTCGTATAGACTGATTACCTTAATAAAAATCTATATAAAAAAATGAAGAGTGACATGGAGACTCAGATAAAGCCCACATTCCGCTCCTATAGCCCGATCCAATCTGAGAGATATGAGTCAATCAATGCCCTCTCTGACCGTTGCACGCCTACAGCATAAGCATCACTTTTTCTAACACATCCTTAGTGGTACTCCTATATGAGATAATGCAGATACTTACTTACATAATCTGTCAGTGGGTAGACATGGCGTCAGATGCACAGAGAGTATTGCCAAACCAGCGCTGCACGCAGACATTCTGTAAAGAGGGATGGAAACACCTCTCGAGGGCAACTGCCTCTCTGTTTGCACACGGTCATCTTTATCCATCGGTTGAGGATGTATGCTAATTCATGCAGTTGGGTCGAAGTCTAGATCAAGCTTCTGTTTGAAGAGTGATGCATTTGAATCCTGCATAGAGGCCTTTACAATCACCCCGTCTGCTGCAGAATGGCATGTGGCAGGGGGCGGCAGCAGCAGTAGTAGAGAGTCAGGGGAATTCAGCTTCTCTGTCTGGATATGACCATCTTTATTCAACTATGGATAATCTATGATAGATTATGCAGTTGGATTGGAATCTATACCAAGCATCTGCTCGGAGGGGGACGCCTCTGCTAGAGATTTAAACCCAGCAGAGAGGCCCTCTGATCACTCCCCTCTGCAGCAGAATGGCATGCAGTAGGGAAGCAACAGTAGGAAAGAGAGTCAGGGAATTCATATGTCTCTGTCCAGATATGACCATCTACCCCCCCCCCCCCCCCCGATAGATAATCTATGATAAATTGTGCAGTTGGATTGGCGTCTAGACCAAACATCCGATCTGAGAGTAATGTCTCTGCAAGAGATTAGAGAGGCCTTTACAATCACTCCTTCTGCTGTAGAATGCCATGTGGCTGGGAGGCGGCAATAAGAGAGACAGTCAGGGTTAATTATATTTCTCTGTCCGGATATGACCATCTTTGTCAACCAGTGGAGGATGTAAGCTAATTTATGCAGTTGGATCGAAGTCTAGACCAAGCATCTGCACGGAACATGATGCTTTGATAGAGATTTTACCCCAGCAGAGAGGCTTTCTGATCACCCCCTCTGCAGCAGAATGACCAGTGGCGGGGAGGCGGCAGTGCTCAGTAGTAGACAGAGTCGGGGGACTGCGGCAGGCGTAGCACCACAGTGTAGGGGACGAGTGTAGGGACAGCAGGAGGGGGGAGAGTAGCAGCGGCAGCACTCTCACTGCTACACACACTGGGTACACTGACACTGACACCCAGTGGTGGTGGTTAGGGTGCTACCACACCCCACAGTGCAGCCCTGACACTACCACTACAGGGAGGAGGAGCAGGAGAAGGAGGAGGGGACTATTACTATAGGAGACTCCTCCAGGGGATGTACACATCCCATTAACAGGTGAGAGCTGTATGTGTTTAGAGATGGAGGAGCTTTTGTCATTATTAACATTGGTTTTAGTCTCCCTGTGCCCTGTACCACCAAGGACCCAACCCATCCTATCCACTGGTTATTGTAATTCAGCAGACACCCCTGCTCTTGATATGCTACTGAGGACGCACAACCCTAGGTCTGACACAGGGCTAGCTGTAGGGAAAGGCAGGGACAATAGCAAAGTAAGTGTAGCCACACTGCCCTGATGATAATCATGAGGAAACCCAATTAACAGGTGAGAGTGTTAATCATAGATTAGCTTTCCTCCAGTATACTGTATATTGGGAGTCCTTAACATCGGTGTTGTTCTTATGGATGCTGCTGTGTCTCTAGCACCAAGGGCAGTGCCCTGACACTACCACCAGGCAGGGGGGGGGGGGGGCTAGTCGTATGAGGAGGGATAATACTAACATGTCAGGGAAGGATATATTCTGACCATCACAATACTGTGGAATTAGGAGCTGTAGGGATGATAATCCCTGTGTTACTATTGCTATTATCAGGGATAATGGGTACACCAGTGTCTCTACCTGGGTTTCTCTGCCATACCACCAAGGGCACTACCCTATACACTGGTCCCAGTACCGACAGCAGCAGAGCAGCAGTGTATGGGTGGGGGGGGGGGGGGGGGGTTAGTGGGGCGCAGGGCCTGAAGGATGTGTTAATAGAGAGGTTTGGATGTGTCTGTATAGTCAAGACCGGAGAATTTGGCGAAGCCGCCAAAGAGAAACTTAATTGATAAAACTGCAGGGGGTCATTAGGAGAGTGTAACCCTTCCAGGAGGGAGTACCCCTAAATGTCCTGTGGTAATCTTTATCACCTTCAGGGTCCACTATCTCTCATAAATGACTACTATAAACCTGTGATGTCTGAGTGTGTGATTGTCAGAATAGGGTGAGTTGCTCTTAAATGAACATTTAGATGGGCTGTTTACAAGCTGTGAGGTGATGGTATCTGATGTTAATGAGCTAACACCTAACACCTAACATTGAGGATTACGACCTCTCAGAGCTCTTGCCAAATTCTCCGCTTTTGACTATAGCGTGTAGGGCAACCTCTAGCCAACCACACACTGCTGCACTGACCCAGGCAGGAGCCATAGGATGTGAGATTAATACTATAGACCAATGCAGCAAGAAAGGGTGACTTTTTCATAAGAAAGTTGTGTTTATATTAGTTTTGGTAAAATCCTCATGACTTTCTATATAATGGTTATTTCTGAAAACATCTTATATCAGGAGATTCACAGGACAATTATCTTTCAAATAGGATACACTAGAATGGAGGGTTTTGAGATTATATTTATATATTTGCTGGTCACGCTTCAGCAATGTTCTTAAACTTTATCAATAACTTTTATGAAAAGTCCCCCTTTCTTGTTGCATTGGTCTATAGCAGGCTCGTCCTGAAAAGGCCACATTAACAGGTGATAGCTGTAGTTTTGTAGTTTGAGGAGCTTCATTACCTGTGCCAATAACACTGGCTTTAGTCGCCCTGTGCCCTATGCCACCGAGGGCTCTACCAACCAAATCCACTGGTTATTATGATATAGCAGACGCCCCTTCTCCTATTACGCAACTGCTATGGCCCTAGACCCCTAAATTCGACAAGGCGACATGGACCATTTTGAGGCTTAGTGACATGGGACAGGAGGAAAAATCAGATAGTGACATGAGACATTGGGAATCTCTTAAAATCGATATGGCGACATTTTTTAAATCTTAATACAACATGGGGACCCCCTATCAAGGGCCCCACTGCTGACACAAGGCTAGGTATAGGGAAAGACAGGGACAATAGCAGAGTAGCCCTGATGATACCAATGAGGGAGGCCCATTATTAACAGGTGAGAATAACATATGATGTACTAGCTTTCCTCCAGTATACTGCAGCTTGGTAGAATGAGGAGCATATACCTGTGTTATTAGCACTGGTGTTGCTCCCTTGGATGCTCCCGTTTCTCTACCACCAAGGTCTAGTACCAAGGACATTGCTCTGGCAGCATTACCAGCCAGGAGAAAGACGTAATACCAGGAGGGGGTAGCAAAGAGGGGAGTATAGAGCAGCTTTTCTCCGCAATATCACAGAAGCGCCTCCACATGGGTACTCACATTTTAGACCATGTCGCAGTGTCAAATTTTAGCAAAACAGCTGTGTTGCCGTGTCGAATTTTATGCATATAGAATAAACTAGGGCTTGATAAAAATTGCTGTGTCTGTCATTTTTTAAAACCCCCATGTCGCATGTGTCATTTTTTTAACAACCCGTGTCGGTGTGTCCGATGTGTTAAACTTTACCCATGTAAAGCCACATAGAATCAAGGCATCAAGAGACTTTATCTGTATCATTGGCATTGCCACTGATGTCCTAGTGTCCTTGCTATCCAACCCACTGGTTATGGAAACCAGAGAGGTAGTGTATTGGGGATGGATTAGGCATGACATATATTAACAAAGGCTCAAGGCAAGAGGGTCATTTTGGGTCGAGGTAGGACTGGGCCATATGTTGCCCCAGGCTCACCGAGGGACGAACAATGCACTATTGTGAGTAAATTCATCTAGCTGCCCAGCAGAATCTACTACACTTTTACAGTATATACCGTACCATCGTGTATAAGCGCTGGGGCGCTCTTTAATTTGGCGGGGCTCATACCAAGGTGCTTATTCAACACAGGCGCTTAATTCAAGGTCACGTTTTTAGTGCTTAAGAAACATTTGGAGGCCTCTATACCCTCGGTGCTTATTCAAGACAGGTGCTCTTTCAAGACCAGGCGCTTTATCATGACGGCAGGGTACTATGGTATCAGTGTACATTCATGATGAGCATTAGAGTAAACTGTCTGTTTACAGTATAAAAGGAGTATTTTTGGGTTCACTATATACAGTATGCCTACCATTATTACCACAATCCACATTGTCCTAACTAAACACTGCATGGGGATGTGAGGGGGTGGGGGTGTTGGCCCTTTATCCCTCAAACGAGCCCTTAACCCTGAAACGACTGATCGTTTGAGGGATAAGGACACACTATGGGCCCTTATCCCTCAAATAATATAATGGCTTTATACTGGCATTAAAGCACACACGGCCTCATCCCTCAAACGGCCTTATCCCTCAAACGGCCTTATCCCTCAAACGGCCTTATCCCTCAAATTGCCTTATCCCTTAAACGGCCTTATCCCTTAAACGGCCTTATCCCTCAAACGGCCTCATCCCTCAAACGGCCTTATCCCTCAAACGGCCTTATCCATCAAACTGCCTTATCCCTCAAACGGCCTCATCCCTCAAACGGCCTCATCCCTTAAATGGCCTTATCCCTTAAACGGCCGTATCCCTTAAACGGCCGTATCCCTTAAACGGCCGTATCCCTTAAACGGCCTTATCCCTTAAACGGCCGTATCCCTTAAACGGCCGTATCCCTCAAACGGCCTTATCCCTTAAATGGCCTTAACCCTCAAATGGCCTCATCCCTCAAACGGCCTCAAATGTACATTTCACATGTCAACTACATAGCATTTGTTGCATAAGGGCAGGTTGATACATAGGTGGTACTAGGTTTATTAGCTCACTAGATATACTGTTTGAGGGGGGGTCTTGAAACAGGAGAAAGCAGACAGCTGGGGACAGGAATTGACAGGTGTGGAGAGCATTCCGCAGACTCAAAGCATTGGGAGATTATACCTGTGTCATTAACATGTGTGTTATTACTAGAGATGCTCCAGTGTCTCTACCACCAAAGACCCTTTTACAGCAGATATCCTTTCCACTACCTGACAGTCTACTCCTGACTAGTACACTGAAAAAGTAAACTTGTCTGCAGACTCTTCTAAGTGACTGTTAAAAACTCGTTAAGAACTTGTTTAAGTGACAAGGAAGCGGGTCTTCTAGCTGGAGATAGAAGACTCAGTTGGCATGTGCCAGTCCAAAACCCGACATTTGCCAGCTCCAGATTCTATTTGTGGGACGGTAACCTGATAGGTTAGACAACATTTGACTTTATTTTATGGCAGTCACTTAGACGAGTCTGGAGACAAGTTTATTTTTTCAGTGTATTCAACTGGACACAGTGCTTAGCCTCAGGGCATGACGCACAGAAGGGGGGTATAGGGTTAGGATTTGACACACAAAGATAGAGAGGGGGAGACAGGTAGATATACAGAGATGGAGAAGCACTGATAGACCAGCTGTGTGGTATTTTGCTCCTCTTTAAACATTGATGGACAGCCCAGCTAACCAAAAAACGTTATTTTACGTCAAAATAACGTTTTAAATTTTACATAACGTTATTTCATATTAAAGAGCCTTAGAAAAACGTTGACATATAACGTTATATGACGTTATAAAATGGTGTATAACGTTATTTGTTTACTGGGAGTACGATCCTATTTTGTCATCATTTTGACAGTGCTGCATTTAGGGTTAAGTCATGCTCTTGAATTGTCACCATGATGCACCAATGCAGCACTATTGAGAACCAGCTCTGCGTTGGTGCATCATGATGATAAATGAACATGAAGTCGGACCATGTGGAGCTTTAGCCAGACATGTGCCATTCAATACTCTTTTATTCTCTGCCAGGGCTTATATTCGGGCCTCAGCTTATATTAGCCCTTATTGAATGTATTCTCAGTATCTGCCCCTCTGAATGTACCATCATTGGTTGGTTATACAACTATTCTCACCATTGTCTACCATTGTCGTTTCAGAACCCGGGGCCCCGTACAAACTCACTCAGGTAAGACACTCATACTGTACATTATACTTATTGTGAATAGCATATTGTTGTTGTTGTTGTTGCTGTTTTGTCGTTCCTGATGTGAAAGGAGACTTGACTCATGTATTTTGCTACTTTTGGTGTCGGGAACAGAACACAAATTGGACTATAAGGCACACACTAGAATTGAATAAGCAGAACACAAATTGGGCTATAGAGCACACAATACACTGGCTCCAAGAGGGGGAAATATCAGGTTCAGGGGAGTAGACGGAGTCTGTTGGCTACCCCAAGAGCTACCCCATGGGGATAGATTTCTAATGAGGCAATCGAAGTGAGGGACCAAGGCAAGCAGGCATGTATACATCTGGCACTAGCCCAGACCTGGAGGGATGCTGTGTTCTACATGTTATATTGGGGTTGTAGGCAGAGAACATGGCATCAATGGGGTACCATGCAAGGACACTGTTAGACTGCTCTTTCCCCTGTGCATGGAAAAAGTAAACTTGTCTCCAGACTCATCGAAGTGGCTATCATGAAATAAACGAGTCAAAAGTTGTCTAACCTATCAGGTTACCATCCCACAATTAGAATCTAGAGCTGGCAAATGTCGAGTTTTGGGCTGGTACATGCCACGTGGGTCTTCTTTCTCCAGCTAGAAGACCCGCTTCCTTGTCACTTAGACACGTTTTTGACTCGTTTATTTTATGACTGTCACTTGGCAGAGTCTGGAGACAAGTTTACTTTTTGAGTGTGGCTGCGACTGTCACATGGTGCTGTAGGCTTGTAGAAATGGGGTTGCTGAGCAGGCAACCAGTTACACACCTTTTATAAGCAGAGACCAGGAAGACAGGAATTCCAGAGGCTGCAGGAGGGGTGATCAGTCAGGGTAGGATGCAGACAGATAGGGAGCAGGGCATCAAATGGAGGGATTAATAATGCTATTGTCTCTGCTACTGTCACCCTGGTGCTGCAGTAGTGTGGCCATGTAGGTGCTGAGCAGGCATACAGCTGGTATAAGTAGGGACCAGGAGGAAATAGGAATGTTACAGGCTACGGGTAATAGTGTAGGGGGGGGGGAGTGGTCTGCTAGGGTATGATGCAGGCAGGTAGGTAAGGGGTGTGGACCACTAAAATCAACACAGCGACATGGGCCTTTTTTGGCCTAGTGACATGCGACATGAGGAATATAAGAGATAACGACATGGGACATGGCATTTTCTTAAAATCGACATGGTGACATGCTCATTTCTTAAAATCGACAGGGCGACATGGGCATTTCTTAAAATCGACACGGAGAATTCGGCCCCCCCCCCCCATCCACACCCCCTAGGTAGCAGGGCATCGAAGGGGCATTGTGCAATGACTGGTCATTCTAGTCGCTGCTGCTGTCAGCGTAGTACTGTAGTAGGGTAGGAAGGGGGTAGCTGGGCTGAGCCCTACTGAGCTGGCTGCTGCTGTCACGGGGGGGGGGGGGTGGTGGTGTATGTTGACAGAGACAGCAGCGTTATGTAAACACAGCAGCACGAGCAGTGTCAGCATCATGGCAGCTAGAGCAATGCAGGCCGGGTGCTGGTGTGACAGCGATTCAATAATCATGGGGCTCTTTATGGAGGGAGTCCCCATGTTTCCTGTCGGTTTTAAGAAATGCCCATGTCGCCATATAGATTTTTAGAGATGCTCTATATCCCATGTCACTAGAGATGTTTCCTCCTGCCCAATACTACTAAGTCCCAAAGTGACCCTTGTGGCAATGTAGAATTTAGCGGTATAGGGCTATAATGAAGGGAGCGATATAATAGCTATACCAATATAGAGTGAGCTGCTCCTAATCTGCTCATGGTAATTCATTCGGCTACTGCCTCACCAATAGAGGTGGATACCTAAATTGTAAATTAGCACCTTTGGCTTAGTGACATGCGACAGGGAGACTTAACAGATAGTGATATGGAACATTTCCTAAAGTCGAAAGGGCACCATGGGCATTTCTTAAGATCAACAGGGCGACATTTATGCATTTATTAAAATCAATAGAGGACATAGGGACCCCTCCTTATTCGGAGCCCTACACCATAAGCATTGGATTCAGGGGTGTAGGTAGCTGCGAATATGTGACACAATCCCCTTAGTCAGACTCATTTCAAATGCTACCTGTACTCACAGGAAATTAGATGAAGCAACCCAAATACGGAACAAGTGGGTCAAGTGCATTAACAGTACTGTGTACCCATGGCAAGGAATAGAGTCATATATGATAGAATGCTTAGAAGTCGAAATGAGGTATGAATGCATGTAAATGCATTTTGAACCTGATATTATGGCCCTAGACCCTTAAATTCGACATGGCGACATGGGTTGTTTTTGGCCTTAGTGACATGGGACATGAGGAAAAAATAGAAAGTGACATGGGACATTGGGCATTTCTTAAAATCGATATGGCGACATGGCCATTTCTTAAAATCGATATGGCGATATGGCCATTTCTTAAAATCGACATGGGACATGGGGACCCCCCCCCCCCCCCATCAAGGGCCCCGATGTTGCGTGAGAATTATTTCACCCATCTTCATCATAGAATCGGCGACGGGGACCAGCTGTTGATCCCGTAAGAAGAATTGCACTAGCTCTAGTATAAATGCTATCTTTCAAGTCAGCTGTGGCCAAGGAGGTTTGGGAACTAGAAGTATCAGACCTGTGACTATACAGCACCACTTGGTCACCTGATATTACTGTTGTATATGGCTGTGTCTCACGACCTTGGGACAATGTTTTTGTCTCTGATCGGGTGCCGTCTCTGACCAGGTGCCGTCTCTGACCAGGTGCCGTCTCTGACCAGATGTCAGAAAAAAAAGGTGTTTTAAAAAGAATTATACTCATATATATAAGGATTTGGAAAAACGTTATGGCGGTTGTTAGACAATCATAATTATAATTATAATTAGCCTCCTGCTGTTGGTATTTTGACCTTATCAACCCAAGCCGGTCAGAGACGGCACCTGGTCAGAGACGGCACCCAGTCAGAGAAAAAAGCATTGGCCCAAGGTCGTGAGACACAGCCATATACTTGCAACAGGTAGGAACACTGGGTTAATATATTAGAGGCATAAAGCAGCATTGGTTTGTTATGGAGACAGGCCCCAGCTATTGGTCCGTGAGTCGATATGCTATTGTGTCTACACCTCTCCCCTGTATTATTACTAGAAAGCTTTTATGGATCTATAAACCCTCTGGGGTATTTCTCTAATTATGGATGGCTCTTCATTCTACAGGTCATGCCTTGATTCGTATATCCTTAGCACAACCATAGCGTACTGATGTGGGGTGTAAAAACGGCCCTCTAAACGCCAGTGCTTTTTGTCAGGGGACCCCCAGAACGTATTGATGTGGGGTATAAAAATGGCCCTCCAAATGCCAGTGCTTTATGCCTGGGGGCCCCCAGAACGTACTGATGTGGGGTATGAAAAGGGCCCTCTAAATGCCAGGAATTTGGATGGATGATGGCTCCAAACGCCAGTGGTTTTCACATATTTCAAGGTTTTCAATGCAATATATAAGACCTAGGTTAACTAGATGGTTACTATTTCTTTCATGATGTAAATGTGTGATAAAAGGTACTATGACTACTGCCTTAATATACTTCATAATTTAATGCTTTATTAGTCATAATTGACCTTGAAAATCGATGATATCCTAATTTTGTAGTATTTGAAATAACATAGTAAATATGGTAGTAAATCTTGTGATGAAATAATAGCTCAATTCAAATTATTTTGAGTTGTCAGTATGGTTGAATGCTTCTAGCTGAGCATCATCTCAATATTTCATCAATTATACCATGTTATATCATGAATTTCATGCTAATTAGCATTTTTTCCTATTACACATTAGCAGGACTTGGCACTTCTGCCTGTGGTATGCAAAGGATAGCATTAAAACGTTTTGATACGTTTTTTATACTACAACTTGGAAGTAAAACGTTTTAGAACGTTATGGCAGTAGGGAATCAACTGTACTCTAATACTACAACTTGGAAGTAAAACGTTTTAGAACGTTATGGCAGTAGGGAATCTACTGTACTCTTATACTACAACTTGAAAGTAAAACGTTTTAGAACGCTATGGCAGTAGGTAATCTACTGTACTCTAATACTACAACTTAGAAGTAAAATGTTTTAGAACACTATGGCAGTAGGAAATCTACTGTACTCTTATACTTCAACTTGAAAGTAAAACGTTTTAGAACACTATGGCAGTAGGTTATCTACTGCACTCTGAACTTGAAAATAAAGCTCCGTTTTCCCATTCTCCCTTTTCTCTCCATTCTCCCTTTATCCCGTTCTCCGTTCATTCCATTCTCCGTTAATCCCGTTCTCCGTTTATCCCGTTCTCCATTTATCCTGTTCTCTGTTTATCCCGTTCTCTGTTTATCCCGTTCTCCCTTGATCCCGTTCTCCCTTGATCCAGTTCTCCATTGATCCCGTTCTCCCTTTCTCCCCTTCTCTATATATCCCTCCTCTCCGTTTGTCCCCTTCTCCATTTGTCCGATTCCCATTCTCCGTTTATCCCATTCTCCGTTTATCCCATTCTCTCTTTATCCTGTTCTCTGTTTATCCCCTTCTCTGTTTATCCCCTTCTCTGTTTATCAAGTTCTACCTTGATCCCGTTCTCCCTTTATCCCGTTCTCCCTTTATTCCGTTCTCCCTTTATCCAGTTCTCTCTTTATCCAGTTTTCTATTTATCCCATTCTCCATTTGTCCCGTTCTCCGTTCGTCCCATTCCATGTTTGTCCCGTTCTCCATTTATCCCGTTCTCTGTTTGTCCTGTTCTCCGTTTGTCCTGTTCTCCGTTTGTCCCATTCTCCGTTTGTCCCGTTTTCCGTTTGTCCGATTCTCCGTTTCTCCCGTTCTCTGTTTCTCCCGTTCTCTGTTTCTCCCTGTCCTCCGTTTATCCCATTCTCCCTTTATCCCATTCTTCATTTGTCCGGTTCTCCGTTTGTCCCATTCTCCGTTTGTCCCATTCTCCGTTTCTCTCCATTTGTCCCATTCCCCGTTCCTCTCCGTTTGTCCAATTCTCCTGTTTCTCTCCATTCTCCCTTTATCCCGTTCTCCGTTTATCTCATTCTCCGTTAATCCTGTTCTCCGTTTATCCCGTTCTCCGTTTATCCCGTTCTCTGTTTATCCCGTTCTCTGTTTATCCCGTTCTCCGTTTATCCCGTTCTCCCTCTTTTTGTTGTTGATAGTTTTATCATTTATTCTAACTCATCTTGCATGAGTGGTTCTTTGTCCGGTCTCTTAAATAAATCTTGCTTATCATAGCATTCATGGTCTCATTGTATATTTTATGAACGTGTTTCATCACTTGCTTAGGTATCTTTTAGTCAAGTCCTATTCTTATCATAATCGACAAGACATGGTACCTTCCATAAAATTTAATGTCTACAAGAGAGTTAGAACAGTATGAAGGGCTGCTTTTAAGCTTTGCAGCTTATCTGTATGCGGCGGCTGTACCTGGTGTGAATATCATTAAATCCCGTTCTCCCTTGATCCAGTTCTCCCTTTATCACGTTCTCCCTTTCTCCCCTTCTCCCCTTCTCCATATATCCCCCTCTCCGTTTGTCCCCTTCTCCGTTTGTCCCCTTCTCCATTTGTCCCGTTCTCCATTTGTCCTATTATCCGTTTATCCCATTCTCCGTTTATCCCATTCTCTGTTTATCCCATTCTCCGTTTATCCCATTCTCTCTTTATCCTGTTCTCCGTTTGTCCCCTTCTTTCTTTATCCCCTTTTCCCTTTATCCTGTTTATCCCGTTCTCCATTTATCCTGTTCTCTGTTTATCCCATTCTCCCTTTATCCCGTTCTCCGATTATCCCGTTCTCCATTTATCCTGTTCTCAGTTTATCCCGTTCTTAATTTATCCCGTTCTCCATTTATCCCATTCTCCCCGTTCTTCGTTTATCCTGTTCACCATTTATCCTGTTTTCCGTTTATCCCTTTTTCCGGTTATCCTGTTCTCCGTTCATCCCGTTCTCTGTTCATCCCATTCTCTGTTCATCCCGTTCTCCCTTTATTCCGTTCTCCCTTTATCCTGTTCTCCCTTCATCCCATTCTCCCTTCATCCCATTCTAATTTGATCCCCTTCTCACTTTATCCCCTTCTCCCTTTATCCCATTCTCCCTTTATCCCATTCTCCCTTCATCCCATTCTCCATTTATCCTGTTCTCCGTTTATCCTGTTCTCCATTCATCCCCTTCTCCGTTCATCCCCTTCTCCCTTTATCCCGTTTATCCCCTTCTCCCTTTATCCCGTTTATCCCTTTATCCCCTTCTCCGTTTAGCCATTCAACCCCTTCTCCCTTCATCCCGTTCATCCCCATAACCGTTCATCCCCCTCTCCCTTCATTCCATTCATCCCATTCTCCCCTTATCCCATTCTCCGTTCATCCCATTCTCTGTTTATCCTGTTCTCTCTTTATCCTGTTCTCCGTTCATCCCCTTCTCCGTTCATCCCCTTCTCCCTTTATCCTGTTTATCCAATTCTCCCTCAATCCCATTCTCTCTTTATCCCTTTCTCCCTTTGTCTCATTCTCTGTTTATTCCCTTCTCCCTTTACCTTCTCCCTTTATCCGTTCATCCCCTTCTCCGTTCATCCCCTTCTCTGTTCAACCCCTTCTCCCTTCATCCTACTCATCCCCTTCTCCGTTCAACCCCTTCTCCCTTCATCCTGTTCATCCCCATCTCCGTTAATCCCTCTTTCCCTTCATCCCATTCATCCCGTTCTCCGTTTATCCCATTCTATGTTCTCTTTTTATCCCCTTCTCCATTTATACGTTCATCCCGTTCTCTGTTTATCTCATTCTCTGTTTATCCCATTCTCCCTTCATCCCATTCTCCCTTCATCCCATTCTCCCTTTATCCCGTTCTCCCTTCATCTCGTTCTCCGTTCATCCCCTTCTCTATTCATCCCGTTCTCCATTCATCCCATTCTCCCTTTATCCAGTTTATCCCGGGAGTCTGATCTCCATTAAATATTACGGAGAACAGGATAAAGGGAGAACAGGATAAAGGGAGAACGGGAGAACAGGATAAACGGAGAACGGGATAAACGGAGAATGGGACAAATGGAGAACAGGATAAACGGAGAACGGGATAAAGGGAGAACTTGATAAATGGAGAACTGGATAAACAGGATAAAGGGAGAACGGGATAAAAGGAGAACTGGACAAGGGAGAATGGGACAAATGGAGAAAGGTCAAACAGAGAAGGGGATAAAGGGAGCAGGGGACAAACGGAGAGGGGGAAAAGTGAGAAGGAGATGAAGGTAGAATGAGATCAAGGGAGAACGGGATGAAGGGAGAACAGGATAATGGGAGAACGGAATAAATGGAGAATGAGATGAACGGAGAACAGGATAAACGGTTAACGGGATAAACGGAGAATGGGATAAATGGAGAACGGGATAAATGGAGAACAGGATAAACGGAGAACGGGATGAACAGAGAACGGGATGAACAGAGAACGGGATGAATGGGAGAACGGGATAAACGGAGAACGGGATAAACGGAGAACGGGATAAACGGAGAACGGGATAAACGGAGAATGGAATAAACAGGATAAACGGAGAATGGGATAAACGGAAAACAGTATAAACAGGATAAACAGAGAATGGGACAAAAAGAGAATGGGACAAACGGAGAATGGGTCAAATGGAGAAGGGGACAGACGGAGAAGGGAACAAACAGAGAGGGTGAAGGGGATAAAGGAAGAAGGGAATGAAGGGAGAAGGGGATCAAGGTAGACCGGGGGCGGTGGATCGATGGCAAAGGCATGGACACGTAGCACACGCCGCCCTGCAGCCGACCGACACGGCGAAACAGAAACGGCGATGGTGTTGCTGCTGATGCTCTGATCGACTCGCTTTTCAGCCGAGACGTAAAACAGCGGTTACGCGCTGTCTGGCGCTGACGCCCACAGCCACCTGCTCGCCCCTAGCCACTTGCTTTCTCACAGCCACCTGCTCACCTACAGCCACCACCTGGAATTCGATTATATATCACTTGTAATATATGAAATTAGGGTAGCTTTTTCTGGCGATTACGATTCCGCTGTCAGAAATGAGAAATAACGTATTGTACACAAATTAGGTCATTCATTTGACTTTCTACTGATAAATGCGGAATGTGTGAGGCTTGTGGTGGCCTGTTAAGTAGCAGAGAGGTACATAGGAAATAGCAGACGACATTCACCATATAGTTAACCCTTTGAGGCCAACATTACCCATTGCTATATTCGTATTACAAGGTGTTTCAAGATGCAATTGTTACAAATTCGTGAGACTGAGCCATAGGAGGGAGCAGCTGCATAGGTTCTCAGATACATCCAGCTGCCATAGCGTTCTATAACGTATTTCTACCATGAATTATTTTCCACAGAACGTTTTGGTACGTTCTGGCATGAGCAAATGCATGGGAGCTTCCATACATTCAGCTGCCATAACGTTCTAGAATGTATTCTTATCAAGAAATCTTTTATACAGAACGTTCTGATGTGTTCTGGCATGAGCAGCTTCATGGAAACTCTAAATCATCCAGCTGCCATAACGTTCTAAAACGTATTCCTATCCGAGAATATTTTTATAGAATGTTCTAGTATCTAGACATCCAGCTGCCATAACGTTCTAAAACGTATTCCTATCCGAGAATATTTTTATAGAATGTTCTAGTATGTAGACATCCAGCTGCCATAACGTTCTAAAACGTATTCCTATCAGAGAATATTTTTATAGAACATTCTAATACGTTCTGGCATGAGTAAATGAAAAGAAAATTTCTTTCAAAATAGAAATGCCAGAAGGTACTAAAACGTATTTCCTTTACAACTAGAGCTACTAATGTGTATTTGCTATAGAAATGCCAAAACGTTTTTATGAGTTTTGCTTTTGGAGCTGGACCTACCAGAGTAGGATAATGTGTATTGAGCATCAGAATTTATATTAAATAAAGAGGGAAATCAGTCCTTGATTACACATCATTACGTTCTGGGAGCCAAAAACTTGAAAAATGCATTACACATATTACGTTCTGGGAGTCCCCTGACAGAAAGCACTGGCTTTTGGAGGGCCCTTTTTATACCCCACATCAGTACGTTCTGGGGGTCCCCTGGCAGAAAGCACTGGCGTTTTGAGGGCCATTTTTACACCCCACATCAGTACGTTCTGGGGGTCCCCTGGCAGAAAGCATTGGCGCTCCTAAGGATATGGGTCCATAGAGTCTGTATACAATGGATTACAAGTTCAGCGCTTGCTTGGATAATGAAATATTAGTTTAACGCCAGTGGAGAGTCATATATAACTTTGTAACACCAAGCAGCTGATGAATGACAGATGAAAGTGCATAAAGTCCTTGATGGGCAAGGATGGTTGGAACTGAAAATTGATTCACATTCTTCCACTTCCTATATTGTTTTGAAATGGGCATGGATCTGAAGCTAATGCAATGTACTATAAATCAAGTCACCTATATTGTAGATGCACAATTTGATTGATTAAACAGTTTGACGTACTACACAGAGAAGTGATACATACAAGGTAACCTGTCCCCCCGTATGGTATGGCCCTAGACCCTTAAATTCGACATGGCGTCATGGACCATTTTGAGGCTTAGTGACATGGGACAGGAGATAATATTGGATAGTTACATGGGACATTGAGAATTTCTTAAAATCGACATGGGACATGGGGACCCCCCTATGGTGTACCCAAGAACGTCATCTAGCTCATTGCCCATCGGTACCTGGCATTTAAACCATTTGATAAGGGCATAAATCTCAAGTGCTTATAAATGTAGTAGGCCATTATGTAACATAAGTCCTCTGCATAAACGCAGAATAATTTTTTACATATAGGTATCTTAGTGAGTGTTCATTTATTAGTTACAGGGGGGATGGTGGGTTTGGGGGGAGGTGAAACAATTTCCGAGCCCTCCTGGGGGGGTGCGTAAAAAATTATGACCCCTCTTGAGGGGGGGATAAAAAATTTAGCCCCTTTTGTAAAGCCAGTGCGTTACTATAGTTCAAAGGGTGTTAGGCGATAAATTTTCGGCGTGGGAGGGGGGGGGGCACAACATTTCACGCACTCTTGTTCGCCCATCCGCATGAAATCTCACCACCCCTCCCCCTGTAATTGGTAAATGAACACTCCCTTACATGTTTAACCAGTATACCTCACTTATACATTTACATTATACTATATTGGAAGTGGTGTGTATAAGGTAATCTTTCCCTGTAGGTGTCTGTATGTGTGGTGGGGGGGGGCGGGGGTACCTGAGTGTTTTATCCCCCTCATTGCCCCTTACACCATATCTTGTACCCAGGGCTGTAGTTGTGTACATACAGATAGTCACCACCCACAATGTGTCTTAAGTAGCCTTACTAACCCTCTAAGGACAGTATAGGGAGTCCTTTAGCACCATGCTTCTAGTGCTTTAATGTATAATTCCTGAAGGATCAGTATATGACGCATGAATTCAGCCCTGGTGAGTCTGCTCGCGAGGGCTGCATTCCTGCATCAAGACCGCTTAGGAGTGGATCAACCCTTTGGAGTACTCAGAAGGTACTCGGCAAGGCTGCATGAATGCATCATGTCGATGAGGGCATGATGCATTAAAGCACTATGCCGTCCTAAGTAGCCATATTAGGGGTAGAGCACCAGGAGCGTCCCATGCTGTGGGCACAAGGGATCAGTTAACCTTTAGCCTGTCAAGCCTCAAGGCTTCATGTCAATTTGTTGCCATAATACACCGATGCCACACCAGTGAGGAACTCATCAGCGTTGGATTGTTGCATCATTCCTACCCTTTCAGAGTGTATCACCTTTCTTTAGGTAGGTATGATGTATTAATTGGGTACCAACGAGTATCACCAGTGTTGTGTTCCTATACTATAACCTCATGGATAGTATGGTGATCTAATACGCAATGCCCTTTGTCATCATGATGCATGAATGCAGCCCTGGCGAGTGATTCACAAGTGCTGCATTCAAGCATCATGCCATCCCGGTGGGGTTGAGACACTCCCGAAGGGTCTGCATGCTGCATCAATGAAGCACCAGCGAGTTACCCGCTGGTGCTTTATTGGTGTATCATGATGAAAAATATCATCTTTTAGCGACATCCGTCCTTTAAGGGTTAAGTGGTTTAAAGAGATGTCACCCACATATCAACATTGACATAGTGCTTACCAACATATATACACACCCTGACACACTCTAGGAGCTAGTATGTATTATCTGCACCTCCAAGTGTGTTATTCGGGATTAGACCTAATCATGCATTATCCCGAGGATTTTAAAGTGGTGGCAATATTACCTTTTAGTCAACATTGGACCTGGAATTTGATGGTAAGCCATGGTAATCACAGACCATAGTGCTTACCAACATACAGACACACAGTGACACACTCTGGGAGCTAGTATGTGGTATGTGGTATCAGCACCTTCAAGTGTGTTATTAGGGATTAGATTAAATCATGTATTATCCTGAGCCTTTGGAGAGACAGACAGAGGAGACACAGACAGAGGAGACACAGAGAGAGACAGAGGAGACACAGAGAGAGACAGAGGAGACACAGAGAGACAAAGACAGACAGACAGACAGACCTACAGACAGAGACAGAGACAGAGACAGAGAGAAACAGAGAGACAGACAGATTCAATATTTCTTTGTAAGGCAATGCTGAACAGCCTTCTCCAAAGAGAATCATTTAGGGAAATTCCCAGACTCAAATAAGAGACAGGGGCCGCTCTAAATTTTATGTTTTCTTCCTGTAGACAAATATATATAGCTGTTGAAATGAATTATATATATGTAAACTCAGTCCAACCCCTCTAAGTACATTTATGAATGCAGCAGTGGCGGTTTACTTGCCGGGTTGTCTTCATGCAATATAAAAGCACTATGCGACTTACGCTTTAATAATTCATATTTTGGCCCCCAGGAGAGCCCTGGCAATACTAAAATAGAAGCATGCTTTCCAGCCCCCTGTTGTGATGTTTTTGTAGACAGAAGCTTATCCTGCTTCGATCTGTTTGGCTGTGTTGTCCATAGCCATCCATGCCATGCCAACACTATGATGATCTCACCCGTGCATCATTTGAAATTCAACACCACTGTGTTAACATTGCTACCATCAAATCATGCTGAAAGTTTAACCCTTAAAGGAGGGATGTCGCTAAAGGATGACATTTGTCTTCATGATGCACCAAGGCAGCCCCTGCGAGTAACTCACCAGGGCTGCATTGTTGCATCATGCTGACCCTACTGCAGTGTCTCAACCACGTAGGTTCGGCATGATGCATGAATGCAGCAATAGTGAGTTACAGGGCAGGGCTGCATTCACACATCATGATGACCAAGGGCATGATGCATTAACCAAGAAAGTTACTCACCAGGGCTGCATTCCTGGATCATGGTGAGAGAGGGTGTAGAGCACTATACATATATATAGCATTATTCTGCCCCCGAAGGGTTAATCTACATGATACAGTTTTTAAGGGGCTTAATACATTATGTAAATGTGGTAAATGTTTGACTGCATGATCAACAGGGGCTAGGGAGGTGTCATGTTTGTCTCTACTGTATCTCACATACATGGTAGGGGATTAAGCTAGCTGTTTTAGTATAATCTGCCCCTCCCCAATGATTAATGATACAGTATAGAGTGTTTTAAGGTGGTACATTATGTTAAGTTAGTAAGTGTTACAGAGGTGACGACAAGGAGGTGTTATATATGTGTATATAGCGCGTCTAGGGAGCGTGTCATTTGTAGATATCATGCATTA
Organism: Harmothoe impar; assembly: GCA_947462335.1. Classification (NCBI taxonomy): domain Eukaryota; kingdom Metazoa; phylum Annelida; class Polychaeta; order Phyllodocida; family Polynoidae; genus Harmothoe; species Harmothoe impar. The sequence goes on along the minus strand of OX381712.1, from coordinate 69,627,583 downwards.
TATCAGATTAAAAAACTAAACAGTGTTGACTTTCCAGTATGTTTTGCATGGGGTATTCAAAATTACGAAGTGATATTTTAGCCTCATGATGCATGAATACAGTAAATTACCAGTGCTGCACCCATAAATCATGCCGCTTTTGAACTGGTTAATACAATCCACAGTAGTTGGCATGCTGTACCAGTGCTGTTGAGTTGGTCTCCAAACGCTGCATTAGAAAATCATGACAACCAAACACGAGCACAGCCAAAAATGATGTTCTTATTTCAAGAAACTAAGATAAATAAACTCGCCTGGCGGACAAATGACTAGTAATAAGAAAATCTGTCTTTTTAAAACTAGTCAATTTTGTCCGCCAGGCAAGTAATTTTATCTTAGTTTTTTTGAAATAAGAAAAGTATTTTTAGCCTTGAAGCTATGATAAAGCTCATATTATAAGATACCATCCCATCCCTAAAGGGTTATCCACCTCACTAGGGATGTCTGGGTCTCTCCTTCATGTATGGGGGATTATAAAGGCACTCAGTGTGTGTTTCATTGATAAAAGCTTGCCTCGTGCATGCACGGTAATCGGATCAGTTTAATCTATGGACTAGTATTGCACCTGTAGATAATCGTTAACCCTTTAAGGATGGCATGATACCTATCAATAATGCATCATGCCCTTGGTCGTCATGATGCATAAATGAAGCCATGGCGAGTAACTCACCAGTGCTGAATTCAAGCATCATGCCCACCCTATGGGGTTGAAACACTCCTGAAGAGTCGGCATGAGGCACCAATGCAGTGCCTGGGGTTACATTGGTGCATCATGATGACAAATGTCATCTTTCAGCGACATGGATCCTAAGGGTTAATACTTACAGCTTGTCATAAGTCACATTTATGGATTCAGTCATCAGACCCCTCTGTCAAAGAAGAAAAGGGAACATCACTGCATGCCCGTGTCACTTAAATCAATCCGTACACTTAGATTCAGACAGGTGGGCTCAGAAAATATTAAGGAAGGGACTGATGAAGCGCCCTACATTATAAACATTTTCTCAAATAGCAAGTTCTACTTTGTGCCCACAAAAAACTGTGCAACTGCAGTATTCTTCTTCGGTATCCCTACAAAAAAGAGCAAGCAACTTTGTTGTACAGTGTACAATTGAACTAGTCGGGGGTAAACTGTCTGAACGGACTGTCCAGGGGTGTTTGCTGGATAATACGTGTAAATAGCTTGCTTGACCGGAAATTGCATCAAATAGTGTCTTATTCCCAGAAAGCACAGAGACCCCAATCAATAATTTTGAATAATCTTCGTAACCTATAATAAACACACAGAAAAGAAGTAGAATCACTGTAACTCCCGACGTGATCACTGAGGTAACTTTCCCCAGGACTCTGAAGTGACTCCTTGACATTAGCAGGACTCTAAAATAACTCTATAATGACTCTATAATGACTCTGTTCTAAGACTCCCTAATGATTGGGAGTCACTTTAGAGTTGTGGGGAGAGTTACCTCAGTGATCGGGGCTGTCCTGGACTCCCATTTGAGAGTTACAGTGATCCTACTTCTTCTCTCTGTGAAGATTATTCCATGTACCCAGCTAAAGCTATCCATGTACTCATTCTCATATCAATTGTGGCAGTCAAAGCTGCGCTACCCTTCTGAATTCCCTTGCCAGATTAACCTGTGTCAGTGTACATGCACTAGGTGGTATCACACAGCTTTTGAATGACATTTTCCCTTCAATACCTGCCCTCCCCGACACCCCCTATACCCCTACACCCCTACTACCCTACTACAAAGAAAATCTTAATGTTCTGGCCCTTAGGCTGTAGTAGCTATCCCAGGTTAGTCATGGAGACATTAGTCAGGCATGGCCAAGTGCTATACAAAAATGACTGAGGCAAAACAACTAATGCTTTACTTAAAAAGACCATTGCACATTGAAATAGAGAGGACTAAGGGAAGTTGCTCAGTACTGAACACCCTGACAGTATTAGTATTAACTAACCTAGGTTGGTTGTGTAGGGAGCTAAAAAATGACCAACTAGGTTCGGCTCTGTTAACTGATTTGTTAGCTGGTACTGACTAAGTCCTGGAGCCTGAAGATTGTCAGTGTATCCCCAGCAGTAATATTACCCCTACCCCTTCCCCCTACCCCCTGCGCCCCTACCCCCTGTGCATCTACTACCCCTACCTACAGGGGATCATCTAAAGGGCAGCAAAACGCATCGATTTGTGGGACAGATTGGGAATCAATGGTAGAGCACTTGAGATCAGATCGATCAGTTATTGGTAGGGATACCCCGGGAGGTAGTCATTCTGGGATGGAGGTCGACTGAGGAATTCCTCTCTGAAATGTTCAGATCTTTGGCATATTTCCATATATTAACATAATAACAGTTTACCATGCATGCTACCCAACAACAGGGAGACATTCCATACTACATTCATTTAAAGTGTAACCCCTTAAAATAATACCATAGCATTATATATCAGGTAGATTAAAGAAGAGAGTGCATCATTGTATTAAGGACTGCATGTTACTAAAAGATGCATTTGTCGTCATGATGCACCAATGCAACCATGCGAATGACTTGCTGGTGATGCATAAATGCATCATTTAATGTAGATTCAGATCCAGTTGCATTAAATAGCATGCATAAGCTGCCAGTGGCTAAAGATTGACGTATCTGTAGAGAGAGGTATTCGTCTCAAGTGTCGTCAACTCTCGTTACAGAATGATGGGGTAGGTTGTAAAGGCGAGCCGATAAAGCATTGTGGCAAAGTTGAACCAGAGTCCCCCATAGCATTGCTATACCAACTGTAACATGCCATACTGTTGTCGTAATATCAACCCCCTAAAAGTATTGGATAATGCCTCAATGCTTCATGATTGTACATTTTCTAAGTATTATCATCGAAGAATTATTGATTTTCATTTATGACCAGGCAAAAATAAACTGTTTGTATAATGATATATTTGTCAGTATGTGAGCACGGTTCAATACCTTTGTATACCTCTTAATAGCTGCATCCCTTTGTATTCTGTATGATCTTGATAATAAAATCTGTAACTTCGAAAATTAAAATTGATACCTAATTATTATTGGTTTCTCTAAGTGTTGATCTCAAATACAGTGGAATGTCACTATAAGGAGGACTGATATGAGGGACTTACTGTTATAAGGAACATGTTTCCATTGCCATAATAGCCGATTCTCTCAATACAAAATGTTGATATTGGTTATAACCCAGTGAGCACAGAACATTGAATCAACATTGATAAAGGATTGTCAATGTTGATTCACTGTTGATGCAATGTTGATTCAACATTAAACTGGATTTTGTGCCCAATGGGAAGGAACATTGCTTATGAAGAACAAATTCTACCTAGAATAAGCATCAGTCTTGGATAAGCATCATATGTCATAGTAAATCACAATCAATAAGACAAACTTATACGGTAGAATAGGGAAATCCAAGTTGTGAGTCATTAAGTATGCAATAGCAAATGTTAACACGTTTAGTGTGTATTGTGGTTGTGAAGGGGGTTGGGGTGACTGAGTGTTTTCCACATTATTGATCTGTATCGGCTCAGATTGATTCTCAGTAAAGGTCTCCTGAAACTGGGGCGGTTATCAGTAGATCAACCAGCCATCATTATTAGTATACTATAGAGTTGTCAGAATTATACTGCTCTTTGGCATTTCTGTGTCCATTATCTAGTTTGGTGTTGTTCACACCATAGGGAATGCTCACATTTTAACAACAGCGGGCTGGGCTGGTGTATTTAGGCGGGGTAAAATAGTTCAACAGGATGACCGGGAGTGGGTGGAAATGGCAATCCCTTTTTTTTGGGGGGGGGGGGGGGGGCAGGGTTAATAATTTCACCTGCTTTCACTGAAAAAAACCACCTGGTAATACCCCGCCGGGGGTTGGCAAAGAATGTCAACTACCGTAAATTCCCGCGTACTACCCGAGGGTTGTATGTGAACCAAACTCAGCTTTCATTTGATACCAAACATGCCTATATAGGGTGCGGGTTATACGAGGGTTTTTATTACTATAGAACAGTACTAAAAGTGAAATTTTCAAATTCAAAAACGGGTTATAGGATTCCCCTGAGTTGGGGGTGCGGGTTATACGCGAGATGCGGGTAATACGCGGGAATTTACGGTACTCTGACTCTGAGGGGGGGGGGTATATAATTTGCCTCCCCCCCCCGCCCAGTTTTTAAAAAGACCACTGGTTAGTAGGGGGCAGGGGTAGAGTGAATTCGTTGTACCATGATTTAGGCAGTGGTTGTAATAGTCGACATGTGATTTATTGATTATTGGATCTAAGGGAAGCATCGTTTTTAGAAGTTGACTTCACACAGAAAGGCTATCGATTGAGCAGTGTTTAGCCCAGAACAAACAATCTTTTTATGTCGGAATTCTTTTTGGGTGAGGAGGGTGTAGTCATACGTATCTGGCTTCAAACAGAAGTCGGACAACACAGCAAAAGCATCCATGGCAATGTGCACCCGGCCAATCTAAAGGAGCGGTCATTTATTTACAGTGGGGAAGGGTGCTTGGATGATTTGTATGTAGCGGGTCAAACAGTTTTAGGTGTCCCATGCTAGGGGGGGCAGGAAAAATGTCCAGCCTGTCCTAATGCTATGACTAAGAAGTATCCCTTTTTCTAGAAAATTATTGGTTTTCAAATTATTGGAAAAAACCTTCCACAGCTAATCTGACTGGACCTTTAGGGTGTGTCTAAATTGTGTATAACTATTCAGTGTGGTGCCCCCTCATGTATCCCCTACATTAAGTACTGCAGGTACACCATGTTTGCTTGTACTGTATATAATTATTCTGTGTTGTGAGACCTACATTAAGCAGTGTTGGTGGTGGTTCTTGCAGGCAGAGTTCAGGCGTCTTAACAACCAGGTACGGGAGGGCTCCACCTCCAGGGCCACAGCCACCCAGGGCACCACTGTACAGCGCGGATCCGGCTTTAAGGTATGGCCACTTCTCACGAATCGGCATCATTTGGATATTTTTTCACATAGCTTTTTTTGATAAATTGCTTAGTATACATTAACATAAAAGTCCTCCTTTAAGACGACTCCCTTTAAGATGGTTTTCTTATTAATACAATATAAGAAACCTCTGCCTTTAACACCACCTTCTAGCTAGGGTGAAGGTATTCCAAAATAAGGCCTTGGTAAGGGAGGTGTTTTAAGGTAGATCTTTTTCTCATGTTTCGGTCGTCTCCTGATGCAACTATTTCCTCTTGATGCAGACCATTTTCCAGATCGTATGGGAAGTGGGCATCTGATAACTCATAATGTAGCCTAAATGTATGGCAACTTCTCATGAATTGTTGTCATTTGGGTATTTTCTTTTATATAAGTGCTCAATTAATTGCTTAATACAAATTAGTCTTTTTTTCTAATGTTTTGGCCTTATCTTGATGCAACCATATCTTCCTGATGCAGACCATTTTCTGGATCGTATAGAAAGTGGACATCTGAAAACTCATAATCTGGCTTTAATGTATGGCCACCTCTTAAGAATTGTTGGCATTTGGGTATTCTTTTAATATTAGTGCTCAAATAATTACTTGATATAAATTAGTCCTTTTTCTTATGTTTTGGTCGTCACCTGATGCAACCATTTTCTCTTGATGCACACTGTTTTGTGCATTGCGTAGGAAGGGGATATTCCATGGCTAATAATCTGGCATCAATCTGACCAATTCTCATGAATCGTCATCATAGAAATAAGCTTTTTTGCGGATCATATAGGGAGGTGGTGATAAGCAAGACCCTCTTATCATTACCAATCGGAAACCCAGGGATGATCAGCTCTGTATAAATCAGTGTTTTTGACTTTAGGCAGTGTTTAAAGATGTTTATCCAAGTCTAATCAAATTTAAGCAGTGATATATATAGACAGCCATTTCCTCTACTATGAAGACCTACTTGTGTTATAGAAATAGTGATACAAGTCATAGAAATAGTGATAAATGAGTGATGAATGACTAAATATAGATGTCTTTCTAGTTTCCTTATCCCCTTTCACATAATCTTGTTCCCTCCTACCAACCCTACCAACTGTATTTTTATGACACATTTTGAAGAATATACATAGTACAGTTATAACCCAACTGTCGCCCATTGTGTATAGTCAATACCTCATCCTCCCCCTACACAGGAAAACTACTCCCGGCCACACTCCGCTGCCACGTCAACACCAACAACAACAACCCACAACATCAACAACCGCACAGCTGACGTCCTTATGACATACGACGGCCGTGCGGTACCTAGTCTGCCGTCTCGTCAGACTTTCTACATCATAAAGGCGCACGCTGGGTCTCGCAACTTGGCGCAGTGTGGCACCTATGCCATCCCCAACCCCTTCCCACCTCAGGTACACCTGGTAGTCATCATGGGTGATGTAGGATGCTGCTGTGTCTATTTTATTTTACAGTTAAAGTACATCAGTTTTGGTCATGAAATTCAAAAGGAATTTCAAAATGTGATTTCAAAATTGTAAGGTAAAGTTTATATTAAGTTACAACTAGTATAGTCCATGAGTTCCATGACTTGTTTCATGGAATGTTTGGGCGTTAACCTTGCATTTACCAAGAAGAAATCTCAAAAGGGTATATTTCACTTTCTAAAGAGTCAAAATCACCAAGGCCTAATGGCTTAACTCCAGTTCGTGTCTCATCATTCCATCGAGGATATTACTATCTATTTTCACTGATGATATGATGACGAACAGACTGAATCTTTTCCTAATCTGTGTAATCTTTGGCATTCCTAGTAAAAACTAAGGTAGACAAAAGGGCACTCTATGATCACCCACCCCCAAAAAGCGATATATCCAGTCCGCTACAGGCAAGCGTACAATGCTTTCATCGGCATACAAGCTGCAATGGCCTTAAAGTGGACAACACTCTGACTAATCTACATTAGTTACTACTCCCACACTCTACTTGCATTTACCTAACCCTCAATAATAATATCTTTCCTTTTTCACAAGAATTAAAGGCATTCTTATGAAACAAAAAGTTTCCTCCAATTGTAGAGAGGATTTATCTTTGTATTTGTTCTTTGATTTCTCTCCCAGAGAAGTAATTTACACTGCATGAAAGTTGGCATTTAAGCAAGGATTGCATTGTTTAAACAGGCCTTTATTAAAGTAAATGCCACTTAAACATGGCATTCACTGAAAGGCTGTATAAAGAGTGACTTTCAGAGACAAAAACTTGCTTTAAATGCCAAAGTTCATGCAGTATTAATGCTTTGGAACTTTATTTTCATAATGGTGCCTTTTTATGAATTAATGATTTTCAACTTTCATTTCTCTGTTGATAGTGGTTGTTGATTTTGTTGTTCACAACCTTCGTCACTTGATTGTGTATGTTCTTGCTGCTAATGGAAAACAGATTTTTCACATAATTCTGCTTTACAGATGGAAACGTCTCTCAACAGGCTTGTCTCCAAAAATATATACACTTTCCTTTTTCTCAACAGCCTTCATCAAAATCTAATCTACTCTTTCTTTGTTCATTGAGATAAACTGCTTGGGTGTTTATGCTTTGATATTTCCTAATGTGACTGTAGGGGAGCTATTTTAGGGTAAGGAGTGGTAATTTCTTGATGGAGGGCCTCCAAATATGTATGCATCCTCCCCTGCGCCCTGGAGGCGTACAACTATATTTTCTCCCTCAACTTCCTCCCCTGATATCAAAATCGCTGCGACCATTTCTGAAGAATTCATGTTATGAAAACTAGAAAACGCAATCACAGTATCTCCTCAATAGTTATCCAGCAAGATACCTTTAGACCACTGAAACATATGACAAGAGAGCTTTTTCCATCTCTCTTTGAGTTTACAAATATGCTAAAAATAGGGCAATATAGACTTTGTGCGAACAGCTTTCAAATTTTTTAAGTTCTCCTTTTTGGCCAAATTTAATAAGGTTGAGTGGGATTATGTTTTTTTTTCTTTTTGAGTCACTTTCATGTTTTTGTAATGAATGAAAGGAAATATCAGAGTAGTTGATACCAAAGTGTAACATTATGTACAAAAGCAGATTCAGGATGAACATGCAAATTATATTTCATGACTGACTGCTTTTATTTTGTTGATGCTTTTGTAAATTTTTAATTTGTTGATTGTTTGAATAAAACTGATTGCCTTTTTGAATTTTGTGCGATTTCAGTTTTGACATGTATATGTTCTCTCTTTGATTAACTAACGACAGCACTGGATCTAATTTGAAAAGTCTAAGTTTCAATCTGATATTGTGTTGAATGTCATTCAAGAAACAACTGAGCACAAAAATGATAATAGAAACTTGTAGCGAGAGTAGAATGGTATGTAACACTTGTATGGCTAAATCCTCCAGCTGTTCTAAAACTATACACTAGATAAGATAGATCATTTTAGATTGCACCTAAAATTATGATGATCAAACCTCATTTGTTTTTTTCCCCGAACAAAATGTGTACATGCTGTGGCATGTATTTTTTATTCAACGTCGCCTTGGTGCAACAAATTTAAAATCTGAAAGTCTGATATTCTAAGTATCACCATTTTGTTGTATCGCTTTGTAGGACCTACACATTTGAGGAGGTTCCAATGTATCTTCCCAAATACAAGAACCAGATCTGCAAATAGATGTCTAGCTACACATAAATACCAACTGATTTACATAATCCTTGAGGATCGGCATGATGCCTGAAGCCTTTACATTCTCTTATAATTATATCATTATCTACTACAACACCAGAGATTATCTTATCAATATTTTATTGATTCTTCACACCAAGAAATTGGGAATCTACCTAAATTATCAACCCTATTAAACTAACCCATCTCCCCTATCTTACATTTACAGCGGTTTGTCACCAACGACCAGGGTCTACAGGCCCCGGTCATCCACCGCAGTCAGCTCGCCTCCAGTTTCCGCGCCTTCCAGGATAAAAGATGGCGGCCGTACGAGGGCGGGGGACGGGAGGGCGGCGGTGACGGCTCCCACAGTCGGGTGTCATCCAGTAGACCCTCGAGTTCTTCTAGTGTGCGCTCGGAGCAGAGGTTGCTTGACAAGAGGTGTGGATGTTATTTTCAATTTTAAACCCTTTTCCTTGCCTTGTCACAATATGCCTTTTGTGTCATGCCTTTTGTTGTAATGATTCATAAATGCAGCTCTGGTGAGCCTACTTGCCCATGCTTCATTCAAACTTTTTTAAATTTAAACAAAGGGTCGATATGGTCGGCATGATGCTTGAATACATCAAGACAACAAAGGGCATATGGCATTGACGTATTTTGACTCAATCAAATAATTGAAACAGTACCCATATAGCCTAAAACCCCCTCATTCTGGTTACATTAGCACCTTTCGAGGGCAGTATTAGTCATCGATTTCTTGCAGAATTCAGAACATCAGCAATCATGATAAATTATGTATTTTAGATCCTGTTATTATTGCAAGCGTGAAAATGAATCTGAATCAATATCTCAATATGATACCACAGTATATAGAAACACTTAACAATAGATGGGTTTCATGATTTTAGCACCATTCATATTTACAATCCAGTAAACCATGGTAAGCGTTGGGTCATATTGATCAGAAAGTTGATATTTATCTATAATGGACTTTTAATGAGCTTTAATGTGTTCCCACAGTCAGTGATTTATTTGATATCGATATTGATATCGATATGCAGATATCTATATTCAAAAATGCCCTCAGTATTATTTCCAGAAAAAACTTTGGAAAATATTAAGTATTCAAGTGTACTTCATTTAACATGAAATTTGAACGGTCTCTCATGAATATATACACACATTTTTAGGCCATATTTAAACTAAAAATATTTCAGAATTTGTCATTATTGGCCATGTTTGAATATTTAGACACTAGAAATCTATTTTATTTGTACAATGCATTTACATTCATGATACACATTTTTGTGGAAGAGTGAGAAACGGCAAATTCGTGTGTACTTGATGCATACTGTTGCAGTCCACATTTTCACGGATTTTAAATTTCGGTGAAAAAACGTGAAAATATAAACACAGCTAAATAAATTACAACCACAGTAGTTGATAACATCTGTGTCTGTCTCTTTACCCAGGTCTGCCTCTTCTGTGGGTCACCGCTCTCCGGTACCGAGTCGCACCCACACTCCGGGCGTCAGCTACCCTCACCCGGCTAACCGCTACGGCCCTCCGCCCTCTGACTACTCCTCCAGTCGACACCCGGGAAGCCAGCATAGTAACAGCATACGTGGCTCCCAGCATGACCTCACTGATGGACCCCATGCTGGAGGTGTAGGGGTTGTATCCTTGGCCTGCCAGACTGGTGGGCTGAGCAGGCAGGGAAGTGTGCCTAACCTAGCGCCGCTAGGATCATCCAGCAAGCCTTCTATGACCCCGGCAGCTACTGAGATCTCAAAGCCGAGCGAGGATCTTTCACTCGGGTATGATACATTGACGCCGGAGATTATATACCAGCTGTCGAGTGGTCCTAGGCCGCTTTCGGTATATGGGTCCCGGCCGACGTGTTACAGGCCTGAGCGAACTGTTGGTTCACCGAATGAGACAAGTCCGGTAGATGGTGAAGAGGGAACTCACCTGCAACAGACCTCCCCGGCCTCAGGTGGGAAACGGGACACTGATAGTACGAGCGGTATAGGCACCGATAAAGAATCTGGCGATGATGATTCAGACGACGACGGTGACCGAGATTCAAATGATTCAGACGATGAGCGGATACCGGAACCAAAACTAGAAGATGTGAAGATGGCTGATATACCAAAGCTTGTGCTCCGACCGGAACAACTGGATGCTATGTATATCCCCGATCAGCCGTACAACCGACGTCGCTATGACTTTGACCCCAATAAATGTGAAGTGATCCCGTATGAGTTTAAGTGCGCCTTGTCACCCCACCTCATGGCCCTCGACCTGCACCAAGCCAGCATCAGCGAACGGCACTGGCGGGCCTTCACTAAGGCCCCGGCCGCTAATATAGTCGAGGAGAAGATCATCGATCGGCTGATAGAGCTGGAACGCCTCCAGCGGAAGACAAAGGAAATGGAGATGATTCGCCGAGACCGTGTTCGGAGCGCGGCGGTGCGGGCCAGGAGTCGGGTTGGGGTGACATTGCGGCAGCAGAGTGCCAAGCTTGGGGAGCGTAAGTGCTGCGCCGATTGTCTACAGGTGGCATGTGTTGGGGACTGTCCGGGGAAACGAAATGTCGCTAAACAACTCCTCGGGTCATCTAACTGCTTGATTTGTGCCGAGAAGGACTGTAATGGCAGATGTTGCGAATCCGCTTATGACGCTCGCAGTAGGCAGATGCGGATTGAAGAAGAACCGAAGAAAGTTCTCCGATTCCGCCCAAAATCCTGCACATCCTGTACGTCCCATAAGAATCCGGCTAAAGTCAACAATGCTAACAATGTCATCTTAGGCCGCCCCAAGTCTAGCTACTCCACTTACAGCAGTGCAAACAACTCCCAGAAACCCCCGCGAGACATGCGGCCAAAGGGAGGCCACATAGCCACTAACCTCGAAGATGAGTTCGAGCGTTTAGGAATCTCCCCTGAACCTGAAAAAGAGGCTGTGGCCGGGAATAACAACCAGGGGGCAGCACCTACACGCCGGAAGTTAAAAGGACGGGCGAGTCAACTTCCGGGGAAAAGCTTCTTCTCCCAACGCAGACATTCTCTCACTGATATCGCGAAGGAGTTGCGGGTGAAATCAGCCAATAAGAAACGACTAAAGGGGGGTAAAAAGAAGTCAAGTAAAACGGACTCTGAGGCGTAGCACGATTATTTATCTTCATGTATGATTGTGTATATGTATATATTATTTGTTATTCAACCAATACTAGGAGATTCTACTTATATCATTATGGACCCAGGCCCAGCCTGGTTAAAGTTTCTTCGGCCATTAAACCCCAGACCAAAATGGCTTCATTTTTCATACGTCATATGTTGTGGATTACAAAAAGAAATTAACGGAATCCTGAAGAAAAATATTAAACCACAATTATCATAGATATCGCTTAATGATAGATTAAAAGTATGCGCCATTTTTGTCTGTATGTAAATTCCTCTGGATAGACAGTTACACCCGTCATAGATATATTCTGGAACGACTAAGTGACGAGACATAAACTGTTGGACTTAAATAGAAATTACTGTCTTGATCTGCCCAATTGCTTCAAAAACTGCTCGACGTTCTAGTGGGACAGAATGCTTAAATGATTGTCAGTATTTTAGTATATTATCTCCTGGAGTCTACAGTCCGTTTGTAAACATTGTAAAGATTCAATAAACATTTGTAGAAATGTGTCTGGCCGATTTTCACGAAACTGCTTTTTTTCACTTATTTTTTTCTCCTGCCTATATATTTTTTAATATGATAGATACATCGATCCTTTTGATGTATTCTGGTCAGGATAGACGAGGACTTTACAGGGTACCCTAGTTTTGTCTATCTATGAGTGAAAATAAGAGAATTGGAGGTCCAAAAGTACTGAAAAACAGCCCTTTTCCACCTGAAAATCATGATGATCCATATTGCAAGCTAAACAATTAATAAAATAAATAGCTATGTGCTTATTTCTTTATTATTCCACTTCCCAAATAAGGTAAGGATTTTTTTAGTACCAAATATGGACATATAGGCAGGATTGTATAGGTCCTGTAGGCATATATGTATTAGGGAACTTTATTGGCTTCACACCTAACGCCCTAATGAATGCCCTCCACCTCTGCCATTAAAACAGTAGGCAGGGTATCTGAATGTACCAGGGTAAGGCATAACATATACCTACATAATGAAAAAAGAATTAAGAGTGAGGGTTATTTATAGTAGCCTAGAGAGGATATTGAGCAGGGTGGGGAACTTTTACGGAGGTTCACGCCTAACGCCCTACATACACACTAATGATGTGGTAGCATCCAGAGAAATTATATTTAATCAAGTTCACTATGCTATAAATGCACTTACATATATAAATAGGTTACTTTGTGCTTTAATTTCATTATCCAACCATGTGTGTAGCCATAGCTGTGTGCTCATATATGTTCTGGGTTCACGCCTAACGCCCTGGGTTCACGCCTAACGCCCTCACCAATAGCCTTCTTCTGTACTAGGGAAAAATGTATCCAACCACATAAAATATATTTGTGTGGAATCCATGATGTATTCTTCCCATTCCCATAGGATATCTAAGCTTATATCTAATAATTAATTAGTTTTAAACAGGATTAAAGGACATTTTCCGGCCAAAAACCAAACAACTCTATCAAGAAACCCTAAATATATAAAAGCTTCAACCTTAACCATACTATAACGAGTTATATAAGGCTTAGGAGATGCAATAGGAACTTGCATGCATCAGTTCAAAACCCATGAGATTTGATAATATAGCGTAGAGGGGGCTTATCCATTCTGAACCCTGCATTGTAATGACGTGGGTTCACGCCTAACGCCCTCAATAATAGCCTCCTGTATAGTACAAAATGGTATCCAACCACTCTCAATCAACTTGTGAGGAAGCTACTATGTATTCCACTAACCTTCAAGGCATATCTATGGCTAAATATAATGAATAGTGTGTTTTGATCACGACTTAAGCACATTTTCCAGAAAAATATTGAGCAATTCCTTCCGGAAATGCAAAATATACAAAAGCTCCAGCCTTATCCATGCTAATGACTCATAAACTGCATAGGATATGTAATAGGAGCCTATATGTATCAGTTAAGATTTGATAGAATACATTCGGGGAGCATTATATTATATTTAACCCTGTCATCTAGATGTGTGGGTTCACGCCTAACGCCCGGGGTTCACGCCTAACGCCCTCAATAATAGCTCTCTGTGCCGTACAAAATGCTATCCAACCACCTTGCATTGATTTGTGAGGAGACTACCATGTACCACGCCTCTGCCCATAGCATATCTAAGCTTAATCTTAGTAAATAGTATGTTTGGATGAAGTTTTAAGGACATGCTCTGTGTACAGGCCTGGGTTCACGCCTAACGCCCTTTTCAGAAGGCTTTAAAACATAATATAATTACCATTGCCCCATATAACTGTATACCAGGCTGTGGGTTAGGATGTTTTCTTTACTATTAAAACATAATATTAATAAAAGAAATTACCTTATACATGAAAAGGGGGTCTCCTTCCTGAGTGGAAAGGGCGTTAGGCGTGCACCCACCCTATATAAGATACAACTTTGCCCTTCTACTGTACATTTGCTATGTGTATTTAACCTGCCCCAATATTTCTGATTGATAGCCCACCCCCTAAGGTACACGGACGCAAAAGGTTTTAACTATACTCCTATATTAATTTTGAACCCCTTAGCACATGAAAAAAAGCAGTTTCGTGAAAATCAGCCGTCTTCTTTCTCCCTGTTTGGAGTTTCATAACTATACATTCTAAACTGAAATAGCATGTTATATCAGTCAAGAAAAATTGATGTTCTGCGTAGAAGCATTCAGACAGTTTCTTTTTCCTGGCTGCAACAAGTAAATATCCTATGAATGAGATTATTGCACAACTACCTACATTTCGGAAAACATATCCCTGTACAAACAGCTAAAGGGGAAGGTTAATCCCAAAAAAATTGTACCCGACAAAAAACTGTCTTGGTTTAGCCAAATCCGGTAAGAGCACTAGACAAAACCAGAACTATGAGTTAACGTATGGTACATGTTTCTACCATCAGATGTCACCACCATCAATAAACCATATTGCGTCTTCGGGTGATTCTCTTGTACTTATAAGTTAAAGATTGTGTATCAACTAGTACACTTCCCAAACATTTTCCTTGAAAGGAATGCCATGGGTTCTAATATAATTTTAGCTGATAAACATTACTCAATATTTGCAAAATATTTGGCTATGAATATATGATTTGAGATAATTAACAATAAAGCCTAATCACCTCACTGTCTCCCCTGGGTGAGTACAGGGAAAACTAGCCTGGTAGAGAAAGCACTGAGCAATGCAGTACCACAACATAGGGAGTTTTAGTGTCGACCTACAGCAAAAATGATTGCCCTACATGT
This sequence comes from Harmothoe impar, assembly GCA_947462335.1. Taxonomy (NCBI): domain Eukaryota; kingdom Metazoa; phylum Annelida; class Polychaeta; order Phyllodocida; family Polynoidae; genus Harmothoe; species Harmothoe impar. The sequence goes on along the minus strand of OX381712.1, from coordinate 69,612,477 downwards.
GTTAATCTAATGGATTTAGACTCTGCCAATTGTTTTAAAATTTAGGGAGTATGTATAGGATAGGATATGCAACAGTAATATGGCATGATTAAAGGGGCGGTTCTCCTGCCGTAGATCCAACAGCTTAGAGTAGAGCATGTCGTTCATAACCAAGTGACCTTTCAGATGTGTCTGTTAACAAGGCCCCAAGTTACCAAAGGCCACTTGGTAGACTGCAGTCAGTCTTGAGTGTGCTGACAGCCTTCAAACATACACTGTAAAAAGGTGTTTCTAATTTTTAAACACATTTGCCCAAACATACTAAAGTTGGACACTTTCACTGAATCTCAGAATCTCAGCACTTTCTTCTGTCAGCAGGTGCAGGGATATGGCTGCTGGTGGTGGTTGAGCCTACAAAAGTGAAATATTGGTTCGACAAGGCCAGTTTGGCTGGCCCACTGGAATATTTTGGACAGCACTATGTACTTATTATTGTTGACATTATCTAAATTGTCATTGATGTCAACCAATACAATGGGTACTATATTTGACTAAGGAGAGCCTGTACATGGGCAAAAGCCTGAACAAGGAATAGGAGAATAATACCAGTGGGCTAGTTAAACTGCCCTCTCCCACGGTTTTTCCATTGTTGTAGCTCACCCCTCACTGACGGCCATATCCCTACACATAGTTAGAAAAAAGCTTGCCATCAACATGTTTGGGTGAAAGTGTTTAAATTATATTCACATTTTTTACAGTGTATGGGTGAAGGGTGCAGTGAGCAGTGGGACCAGGTAATCATGTTGTCCTGGCCAAGTGACTTCAGTAAGGGGACCATGAATCAGGCTTTCCTTGGAATTAAATAGTCTATAAAAGCATAATGAGAACTATAGCACCCTATTAGATTTGATGATTACACATTGGCTTCTAGGTATAGACATTGTGTAATGGTACCATTGTGTATAGATGTTCTTCTTTTACCCAAAATAATAGCATGTGGCCTATTTAAGGGGCAGTATACCGTTTTCTGTGGGCACACTGGTGGCAGTCAGTACACTGATGGGTATCACTAGTACTCAATACTATACCACTGGCAGAGTGCAACTGCTGGTAACACCAGTGCAACTTATCTAGGCCAGAGCATTGCTGGGAAGGAACAACCAGCAAACTATTTGTTGGTTGCCTGAGCCTTTATGCATGGGGTACTGGTGCTGGGGAATACAGGCTCACAGGGCTAGGATATGCCTGCATGTTTGAGGTTTCTGTTTGGGGGATTCTAAATATAACTAAGGTGTTATATAAACTTAACAAGGCTGGCCTAGAGGTTTGGATCTACGGCAGGATGACCGTCCCTTTAATAAGTCACGAAACTTTAGCTGATACACCAACTTTAAACCCCAGCTATAACTCTGTATGAATCATATTGGCAACAGTCTAGGCTGACCACAAGTTGCAGACATATGAGTGTAATCAGCCATGACTAATATACCAATATAATGCATACAGAGCTATACATGTAACATGGTATAATGCCACATCAGTGGTGAGTGTTTTCTCACCTTTTGTACGTCATATACAGCCGGGCCATTTCTTTTGCTCTGCCATCCAAGTGAAGCATAAGAATATGTGCCGGCTACTATCACTATTGTACGTTACTAATGAAGAAAAACACAGAATATATTGATTTTCTAATTATCTTTATCTTCATTTCTCATCAGAATTTTCATTTAGGATTATGCAGTAGTTTTTGACAATTGGTTGTAAATTCAAATGTTGTATTACCTAATACAGTATAGTGCATCTTTATATTTGAAGTTTTCAAAGAATGGCTGCATTTCAAACGTTCAAACATTTTAGGATTATTGTAGCCATACCGGTTTTACAAGTAACACAGTGGTAAACTATATATATATCATTATATATATCATATATCACGGGTTTAAATCAAATAGTTTGTTTGTACATGTAACATATGATAATTATCATTGTCTAACTGTATCGCAGACCTTCATCAGGTTTTCAATGTAAAAACAATTGGTGTTAAAAATATTTGAATATCGGGGTCTATTTTTGGTCCTCTCCCCAGCAGATTGATATGCGGCCGTCCCCTTTAAGGGATAGTAACCTTCAACCCTTTTTCTTTTTTTTAAATTAAAAAGGGGTGTAACATGTTTATGTCAATTTGTGTTAAGGATAAGAATATAGGAGCGTTAATTTTTTTTCTAAACAGGGTGGGTGGTTGATTTTCATATGAGTGGGTCGAAAATCATTTCATGCCCCAATGATAGGGGTCATCGTTCTGTCAGTCCCTCCCCCTTTCAGCTGATTAAAATTGAATTCGGCAAACTCCTTTTCAGCCATTTTAACATGCTGGCTCTACTAAAAAGGGGGTGAAACCCTTTTGGTATCCCCTCAAGAGGGGTGCAATTTACTTTGCTTCCCCCCTCAGGAGGGGTCCAATTTGTTTTGGTTTCGACCCCTCCCCCTCAAGCGGTCCAACTTTCTGTGGTTACCCTCGAATCCCCCCCCTCCCGTTGTGAAAAGGAAGAACACTTCTGTAACTGTTACAAACATTCTGAATGTCCTAAACTGAACTAAAGAGACCATTAAGTCTGCGGTTGTTAAAGTTGAGTCATCTTAGAGTCATCGTTGGCAGTGGGGGTTACAATCCTTTTTGTTGACCTGTGAAAGAAGACAAATGTTATTTTCAATTAAAAAAAAGACAATAAACAGTTGCTACATAATCATAAAGGGGAAGTTCAACTTGCTCCATTATATAAAAAATATTGTTTATATCATAATTAACATATCTCATCACATAGCATATTGGGAGTGATATTTAATATTGTAAGCATAGATATTTTTGTGCCGTATATATTCTCACGATTGATGGGAATATGTGAAGTGCAAAAAGTTATACAGTATTGAAATAAACTGCTAAATCTTGGAAATTCCGCGAACTTAAATACAAGCGATATTGTACAAGAAAAATCACAAACATTTATACACACGAATATTATCTACGTTTACAGTATCATTATATAGACTGCAAACTCTATGGTGTTTCATTAAACAATTTTGAAAGTAGCCTTAAACCATTAAAGGCGCCATAATGGCCGAATGCATTATGTCCTCGGTCCAGATGGTGCATAAATACAGCTCTGATGAGTAACTCGCCAATGCTGCATTCAAGCATCATGCCGACCGTACAGGTTAGATACTATCCTAATCGACCAATATAGCAGCATGATGACAAAAGTCATCCTTTGACGACATGCCATCCTTAAAGGGTTAAAGGTTTAATTTTCAAAACTTCCTTGTTTCATCCCTCCAAACAGGACTCGGGGATTGAATGTTCGCAACTAGGGAGAATCTTGGGAAGTCAACGTAACACAAGAAAGACACGAGATATTCACAAGATTTTGGTGAACGTGTCCTTTTCACAAAATGAACTCAGGAATTGAACGTTCGCGACTTGGCCAAATGACACAAGTTAAGACTTGTTCAACAGACTTCAAAAAACTTGTTCATAAAACAAGAAATTCCTGGGAATATGCCACAATATGTTCACAAAACATTCAAAAATCTCCTGGGGATCACGAGTCAAGACTCAAGAATGGCACAAGTTCCGCTTGAGATTTTGTTTGCAGGGATGCAATGAAAATTGTCACTTACGTAGAGACCTTTTCACCCTCGGCTATTGTCTCCGGCATCCTCCTGCCCTTGGTTTCAGGCAGCAGGAGGAGAAGGAGAGCAGCCATGATGGACGTGGCACCAAAAATGCTGTACGGGATATACTGGTTCACAGACACCTGGAAAAAATAAAATAATATTCAAATTCTTGATAGAAAGTCTGTCGGCTGAATTAAAATGGTCCCTTTATGCTCAGGAAAATAAAATAGTATTAAATTCCAAGGGTATGATGGTAATTGAATTTCTGAAATAAAAGAGCTTTAAAAGTAAGAAAATATATATAAAACGTTTATAGAAATTGTGTGAGTTGAGTTGAAATCGTCCCTTTATGCTCAGATAATAGCTGGTATAATGAACTTTTCTCTCAAAAGTAGTGATGGTGAATTGATTTTTGAAGTGTCATGAAGGTTAATGTCATCAAAATTATTATTTAATTCTTCCTATAACTAAAGCTGAGAGAAGGTATAATTGTGTTGAAATGAATTGTGTAGTACCTCTACATTCAGGTAGTGCATGCTACAAAATTGCTACAAAATTAGCATTGTATAAGTAGATGTTTTATCAGATGTCTCACCAGGGAGCCTATGTAAGGGGCCAGTATGCCACCAATACGAGCAGAGGCTGAGCCTGACGCCATACCAACATTACGGACGACAGTCGGGAAGAGTTCCAGTGTGTATGTGTACACAATCAGGAAGGAATTACCAATACAGAACCGTCCAAACATTGCCAGTGCTATGGTGACCCAGGTCAAATCTGAAATAAATTAATTCTTTAATCAGTCAAGAAACATTATATCTAATTGAAGGATGTGTTTGAGTATTGACATCTTTTATTGGCAAAGTTATCTAGATCTCTGCAAGTTTGTGTTGGTTACTCCCAGGTTATTTATTTGTTTACATCTAACAACAGATTAAACTTGTCTACCTGCTGCTATATAATATAGATCAATGCAGCAAGTAAGGGTGACTTTTTAGAAACGTTGCTGATAAAGTCTGTAACTGCAACTAAGAAATACATAATATTACCTTGAAACCCTGCATTCTAATATTATTTACATCATTTGAAATAATATTTTGCAGTAAATCTCCTGATCTAAGATGCTTGCAAACATAGCTATTACAAACAATGTTATGAGGGTTCTGCCAAAGCCAATATAAACACAACTTTATTCTGAAAAAGCCATCCTTTTATGATGCATTGGTCTATAGAGGGGTATCTCTCTAATTTAAATTTCAGATTTTTCAGGCTGTACATATTTTCGCGGCTTTTCATTTCCACGAAAATTGCGGAAATATGTAAAGGATGAAATAAAATATTTATCAAATGTATTTTTAGTATCAAAGTATGTTCACCTCTTGGCACCAGCATGATAGAAAACAGAGACAGTCCTCCGAGTACAAAGTTACCAATAAGGCCCGTGCGCCGACCAATAATCTGCAGCCCTCCCTGACAGAGAAGGGCCCCCAGCACCTCCACACCAGCTCCTATTAGGAAGTTGATGAAGGGATTCCCGCCAAGCGCCGACGAGTTCAGAGATAACGCATAGTATACCATTGATATAATGCACCTTGAAATGAAATAGAAATGTATTATTTTTAAATGGTTTGGCGAAATATCAAGCCAGGTAGAGTAAAGCACTGAGCCTCATATTTCGCAAAAGCTGAATAACTAGCCCCCGTATTTCCTCAAACCTCCGTATTTCGCGAAAACTTCACTTCCGGTAAAGCGTAAGGATATCTAAGGTCAGCGGTTCAAAGTGCGTTCAAAGTACCATATAGAGGTGCCTACAGCAGCGTGTCCGAGATGGTCTAGTGGTATGCGCTCTCGCCCACCACCGCGTTGGCCGGGGTTCGATTCCCGGACGTTTCTGACTTATCGACGATTTTTTTTTTTTTTGATTTTTTTTTCCGAGAGTTCGATCGTACTTTTTTAACTGGATTATCGTTTAATCGTCTACCTTTTTGATAAATTAACATATTGTAACCATATATCAGACCTAATTTGTACGGTTAAAGTTAATACAGATGATAGGGAGGGGGGAACTTTTTTTGGTGAAACCAAGTCACACATGCGCCGATACCGGAAGTGAGGGCGAGCAAGGTGTCATGGCGGCCCAGAACGTGTTGCTAGATGAAACAGGTTAATAAAATGTCTTTTTCTCCTTTAATACTTGACATCTGCATTTAAAAATAAATACAGGATCAGTTTAAGTTCTGTATTTCCCCTCCAGATTGCCCTCTCAAGTCCCTGTATTTCGTTTCAACCCTTATAAAGGGTTTCAACGAAATACAGGGACTTTCGAGGGCAATCTGTCGGGCAAATACAGAACTTAAACAAATCCTGTATACTTATTTACCAATACTGTGAAAGTACTTTATTTTGCTGGAAATATAATTCTGCGATTTTCGCAGAAATGAAAAGTCCGCGACATTTTTATATGCTTAAGTATTGAACAAATACCCGCGAATTTGACATTTTTCACCAGTCCGAGAAAATCTAACCCTGTGAGAATAAGTACTTTCACAGTATTTGAAACCCCTTCCTGACAGGAAAGGGAAAATGGTTGGACTTGGTTGAAGCATGAGATATCCCCGAACATCTCACGCTTGAAGGAGAGAATATTGTGCTTATATGGTGGGGCGGAGGATAAAAGGTTCACAGAAATACTTATTTAATACAAAGTATGACTGATTAAGAGATAATTCCTAGTTCATTTGAAAAGTCCTAATAGAAATGATATAGTGTAAGATAGGATACTGACCATTCTGTACCAATCACCAATGTTAAACGACGAAGTTTGGGAAATCGGAGAAGGTCGAGGAAAACCCCTGAAGAAGAGTTATCATTCTGAAATATAAATAGTCATCTATTGCTCAGAGATTCACTTCTCATTGACATAGAGCATGTTCTATCTAGAAAAACAGAAAATGACAGAACATGCAATATAGGATTATCATTTTAGTTTAATTTCATTTGCTGTCCATCAAATATTTTACTTAAATATCACCATAAAGAGTCCTTGGGGGAATCTGGAAACTGGAACTTGTGAAAAGTCTCATTCTGTTGAAAATTAAAATGGTTAAAACATGGACCTACTTTGACTTGCACGTCCAGTTTTTCAGGCAGCTCTTTGCCATTCACCTTGGCCATCTTCCTGACTATAGCGTCTGCCTTGTCGTTCTTCTTGTTAGCGTACAGCCACCGAGGGGACTCGGGCACCACACTGTTAGGGACAACCATAACTGACAAGGTTTACACTAGCTATGCATCTGTCACCAAGGGAACTCAAAGTTCATTTTGGCCAATTTTGCGCTGTTTCCACAAAATCTGCTTTATTTTCTCTTCTATATATTCATTGCTTTGTCAAATTTACTTTACCAAATCTTCACTAGCCTATCACTAGTACTCGTCTTTTCATAAATAAGAATGTGATGTTTTTTTTAATGGAAAACAGATGATTTTCCCCTTAGCGCTAGCCCCTCAGTCAAGGGCCTGGCCTTTCTTGGCCCATTTCACAGACATCAACCATCCCCAATGTGACTGGTATCAATGCCTTTGTCGACCAGAACAGAAATAGTGAAAATGTGCTACCCTTGGTGCCACGTAAAAGTGTTAAGCATTGTGAAATTTTGACATTATGTAGTATTTAAACCACCGTTAAAGCTCTGTATGCATTATATTGGTAACATTCTAGGCTGACAATGGGTTGCTTACCAGTGTACTCAGCCGTGACTAAGCCAATACAATACATACAAAGCTATAGTGTTGGTTTACTGACTTACTAGGGGTCACCTTTTGTATGCTGTATACAGTTGGGTCGTTTCGTTTGTTCTGCCATCCTAATGTGATATAAATGTACTTACAAGCACATGAGCAGCATGGGTATCTGTGGTAGAGTGAGGGCCATGGCCAGGTGTCTCCAGTCCCTGAGTAGGTAAGCCACCCCGGCCACTACCATAGTGGTACCTGACCACACATAGCCCCCGATAGGGGCCGCTTTGGTCCTCCCCTTGGTTCCAATCATTTCTGTCACTGCAGTTATACAAAGGGGGTGTTTTATTATACTGTAAAACCTCACGTATAAGCCCAACTCACGTATAGCAAAAACTCACGTATAAGCTGCACCCTAACCAAGGCTGATTGTGTAAGCTCGCGCACTAGCCGCGGCTTGTATGCGAGGTTGTACGGTGGTCATATTTTACCATTCTACCTTATTTTTGCTGATGTTATGGCCATTATAACTTGACAAGACAAGCACAGTGGGCCGTGTCTCATGGGTTTGTAACAATTGAAACGTCTTTGACCGGGTGTAATCTTTAACCTGTGTCGTCTTTGACCGGTGTAGTCTTTGACCAGCAAGTTTTAAAAGGGCTGAAATGGGGGATATGTACACAGATGTAGGGGGAAAAGGTTAATGGATATGTTAACACTATATACTACAAACATCCCGACATTTCTGTGTACATATCCCCCATTTCAGCCCTTTTAAAACTTGCTGGTCAAAGATGACACCGGTCAAAGACTACACAAGTCAAAGAAGACACCCGGTCAAAGACGTTTCAACTGTTACAAACTCATGAGACACAGCCAGTGACTCCCATTAGCCCCAATGTTATTACTATCCGGGGAGATATAGAGGGTTTTTTTGATTTGAGAGATGGGTCAAAAGACTCATCCTCGTTTATTTATACTGAATAAAGAAAGAGCTTTTTCAGCTCGGAATACATCCTGCTGAAAAAGCTCTTTCTTTATTCAGTATAAATAAACGAGGATGAGTCTTTTGACCCATCTCTCAAATCAAAAAAACCCTCTATATCTCCCCTGATAGTAATAACATTGGGGCTAATGGGAGTCACTGGCTGTGTCTCATGGGTTTGTAACAATTGAAACGTCTTTGACCGGGTGTAATCTTTAACCTGTGTCGTCTTTGACCGGTGTAGTCTTTGACCAGCAAGTTTTAAAAGGGCTGAAATGGGGGATATGTACACAGATGTAGGGGGAAAAGGTTAATGGATATGTTAACACTATATACTACAAACTTCCCGACATTTCTGTGTACATATCCCCCATTTCAGCCCTTTTAAAACTTGCTGGTCAAAGATGACACCGGTCAAAGACTACACAAGTCAAAGAAGACACCCGGTCAAAGACGTTTCAACTGTTACAAACTCATGAGACACAGCCAGTGACTCCCATTAGCCCCAATGTTATTACTATCAGGGGAGATATAGAGGTTTTTTTTGATTTGAGAGATGGGTCAAAAGACTCATCCTCGTTTATTTATACTGAATAAAGAAAGAGCTTTTTCAGCTCGGAATACATCCTTATCCAGTGTCCATACATCTGATTTTTACCTTGTATAGGCACATATTAATAGAAGTAATAACAATTATGTAATATGTAATCACAGTCAGTGAGCAAAATATCCATTTTCAAATCGCGAGTACATCAATTATCTATCATAAATAGTTAATGATTATCATCATTATGAAAGGGATAAGTTTCACCGACCAGCCTAGATAATACCAGTGTATATAAACATATGTAAAAATAACCGTTTCATCAAATCACAAGCTATTCCTCGATAAGTTATATTCCAGAATTTGTATGAATATATGCATGTAAGGGATGGGCTCCCTTCTTATCCACCTTGGTCTGTTTCATAGACGTGTAAACCGATTTATAAAGTATACAGATTTCAAAAAATATTTTGAGTAGTATGTACATCGTAACAACGTATATCACATGGGTGACTAAATATACTATCCGTGTGATAGGAACGAGTGGGGGGGGGGGGGGGGGACAAGACATAGAGGAGAGAAGTAGGATCAATACAAAGGACCAGCTCCAGAGGTACCGGTACATTATGGGACTCTTAGAAGAACATTAAATTATAATAATTTTTAGTGCTTCCGAGCCATTTTTTCCTATTTAAATTAAATTCATCGTATGATTGTAAATTTCTTGTCTTAACATCAAGGCTGTTCCACAGCATGGCCCCTCTATACAGAACATTTTTTCTACTTTTCTCATTTTTTTGGCTTATAAGTCCTAAACAAATTTGCATCATGCGCTCTAGTGAAAACCTGTCTATCATTTAACATTTCAGGATTTTTCTGTTGTTTATACATGAAATTATACAGATGCATGATTCTTCTTGGTTTGAGTTAAGAAATCTTTGATTCTTGATGGGTGGCTATAGTCGGATACATATGGTGAACCTTTAGACATTTTCTAAGTGCTTTGTTTTCAATGACTTGTAATCTTTCTAAAATACTATTGTTCGCTATGTCATAAAAAATATCCCCATAATCAGCATGGGGTAACACCATTGTTTTGTAGATATCCAACAGAGTTTTCGTATCGAGCAGCTCATTTAAATTTGCCAAGAGATATGATTTAAACACCATTTTCTTACATGCCAGTTCCGCCTGCATGTTGAAATTTAGCACTTGGTCTACAGTGACCCCCAAATATTTCACAGAAATACATCGTTCAAGTTTCTGACCATTTAATATAAGAGAATGGTTTAGCACCTCTTTTAGCTTAGATCTAAGCCCAAAGATGATATAGTTAGTTTTTTTCGCATTTAAAGTGAGCTTATTTTTACAGAACCATGTGTATAGCAATGCCAGGTCTTCCTCCATCTTAACTGTTAGGCCTTGTAGGTTATGACCTGTTATAGTCAATACTGTGTCATCAGCATATAAATATGAAGAACAATATTTTAACACATTTTCCAGGTCATTTATATACGTTAAAAATAGGGTCGGGCCAAGAATCGACCCTTGTGGGACACCACAGCTCACGTTAGGGTGATAACTAACATGTTTAAAAAGGTTAAATTTCTTAAATGAAAATTCACCCAAAGAATTGGCTAGAAAACATAGCCTATTGTGAAATCTAAACAAATATAATCAAACTGTATGAGCAGTAATAAATATCACAATAGCACCGACCTACCTTAAAGTGACATGGTCCGATTTTTTTCATTTTTTAAATCCTGCTTAAATGTGTTTCAAATGTTAGTACAATATCATATTTGGAGGATAGGGTCCAAAAAAATTACATATATGGGCAATAAGAGCCCAATGAGAGGGTCAGATGTGGCCCAAGTGTAGTATTTTACAGTGTATTTTCAATGAGGGAATTATTGCGTGCAATCCAAAATTAATGAATTGAACCATAATCTGATCACTAGTCGAATTCTAAGCTGAATTCTAGGGAATGAGATTGAATAAAGTAGCTAGCACATGAAGTATTACCATAGAGAACATTCTGGTTCATTTTTAAGAAAATGTATTTCTGAGCCCTTATCATCGGATCATGTCGCTAAGGACAACTTACCCAAGACAAACGTAACAGTATAGTTGCCAAGTGAGGCTACACCCAGCAGGAACCGCAGAAGTAGGAAGGTCATGTAGTTTGGGGATAGGATGATGAGGTGTGCAACGGCCACCTTCATCACCAACGACGCAATGAAAGCCGGCCTACGACCAAACCTACGTGTTGATGGAGTGCATTTAGGTGTATTATGTTATGGTTATTGAGTACTCATAATCCCTGCAAAATGTGTTTATATATATATGAGACATTTTCTTATGTTAAATTCAACTGAAAGTCAAGACATTTATCATGCAATCGTTAATCGGGAGGCTCACTTTAGTCTTGTGTTATACAACTTATTTCAGGACTCTTTTTTCCTTTGATATGGTATGGAAAATTTGAATATGCTCATGGAGAGAGTAGTGCCTCTACATGGGTAAAAATCGACACGGGCGACAAGGCGACACAGCCCCTTTGAAAATCTACGGACACAGACCTTTTCATTAGGCCCTGGTATATTCTATATGGATAAAAATCGACACAGCGACATGGCCCTTTTGCTAAAAATCAACACGGGGACACGGTCAATTATGCGGGTACCCATGTAGAGGCACAGAGTACATAGGGTGCCCAAGTCTCTGATCTGACCACCAACTTCCCGGTTCCTATAATAGAGTTGAGCTATAAAATCTCAGGACTGGGACCTATTTAGACCAATTACGGGTTTTTTAATTAGAAACAGTAAAAAGAAATTATGACAACACTTTATTGAGAGACTAAGCTCCCCTATAGCTGTTTCCTTACCAATCTGATATGAAGCTGAAGAAGGTGACTCCTACCATGAAGCCGGCCATGTAGATAGACTTCACCACGTCTACCAGCACTGCACGGTCACACACAAGGTCCCACTGCATTATTGAATTAGGAAAATCAATTTTCCTTAAGGGAAATGGATCTTGGTACATAGACAAATGTCAATGCCCATTGATACCTTCTCTGTCGTATTTCACATGTGGGTGCTGGGGCCATATCAGACAAAGCCGAAGGCTGAGTGGGATATGCCCCAACCCCCATGAGTTAAAAATGTCAGAGATGGTATCAATATAGTTGCCATTTGCGTGCTTTTTTTTCAAAGCCATTTAATGAAGGAAATACAACCTTATCCTACCCCATTGAATATGGCCAGAGTGTATTCAATGGAGGGCATTGAATAAGGCTCTTCAGTGCTAAAGCATAGGAAATCTTGTATTTAAAAAAATTAGATTCAAGTACAAGGGGGCAAGGCAGTTCCCGCACCCACATCCCTCTTTTTGAAAAATCATGTCTTTTTTTTCTTATTTAGTGTTTACTTGACCCGCTTCGCAACATCCTATGGTATTACTATGAAGTAAGACCTCATGTAAAACATTGATTGATATATTGCAATGAAATATAAGAATTACTTACTTCTGTGACAATTGAACTGTCAACATAAGAATGTTCATATTCCCATCCAGCATCACACGCAATCACTTTCCGCAGTCCGGTGAAATAATCACCCGTTACCAAAGATGACTCCACATCTCCCTGGGTCCAGTTACTGAAGTCCACATCATACCTCAGACAGCGGCTGTATGTCTCCTCACCGTTCCTGTTCTCTGTGGGTACGGTAAGATTAAGTAGGACATCCCTCGTGAGGTTTAGATGATCTGCAGATGGGTTCCTGCACCAATGGTCTGGGGTGGCCGCATAGAAGACTATGGTTAAATTCATAGTAGCACCAGCAATGCCAACAGGAACGGAACAACATAAGTACATAAGTAGCTGGTATTTGCCAAACGGTCCGATTTTGTCGAGAACATCTTCAAAGTCAGTCATCCTGAAGCGTTGATGTTTAGGATAACTATTATTGTGTACTACAGATGTGAGGACAACCTTCGCTGGGTGTTCTGTGGCCAGTTGTAATTGTATGTAACATTCTGAAAGCCCGTCGCACTATTAAGTCACATAATGTCACATTGTCCTTAACCCTATAACCTTTTAAAGATGGTATATCAGCCAATAGCGTCCCGTACCTTTTCTTCAAAATGGATATAATCCTAATGTCAAGGGTTTTGATATTATTTTAGCTCATATGCAGGGCTCAATGTTAAATATATTTGTCTATAAATGCATGATTTGAGATAGAAAACAATGTTGCTTATTCACCTCACTGACTCAGTGTCCCCCCTATGTGAGCATACCGGGAACTAGGGTAATAGGGAAAGCACTGAGCCGTGCAGTATAAACACATTGGGAGTTTTAGTGTCCACCTATAGCAAAAATGATTGCACTACATGTGTTAATCTTATGGATTTAGACTCTGCCACTTCTTTTAAAATTTAGGGAGTATGCATAGCATAGGGTATGCAATAGTAATATGGCATGATTAAAAAGTCATCAAATTTTAGCTGACACACCATCTTTAAAGTTAGCATAGCGCTTAAATCTGCTATGCTCTTTGTCGGCATGATGCATTCAGGCAATCCTGATCAGCGTCCTCAGAGATGTATTAATTAAGAAGTGTATCAACACCATAGGATCAGCATGATACATGAATGCAGCAATTGCAATTTATTCACCAGGGCTTCAGTTGTGCATCATGCTGATAGATGGCATACTGCGATAATTGGTATGTAGCCTTTAACCCTTTAAAGTACATTAATGCATCAATCATTTAGTCGCCATGATGCATGAATGCAACCCTTGTGAGTAACTCACTAGTGCTGTATTCAAGCATCATGCCTCCCCTATGGGGTTGAGACACTCCCAAAGGGTTAGTATGATGCACCAATGCAGTAAATTACTCGTGGGGACTGCATCAGCGCATCATGTCAAAAAATGTAATCTTTTAGCAACACACCATTTTTAAAGGGTTAAATGTCTAGTGGTAGAGGATCTGGAAGGGAAACACTGACTAGTGATCTCCATTTGCATTGCCAAGACATACAAGAGCATGTGCCAGCAGGAATAGATTGGTGTATGGTTACACATGGCACAGGGTATCATCCGATCAGTAGAATAATAGCCAGTATTGTATGATGGGTTGATGCCAGCTGCCACGTACCAAACCGAGGTGCATCTGGCTTTATAATGCCGCACAAATGTTTAGTGTGTTGGTGGGGGGGGGGGGGAGCTTTAGCCCAGCATACAATACACTAATTATTACATGATCAAAAGACATTTATACTTTCCCCGTCGAATTTTCATGTTCAATTTCTAAGCTGCCACTTACATCGTAATTGTCCTATCAGTCATGTGACCAGCATGCTGGATTCTGATTGGTGTAGACCAGGAAAAAGCGTACCACATGTAGGGGCAGTATGGTAACACGCACCACAGCCCTGAGTGGTACGTGTTTCTTTTTCTTTGCACATACAGTTGTGTAATAATGGGTTTAGTGAAAGGACTGTCATAGGATTAACACTGTAGATTGATACCTCTTTACCCATGGCACGTATATGTAGGACTGGCACCATACACATTATGAAAGGGCTATGGTACATACACTGGAGGTACAACAATGCTAATTGGTGTCAATTGCTATACCCAAACCACACTTATTGACTGTATAATACCTCACGCCTAATATCATCCATATCATGCCGCCTCCCTTGAAGTGGCTATATCCGATTTCTTTCTCCAAATTCTAAATCTTACATAACTTAGTTTAAGTGCTGTAACGATATAATATCGAGGGAATGGGCCAATCAGATGTTATCTATGGTCAATAAGAGCTCAGAAAAGATTATTATAGCAAATAGTAATCAATGGAATAGTTAGAACGAGAAGTATGGTCTTGGTCGCCATCCTTTGTCAAATTTAAGAAAATCTAATTTTGATTCCGAATCATTGGATATACTAACATCAACATGCCCTTTCGCTCACTACGCCCTGGCCAGTCCCTTAATAATTACTTTGAAAATCATGACGTCAAAACATGTATTATGGTGACATTTGGAAATGCCTTAATAACGTTGGTTTTAAATGGCTGGCAATATTTGAAAAATTCTTTCAGCTTTAGAGAGCGCAGAGGTTTAGATCTCCTCTTTCTAAAACACCTATGTGTTGGGAATTGGTGTGTGGGGGGGAGGGGGCTACGCCCCCAAGATCCTCACCTGCTCATCTTGAATGTAAAATGATCGCTCACATTTCTTTAACGCCAGAACCTCAAAGCATGTATTGTATTGTATTGTAAATTCTTTTATTTATACTGAAAGTATAAAGGTCAATGACCTGTGATTATGATACATCCAGTTGATAGTCCATATGCACATTTATACATAGCTGTCAGTCTACAAAAATAATAAAATAAATAAAAATAAAAATAATAAGGAAGAATGGCTTTTGGCCATAACTTAGACTAATAGCAAAGCAAGTAAGTTTCAGGTAGCTGTTGAAGGATAGATCTTATTATCCTGGCAGGTGGAATTTTGCCTTTGTGAGGGAGATGTATTTCACCTCAGCTGGATGTTTATCCAGCTATGAAATAGTGCTACTTGTTTTTATACAAGTGAGTACATATGCCGATGTTGTTGGCATTAGGACTGATGGTTTGTCCTTTATGAATCAAAGTTGGTCAGACTTTGATTCGTCATGGTCATGGGTTCTAGGTCAACAATACTACCAAGGAGGTGATGTATTCATTATCTTTATCTACTGAACTGTCCCCAGTCATGCGGCTTCACGCTCTCATTAAGTCTAAAGAGTTCATGGTGAATTTTCTACCAAGTATTTAATCCTTTGATCCCTTTAAATGTGCTATTTGCTGCTTCTTCATCATGATACCTAAAATCAGTCCAGCGTAATACCTTGGCAAGGCTGCATTCAAGCATCATGTCGATCCTATGTAATTGGCTGATACACCCCGGAATGGTTGGTATGATGCACTAATGCTGCACCATGCATCAAGAAGACAAGTACATGTCATATTTAAGCAATATGCTGCCGTTACAGGGTTAACCATTTGATTCATTGGCACAGGTGTGGAGAGGCATCTAATCTAATCTGGTCAATGATGTGCCAGCTCACGATACCGTTCTAATTGTAAGTAACACCTGTTAACCATTTAAGGGCAGTATACTGTTTGATTGTTTAAATGGTTAACAGGTGTTTGATTGTGCCCCCCCCCCTTTCGTCGTTTATGCAGCACTGGGGAGTACCGTAAAACCTCGCATATAAGCCTTACTTGCGTATTAGCTGCACCTAGACTTAGTGTCGATCCTGTAAGCCGCACCAGCGATCTGATTATGGTGACCTTAGTATTGTACTATAGTAACAAAAACACTTGTATAAGCCGCACCTCGACTCCGCCAATCCCATAAGCAGCACTGGCAATCTGATTAGCGTACTAGCCGCGGCCTATCTGCGAGGTTTTACGCTAATTTGTCGATCAGCCTACATGATTCATAAATAGGTTGGCATGATACACCAACACGGGACCCTCAGGTACTTAGCATGTGCATCATGTACTGTATCATGCCATCCTTAAGTGGCTATATCATTTGCATACTTATAATGGGGACGGTAGTGAGTTAATACAATTCTCAACTCCTACATAGTGATTTTATGAATATGTACTGAACTGTGACTCCCCCTAGTGGCAGAGCGAGGTAACGTTTCAATTAGTAATTGTATTTAGCAGCCGGGCTAGGACACCATCTAACTAGTTACCGTATTCATTATACCTTTTTTAATTTTGAAAGAAAATTGAGTTGTTGTTTTTTTCACGTAGAGATTAATTTTCTGTGCAACCCAAATAAAAATATCCCATTTTACATTTAGGTTGAATACTGTCAGGGAATTTCACGATGTTATTCTTCTCTGGGGCAATTGAATTCTTATCATTTACCATTTATATTCGTATTCGAATATTAACTTTGGCCATAGCACATTATGAAAGCAATATTAAAGGAACACAAGGCTAAAATTGATGATCGATTTTATTTGCGTTTGTTCAAAAAATATAAATTATCATTACAGTTTATCACAGATATCTCATTTTTAATATATCAACACCCTAATCACAGTACAAGTAATAGTTTATTTACAAACATACTTTTAGATTACTATTGTTAAGCAATGATGGTGCCAACTGCAGCAATGCATTGCCATTATCACAGCCCTTAAAGTCCTGTATATTGCTCAAATGCACCATGATGCATCAATGCTATATGTATACACTCCCAAAAGGTTGATCCACTCCCAAAAGGTTGACACGATAAATGAAAGCAGCCTTAGTGAGTAAACGCGACAGAATCAATGTGTATGTATCATGGCGGCAAAGACATTAAACCATTTTGTGGCGGTTAAAGCATCAAGCTTAAAGCACTTGCCAGAGTGCAATAAAATGTCGGAAGTCCTGCTTCCTTGGATTATACATTTATGTACAGACATATCCAGGTACTTATTTTTATATATATACAGGATCTGATATATTCTGAATGAATTAGCAGATAGCTAAATACCAAGCATGATCTTTGCTAAATCATCTTGAATGATAATTGCCCACAGCAGCGATCAAACCAGTTCAGTTGCTGGTCTTTACAACCTTTGTCTTTACAAACTTTTTGAATATCAACCACAGGAAAAAGAATATGATTTCCAATTTTCGTGTTTTTTAAGTCTCTCGTTAAATTAATAAATCATGATATTCTGCTGATATTCTCATTATCACAGTAACACCTGATTAAGCATTCTTTGTGTAAGGCTTTTGTGTATGGATATGAGTCAGCACATCATATGCTATGATCCTGAAATGACATACGTACACACTATTTCTAAGACTAGATATCCGCAAGACAAGTGAGAATCATATTTGGATGGTATCAGCTTTCGAACTCATTAGCTAGTGAAATGAGAGGTTGTCATACCTTAATATTAAGAATGTTATTGACATATATGTACATCAAATTTTTTTATATATATAGTTTTTTTTTACCATCATATAGGTCTCCATCTTTTAAAATATGTGAACTAAGGTCACTCAGAAAGTGGTTTCTCATCACCAAGGACTAAAAAATATGATGAGGGAAGCTTTTTTTTACTCACGGGCCTAAATGTATAGGCCAAAACATCTTTTTCACAACCAAAATTCAAATTTTAGTAGTTGATAATTTATTTGTTTTTAAAAGTGGGGAAAATATAAGTTATTTCTATCTTACTGCATTACTGGGAGTATTAGCTTTAGTTTGATAGCAAATTTGCCAATATTTGTCCATTTTTATCATATTTTTCATTGAAAATTAGCAGGAAAAAAGGGTTTCCCTGAAAAGCTAATTTTTCTGATGCTCGCGGTGATGAGAAACCATTTTGATTTTTTAAGTGGCCTAACTTTCTGTTGAGGCAAATGATTTTACACTTTATCCATAAAAAAAAAGTATACTCGACTAGAATATAAATAAACTGTTCAGCAGCCTCACCAATAGAATTCAAAAGGGAAACAGCAGAATGTAAACATCTTCTTTGTTTTTAACTTCTCTAATTTCACCGACCCTTTTCTGACCCGACAGTCCTGGTAGTCACCTGACTGAAGTGCTCCGTAACCCTTTGACCTCGAAGTGACCTTGGTGTTATCTGCATGACCTTGAGACAAGAGAGTCCATTTCTCAGTTATTCCTGAGTCCTGTTTCTCCTCCTCAGAATCATTCCTGCTCTTCCATCTTTTAATGTCACCTAAACTGGGAATAGGGAGATCATCTAAATCCTCTTTCTCAGACTGGCCTCCTCGACCGGCATGGACACCAACGTTAATTTGCCGGGGTATACTTTCTTCCAGACTATTACACCTTTCAATTTGGTCATGACTGTATTGGTTCCTCCTATTTGTCTTTGAAGATCGTGGTCTCAAACTATCAGGGTGTGCGGTCTTTCTCATATCATCATCATTATGATGATCAAAATCATCATCTTCTCTAGTTGAAAATTGCTTGCGAGGATTGACATGGACACCAACACTGGTCTGCCTCCTTATTCTATCATCAGATGTTCCCAGTGAGGTCTTCCCAGTGAGAAACTCGCTATCTGCTTCAGTCTCCAGAACAATGCTTGAGTGTCTCTTGATAGCATCATGAAGATAGGCCTCTAGATGGGCTTCACCCTCCTCCTGTCCACCCTCTACTACACTGGCACCCCCTGCAGCTGCGAGAAGTGGTTCTCTGTCCTCACTGCTCTGACTCTGCTTGTTCCACTCCACCTTAGAGGAGAATGTATAGGTAGTGGAATCATCATCGTTATTGGGTTTCGGAGTATCTGTAGAAGAGGGGGTGTTGTTGTCATCTTTCCATTCTACGACTGACGTGTAGGTATAGACAGTGTCATCCTTATCATCATTGTTAGCTACATCGTCAAAGCCAATCAGAGGTTTTAGTGCATCTCTTCCATCAGGTCCATTATAACGATTCGAGTTGTTGTGTATATTGTCTATCCTAGCGCTGTTTATACTGGCATTGTTCATGGTCTCTACATTGTCTATTCTTTCCCTGCTCAAATTGTTGGTTTGTACATTGCTTATCCTATCGCTGTTCAAACTGGGATTATTCATGACTTGTGCATTGCTTAGCCTACCGCCCATCAAAGTAGAATTCTTTACAGATTGTTCGTTATTTATACTATTGCTGTTCAAATTGGGACTGTGTATTGCATGTACATTGCCTATCCAGTCCTTGCTCAAAGTGTGGTTGTTTATGGCTTGTGCATGTGCATCATTTATCCTATCAGGGTTATCCATGGCTTGTACGTTACTCATTTTATCACTGTGCATGTTTGGTTTGTTTGTGGCTTGCAGCATTGCCCCAGGACCATCATCCCCCATATAGACCTCCTCTAGGTACCCCTCCTGATCCCTACCCACCTTGGTGTTGCCAATCCCATGCCTCTCCTTACCACCATCAAAGGCTATGCTAATTTCTAAACCGTCACCTTTTTCCACCTCAGGGGGATGTTTAAAAGTCCCTTGCTGTCCCTGGTTGTTTTCGTGCATTATTTGATCACCATCACTGATACCTCTTGCAGCATTCTGCCGGTAATTTGAATCCATGCGGATTGTTCCTGTTCCATCATAGGAACTAGAGTTCATGTTAGCTTCACCTGTTTCAGCAGGGTTCGCAGATGGACCTCCCTCCACAGAACCATGCTTATCTCTGAGGAGGTCTCCCCTTTCCCGATTTCCCCCAGATTGCATGGGGCTGGCATTATTATCTAAGGAAGCCTTTTGGTAGTAGTCAAAGTTGCCTCCACCATCCACAGCAGCCTCATAATTGGTACGAGTTGTGCCAGCTTCTGCTATAATTCTGGATGGTTTCACCCCTAGAGGACCATGCATATTTTGGTGAAAATCATCCATTGACTGGCCTCCAGTCTTCATGGGACCACCAGTACCTGTTGTACCCCTTTGGTAGTGGTCACTAGCATCATAGTCAGTCATACCTTCCACAGTATCAGAGCCCCAGTTACCTACTCCTGTACCCTCAGCACTGCTCCTGGATCCTTGTACCATTCCTACCTTTCCATCCTTATGTTGAAGGAAGTCTCTTCCTTCAGTGGTCCCTGCTCTCATGGAACTAGCACTATCTCTTGGGGCTTTCTGGTAGTCACTTGCATCGAAGTTACGTACACTCTCATCAGCATCAGAGGTAATATGTACCCTGCCAGCCTCTTCCATGTCCCTGTGTGAGCTGATCCCTACAACTCCATGCTTATTTTGGAGAGGGTCCACGGTGCCCTGAGTCTTTCCAGCATTATTTCCTGGAGCATTCTGGTAGTAATAGTCATTAACATCAACATTACCTCCACTGTCCACAGCAGCCTCAGAATCAGTACTTGTAGTACCCCCAGTCTCTTCTGACCCCCCTGGTGGCCTGGGGGTCACATCCAGCAAGTTGAGGGAGGAATCAGAGTACCTGGAGTACCAGGGGTCGGGGATGAGCTGGTCCACCCTGGTGAAGGATCTGGTAGATGTGGGTAAATCCCCATCCAGGGAGCTACTGCTGAGTCGCCGTGAGTGGACTGATGGGTCCTGTTCTCGCTCACCCCTCCTTGACTTGGACAAAAGTGGGTGTTTCTTTTCTTGGTCAGTCATTCTTGGCTTGGCCATGGGTGGGTGGGAGGAGCTCAGTAGGTCTGCTCTTTGCTCCGGTTGTTCCATAGACCTTGCACTATTCATCCCCATAAGTTGAGGTTGTTGAGAGTGTGTATCATTGAGGTGTTTAGATGTTGCATTTACGGGTAACTCATCTAGATTTGTTTCGCTTCTACTTCCGAGTCCTGAGGCTCCTGGCAAATCCACAGAACTCTGAGGATACTTCATACCTTCTTGATTGCCTGATGATACTGCTTCCTGGATTTCGCCTTCAAAATAGGGTTGGTCATAGTATTTAGTTGAAGTTCGAGCTAGTTGCTCCTGTCTTGTCTCATGGCTTTCCCCATACTTTAAACTACCTAAAGAAGTGGCCACAGATGGTTGGGATGAGCTGAGTAGTTCTGTTTGAGAATCCAGGGCCTCCAGAGACCTTGCAGCATTCATTCCCAAAGGTTGAGTTTGGTTAATGTATGCATCATTATTGGATGTAGCACTGGAAGGCAGACTTTCTTCAATTCTACTTCTATTTCCTGAACTCCCTTGAGAATGTAAAGTATTTTTAGAATACTCCATAGCCTGTTGGTCTAGGACTGGTGCTGGTTCCTGCTCTCTGGTGTTCAGCTCTAGGTACTGCTCAGCTTGTTTGGCGTATGTATCACAAGGGCCTTTGGATATTGCATGAGCAAGATGCCCAGCAAGATTAGTGTTCAATCTACGTGCATTTCCTGAAGGGAAATCAACTGTATTCTGCCTATGCTTCATACCCTCTTTACCTTGCACTGATGTTGCTTCTTGCACTTGGGTTTCCAAATAGGGTTGGTTATAGTATTTAGTTGAAGTCTGGGCTATTTGCTCCTCTCTTTTCCCATAGCCTTCCCCAACCTTTGCACTGCCAGAAGAAGTGATGTTTGGTACTTGATTTAGGACTGATGTTGGTCTTGACCCTGTGATGTTTGGCTTGAGGTGGGCGTCTCGCCACTGGGCAACTAGTTCTATCGACCTGGTAGTATTCATTCCTGAGGGATCACTTTGTTTGGAGTCTTCATTATTGGTTCCCTTTAATATTGCGTGGGGGGAAAGCTCATCCAAATGTGTTTCCAGTGTACTATCAAGTCCTGAAGTAACTGGAAGATCCACAGTATTCTGAATATACTTCATACCCTCATGGCTCAATGCTAATGTTGCTTTTTGGACTTGAGGTTCAGCATAGGGTTGGTCATAATATTTGGTTGATTTTTGATCTGGTTCCTCCTCTCTTCCCCCATAGCTTCCCCCATGGATGTTTGGTGATTGAATCAGAATTGAAGCTGGTTCTGGTGCTAAGATGTTTGGCTCTAGGTTGGTATCCCCCCACTGGTCAACTAGTCCCATGGACCTTGCAGCATTTATTCCTGAAGGATAACCTTGATTGGCGTGTGTATCCTGAGGGTCTTTCGATGTTGCATAAGGAGAAATCTCATCTAAATATGTTTCCAGTCTACCTTGATGTTCTGAAGCACCCGGAGAATCCTCAGTAGCGTGAGCGTACTTCATAGCCTCTTGATTCAGTGCTGATGTTACCTTTTGGACTTGGGCTTCAACATAGGGTTGCTCATGCTCTTCTCTTTTCCTATGGCTGTTCCCAATCTTTGAATTGCCTAAGGAAGTGATATGTGGTGATTGGTTCATGACTGATGCAGCCTCTTGCGCTATGATGTTTGGCTCCAGTTGGGTATCTCCCCAATGGTCAAACAGATCCGTAGACCTGGCAGCACTTATTTCTGAAGGATCACCTTGTTTGGAGTATTTATCACGGGTGTCTTTTTCAGGGGGAGAAAGCTCATACAAATTTGTCTCCAGTTTACTTTCAAATCCTGACGCCCCTGGAAAATCCATAGTCTTCTGATTATACATCATAGCCTCTTGCTTCAGGGCTGACGCTGCTTTCTGGACCTCAGGTTCAACATAGGGTTGGTCATGGTAGTTGGTTAAACTTCGGGCTAGCTGGTCCTGTCTTATCCCATGGCTGACCTCAATCTTTAAACCGCTAGGAGTAGTGTTGTTAGATAATTGGTTTATGACCGATTCTGCTTCTTGTGCCATAATGTTGGCCTCCAGGTGGGTATCTCCCCACTGGTCAGCCAGCTCCATAGACATTGCAGCATCCATTCCTGAAGGATAATCTTGTTTGGAGTTTCTATCATGGGTGTCTTTTAATGTTGCAGAGGGAGAAAGTTCATCCAAATGTGTTTCCAGTCTACTATCATGTCCTGAAGCCCCTGAAAAGACAGTGTTCTGATTATACTTTATAGCCTCTTGATTCAGTGCTGACATTGTTTTTTGGACCTCAAGTTCAACATAGGGTTGGTCATAGTAGTTGGTTGAACTTTGAGGAAGTTGATCCTTTCTTCTCCCATGGGTGTCCTCAAATATTGAGCTGCCCAAAGGAGTGATGTTGGGAGTTGAATTCAGCTCCTTTGCTTTTGTATCACTAAAAGCCTCCAGCACATTATGACTTTTAGGTGGTTCAACAGTCATTTGTGAGTATTTGCTTCGACTTTGACCGAACGCTTTTCTTCGCTTATCAACCTTCATTTCGTATTGGTGGTATGGCATGTTCTCACGAATCGGGTTGGATCTCACTGGAGCACTCACATCCTTATTTATGACATCAATGTTGGTTACATCATTTGTAGAGTCACCTTGTCTAGTTGTTGTATCATTCTTGGGGCCAGATTTGGAGAATTCACCATCGATTTTATTGTCAGTGGTAATGCCATATTTTCCATCATTATTGTTACCTCGCGCAGCATTATTTTCTTGGATACCAGTCTGTGTCTCTATGAGCTGGTTATCATTGGGGTTAGAGCTTATGACAGTCTGGTTGTTATCATCTAGTCCACTGCTAGTATCTGGTGTAGTTAGTTTCTCAGTAATGGGGTTCGGAGGAGGTCTATCTGTGAGGTGCTCACCAATAGAGTTGGGTTTAGTTGTGAGTTGCTCAGTAGTAGGGTTAGCTGCAGTTGCTGTGTCAGGTACATCCACATCCCACATAAGGTGGTCCAGGACATCCTCATACCTCAGTTCTGCATCAGACTTGGGCCTCACTGCATCATTCTTTCCACCACTTTCCCACCCGACTAACTCATCACCAAGCCGCGAGCCCGTCGACAACCGACTCAGATTCAGCAACGTCTGCTTCTTTTTTTTATTCTCTACGCCAGAGTAACTCGAAGGCCTCCTTTGCGGTACCTCATGATCTTCCCCTGTACTGGAGTTGCTTTGAAGTAATGCTTGAGGGCTCAGAATCTGCTCAGAATCCCTCGAGTCACTCATGGGTTTATGAGAGGAGTGAGTGGCCCGGTGTTGGAGGTAGCTCTGGGACGCTGCGCGAAGCCGCATCTCTACTTCCGGTTTGTGGAGGCTGTGAGTGGAGCTTGCCGGGGTGATGACGTCATCGAGGAATACATCACCGACTGACGTCATTGACGTCAGACTACTGTGACTGCTGCCACCATGGATGCCGCTGTCATGGAGACCACCCTCCTCTTCTAACACGGTCATAGAGTCTGTAATCAAAAAGTACCAGAATCAAGAAATATTACTACATAAACCTGACATTTTGTTTAACCCTGTCTACCATACTGGCTTTCAATAATGAGACTGTAAATGTGGGCCCAAGGGGCAGAACGGCTAGCCGCACCAGGTGAAGATGTGATTACAATCTACCCAAATAAAACACTTTAGAAAAAAACTGATGTAATTAGATAACTTGATGTAAGCTTTAAGCATGTCCATTTAAGCCACATGTATAAAGATGCATGACCAACTACCTATCCGTAGCACCCCCTCAAATGATTTTCTCCCTTTACAAATGTTAAATTTACTACTATACTACTTTAACTCAATGAATAATCCACACATATCATCTGCTTAGATCCTAGGTTTCTCTAGACCAAATCAAATAACAAATAATTTAAACAATTTGAATTCAATTAAACAGTATTTTGCTTTATTTAAATTGATTAAACCCCCATACCTGAGTTGTGCCTTGAACTGTTGCTTCCTCCTCCAGAGTTATGCCTTGAGTGACCTGCACTCCCACCGCCCCCGGAGCTATGTCGCGAGTGAGGAGTCGGTACCTCCGAGTGACGTCTGCCTATATTCCTCTGGGATGCCTCATGTATGTCGCGGTTAGAGCCAAAGAACCTCGGCCACATAAGCTCCAGATAGGCATTTGAGGATCGACGTACTTGGAGTGGGGACGGGGCTCCGTCCGCATCAGGTTCTAGTTTTACCATTGGGACACTCTGTGATCGGCCTCGGGTAATCTTCCTCTCACCTGTTTGAAGTTATATCATTGGTAATTTCATTAAAAAATATTTATCAATTTGAGAATAGGAAGTAAAGAATATTGGCAAATGCTGGATGGAGATCTCCCACAAAGAAGATCTCCCACAAAGAAGCCATAACATAATATATATTCTAACTTATGTTCCAATGAAAAAGTTTCTAGACGTTGAAAGTTTTTCATAGTAATAAATATGGTAATATCATAATTCAAGTCACAGTGACATTCAATTTTAGTTCTCACAGTAAGGATTACAACTTAAAATATTGTGCCATTTGCAAACATAGAGGCAATGTAACTGTTAAGGATTTCTTTTCATGACTTACTAGGTCCGTCATTGACTAGTGGTGATGTGACGTCAGGGGTGACGTCAGCCACTGACTGTTTCCTCCGCCCCCACTTTGTCCGTGAGCCGCCCTCCGAGCGGGTCGACGACCGCAGACTGTTACGGCGCTTAAACATGTTGGTACGATGCTCCTCACCCGGGTCAAACTGGGGAAACGCAACAAGAATATATTTTCTGACATATTGTCTGAAGCTAATTGACTTTAATATCACGTAAATCAACATTATAATTATTTACGCCATCAACTCATTACCCACTGGAGGATGACTACATGTATGTCATTACAAATGTATCATAAAAGCTATAGTCAGAAGTTTGGGGAAATAAAAGTTGAATCTGTTCAAAAAAAATTTGATATTCTTATACAGTTGGCGCTCATGGAGAAATGCCCTTTGTCATGTTGTCATTAATGCCAAATAGAAGAATTTTGACTGAAGTACAACAAAGATCTATTATATAATCTGATTAAACAAGCTACATGTGAATATCATCTTAAATTCAAATGAATCACAGCCAGTAATATTGGTGAAGTACATGTAATCATTCAGGTGAGAAGGGTACTCCACATCCTCATCCCACTGCTACTTGATATCGTAATTACTCAAAAATATCTTACTCAGATATGTATTTAAACTCCTCTTGTGTAAAACTAAATAGAAGGGATTGACATGAGCACTACACCTTGCAGTAACAAAGAATACTACTCTTTTTGTCAAAATCTTACAGAAGATAAAACTTGTCTTAATGATTTTATGCTGGTTTTATTCCACCTCTGGTTCCATCTCTGTGGGCTAAACCTGGCCAGTTGCGTAGGTGTCTCTATGGTATGCGACCCATACAACCTCTACTCTCTAGATGTTTGTGATATAATATTTAACCATACACAATCTGGGGGTGGCTGTGATTGAGTTATCTCTGCATGGTACTTATTGCCTGGTCGTCCCTGAATCCTGACTGGCTCATGGCATTCAGCCTGGGAACGGTCAATAAGGCCAACACAAACCCCCAAAAAAGTACACACCTACGAAGGCTTTGAAATCGACCTTGCACCATTTTCAATTTTGTCCAATGTTTGACGCTCATCGGGAGTGATCTTATGATTGTGAGGCAACATTTGTCTAGAAATTATCAAGTGGTACCCTTTGGCTAGTGAAAATGATAAGATATTTATAATTTGTCAATGTAAAGGCCAAGGTCAGGTCAAGTTTAAACCCTTCTTTTGAAATCATTTGATGTTGTCTCATGTAAGATCCTGTTGTCAATGACGTATAACAAGATAAATGAGAATTAGCTCTTATTAGCCTTGCATTACGGCGATTTGCCTGTACTTGAATGACTCTTGACATATTGATTACTTCTTAGAGTTACCTGCATGAAATCATATTAGCATAGAGGAAGTATTATTGTATACTCACCTGTACAACTTGTCTCCTATAGTCAGGTGGGAAGAGAAAGAAGAGGTGTTTGGGGTTGTAAACGCGGCGTCTGAAGGAAGTGTACACCAGGTCGGCCACACTATCCCGCCGAGCCCTGCCTGCAAACACACAGAGAATAAATTTGAAATAGGCTAACTTCGCTTAAAGGGACTTGCTACTTGTTGCAGGATTACTGATGCTCTATTGACCTTTGCATATAACTCAGGATTATGTTAGTTTGATTTATTATCTAATAGAAAATAAAAAGAAATTGCCATGTCACGTTACTACCTTTCATGATACGGCCATTTGAGTAAAGGAGTACCTTAACTATAGAAATGAATAGGAAAACAGCATCTTCACATTATCTAGATCTGTCATGGATAATCCTCTTCTTCTATTGATATTGCAACCAAACATTGGATATGTATAATGGACATGTATACAAACATTTTAGGACCAATAAAACAGGGGGTCACGGATGAAATGAGAAAGGCATGAATTTTGGAAAAATATTTATTTTGCCTTAACTATAGGATTCTATGGGTGTCCTAGCAGTGAATCTATGAGAACAATGGAGGTATACTGCCAAAATGGCAAATACAAATAGTTGATTTAGAGAAGTGGCCTATGTAGGAATATGAATACAGCTTAAAGAAGACTTTTCATGAGCTTCGATTTTTACCGCCAGGTGGCTTCTGTGTAGGAACTAGCAATTCCCTTTAAGTTAACCACTAGCTTGAGATGCTTGTCAATGTCATTACATTGTAGTCTATGTGGTTCCCCTAATTCCCACATGAGGGCACCACTGCGCCATTTGGTGGGATGCAAGAGGCTACTGGCCATCGGACCTGGCGGCTCCAGCTGTACATAGCTATATATATACTTTGTAAAAGGTTAGAACCAAGATTGTATCCTTCAAGGTCCATTATAACTACAATGACAACAACCCTAATGATAAGTCCTTAGCCGTACATCTATTATGTTCTGTTTATTGTGGTTATAATGGACCTTGAAGAATATAATCTTGATTATAACCTGTTATACATACATACTTGGAGCCGCCAGGTCCGATGGCCAATAGCATATTGCCGTGGGCATGAACTATGTACAGTTAAGACATAAGGAATTTTCTTTTCTATCTACACTGATAATCCTAGGCTCCCTATACGACCAATCTCCCTATACAACTAACCTAGGTAAATTATTAATGTCAGGTTGGTCAGTACTGACCAACCCACCTTAGTCTTTTGATTTCCAGGGGGAGCCATGGAGTGGTGATCATAGAATCTTACAGGTGGCCCCAACTAGTGGTATACCAATACAACACCCCAATGATAAACCTAGGTTAGCCACTACTGACTGACCTCTCAGTCATTTTTGAATATAACTTTGCCATCATGACTAACACACATATGACCAACCTAGGATAGTCTGTACTGACTAACCCTTTCAATCTATGGATTTGCAGTGTATGACAGAACCTGGGCAATCATCAGATATGTGCCAACAAAATCAACCAAGTTCCCCAGTACATCTTCTATATAATTGATATTCAGTTTCGGAGTCAATCTGAAAGGTGGTGGTGCCTATTTGAAATAGGGACTCCAGAGACAGCTAGGTGAGCCCCTGTGCACAGTGCACACTGCAGGCCAGCATTTTGGTGCAGCTGTGCCTCACAGACACTGTTATGAAACTCCCCTCTTATGGGGTGACATTTTAATTATTACTGTTAGGTTATCACTCAGAAATGCAGTCAAGAGAAGGCCTATCCAGCCATACCTATGATTAGTGACTGCAGCCAAGAGAATTTACCAATTTTATTGGTGATATGATAGATTTGATCCTTGGAGTGACATAAATACTATCCTTGTTATGTCATACGCCAATATGGGTATGTTTGCTGCAGAGACCTTACCAATATGGGCAATTTTTCCAGAAATTAGCCTCCGCCAATATGGGTCATATATTCAGACCCACAACCACACATCCCGGTAAAAATAATTCAAGTTGACCCCCCGGGATAACTATTAAGTGACCACAGCCTAACCCCAACTGCTATATAGAGAATGTACCAGGGGAACTTGTTGGATTTTATTGACACGTAATTGATGATTGTCCGGGTTCTGTGATAAATAGAAAGAAAATTCTAAAAGATTTGGATTACATTTCTCACATTCTACACCATAGAAGAAAAATAGTTGATCATTTAAAATTTCTCGATTTTTTCTGGAGTCCCTAATAATACTATTTGTCTCGGGCAGGTGAGTGGAAGGTAGTTATGTAAGTGGTTTAGAGGGCATCTGGAGTATCGGACAGGCTGGGCCATGATTGACAGACCCTCTCAACATGATCACCCAATTGCAATATACTGCAAATCTCTTCAGTGGGTGTAAGTATAGAGTAAACAAATTGACTTAATGGCCCAAACGTAAT
Source organism: Harmothoe impar (assembly GCA_947462335.1). NCBI lineage: Eukaryota > Metazoa > Annelida > Polychaeta > Phyllodocida > Polynoidae > Harmothoe > Harmothoe impar. The sequence goes on along the minus strand of OX381712.1, from coordinate 69,582,853 downwards.
AATTTTGGCCTAGGAGCAGATGAGAGCATCCTCTGGTGGCTTCCATCCTTAAACACCATATAACAGTGACAGCATAATTATAGCTAGCTGCACCAAAATACCCACCTGCTCTGTGCACTGTGCACAGGGGCGCACCTAGCGGATTCTTGGGTCCCTAACTAAGATATAATTACAGCTATTGCACCATAGTGAGTAAAGCAAGTACCCTGGTGATGCATGACAAGAATGCAGCTGGAGCAAGTAAGGCCAAAAAGAAGGATTGTTTCAGGTCACCCGGCCGAGCCTATCATAACAGGGCCGACCCTGCTTTTTTGTGTAATTTTGAAGAAATTATTATATGTATTTCTGGTTTTTTTTGTGGTCAATTTAGTTTTACAAAGATTCCCGCTACCAATTTCATGTTTAGTATAAATTATGAAATAGAAACAGTACAGGCAAATTTATGTAATTTTGAAGAAATCTTTACATTTTCACCAATTCTTGGTTAATTTCCGGGTATGTAGAGGGATTGACTAGTACTTTCGCATGAAAGATAACCGACCTTCTACTCATATTACTTGAAACAAGCTTTTTCATTTGGACTAAGTGGCCCGCAATACATAAAGCTAAGATTTTCATGGAACAGCTGTTACGTTTTAGGGAAAACGAATTCCTCCCTTCGTTCTACATTCTCAATCGATGATGTTTTTATAACATGCGAAAATGTCATTTGGTTGGGAAGTAATTCTATGTTGTTTTGACTGTTATACGCCAGCATATCTTTTGCATAAGCTTTTGGACAGGATTACCTTATACGTTTTCACGTATTCCTTTCGTACAAATTCTTCCAGGAGATTTGATCAACAATTGACGGTTCAAAATGTATGACAACTTGCGAGGATGCGAATTGGAAACTCAAATGGTAGAATATCAATGCTTCCAGTATTTGAAAATTTCGCTGAATGTATTTTGTTAGTTACAATTGTAACCCAAGATTCTACTCTAGACCAGATGACTACGGTACTTTTTGAGGATGTGAACAACCACTGGTGCACTTTTTACCCTTGATAGTTTGATCGAAACCTTATCAAAGTTCTATTTGGGCCTAACAAAGTCAGGGAAGTTAAGGTATATTTCAAGTAGTTTTACAAGGAGCTGAGATGGACTCTTACGAAGTGCTTTCCTCTTCCGTACAGGTTGATAATGTGACAATATGAACTAACTTTTTATACAATTCTCCATGGTAACATAATCACTGAATCATAAAGGTCAAAGTGGGGGAAAACCGATAACATCTAACACATGTAATATACTTAGGAAAAGGCCCCGATGACCCACCCTGGCAGGTTGGGCTTGCGGTAGTAAAAAAAAAAGCTTAAACAGATGAAAACGTCCTATTTTCACCAGAGGCGTAGAAAGCGGCCACTCCAACGGTTTTTATGCATGATGTATCGTATACACGCTTATATTGGATTGTGTAGAAAAGTAATATTTAATTGTGTAGAAAAGTAGTATTTGAGCCCCCTTGAAAATTGTGTGCATTATATCATGGATCTTAACAAATTGTGGGGGCCAAAACATAATCAGCCCCCCTCCCCTCCTCCGTGAGTGGAGGGGGGGGGGGTGGCCCCCCTTTTCCTACGCAACTGTTTACTACAATTATTTTATGAAATATAAATATAAAATAATACAAAATATGAAATATAAATATGAAATAATAGGCATGAAGTGACAGTTGTGTATAAGAGCCTACCTGTGCCGGCGTCTGGAGCCTGTTTGGCGGACATGGGGCTGGGTGGAGGGCCGTGGGCGGACTGGACACAGCACTAACTAGCTGGATAAAGGCAAGGTTTGTGTTCCCACGGGCTATAACCATTTAAGGATGGCATGTGGCCAAAAGATAACATTTCTGGTCATGATACACCAATGCAGCCCCAGCCAGTAAATCGCAGGTATTGCATTGCTGCATTGTGCCGGCCCTTTGGTGGTTTCTTAACCCTGTAGGGTCCGCATGATGCTTGAATGCAGCACTGGTGAGTTGCTCGCCAGGGCTGCATTCATGCATCATGCCGACTAAGAGCATGGATAATGTACTATGACATCCTTAAAGGGATAATATGGTCTATAACATGCTCTATAGGCTGTCTCTGGGATCTGAGTAGCAGGGGCTGGTCAACAAGAGAAAATAAAAGTGACATGTAGCGACATTCATTTTTTCCACAGAAAATTGTTATTCAAAGAGATTATTGTGAGAAAGGGGTAAGTTTAAGGGGATGATTTAAATAACACCTTCTCTTCTGAAAAAAAGGATAACCCAACTTTATTTTGGGTACACAATGTATACAATGCACTGATTCAGTCATATAACATGTTCCTGGTTTACACAATATCATTCTAAGCATTTCTCATATTGAGTTACTGCACCACTACCAATGCCCGCCTGCTTGTAGTAGGCACATCCCAGTGGGCACGGAACATTGAATCAACATTGATAACTGGTTGTCAATGTTGATCCAATGTTGATTTAACATTGATTCAATGTTGAACTGAATTTTGTGCCCACTGGGATGTTGCCAGTGTGTTTGCTCCCCTATGTACCTACAAGCTGCGCAGACTTGGTGTCAGTCGGAAAGACTATCGAACTTCTTTGAATCTAGAGTGTATTAAAATTAGTTGTACATACATATAGACAATGATAGGTGTTCAAGGAATATGCTGAAAAAGAATCATCTCTAAACATGATCAGTGAAAGGGGCTTCACATTTTGGTTTTACAGGGGAAACCCCGGAGGTTTTCGTTCATCTTGTAATCAAATAATTTCTAGATCTATCCGACAATTAATTAAACAGGTAGATACCGACTATAGTTACCAGCTGGACAGTTTGCATGTGGGTGATATGGGGAGGAGAAGGGGTTGATGAGTGTGAGTGTGGGGGGGGGGGAGAACCCAGGTATCCAGGATAGGCTTGATGGGCTAATCAAGGCCCTCTCACAGTCGGCCTATGTACACATTAACATATTGGGGAAGACCAGGTACATTAAGCTGTATAAACTAATAGGAGTAAGTGTCGTAGCTGCACAGTATAAAAGGGAGGTATTTTTGGTGTCGGTTACACTACATTGCCCCGTAGCTGTAGGTCGATCCAAAGACACAGGGTCCAAACCCCAGTCTAGCTACTATAGTGCAACAGTTATTTTCTTTTTTTCCCCTGTGCCTTTCTAACTTATTTCAAAATCTACCCATATTTTCCTAGCAATACTAATCAACTTTTGAATAAGTTCATGAGTGTAATTCAGGTGCATTTGAATAGTATACCGTATTTCAAGTAATAACCGCACAGTGCGCTTAAAAAGTTATTATGGACACTTTTTAGTAGTTGAGAGTCTAATTGGGGTCAAAAATTGAGATATTTTTGGTTATTTCTAGTATAAGAACCAGCCAAAAACGGGTGTGTGCGTTTATTAGGGGGTGTGCGCTTATTACGTCGAATACGGTACCTAATGTGTCCAGTTGAGACTCGAACCCAGGACCTCCTGTGTGTGGGTTTTACAGTCAGTGAGTGTAGCTGAACACTATGTAATACTGGAAACCAAATACGTGCCCTTATGTACTTGATACCACAGCGGGCACAGAGAACAAAGCCAGTCTTTGCGAAAACTTTTTCATCCCGCAGGACATTCGGTCCTGCAAATTTTTCAATATTGAAGGACCGGCTACATTTTTGGAGGACCGGATAGCCACATATCTGATGATTTCTGCATTTTAAGTATATAAGAGTTTTGTCCATGAAAAATACCATTTATTTGTAATTTATGGCCAAATCAGGATAGACTTACACAGTATATTGATATACATATTTTAGCTTTAGAAGCCCAACTGAATCCTTCTAGTTCAGAAAAGCCAAACATGCGACGGGACATTCGGTCCTGCTACACTTCTAAATCTGCTGGACCGGTTGCATTTTAGAAGGACATTGCCACTGTCCTGCAGGTTTTCGCATAGGCTGCAAAGCATTTCACACCTTTTGTATACTACATACAATTAGTAGTATAAAGTAGTTATAGGCCTTGTACCAGGCTCTAGGAGTATCCTCCTCCTCCTTATAGGCTCCTTTCACTGTATTTCCATACAGCATGGTACTCGTCCTATAACTACTACGTAAATCTACGGTATATCTCCTTGTGCAGCTACACTTACTTCTGACAGTGTACATCTAGTGGGAGATCTGATATAGCTTTATATGCCGATCTCTACCCTTATAATGGGCTTACGGAGGGATAATGAAATAAGGTTTATTTTGAGAGTGATGTAATTGAATTTGTTGCTGTTTAGAGTAAAATCTGGTCCAAACACACATGTAATTTCAGTTCTAGTTTTAACCTTTTTTTTTCTCTTTAACCGCCATGGTATATCTGGGCTGACTTCAACCTTATGATAGATTATTCCGAGGATGGTTCAATAAATGAGCAGAAAGGATGATAATCAATCATAATTTATGATCTGAAATATAAGGAATGATGCATGATACAAACTCAAAACCATAGAAAGACAGTATCGTGTAATTTTTGTTTCTCATTTAATCATTCATGCATAATCTGAACATGAGTTCATTTTCTGCCAAAAGAGATGCAATGGGAAATCGTACTGTCAACCCATTAAGGAAATCAAAGTGCACTAAAGCACCATGCCCCTTCTGAGGTAGAAGACGAGGGTTGGATGTTACTCTGCCACTACTATTTCATAACTGAATCACTTAGGTCCTTCCCGCCAATCCTGGGCTTCCTAGGCATCTGACCCCAAATTAACATACTTTCAGGCTCACTCATTGGTCCACATTTATGGGTCGGGAATATTCAAGTGTCATTTTTATAATTAAATTAAAACCACCTTGTTGGATACAACCATTGGTACGGGAGGACTATCAGTTATACATCGTGCCCTTTCTTGTCCTGATGCTTGAATTCAGCCCTGGCGAGTAGCTCGCTATAGCAGCATTCATGGATTATGACAATACTAATAGTGGGGGGGGGGGAGTGGAAAATTGGAGTTAACATTGCGGGGCCCATCCTAAAATATGGTAATCATCATGAACAAGAATATCACCTTTGTTTTTGAATTTGAGGAGTGTAACCCCCTTCGTCACCCCCTCCGAAGATAAAAAGTCGGAAAATTTAAAATTAATTCAATTTTAATCCATTGTTTCATTTTCTGAGGCTTTTACTTAGATAAAACATGCATGAAACCCCTTCAGAATAAACTATAGATATAGCTGAGCTATTTGGAAGTTCCTGACTACTTTCAGATGCAATATAAAAGTAGGGTACACAAAATGTTGTATGTTGTGAAAAATCCAACATGGCCCCCTGCAGTTGTTATGTCCTCAGATAGGCTCTTTCTCACACTTAATATCTTGTAAATTCTTGCACATAGATCTGATCTGTGTATAACATAGGAAAATCCTATAAGCTGTACCTTCAGTCTGATTTTGGAAACTGTAGTACTGTGGAATAGTTAAAAAAATCCATAGTATAAGCCACCCCTCATCTCAGGAAAGCTCTATAAGCCGTGCACATGGGGTCTGACTCTCAAGCAAGATCTGTGTATGTGTGAGAATATAATGAACATGAAAACGCCTTGTGTCTCAATCGAAATATAGAGTGAGCTAGACTGGGTTGATGATTCAATATGTGATTAATTTCTCTTTTAAAAAAAAAAATGAAATGATCATGGAGGGGTATAAACTGTGCCTCTGTCCCAATGTTAAAATAACAGGGCATGCTTGCATTTTTTTAAGCAAAGTATTGAAGTGGCTTTTTCATTGAAAACAGGTGAAGTTTTTTACTCTGAGGGGCTGTAAAGTAGACATTTTTTTTACCCCCCTCCACAAATCCACCACCACCCTACTGTTAATAAACCCGCTTCCCCTTTTATTTGAGTTTATAACGTATCTTTATTGCACAAAGTGATTTTCTAAAGAATACAATACATTCAAAATGGTTACATCAGCCCAAGAGAATAATTATAAATATGCAAATATTCATCAGAGCCATTCTATGAAATCTGCTCAACCAGTTTTATACAGGTAACTTGGAGATAACATAAAATCACAGTAGAAATTTTATAAAATAATTTAAATCATTGGTAACTTAGCAAAAGACAAGAACGTTTCCACACTCGTTATATATTGTTACATATATGCTCCTCGCAGCTACAATGTGGTTATATGCGGTTCTGACAACAAACAAAGAATATAGTATGATAGAATATGTATATATATATATATGAAAACTTACCTACACCATGCTCTTGAGATATGCATTTATGCAACTATGATTTGATTCAATTGTGTCAGGGAAGGTGAGGACACCAATTTTTTAAGATTATGGAACATGTTTTTATGGGGGAATTTGGGCATATCCCTGGGAACTATTTTTGGTGTATTGAAATGGTAGTGTGAGATGGCTATAGGAGAGCAGAGAAGTAGTACCCCTTTCCTCCTTTGTTCCACAGGAGAGTTCCTAAAATCCGAGCCTTTTGGCAGAGTCTTATTTGAGACTGTGCTGGGAGAGTGCAGTGTATGGCTCAGTCTCATGAGTTTGTAACATTTCAAACGTCTTTGACCGGTGGCGTCTTTGACCGGTGCCGTCTTTGACCGGTGCTGTCTTTGACCGGTGCCGTCTTTGACCGGGTATGTGATTAAAATGAAGAAAAAAGTAGTATATAGTAAAGAAATTTAAGCTTCAACTTCTTCATGTAATAAACAGTCTATGGTTGTTTTACCCAATTAAAAAAAATAAATTTTAATGCACATATTAAGGGCTCCTTTTGGCCTTTTTTTCTTCAGCCGGTCACAGACGTCACCGGTCAAAGACGACGCCGGTCAAAGACGTTTCAACTGTTACAAACTCATGAGACTGAGCCAGTAACATAAATATATGAAATATATCAATTTTAAATAAAGCCTCGAAATGATGTGTTATAACATATTGTACAAAAAATTTACCCATTTCTTTACTACACACTACTTTTTTCTTCATTTTAATCACATACCCGGTCAAAGACGGCACCGGTCAAAGACGGCACCGGTCAAAGACGGCACGATCAAAGCTGGCACCGGTCAAAGACGGCACCGGTCAAAGACGTTTGAAATGTTACAAACTCATGAGACTGAGCCGTATGCAGAATGCCGGCCACGTGTATATCCTAGCTCCAGGACACCTATATATATATGGTATCAATATACAATGAACTATGCTTTGGTCATGGATGGTCTGTTGTGAGAAGTATGTTGTGAAATCGATGAAGCCAGACAGAATGTAGTTATTAAAAGTTTGATTACATCATACAATATGCACATTTTAAATGTGTATGAGGTAGTATACACTCAAAAAGTAAACTTGTCTCTAGACTCGTTGAAGTGAACATCATAATATAAACGAGTAAAGTTGTCTAACATATCAGGTTACCATCCCACGAATAGAATCTGGATCTGGCAAATGTCAGGTTTTGGGCTGGCAAATGCCAAGTGGGTCTTCTATCTCCAGCTAGAAGACCCACTTCCTTGTCACAAGTTTTTGACTTGTTTATTTTGTGACCGTCACTTTTGACAGTTTATTTTTTGAGTGTAGCTATACAAGCAGTACTGTACAGCAGTTTAGTATACAATTTGTGGTTTCATCGTGCTTTTTAGGTGACATCCCCGTGCCAATATCCAGTGATACAGGCACAATTCGGGGCATATGAGGACGGTTAGCTCCATTTTTCTACATATATAAAATCCCACATTTCATCAGAGGATTGAACCCGGGCCGCAAGACTGTGAGTCAAGCGCGCTAACCGCTACACTGATAATCCTAGGCTCCCTATACGACCAATCTCTCAGTCACTAGTGCCTAACTTAGTTAGTAATTTTTTGGCTCCCTATACAACTAACTTAGGTAAATTATTAATTTCAGGTTGGTCAGTACTGACCAACCCACCTTAGTCTTTTGATTTCAAGGGGGAGCCACGGAGTGGTGATCATAGAATCTTACAGGTGGCCCTGACTAGTGGTAAACAAAAACAACACCCCAATGATAAACCTAGGTTAGTCACTACTGACTGACCCCTCAGTCATTTTTGAATACAACTTTGCCATTATGACTAACACACATATGACCAACCTAGGATAGTCTGTACTGACTAACCCTTTCAATCTATGGATTTGCAGTGTAGACTGGTATGGCCGTGGATGAGACCCTTCCAATGACAAGGGCTGCATTCATGCATCATGACGACCAAGGGCATCATGCATTAATTTAAGGGGTTAAAAACCTATAATAAAGCCAGTATTGAATGGTTATCAGGCACTTGTGAGGTGTATCGTATGGATACTGGCTATGCGCCTCATACATATATCCTACAATACTCGTGCCTGGATAACCATTCATTATTAGTTAAATACAATGCTGCTCCAGTATGTATTCATTATTGATATAGCTCCCAATAGATATCAGTCATGCATTACGTATTAAGGTAGCATGCAGTCATCATCTAGGCCAGTTCCATTCACATACTATGTACACTGATATTCCTAGGCTCCCTATATGCCCAACCTCTCAGTCACTAGTGCCTAACCTAGTTAGTCATTTTTTGGCTCCCTATACGACCAACCTAGGTCAGTTATCATTGTCAGGTTGGTCAGTATGGACCAACCCACCTTAGTCGTTTTATTTCCAGGGGAGCCACTGAGTGGTCATGACAGGTCACCCCAACTAGTGGTATACAAATAAAACACACCAATGATGAACCTAGGTTATCCACTACTGACTGACCCCTCTGTCATTTTTGAATATAACTTTGCCATTATGACTAACACTCATATAACCAACCTAGGATAGTCTGTACTGACTAACCCTTTCAATCTATGGATTTTCAGTGTAGCATGCAGTCATCATCTAGGTCAGTTCCATTCACATACTATGTAGTAGAACCGTGAGCATTGGAAGAGGGAGTGATTTCATACATCCGTTTACACCGTAAGTTTTTATATTTATTAAACCTTGTAGAGAAAGTATTAGGGTTACTGTAACTGTTTTAGGATATGTTTTTCCTTGAGCATAGCTCTGGATTTGGTTTTAAAGACTCCTATATAGATTTGGCTAGCCTGCAAGATGCATTCAGTTTGTTCAATGAGTCTACACCATTATATAGCGGGCTTCTTCTATAGCCTAGCTTACAGAGGGTGGGTATGCTAACAAGCCTGTACTAGCTGATCTGGAGCCTTTTTCTCTTTAGAAACGACCACGCCTGCACTTAAAAATGCTGTAGTAATGAGCACGTTTGGGTGATCTTTCTTTTATATTCCTTACTTTTTATTATGTCTCATATAGCTAAACGATTTTTCTCATGAATATGATTGTATTTCTTCACTCACTTCACTTCCCATGATTACCAAAGAGAAGCAGGCTCCTGGTGACTCTACCACCGACCAGGGACCTTTGTACGTGTAAACCCAATTCTTGGGGATCATGTGTATTATCATACATGTATAGATATTTAAACAATACTAGCAACAGTTGCCCATCATATCTTATACACAGGCAGTCTACATTAGTATCAGTATGCAGGTCTGTAATGTGATATATGATTTTTACATTTAAACATGTTCTCAAACAGCGATTTTGAGTAAACTGTAGCCTTTAATGTTGGTATGAAATTATTCCACAATAGTCAAGGACTGGTAGCATTTTTCAATTATTACATTGGCCGTCAAGGATCCGAAAAAAAATCACTATTTTATATGAAATTATTTTTCTCACGTTTCTGAAGTGATATTTTTTTGTGTCAACATTGATGTGTCATCAAAAAGATTCATGCTGTTTTAATACACTGTTTATCGCTTATGGCATTAACTAGATTAGAAGCCTTAGAATGTATACAACAGTCTACTAACCTTCCATGATTCCTCAAGTGCAAGATTCTTCCATCACCCGGGTTCTCTCATGTTGCATCGAAACCACCACAGTTGCAATCCTTCATGGGGTGCAAAGAGGCCGCCGAAATCAAGGACTCACTGTCACAAAGTCCCTTTTTGGACTCTTCCTTCTACATGTTTAGTCTAATTCGAAAAATCACTAAAATGAGTGTGCCAGGTCGAAAATTCCTTGAAAATGGTCAGGTCACAAAATACCCTACTGTAGCCACATTCATGGTGGTTTCCAAGACCTGAAGTACACGGTAGGAATTCCCAGATTGGGTGAAATTAGCCCTCCCACACTGGGGGGGGGGGGCTAATCCAAGGCATGTCCTATTTGAATTAGCATTGGGACTGAAGAGGCAGATAGTGGCCTAGACCCTCTGATGTTATGCTGCTCCCTAGGAGGTCCACAACTGCACCTGCACTCGCACCTGGCCAGTCTTGAGGCAAAATATATGAAAAAGTCACTCAATTCAAGCAATATCGTTGATCTTGTTCAGCAAGATAATTGATGAAGCTTTAATTAAAGGAGATGCTATATGTTTATATAGTTTATGGAATATAGGTATGACATATTACCAAATATGGCCATGTCAGCTTGTACTCTTCCAGCCTCACTTTCATTAGCCACACTGATAGTCTAAATACTCCGGGCGTTAGTTTGTAGTGGCTATCCTAGGTAGTCATAAGGACATTGGTAGGTGTAATGAATAGATATTAAAACATGACTACTACGGCAAAACTAGAGCAATACCCCAAAAGACTTAGACTTATAGTATTATAGCAATGGAATGACTAAGATGGGATGGTCACTTCTGACTATACCCGATAGTATTAAATAACCGATGTTGGTTGTATAGGGAGCCAAAAAATGGCTTACTAGGTTTGTCGCTATTGACTAATTTCTTGAGTTCAAAGATTAATTGTGCGATACTACTCAAACAGAGGCCGATATTAGAGCAGAGTCAGTTATAGATCGAAAAACAGCACACAGTCTCACTCCCACACCTTTCGAGATTTAGTTCCAGTTTGTGTATCACTGTAAGCAGAAGCTCAGGGCTCAGGGCTTAGGCAAAGCAAGTGGGGGTAGGGATATTGGACGTATTTTCTGTATCGAAAAGTAAGAATGTTCAGATAACTTTTGGTATTTTTGGCACTTTTTCTCAATGTTTTATGTATATATTTGGGGTAATTTGAAAGGTATCTTTTTTCCTCTATGAGATGCACTAATTACATAGTTGAGATACATAACGACATAGGATCGAGAGTAGAATAAAGAGCTAAACCCCTGCACCAGAGTTCAGGTCTGAAGGCATATGTCCTCACATATTGGCTTTACATAGGTTACATAACATGTAATATCAATAGATATGACCCCTCAGGACACTCATACTCATCATGACCTTGATATTGGGTTTTTGCTGGGTTTGGTAATCCCTGCTTGTAGCTTGGAACCAGTGGACAGGATCCAGAATGTCTATTGGTAGTTTAAATTTCTGGTTCCATGTTAAGTTCCTGTTTGCTGGTTCCAAACTGTCCGAACTTAGCGAAAGTCCAAGTTCAAGGTCACGTGGCTGTTACCAGAGCTTTCCTTCAGGAGGAACGAGAATACTGCAAGACTCCACACTCCTCACCAGTCTTTTAACACTCTCCTAGGGAAACATATCAACCACCCTTTACACACACCACCATACAATATGGACGGCTGGACGGGACGAGTGGCCCTGGTGACCGGGGCATCAGCTGGTATAGGGGCCGCCATAGCTGAACGTCTCGTCAAGGCAGGGATGGTCACTATTGGCTGTGCCAGGAACATACAGCCCATCCAGGTACCATGCTCTGTAACTCTTAAACCTTTTATTTTTTGCAGATTTTAAATGAAAAGCATTGATAAACCAAGCATTCAAATGATTTCAACTGTAAGTAAGTATATTGATTTGTTTATGTGTAAGGCTATATGCCACATCTTAGTGAAAGAAATGAAGTTGTGGTTCGCTCTAAAAATCAGATAAACTACCATGATTTACAGAGTTGGTTGACATGTACGTTACCTTTTGATTATAATTATAGTATGTCACACACTGAAATATATTCTTTTAATTTTTGTCCATTATTACCACATCATATCTTCTAGCTGCACGTATTCATAGCCTTTTTAACATTATCTAAATATTTGAGAAATAAAAATGGTTCTGCTAGATAATGTGCATCAACATGCACGTATAAGTATGAAGACATAAATTAAGAGAAATACAATTTATCACGCGGGAACTTACAGTCATTTGATATAGAGATATTCATGATTTTAAACAGGAGCTTGCAGAGCGCTTGAAGACAGAAAAGGGCAAACTGATAGCAGTAAAATGTGACCTGACAAAGGAGGAGGAGATTCTGGCTATGTTTGAGGACATCAAAAACAAGCATGGTGGACTTGATCTTTGTATCAACAATGCTGGGTTGTGCCATCCTGAACCACTTTTCAGTGGTGGCTACGATGGATGGAGGAATATGCTTGATGTAAGCCAAACATAGAATAACTATTGTATCATTTATAAGGGAGTGGTCAGTTTTTAACAAGGCCAAAAAATAATTGAGTCATTCTGGTGAGTCGCAAGTCGATTTGTCAATTCACGACTTATTCCTTGTACTCTCTCTATATAAAAAGAATAAAAATATAAAAATTCGACCTATCAACCCTGATAATTCTGACCATGTTGTCTGAAACACACCTTTTTTTTTGCCCAACATTGTATTTCAGAATTTTCTTGGTGCATACCGCAAGAGGTGTTTGCATTTTCAGGGTTCAAATAGATCACAGTTGACCAATTTTAGCTGTATTATTAGAGAGTTTAAGATTCTGTAACCTATACGGCGACGGGAATGGCAAGGCGTACAAGTACAAGTTGCAGTACATGTACACGTAATGTGGTTAAGAAAAATCCTTCTGTATGGTACCTGTGTGGGCAAGGGGGGGAATCAAGTGCCTCAGCGCCATCCACATTGAGTGGCTAGAGTGGAAACTACACACAGTCATTTTTAACCATATCTTAAGCAGTTATTACACTAAAGCTATTCAAGTTTAAATTATGTTGTATTTTTTCCTGGGAAAATTTACCCTTTTCCAAGTTATATTTCAATGTAGCATTATAAAGCTTCTGTCGTTATCTCAATATGAGGGTTTCATTCATGCTCTCTAAATGCAATGCAAATGTACTGGGGGTAGGCTATATGACCATGGCCCTCCTACAGCCCAGTGGTGACACCTCATGCCAATCATGTATACTAAAGACCTTCCAACAGGTTTGGACCATACTGGACTGTACAGTGTGACCTTCTCCCTGCCCTGCTTGAGACTGCCGCTACTAGGCCAGTGCAGCTGCATATATGCTCCGTGGTATAGAGGGCGCCACGGCACTTGATTCCCCCCCTGTGTGTGGGCTGAAGTATGTGGGTATTGCTCAGTGTAGGTTAGGGTGTAGTGAGTGGGTTATTAAAGGGAGATACTTACCCTAACACCAATTAACACATACCACAGGTGCATATAGACCAAGAAAGTACCTGGATATATTCAGACTTTTTAGATATACAGATACATTACATGTAATCAGCATTTATCTACACTTACATAGGTATCTACATGTTTAAAACGTCCAGCCTACACATTCTGTAGGCTAGATGGGAATACCCCCACATGAGCTATGACGCTACACATAGCCGTTGCCGTAGACGTCGCGATCTTAAACTTCCTACTATGAGCTCCTTTCAAAATAAAGGTTGGACTTATTTTGGTAGGGGCTCAAATTTCAATTTGTTTTGGTCCCCCCCCCACCCACTCAAGGGGTGAAAATTTCCCTGAGCTTGACCCAAACCCATCAGCAACACCTTGTTAATATAGAATGGCCACTCCCTAGTGATTTAGGTGTGAAGATGATAGAAATGATACCAAGCACAGAAGCACTTGCATATAAAGCCAAAAAACATATATATTGGTTCCATGTAAGATGGTCTGGAAAGCTCAGCTCCGTGGTATGCTTTGTTTAAACATTTCTACCAATAACATGGCATCTGTATTGGGCCTGGAATAAAGAAAAATCTAAAATGAAGACTTTTCAAAACAATCCTAAACATTAGAATGGTTGGTCCAGTTTGATACTTGGTGAGTGCGTGTGAATACCTGGCAGAAAGGAGTAGTTCCTAGGTTTGACACCAGAGGACAGCCTTACCCTTGCAAGTATTGTTGTAATCCAGGTGACTGTTATGGCTCGCCGGGTTATCTCTCATAAGCCCAAAATCCACGGTGGCAGGTACCTGCGTTAAAATGGTTTCGCGGCCCTGTCGCGTCCTTTTCGCAGCTGTGCCGCAAAAGTCCACGGCATTACAGGGGTGAAATCTGCGCGGCAGAGCGAAATAGCGACGAAATAACAGCGGCAGAGAGGCAATACCGTTTTAACACAGGTTTCTGCCGCCGTGGATTTTGGGCTTAAGGCTGTATCTCAGTTACTATGATGTGAAATTAGAATGTGGGAGATCCTAGGTTTCATTTGTCTTTGTTGAGTAACTTGCCGAGGCTGAATTGATGTATCATGCTGCCCTATCGCTCGCATAATCCATGAATGCAATACGGGGAAATTACTCAGTGTACTGCATTTGCGTATCGTGATTAGTATTAACAAGCCATACCACACTTCTTTAGTTTAAAAATATCTGAAGGATGTTAGAATCATAAGTTTCAGAAAATGTCTTTAGGGAAAGTATATTATATTCATCGTTCACCGCCCCCCCATCCCCCTCCTTAAGTAATATCATCCAAAGAATTCTTAAATTCTTTGTTATAATGAAGCTTAAGGATGGCATTGTTATAAAAGATACAAAGCAAAATGTAGTAGGATAACTAATATGGACATTGTATGCCTTCTTCTTCGTCCACCTGAGTGTGCTGTTGATATTTGCATTAAATTGGAGAATTGTATATTCAGTCTAATAAACAGTTAAATTGAATTTTTGATTGGATTCTTGATTACAGGTCAATGTTATGGCTTTGGCCATTTGTTCTCAGGAGGCTTTCAAATCCATGAAGGCTCGTGGAGTTGACGATGGTATGATTATCCATATTGGCAGGTTAGTATAAACTTTATGAATAATTAATAAAAAGAGATCAAGCTGTCCGGTAAGTGCCAGATACACGTCCTATTACTCAATACCTCTAACAGGTAACACCAGTTTGGTGAGAGTGAGGAATTCTTAGTGAGAAACTGATACCCATCCATCTCTTTCAAAAAGTGTTAACATAAGGGAGTGGTCATTTTTTAACAACAGGGGGGGGTTGGTGGATTTGGGGGGGGACCAAAAAAATGTGGACCCCCTTTTTGGTGAAAAAGCTCGCGCGTTACTATAACTCAAAGGAGTCGGCTGCGTACAATTTCAGCCGGCCTGAGGGGGGAACCAAAAAAATGTTGACCCCTCCTATGGGGGGGACCAAAAAAAGTTCAACCCGTTCGCGCGAAAATTTACCAACTCCCCCCTGTTGTTAAAAAATGACCACTCCCTAATACAATTTTGAATACCCCTTCTATACAGGGCATTCATTGATCTTATAGCAGGACATTCTTATTGGCATGTATAGCCAGAAATAGGATATTGTACCCAGCCCTCATGTCAGCAGACAGGAATAATCGATCAAAACATGGCCTCTTGCATATACACTGTAAAACGTTGGTTGCCATTTTGTAGGTGTAGGCCTACAGTAGATTCTGCTGAAGGTGTACACTTGATTGTTGGTAAACAGTAGAATCTACTGTAAATCTACAGTAGATTCTACTGCAATTCCATTCTACAGTACATTCTGTAGATCTATAGTATTCTACTGTGTACCTACACGAACTATTTATTGTGTACTATATAACTAGGATACTAGCCAACCAAGCTAAACCTTATGACTTTTAAATTGCAGTATAGTTGGACACTACGTCTATAATAGAAGTGTCAGTCACTTCTACACGGCCACCAAGTTTGCTGTCCGTGCGCTGCTGGAGGGGATGAGGAATGAACTCAGGGAGATGAACTCCAACATCAGAGTGGCTGTAAATGTCATTCATATTTCTGTATTACTTTTTCTGTTCCTCATACACTTATTTGACCTAGAATGCAATTTGGTTCACCCTGCGACCTGTGCCAGTCTCTTATGTAGAATGCAACTCCCCCAAGAACAGTTCTAGGCCTACTGATGTTGTGCTCGACTAGCCCCTAGGTGGCGTGACAGCTTGTTTAAACCATAATAATTAAAGTATTGTTTCATCATTTTTTATTCAACCCCAACGGCTGGCGTTTCTTAATGATAGCTGTATAATTTAAAAAATTGGGACAAACTATATAGGTGTTGCTTAATGAGATAATATGGCCGTGTCTTATGAGTTTGTAACAATTGAAACGTCTTTGAACAGGTGTCGTCTTTGGCCTGTGTTGTCTTTGACCGGTGTAGTCTTTGACCAGCAAGTTTGAAAATGGCTGAAATGGGAGCTATGTACACAGAAATGGGGGGAAAGGGTTAATGGATATGTTTACACTATATACTACAAACTTCCCGGCATTTCTGTGTACAAAGCTTTCATTTCAGCCATTTTAAAACTTGCTGGTCAAAGACTACACCGGTCAAAGACGACACAGGACAAAGACGACACCCGGTCAAAGACGTTTCAATTGTTACAAACCCATGAGACACAGCCATATACATTTACCTTCCTCTATGTGGAGCTGCACATTCATACATATAGTGTGTTATGCACGATTCTTCAGGGAATATCTCCTGGCATCGTGGAAACTGAATTTGCGTATCGAATGGAAGGCACAGAGAAAGGCAAAATCTTCTATGAAAATCAGCAGGTAAGAATAATAGATATGCCTTAAAAAATTGATTTAAAAGAAAGTTTAAAAATCAAGAGAATGATAGATATTGTATTTCCATGCTTATAATAAGCATGGCCCCGAATATCAGCATGCCCCATGTATATGCCAGGTCAAACTTGGTATTAGGGTTAATGTAATCTGAGGCCTGAATATTCAAAGTTAGTACATCCGATGTGTTGCGCAAAAAAAAATGGATTTCTCAAAAAATGAGTCAGAATGTTCACAAATAATATATTTGGCTTACTATCTGTTCCATTCCCCCTAATTCCCTCCGATTTTGCTCTAGTTCTATTTTATTGCCCAATATAAGGTGATTTTGGAATAAAAGCATGCATGCTTTTATTCCCCCCATTGAAAATCCACAAGAAAAGCCCATGGTTTGGGGACATTGGGTCTCTTCGTGGCCTATTACCGCCCTTTGATGACATTTAATTGGCCTCTATTCTCTAAATATTATACTTTTGCAGTGTTGAGAACACATTTGAGTAAAATTTTGAATTTGAAGAAAAATCGGATATACCCACTTTAAGTCAGAGTTAATTTCATAAACTGTAGACATATTGTCAATTTGATTGACGGTGAGTATCAAAAATATATTCCAATATACAATTTGAAAAAAAAAAAAAAAATCAAGAATATGACAGGATGGCTGTCTAAATCACCTTGCAAAATATTCTAAGCCGGCCCTGCTTATAAGCCTGCCCATTTTATAACCCTAGTATATGAGACTAAACTGGCCAATCTGTAGTGGCATTCAACAGCCTTAGAATGGAAATAAAATCAATTTTTTTATTTCAGTGTTTGAAGTCAGAGGACATTGTGGAGGTTGTAGAATACATCATGTCTGCCCCAGCCCACGTGTCGGTCAGTTTATTTATTACTTGTAATACTTTGATATATAATCTATGATGTCTGCTATAATCTATATCTAGTTGGTATTATAGAACTTTTGTCATATCTGCCCCATTACGTTAAAAGTTCATTTATAGATTGGAGTGATGTAGATTACATTCATCTATTATTGTATCAAAGTTAAACATTATTGTGGTAATCTCTCTAAACTAAACGAAAAATCCTCTTCCAGGCCCCACCGTAGTTCTATAATGAATACTCCTTAATGAAACAAACGAAATAGGTTTGCATGAATGAATTAATGCTCCTCTTTATTATTTGCAGATACATGATGTAATCTTGAGAGCAACGCGGTCAAAACGCTGTCAACATGAGTGACTGCAGATGGGTCAAAAGTGACCTGGCGACCTGGGTCGTTTTGCAGGCGACTTTCGACCTAAGGCAATATTAACAAGAAAAATGTGGCTTTGACCACGGTCGAGGTTGCTGGCAACTTAGGCCTACTGTCACGGCAATCTCTGCTTTACTCTCATGTCAATCTCTACTTTACTCTCACGTAAATCACACCATGGCCGCACCATTAATATTATTTTCATTGTCATAATCCGCCCTGTGACGTCACAGGAGCTATGACGTCATCTAGGCGCCCCATGGAAATGAAAACATTAATTGGCTAATAATAATAGGCCACCGGTTGCTACCCTCCCAGGGAGTTTGTTAATATTCATTATAATGCAGTAGGCATGATTTTGAGTTTATAACGTATTTATTCACAGAGTGATGTTACAAAATACGATACAGTTCAAATTGATGGTTTGATACAAATAGAGTATGGTTGATCATCGGAGATGTATATAGTGTATATCAATTATAGATGACAGTAACACAAACAGGGCACCGATGTGCAGAAACTCATATGCATACATATGCGTACAACAGAGTATTTTCATTACAGTGTATAATAATATTACAGCAGTATTACGGGTTTCCAGGCCCCAGCACTTAATGGGCTTTGTCATTTCACAAGCCCATCACCGCTTGTTCCCAGCAAGGAACAGGCGGAGCACAGTGGGTTTGGCCTTTAGTTTGAATATGTTACGGTCTGTCGACAGTCTACAGGAGGCATTTAGTGCATTCCATAGAGATATTCCTCTATAGAGGGGACTCTTACGGTAGGCCATGGTTTTAGAAGCTGGGTATTCCAGCAGTCCCGTGTTGGTGGACCTGGTTACCCTCCCACAGACCAGAGGCCTTTGGAAGTAGATACCGAAGTCACCTGGGTCGTGCTTAGTACCATATATATATTTGTGCATTAACAATAGAAGTTGCATATCGTACCTAACGCCCAGATAGTCTATGTCAGCGTCCGTGTGTAAGTCACATATGTGAAACAATCTTTGGACATTCAGACTGACTCTCAGGCATCGATTTTGTACTAGTTGTAAACGCTTATGTTGGGTTTTTACAACACCATTAAATAAATATCCGCAGTATTCAAGTACTGGCATGATGGTTTGTTTGTATATAAGAACCGCAGTTTTGAGCGACACGCGTCGTCTTATATTACCAAGCATGTGACATCTATTTGAAGCATTACTAACATTTTTACTTATAGTACTTTTGAATGTTATACCATCGTCCAAGATAATGCCAAGGTATTCGTAACTGACACAACATTCTAGCACAGTTTCTCCCATTACAATAACAGGCGAGTGCATGCCAATAGTGGGCGGATTAAACAGTTCAACTTTGGTTTTGCCAGTATGAATAACCAGACCACTCCGACTGAACCAGTCGTAGACACGAGTGGCATCAGATTGGAGTTTAGTTTCGGCTAATTTAACATCAGGTGCAGATATGTAAAATACCACATCATCCGCATACATAATTATTTTACAATTTTCTATAACATTTGGGAGGCTATTGACATAGCAGATAAATAGTAGGGGTCCCAGGATGGAACCCTGGGGGACACCATAAGAAATTGGAAGGGTGATGGATGTTGTGTTATTACAAGTTACACGCTGGCTTCTGTCGCGGAGATATGCAAACAGCCAGTCAGTATAGATTGGAGGCAGGCCTAGCGCTCTCATCCTGGATATAAGCTCCAGGTGATGTATGCTGTCGAAAGCCTTCCGTACGTCCAGGAAACAGGCCAACAGGTGCTCACCCTTGTCCCGGGAGGCATAAATATCATTGACCAGTTTAAACACGGCATCATTGGTCCCCCTGGACGCACGGAAACCAAATTGAAATTTACTAAGTTTATCATTATTTTCAAGGAAGTTATATATACGTTCATAAACAATGCGCTCCATAATTTTGCTGGGTGCAGGCAGGAGGGAGATTGGTCTCCAGTTACCAACATTTAGGAGATCTCCCGTCTTTGGTAATGGGACCACCTTTGCGCATGCCCATTGCTTTGGAAAGGAAACAGTATGAAGTGCATGGTTTATTAGAAATGTTAGCTGTGGGGCAAGGACTAGCAGTGCATCCTTTAGAACAGCAGCATTAATATTGTCGAGTCCACTGGACTTGTGAACTTCAATAGATTTCACTAGCTTAAGAACCTTACTGTAACATACATTGGTATCCTGTGAAATATTGTATATTGTGCTAGAGGGCTTTCCTAGGGTGGATACGACAGGGGTTTTCCCTAAAGAAGAGAAAAGCTTAGCTCCAATATTGGTGAAAAACTCATTTATGTACGGCGGAACCGCGTTGCCCCTTAATTCAGCACCAGTTTCTAAGTTGGATAGAACAATATCTGGTTTGTTTTGGCCTGATTTGCCAAGCAGGAGGGCTATTTCACGCCAAAATTTAGTGGGATTGTCTGACAGGTTATGCAATTTTGTAAAGAAATAATTGTCCTCAGCATTCCTAGTCATGGCATTTATGTCCCTGCGGACTGCTTTGGCCATTTCTAGGAGGTTGGGGTCATGGCTGCCACCTTGACAATATTCGCTCATGTACTCATTCCGCTCATGGATGGACTCTAATATGTCCTTGGTGATCCACGGTTTGTTGCGGTCCTTAAAGGACATGTCCTTTATGGGGCAAGCTTCATCAAGGTAATCTATGATATGGCTCAGCATAATGGACCATTGGTCATCCACAGAGCCACTGGAGTAAAATGACTCCCAGTTTATGGATAATAAGTGGTCGGTGAAATCAGTGCGGTCATAATTTCTATACGAGCGGCCCCTGACATCAACCCTGGTATAGTGATCCTTTTGTTTTTTCCTAGTGGCAAAAATTGGTAGGTGGTCACTAATAAGACAGGGAAGGGTGCCACTTTTCATGACTTTATCACAGTCAGTGGCAATTAGGTCAATGCAGGTACCGCCGGAGAGGTTAGGATGGGGGCGGGTAATTTCACAAATTACATTAGTCAGGTTAGAGGTAGATATGGCCTGACAGTAATATTTAGTTTTACAGTCATCAGGCTGCAGCAAGTCTACATTTATATCACCAATGAGCCACCTTTCGCGCCCTTCTATAGCTGGGTCCTGGCATAACTTAATCATATCATCTATGCAGGCCACATAACTACCATTGGGTGGGCGGTATATATGTACAAATGAAATAAGGCGGTGTTTTTCTTGTGTATAATTGATGACCATTGCTTCAATGTTAGGTGCCGATCTACATAATGGGGTTAGTAGGGAACAGTATGGGGCCATACTGTCTCGTATATAAAAGAGCAGTCCACCGCCAGCCTTATCAACTAGGCGGTCACGCCTGAAGAACTGGTAACCAGGGACATACAGTTTATGATCAGGGTAGGCTTCAAGCAGCCAAGTCTCGCTTATGCACATTATATCAAAGAGTTTTACAAGATCAGTCATCTGACTGAACTTGTGTTTTTGACTGCGGATGTTGTAGTGTCCTACTTTCAGACCCCTCATTGAGATGAGGTCCGAGATACCGGTGCTCATTTTGAGGAGGCTGTGGCTGAACTGTTAGCATAGACATATTTTATAATAGAGTCATGTTTAATATAAGGCAAAGTGGATAGAATAACACAGGCCATTGGCCAGTTTGAGATTACTAGAGGGCTGAGTGGCTCAGCCCTGAGCACAGGGAGCAACTTAAAATCTAGTGGTGCGTAACACCAGTGATCACCATTACAGAAGGCGGTCATATATATACAAGTCATGCTATTTTTAACAGCGCATGTACTGCAGGGAGTCCTGTCATCATTCTGTGTTTTCCAAATCATTTTGCTTGAGTATGGCTGCCCCACATTTTTGGGCGGGATGATCGAACTAGCTCATGGTCGTACTATCTTAATTTAGATTAGTCTCATTCTACTTGAGTTTGGGTGACGGGGGGTGATTGGTGATTGTATGTGCTCAGTATAGATGTAGGTATCAGACTGATTTGCATGTCATGATGTATTGCTTATAATGACTTATCATGTTAGACTACTGTTATTGTGATAGACTGTGACTATATCTGTTACTTTATATAAAGTATTCATCTTATTCTAAATCTAAATCTAAATCTAAATCTAAATCTAAATCTCAATATCCTAGGCTCTAGGTCATATTCTATAACAGGGCATTGTGTATGCCTTGTTAATAATACAATACAACGCTGATATGGGAAGTGATGATATGAAAGTGGTCGTCACTTTGACCAACGCCAGCTGTCCGCATCAGAAAAAGATGTTGGGAGCAGCAGGGTTGGGCTGAGGTCTCAACATTTGTAATAGTGCAATAATTGTTAGTGCAACAATAGTACAATTCTAGTTAACAGTAGTTAACACCGGCCGTCCGCATCAGAAATGATGTTGGGAGCAGCAGAGTTGGGTTGGGGTATCAACATTTGTAATAGGGCCTTGTGTGGTAATTGTTAATAGTAACACAATAGTACAGTAGTAAATAGCGTCGGCTGTCCGCATCAGAAAAGATGTTGGGAGCAGCAGAGTTGGGTTAAGGTACCAACATTTGTAATAGAGCATTGTATAATAATTGTTAGTAACAACACAATGGTACAGTAAATTAAATAGCGTCGGCAGTCCGCATCAGAAAAGATGTTGGGAGCAGCAGAGGTGCCTTGACATCAGTCAGGAGATAAAGTGCATACAGTTATACTAAATGTATACAGTTATAGTAAATCAAAGGACAGTGGTATGTGAGTGATGGCACCCTTCCTTGTGAGTCCGCATCAGAAAAGATGTAAGGCGCAACAAGGGGGGGGGGGCGGGGTGGTGGCCTCATAGATCGCCTAAGTAGAGGCAATATTATGTGACTTAAGTGTATACACAAACAAACATGAGTGTAACTATGTGTGGGTATACAATAAGAGTATGAGATATTCAATATTCAATATAGGATGTCACATTTATTTTACGTAAATGACGGTAATAATAGAGCTACAGTTTGGTAGTACCCATATTGTAGACTATATTTAGGCATAGGTATACAAGTATTTAATGTATAGCATAGAGGGTATTCACCGGTATATCTCTCCCATTTATACCTTTTTACATGTCTCTACATATTTGCACAGGCACACATCAGCATGCCTGCACATACATCTGCATACACAGGCAATTACATACAATGCATTTTTGCATGACACGGATTATCGGTGATGGTTTAGCAGTCTGTTTGTAGCAGCGGCTGCCATCATCTCACGGGCACATATTTGAGCCATTAGTCCAGTTGGGTGCAGGCCGTCCCTAAGCAAGACATAGTGAAATTCATACTTGTGGACGCGAGAGTGCCACTCATGGAGTACTTTGTCAATTCGAGGAGTGTATAGACGGGCTGATGCATTCAGGGAGTAGATTGCTGCATTCAAGGCAATCACAGCCCTTTCTAGTCCCCTCTGCTGTTCATGTGATTGAGTCAGCTCATGGTTCATTACAGCGAGGGAGGCACTATAAATAGGCACAAAGATTACAGGAGTCCCAGGAGATAGCAGTTGGATTCTGTATACAATGTACTGTAGTTTTACCAGGAAATTAGATTTATAGACTTGGTAGTCACCAATGTGGCATATACACGACCTGCCACTATCATCGTAGGCTAATAAATCACAAATACCACCAGCGATGTAAATACCAGTGTATTTTTGTCCTCGCTGGAGGCGCCTATGTATTTCATTGTAGATCCTGTCCATGCGTGCACCACCTATACAATGTGTGGTATAATAGTAGCCTGGGGTCAGGTACTCACATATGTCCCGAATACGAGAGTCTCCTATGTATAGTAGACTCATATTGTTAATGCTCTATATAGAGTGTATAGGAACTAGAATAGAATCTAAACAGACACAGTGGTGACTACAGTAGTAGCCAGTCTAGGTGAGGTAATGTTACCTATACAGGTGGACAATTTCACATGTATATGTGCCGCGTCGCCGCTCCAGGGTAGGACCGAGGTGGAGGGGGTTTCTGGAATACCCTCTTGTCCACTGGTTCCGGTTGGTCGATTGCACGGGCGGCCCGGAAATTGTATATAATTGACAGTTCATGCCTTATATCCATAAGGAGCAGACCCATAATGTTCATGCCACTGTAGTGCGTAGTGGCTAGCAGCAGTGCCTCCTTATAAGGGAGGTTGATGGCCCAGTAAGGGTCCCGACAGCTCTCAAGTAGCGGTCTATTCCCTGTTAGAAATAGCTTGTACCGTAACTCTGGGTGCTGGACATACTTCTGGGTGGCATATGACCGGAGATGGTCAACTTTATGTTTATACCAGTCAGTGCCAATTTCTTCAATTTCATTGCCCCTGGATTTGTTCAGAGGGGCTCTGCTCTCATCCAAGATATCACGGGCGGCAGATTCATCAGAACAGTAGCGGGCTTTGGAAAATTGATAGGCCTGTTCTACAGAACAGAAGGTTCTGACCGTGCCTTCAACTTCGATTTCAATTTTGGCAGGGAAGAAATTACTCAGCCAAGCGGATTCCCCACTGAAGCATATCCCCATCTGTGTGGATATGATCTTCTCCCTCTTATCTTTGTGCTGGTTGATGTATGTGGTAATAGGAGGGGGCGGGGGGGGATGACTTTGTTTTGGCCTACTCGGCTGCTTGTGATGCCGAGGGGCCGGAGTAGAGGTGGAAATGGGTTTGGCTTTCATGCGTACAGGGCTGGTGGGCACTAGTATTATAGATGGGTCATCGTCCAGGGTTGTGGGGAGGGGAGGGGTCGGGGGGGGCACAGGTTTGGTGGGTGTTTTTACCTGGACGTCCATCAGTGGTTTGACGGGGGCAGGGGGTCTTGGGAGGGGGGCTGGTTTGTGGGCTTTTGTCAGGTGGTCTTCATTATTTGTTAGTAGATGTGGGATGGAGTGTAGGTATTGGTTGTGGCTCTTGGCAGCTTGGAGTGCATTGGGTGGTTTGCCAGTGTGCACATTTGTGGGGGGGGGGGATTTTCTGGGCTGGTGGCGGCCCATTATAGCGTCCGTTATTAGGGTCATTGCGATTTGGTTGTGGTGGGGGGGGGTGGGTCATTTGGGTGGGAGGTGGGATATTATGTGGGTTTGGTGGGCGGGGGGCCAATTGGTCCGTTTTGGCGGTACCTCGACGTGGTTGGGCTGGAGGGGCCGGTCGGGGTTTCATGACAGTGTCCATTCCTCGGGGTTTGAACACATCATCAATTGAGTTCAGCGCTGAGTCAGTAGGGGGGTATAGGGACCCGTTCAGAATGAGGCCGTCCAGGGTCAGTGATGCTCCTACGTCCCAGGTCTTCACGTGATTGAAGATAGTTCTCAATCGGTAGCGGTTTACTCTTGTGTCATGAGACTCATCAGGGTTGAGGTACACCATTGAGTCCTTGTCACCTAATGAGCGCACTCTGTCTCTGAGTGAGAGCACCAATAGTTGGGTTTCAGGGCTAGTAAAAGCTATCATAATGGGTTGAGGCTTTTTGCCATGTCTGCCTATCCTGGCTATCGAGGATAGGTCAGATGGGGGGAGCTGGATGCCTAGTGCCCCTTTTATTAGATCCCAGGTAGAGAAGATGTCCTCATTCTTTTCTTTTTTTAACCCTACCACCACCACATTATAGGTGGTGGGTTTGGTCACAGTGGCAGGCGTGTGTGATCCCTGTGTGGGAGCAGCTGGGGGGGAGCGGTTGGTGCCCTTGGCTTCCCCACTATGAGTGAGGCGGAGTAGCCTTGGTTTTGACCCGCGGCTTTGGCGATAAGGGCTTTACTGTAGGCTGCATCTTGGGATGACTTTAGGTCTGCCTTCATGGAGTTAAACTCACTTAGATGCGCCTCTAGTTTGCTGTTGAGTGACTGGTGTTTGGCTTCCCATGCGTCAATAGAGGCCTTGGTTTCAACTTTGACTTTGTTGATTTCAGCTGAGGTCTCAGTGCGATGACGTCCTAGGGACAGCTCACAGGTGTTCATCCTACCTCCCAGATCCGTGAGCTGATGCTTTAAGTCAGTTGAGAGGTTGGCGATTTTAAGATCCAAGTTACTTTGGAGGTTGTGAAGACCAGCTTGTAGCTGGCTCTTTTCCGCCATGTTATCATGTATGTGTGATACCATTGACAGCAGTTGGGCGTCCATAGTAGGGGGCAGAGGACCACACATGGGTGGTGGTGGGGGCACATCATACGTGGACCTCGGGGTAAAGAGAGGTAGCGCACGTGCTTCAGATCCACGTGGGTCTGTTGTTATTTTGGCTGGTGAGACGGTGGTCCCAGTGTGCATGTAGGTGGAGGCGTGTTGTAGGGTGGGCGGGGGTACCTTCCAATTACTGCTGACCCTGAGGGGTTGGTAGAGTGGCTGTAGGCCAGGACCTGACCGGGGTCCTGGGCCGGGCCTACCAGGGCCTTGGTGTGTGAAGGTGTATGAGGTAGGCAGAGTGGCGTCTGTAGGTGGGGGGCTGGGTGGGGGTGTGGGGTGGTAAACCCCTCCTGCCTGTCCCCCAGTGGCAGCTCCCAAGTTGATGGACGCGCTCAGGGCGTCCCTAAAGGCAGCTATTGGATTAGGTGGGTGGTAGTTGCCAGCTGATTCATTACCCATTAGGTAATTGGAGATGTTGGAGTGTGGGTCATCATGGTTTGCCACCCCCGCAAAGAGGTGGTCGTCGTCGTCCATGTGTGACGCAATAACGTCCAGGCCTGTAGGTGGAGGGGGCAAGTCCGTATCCACCCTGAGGGAGTTGGGTGGTAGGTCAATCAGGGCCGTTGATTGGTTGTATACAGGCTTGGTAGGCTTAGTACTTGTTGTTGGCGGCTCAGACTGAGGTTGGAGCGGGGGGTGCTTGCCGACCAGATTTTGTTTGGTTTCCAAAATGGCCGGCGCGTCCCTGGCAACCATTGTACTATTGAGAAAATCATACCGGTTCTTTTTGTGAAGCGGTGATATTTCTGTGGGGCTAGAGTCAGCGAGGTCCGAGAGTCCTCCAGCACTCCTGGGCCTCTTTGGGGTATTAGATGATCGTGCCTGCATAGTGTAATCCCCGGGCAAGTGCCCGGCCAAGTGGCGTACTGCTGGGAGTATTAGGGCCTCCTTGGCTGCCTTCCTCTCCAGTTTCCGCGCTTTCTTGGTCATAGTTTATAATCCAAGTGGGGTACGGGTCCAAAAGTACACTGTGAGTGATCTAGATCACTTTATGAAGTCCCTGGGCGTTCCCTAACATGTTCCTACGTGTGTGAGCTAGATTAATCCCTAGTAATGTGGGGAGCGTCGTGGAGCACGTCAGCACTCGGTGGCGGCCATTTCATTCATTATGGACTCATATAAAACAGTAGGCATGATGGTCGTAATCATGATATTATAGGCCTATTTTTATTGTCATAATCCGCCCTGTGACGTCACAGGTGCCCCATGCAGCACCCAGGCAAAACGAAACATTAATAGGGTTGCCATGACGTTGCTGCGCAACGTCAGGTCGCTACGCTCCAGGGCAACCCCAAAAAACGACTTTGCAACTTTTGGTAAAATATGACAATAGAATAAAGGGTCCACAAAAGCGACTTTGTGACCTGGACCGCTTAATTTCGGCGACTTTCCGACCTCAGTGGGGGACCCCTCTGCACCCCCACATGACGAAGAGGTTTAACCCTACATGGGTAGCATCATGTTTTAATGCATCATGATGGAGCACATGAGAACCCATACGTACTAATGGCATCAGCCATGTAGTGCAATGTTTGAATGGGACTGCTATACTGTATAACTAAGTAATGACGGTCTACATCAGACAATTGTATATAGCGTAATGTCTATTATATATATATATATGTCTTATTATCAGCTTGGTTATGATAAAAAATCTACATTTTTGTAACCATCAGTGTTGTCCGGTTACACACTGTAACCTTAATTACATTGGGCTTCTATAATAAAGTTTATATTCTATTCACTTTTAAAGATATGTGTGGGATCGTTTACTTGAATATAATCATCTTAAACAATCAGATGTAAAATATATCGTATTATTCAGTGCAAAATATATGCTATATTCTAACTCTAGAAATTAGTCGAAAACAATTTATTTCCACAATATGTGTCATCGAGAATCCCCCGTTACTGAGTTGTCAATCTGTTTAGATTTGTAGAGGGGATCTATACAATAATTTCTAAAGCATAAACAGTGGGGGCCTGGTGGAAATGAATCAGGGGACCATGCCGTCCTTAAAGGCCCAGTGCCCCTATATATACGGCTGAGTACCTGTCCCGACTGCGCTGTGACTGTTACTGGACGTGCAGTAAGATCTGCGGGTTTAAATTGTTAAAATTGACACAGCTCCCGATATATTAGTGTTATTACGTATACCGTGACTAGTCTGGTGGAAGAAGGGTCAGCTATCTAGGTTACTTCCCCACTCCACACCACACTCCTATACACACCACTGGGGTGTAGATGGGGGCACCCCATGTCGCATGTCGTTTATAAGAAATGGCCACGTCGCCTGTCACTTAGATTTCCATGTCCCATGTCGCCTCTAAGAACATATCATGTCTCATTTCAAAATGAAGAAATGCCCCATGTCATGTCATTTATTTTTTTCCCTCGTGTCACTAAGCTCCATGTCGAATGTCATGACTATACATGGGTAAAAAAAAGTCACAGACGACACGGGCCTTTTAGAAATTGACACGGGCGACACGGCGCTATTAAAAATCGATGGACACAATATGTTGTGTAGTAGTTTGTATAAGATAAACTTTGACACAGTGACACGGCACCTTTGCTAAAATTCGACACGGCGACACGGTCATAAGTCTGGGCACCCATGTATAGGCACAATCCCGGGGGGGGGGGGGCACTTTATATATTTTGTGTACACAGGTGTGCGGCTGGGAAGGGCACTTTTGAGCAAAATCCCCCTCACCAAGGGTCTGCTTTTCACCAAAGTCCCCCTCGCTAAGGGTCAATTTTCACCAAAATCCCCCTCACCAAGGGTCACTTTTCGGAGATTTCAACAAAATCCCCCCAAAAAGGGTCACATTTTGCCAAAATTCTTTGCAGCAAGGGTCACTTTTAACCAAAATTCCAAAGGCCAGCCTTACACCCGTGTCAAAAAAAATTGAGTAACCCCCCGGGGGCACAATGTCGATTTTAAGAAAAGGTCATGTAGCCATGTGGATTTTAGGGGTCCACCCCATACCACTCGAGACATGCACTCGCCCTGAGACATATCCCAACACTAAACCAACTCTAACCATACAAGATGGACGGCTGGACGGGAAGAGTGGCCCTGGTGACCGGGGCATCAGCTGGTATAGGGGCCGCCATAGCTGAACGTCTCGTCAAGGCAGGGATGGTCACCATTGGCTGTGCCAGGAACATACAGCCCATCCAGGTATGGTACACTTTAGCTATAACGATGTGAGTGGTGTGGACTTCTTCCCGCAACCTCTGTGTGTACCCCGGGGGGGGGGCACTCAAATTTATTTTGACATGGGTGTGCGGCTGAGCCTCTGACAAACCCTCACCCTTGGCTAGAGGGATTTTGGTAAAAAGGGACCATGTTTTTTGAGAATTTTACGGAAACGCACCTGTTGATTAAAGCAATTTGGTCAAAAGTGCTTCTGTTTAAAGATTTGGTGGAAATTCGAAAAAGTGACCCCTGGGTAGAGGGATTTTGCTGAAAACCACCCTTGCCAGCCGCACACCTGTGCATACAAAATATACCAAGTGCCCCCCCCCCGGGGTGTGTACACTGATACCGGCAATGACGTGAGAGCCTAGATCTTGGCTCTGCTCTCACAATGTAGCTTGTTCCTGGCAGGTTTCAGTGGGTAGTTATGGTACATGCCTAAATATAACATGGCCGCGCACATGGTGCCACCCAAAGTATTGCTATAGGATGTAGATGAGAGCCAGGATATGCTAGTAGAGCTGATAGCCAAAATCATAGGATGAAGTGTGCATTTAACGATAACAGCATGCAACACATTTGCTGGGCACTGAAAAATGTAACGATTTAGTTTAGTTTCCTTTTTATTAGTTGCTGCTGAAGCCTCATTGGCAAAGAAATAATTTTTGGGTGTTTTTCGACTCTAGATGATGGCATGAGCATTCCAAAACTTTTGGAATTATGTGAATAATCAAACTACAAGTTTAGTAGTGATACTATAAACTAAGGATGTTGACTTTAAACAGTGGTACCCTAGTTTTCTATATCTATTTAAATAAGCAAGATATGGCTCTATCAAAATAGCAATGGTATATTAAAAAGTGTATTTTGAACAAATGATTATTCAAACTGCAATATTTCAGGATTCCCTTCATCAATTGAGATGCAATAAATACCATGTTGCAGGTTTTTTTTAGGTATTTTCAGATTTTGTATGTGGAATGGTCATGACGGCCATATTTGATGTGGCTACCATGGCAACCAATAATTCACAAAAACACTATTTCTAGGATATCTGTTGCTATAACAACGGATATTTTGATCAAAAATACACCAGCAATTATGGGAAATAACCATCTTTTTAATTGTGAAAAACTCTCTAAAGAAAATGGCAGGGGGCTCAAAATCGGCCAAAAATTCGCCAAAAATTCGCCAAAAATTCGCCAAAAGGCGCGATCGGTCAAGGAGGTGTTAATTGTCAACTTTTTTCTTTTCTTGTATATAATATTTCAATATTTAAAACAAGTTCTTCTCAAAACCTGATTTATATAACAACAGTGATTTTGAGTGACCTTACGCCAAGGTAGGTTTTGTGAGACATTGATGAAGATTCAAAGACCCTGTGCTTTCATCAATAAATCCACAATTCACTCAACAATCTTCTCAACTATATTGCCTGTCGTGGTGCCAACTAATTAAATGTCACCAACGATCTCCTGTATATCCGCTGTGTTATTTCATAGTGAAGTTAAAAAAAGAGTGTGCAATCACTAACTAATAATACTGTAAAACCTCGGTTATAGGCTTAACTTGCGTATAAGCCACACCTGGACTTTAAGGAATTTTCTTTGAGCCTTACAGGTTCCCTGATTATGGCGAATCTAGTACTGTAGTATACATCTAAAAACCTGTGTTTAAGCCGCACCATGATTTTGTCCAGATCCTATATAAGCTGCGAACTTACCGCGAACTTACCGCAAGGTTTTACAGTACAAACAATGACTTGCAGATTTGTATGACACGTTTAACCAGTCATGCATCCGGCATATGACACACTGATACACATTGTATTCATGTTGTCATGCACCATCATTGATGGATATTTACCATTCAGATATGAACAAAAAAACTTGTACAAATAAGTATGCCTCATTTGTAACAGCACATATATATGTATGTAAATTTTGATATAGAGACATTTACATTTTAAACAGGCACTTGCAGAGCGCTTGAAGACTGAAAAGGGAAAACTGATTGCGAAAAAATGTGACTTGACCAAGGAGGAGGAGATTCTGGCTATGTTTGAGGACATCAAAAACAAGCATGGTGGACTCGATGTTTGTATCAACAATGCGGGATTGTCTCATCCTGAACCACTTTTCAGTGGCCGCTATGATGGATGGAGGAACATGCTAGATGTAAGCAAATTATCATCAATTAATCACTAATGTAATTACCTCTACATTATATCAATGACTAAGGGTTTGATGGTGAATTTTCATTTCATCAAATTAAATTATTTATAGGCACAAAAGACACTTGGATATCAGGCTAATAAAAAATATAATATCAGTTTCATTTTGAAAATTGTAAAATATACATCTGAAGTGAAGACTTCTTTTTTCTAAGTCCTGGCCAGTAAAAAAGGTAGGCCAGTTTGGAGACGAGAAACAAACATTTTTCACTAATTGTCATAACAGTGCATGTGTTAAGAATGTATCAAAATTGGACGACAATTCACTAAATGTAACACTGCATGTGTAACGGCCTGTATGTAGAGGGCAATCCCTCGGCCAAGAGGTTTCCGAGATAAGACACCAGGTGGTAGCACTGTTACTGCATGTATCATCATGATTCAGACGTATTATGTTGCTTGACACATAATCCTGTTTCCAAATCCTACCGAAGGAAGGCTCCGGTTACTCATGGGGGCTGCATTACGATCATGACATGCATTAGGCCACTCAAAAAAAAAAGTTGTTTGGGGAAAACTTTTTTGTTAATGATTTTTTCATGAAAAATCGGTCAAAAGTCGACAAATATTGGCATATTTGGTAACAAATTAAAGCTTATGCTGTTAGGAATACAGAGGGCTAGGAATGACTTACATTATGAGAACTTTTTCGGTTCAACTAACTCTTAACTACTAAAATGTGAAAATTGTGCGCGGAAAGTCTTAATTTCCCTATTTATTTCAGCCCCCAGTAAAAAAATAAATAGATAAAATAAAAATCGCCCTCGTCACATTTTTCACTGCATGGTGATGAGAAACTTTTTTTTTTGAGTGGCCTTACAGCAGTATGCCATCTTAAGTGTTTCAAACACATGAGATGACTATTTTCACCAATTCTCTGGTCTTCTTCAATACAGGTTAATGTCATGGCTTTGGCCATTTGTTCTCAGGAGGCTTTCAAATCCATGAAGGCTCGTCGAGTGGACGATGGTATGATCATCCATATTGGCAGGTTGGTCATTTCAAGATAATATTTCCATGGATAGCTGTTGGATTCCCATGCTTTCCTGATGTAATATTTTCAGTTGAAATTAATACAACGTACTGAATAATCCATGATATAATATGAGAGAACCAAGTCAACAAAAAACGTTGTACAACGTTATATAACGTTTCTCTGTGGTTCTTTACTGTGGCAAAACGTTGTATAACGTCAAAAACGTTATTTTGACGTAAAATAACGTATTTATGTTGGCTGGGAAGTTATCCCCATTGAACCTCCCTTTTACAAAGTGCGTGAGAGCCATTCTATACCCTGTTCCATCCCAGCTAACAGAAAATGTTATTTTACGTCAAAATAACATTTTACTTTATATTACGTTTTGCCATAGTGAGGAACCTTAGGGAAGCGTTATATAACGTTATGAATTGTTGTATAACGTATTTTGTTTACTGGGATCAGGGGCGGATCCAGAAGGGGTGGTCTAGGGGGGGGCACAGCCAAGAAAATTTGGTCTAGGGGGGGCACAGGCAGGGTTCTGGACCACATTTTTCCTATAGTTAAAAAGTCATACCAAGGGCCATTTTCAGGGGGTCTAGGGGGGGGCGGGCACGAGCCCCCCAAGCCACCCCCTGGATCCGCTACTGGGGATATACTGTTGGCTATGAATGTCAATCTACCTTCTTTCCAGCATCTATCGTCTATATCATGTTCATCCTGATGATTGTGCATGTCTGATTGTGTCATGTTGAATGAAAAAAAGGAAAAGCAAACTTTGTATCTGCTTTGACAACGTACTTGACGTCAGTTTTCTTTTTGTACCAAAGGTGTCTATATATAGGGCACAGCTCACACAATAGTTTTTATATGTCTACTACAGCACCAATTCAAAAGATTTCCGACCCCTCTGTGGATAATATGATCTGTCAAAGTTGGGTGTGCGGCTTGTACGCGAGTTAGGCTTACCGTACCGTCGTGATTAAGCGCCGGGTTTTGAATAAGCGCCGGTCTTGTATAAGCGCCGGGGGTATGAGGGTATTGAAATAACTCTTAAGCACTAAAACTGGATCTTGAATAAGCGCCTGCCTTGTATAAGCGCCGGGGGTAAACACCCCTCTAAAGTTATAAGCGCCGGGGCGCTTAAACACGACGCTACGGTATATGTGTGAGGTTTTATGGTACATACATTATTGAAATTTCCTAGGCAAAGCAACAAACAACACTTAAAGCTTGACCGTCATGGTTAGGGTGAGGCTAAAAGTACTTTTGGATATAGTTCAGTTTTCATTCACAAGAGGTCTCTTAAGGGCTGGGAGCTCAGCTCTTACAGGCACAAGATAGGGTGAATATGTTGTAGCTGGACAATGCTCATGGTCCCCTGTCCAAACACTGCTTCCCTCTGGTGGAACTGTTATTTTAGTCCATGTATAGAAAATGCTGAACTTATTCCCTGACGGCCCAGCTTTAATCATCTTCCAATTGCAGTGTAGTTGGACACTACGTGTTTAGTAGAAGTGTCACCCACTTCTACACGGCCACCAAGTTTGCTGTCCGTGCGCTGCTGGAGGGGATGAGGAATGAACTGAGGGAGATGAACTCTAACATCAGAGTCGCTGTAAGTTTGAACATAATTGTTTGTCATTCTTTCTTTCCATACTACTTTTTTTTAAACATGGATTTATTGGAATCTGCTCGGTCCACTGTGTGTTGGGCAGTAGGCTCTACATCTTTCCACACAGTCAGCAATGGTCAGGGCCCTGAAATAATTAAGGACTCTTCTCATAGATGTCTTTCCTCACTCGTGGGGCGGAGATTGGGACCCCCACTATATATGTAGCATGCAAATTAATGAAAAACTTCCTGTGGTTTCTGTAAAGATGGTTGAGCCAAAAAGAAATATACCATACAAATGCTTAATCTTTCAGGAAATATCCCCTGGTGCTGTGGAAACTGAGTTTGCATATAGAATGCTTGGTGATGAGAAGGCCAAGAACTTCTATGGGAGTCAACAGGTGAGAATTATAAATATGATAATGTATCTGCACAATTATAATAGATCAGTAAGCCATGGATACAATGCATGAGGGCAAGACGGGTAATAAAAGATAACCTTATATAACGTTGCATAACGTTTCTCTATGGCCAAACGTTGAATATTACATTAAAACGTTACTTTGACATGAAATAACGTATTCTTGTTAGCTGGGGTTAACTTTCTTCCCAAATGAAGGACTATATGCCGAAGACTAAATCAATGTTTACTAAACTCCAAAGTTCTAGTGTATTGATAAATAAATTAAACAGCCTCTTTACTTGAAGGTTAAAGAGTCTTAGTTTTTAAATGAAATCAATCATGATTTCAGTGTTTGACGTCAGAGGACATTGTGGAAGCTGTAGAATACATCATGTCCGCTCCAGCCCACGTGTCGGTAAGTTCAGTTATTGGTTTAGATATCAATATTTTCTAGGTCCACCCCCTTATATGTTAATTCGTTTATTACTTAATAGATCGTTAAGATGGATTCACACAAAAAAACCAGACAAGTTGTTTCTCATTGATGTTAGGCATTTATTGTTTTTTTTCTTCGATGTGGTGGGGGAGGTATTTGTTGTTTGTGGCTACGTTTCGTCTTATTTGATTAGACTTCTTCAGGCTTACCGTATTCGACGTAATAAGCGCACACCGCCTAATAAGCGCACACCCTCCGTTTTTGGCCGTTTTTCATACTACAAATAACTAAAAATTTCTCAATCTTTTACCCCAATTAATCTCTTGACTACTAAAAGGTGCCCATGATAGATTTTCTTAAGAGCACTGTGCGCTTATTACGTTGAATAAGGTACTTAGAATACAACTTAGTACATGTCTGCCCCACCTAATATGTCTATTAGTTAAGCTATCACACCTATATAATGAGCTAATTTATTACCTGTAATAATGCTTTTTGGTCTCATCTCGGTAAGCTCATTTATTAGAGGGGAGGGACTTTTGTGAGTATCAAATGTGTCTTTAATAATGAGCAGTCTGTAACGCAAGGTAATTATATTCTTTTCAGGGGCGTGGCAACCTAAAAAGGTCAAGTTAAAAGGGGTCAAAAAGGGTCAAAATACACCTCAGTCCCCCCTACTTTAAAACTGTTTGCCACGCCCCTGAACTTTTCATTAATGGTTTGAATTGATGCACCTTTTCTTTTATTTGCAGGTGCACGATATCATCTTGAGACCAACGCAGTCGAAAAATTGAGACAACGTGTTATCTAGATTGTATTAATTCATAATAAAAGTCGCATTCAACATGCCGAGTTTTCTTTTCTGCTTCTTGACATAACGCAAGTTAATAATTTAATAAATACCTTAGCTTCCCATATTTCTAAGAATTAAGAATAGAGAGAAGGTTCGAACAGTATAATTACATTTGTACACTATTCTGATAACCTCGGTGTCCTCGTGGGTAGGTGTGTCCGACTACTGTACCCCTCACTCTATATGGGGTAGATTTACCTGGAGTCGGACACATACCTTGAGACTGACACTTGATTTTGTGTTTATTCAAGTATTCTATGCTCTTTATTTGTTTAATAGTGGTAAAGTTTAGGTGTTATTCTAATTCAAACACTAGCAGTGGTATTGTACATTAATAACCTCAAATTTCGCTGTCCGTCTCAGGGTATCAGGTTGGAGACTGACCAGTTTCTTATACGCCCTAAGGTTGAGTGACAGTCCCCTGAACACAGGGTGTACCAAGAACTTGGTACACTCATTCATTGTCACTTTTCTCATATTTCCATGCTAAAATGCATAATTTTGATGCCACCATAGGAAGCAGAGGTCTATAATCTATGTATGCACTTTGTGATGTTTGATAATGTCACTTAGTGATGTTTGATAATGTAGTAAATAAACCATGTAATGTAAATATAAGTATAAATAGTAGAGTGGTTTCCCTAGTCCCCCAGTGACCCCCCTAATTACATGCACAGATAAGGGTCACAGTCCAGTGACCACAGGTAAGGTACATGAGTACTGGGCTATGATTGGCCCATTTACCTGCATAAGCAGGGGTCATGGTCCAGTGAACACACCAGGTGTACCAAGATTATGGTACAGTCCAAATTGGTGCACAGTACCATAATCTTGGTACAGACACAATGGAAAGGGTGTACTATGTATTTAGTACGTTCTGATAACATGGTCCCGGCCCCAACCTGGGTATAGGTCCGACTCAGGGTGGATCTACCCTAGATCTAGCCGTATATACACATTTGTAGGTTCTGGGTGACCTGGGTTGGGTGTGCTTAAAGTGGCATAATTACCGAGCCCATTCACAGTTCTATAACTGTCCTAGTATTATATATATATATATATATATATATATATATATATATATATATATATATATATATATATATATTATATGTATGTATGTATGTATGTATGTATGTATGTATATATATATGTATATATATATATATATATATATATATATATATATATATATATATATGGGGCCGTCCATATATTACTTCACACACATATGGAGCATTACCAACACCCACCTACCCTCTTATCACGCTATTTCCCCATACCTTTAGCAATGTTTATACCACGGTTATCCACTTTAGGCACTCAAAACATTGCCTAAACTGGATAACCACCGTGCATTAGCAGTGGATAACCGCACTGCTATAGGTGAGGCTCCACTAGCCGATTTTGTGCTCAAATCGGATCTGTTCTCACAAATCGGCCTCAAACCAAAGAATCATATTTGTGTATCCTGTAAGTAGGGAGGTACTTTAGATCCTGCCATAGGTTCATGTTTATAAACACTCATGCTCAAGTTAAAATAATTCGACTTGCCAAGACTATATAAGCAGGATCTATGTCCCTATTTGGGCCTCGATTTTGTATCTGAGACCGATTTTGGCTCCCAATCATATATCAAACTGGTTTGATTTTCATTTATCTGATGCTCCCCCATTCACAGGGTTGTAATCGGCCGATTTATGCACAATAAGAGGTAGGATTTCACCTGATCAAACTGTAAAGACCTATATGATCATGATGATCGGTTCGTGAGAATGACCCAAAAAAGCGGGTAGTGGAGTCCCAGCTAATGACGTCACATGAAGAATTTTCATGATAAACTCTAGTCTAGGTTGAAATTAGATCAGATTTGTGACTTAATTTTAAAACTGTGGTATAAACGAAATAATCCATGGATAAGCACTCTGGTTGGTTATCCATGGCTAAGGCTGCGCCTTGTGCCTTAGCCATGGATAACCAACCCTTGTGCTGGCTTATTCATGTATTTTTCCCTTAATATCACAAGATTGCAAATAATAATATTTTAAAATTGAAAACTACATAACTACAATGTGGTCAATAAATGGCTAAATGATACCCACTCTACAACCTACATGCCGACTTGTTACGCTCATGTTGGTGAATGTCCCTAGTTCACCCCCTCCCCCCCCCCCTCCCCCCCCCCTCCCCCCCCCCCTCCCGGGTGCATTCCCATTGGGGACCTTAATGACAACCTCATTCACAGTTACCAGGTCTGGCAGAACACACGGAGGGTCTCACCCTGACTACAAAGCGTGACTCAAGGTTAAGGGTCCATACACTGATATTCCTAGGCTCCCTACACAACCAATCTCTCAGTCACTAGTACCTATATGACCAACCTAGGTAAGTTAGTATTGTCCGTTTGGTCAGTACTGACCAACCCACTTTAGTCTTTTAATTTCCAGGGGGGAGCCACTGAGCGGTTATCATTGTATCTTACAGGTGGCACCAACTAGTGGTATACAAATACAACAACTAAATCTAAGGTACACACCAATTCCTAAATCGACTGACTGACCCCTCAGTCATTTTTGAATATAACGTTGTCATTGTGAATAACACACATAATATGACGAACCTAGGATAGTCCATACTGACTAACCTTTCAACTTTTTTTTCAGTGTAGGTCGGCCACATGGCTCAAGTCGGTCAGTCTTCAAGGTTGCATAAAAGTCAAATTGATGTTAAAGCTAACAGTACCGCCTAGAATCAATGTTATTCAACATGTATAAATGTTCATTTAACATCAAGCTATAAGACAAGCCTCACCTATGTGTCCCAGAACCATCACGACCCTCCCCCCCTATTACATAACACTTTCTGTATGCAGTTTGGGTAGGGTTCAATGCATACCTCTTAGGAACCCGTTCTACCTGGAACATTATACAAGGAACAAGACTGAGCCCCATAAACTGTGCAAGCAGTGTTATCAATGCGAAATGGGCCAGTTTGCTTGACTGCCATAGGCCGCAATACTAAAGCACCAATTTTCCTGTTTTAAAACATCAATCCTGTGAATTAAAAGATAATTTGACCTCAAATGAAGAGGCATCAAGCTTTACGTTATCATTTACAGAAAGGGAGAAAAGTAATACTCAGAGAAATGAAAAGACTAAGGTGGATAGGTCACTGCTGACTAAACAGATAGTACTAACTAGCCATAGTTGGTCATATATGTCATCTTTCTAAAAATGAGATGAAAACTGTCTTATGCATGTCCCATGTATTATTATTGTGAAAATCGCAAACTGCTATAACCTTGGTATGATACATTAAAATACAGTAAGGGATGAGGATACTATATCATGGTGAGACTACTGTAAACGTAGATATTTCAATCATTTCAATCATGATGGTGCTTATACATGGTCATATATAGGAATTGTATAGAAAAGTAGTGTTTAAGCCCCCTTCTGTTGTGCTCGGGTTCTAGGCCCCTGTATCCCAAATTGTCCCTATGTGAGAGAGATATGTTTTGGAAATTTTGTTTATTACATTTAGGGTCTTGGTAAATCTTTGGCGCTCCAAACATATTCAGGACCCACTCCTCTGTGATATTGAGAGGGGGGGGGGGGCTTTTCCACTGCACCGCTGTGACGTATAGGAACGGAGGAACCTGGGGTTTTGGCGTCACAGTGGAGCAGTAGTGTGGTATCCTCAGGATAGCTGAGGCCACAGGCTTAAACTGATCAGCTTGGTTAAATACTGGGAGTAGATAACTGTATATAGCACAAGGTATGACACAGCTAGACACCCTTCATCTTTATACCCTAGATGGCCCTTCTGTATCATGGGTCTGGACATAAGCAGTAGTGCCGTCTATTTAGGAATATACAACTGCTTAGTCCACCATCATCTTTATACTTCAGGTGGAGCCGCATGTCTATGGCCAAATACATAGTGCAGTAGGGTATAAAGATGATGGGTGTCTAGCTGTGTCATACCTTGTGCTATATACAGCCATCCATTTCCAGTATAACCAAGCTTTAAGAGACATTACCGCCTAAATCGACCCC
Source organism: Harmothoe impar (assembly GCA_947462335.1). NCBI lineage: Eukaryota > Metazoa > Annelida > Polychaeta > Phyllodocida > Polynoidae > Harmothoe > Harmothoe impar. The sequence continues at coordinate 69,542,788 of OX381712.1, read as the reverse complement.
AAATCGAGTTATGAAATAAACCCAATATAGACTTCCTTTCATCATTTCCTTATCAACTGACAGGCCTCCTTATCATAGGAAGGCCATTTGTTATGAGATCCAGATGAAATACAGATTGAAGTGCTCTCTGGTAGACCTATGAATTTAGTGTGAGAGCCTATGTGTTTTGATTGTCCATAACGGCCCCCTGCAGTTTTCCATTTCAGGTGGCTCACAGTTATATCTTACATTGCATGCTGTCATGGCCATATTCTCAGGTTAAAAGAAAAATAATAGACTCCAAATTTCTCATGTAGACTTACAGGCAGTTGATATATGGAAACATTATGATAATAAAACCACCCAAAATTAGCTGGTAATGTATCTTTAAGCCTGCATGTGGAACCCTCAGGACAGCTGAGGCAATGTCATGACAGGACAAGGGTGCTGGGTGGCTGAACAGGGTGGCTGAACAGGGTGGAGACTAATAACCCTTTACAGACGGCATCATGCCTTAATGCATCATGCTCTTGGTCATCATGATGCATGAATGCAGCCCTGGTGAAAAACTCATCTGTTTTGCAGATAAGCATCATTAGGACCCTTCCCGCTTCCAAAAGGGTCAGCATGATGCACCAATGCAGCACCAGTGAGCTAATCATTGCGGCTGCATTGTGCTTCATGATGGCAAATGTCCTCTTTTAGGGACATGCCCTCCTTAAACTTAAAGGGTTAACTACCCTTTAAAAATGACATGCTGTCTCAAAGCAATATCTGTCGTTAAAATGCACCAACCAAGTGCTGGCGAGTAACTCGCCGACACTGTATTGGTGTATGGTGACGACCACTCGGGGGTGTATCAACCCTGTAGTGTCTGCACGAATGAAGCCAGCGCTGTATATATTCATGCGTCGTCCCGACAAAGGGCGTAGCAAATTAAAGAGTTATGCGGCCCTTAAAGAGTTAAGGTTGTCATATTGGGTGGGAATAGGGCGTTGGCTGGCTATATTTGGGTGTTCTAGGCTTCTAGCATTCTGATTGGCCAAGCAGTCAGGGTACTCAGGTTACGAGCAGTCTGGTATGTAGCAGTCCACATGAGGCATCAGAGGGGGTTGTACCAGGAGAGTCTTATACAGTAGTTACAGTCTGCAGTATACCAAGGTAAGGGTAAATCATCATTTCCATTCATCACCCCCCTCCAAGTAATATCATTAAAGAATTATTAAATTATTTTGTTATATCAAAGCTAAAAGAAGATATTTGTCTGCAATCATATCTATATGCCATGAACTTCCAGGATGTTCAATATCTTCTTATGTTCTCAGAGCAATCTGTTGATAGCTGCGTTTATTTGTAGACTGTTTGTTCAGACTAATAAAGTTTATAAATTGAAATTCAATTGAAGTTCCTAACTAGAAGAGTTCTGCTAAAAACAGCAATTACCATTTTAGATAGAGAAGCCTAAATTAAACAGAACTATCACTTGGGGTTGGTTAAATGTAATTCCGAAGCAATTTTCCGAAGATAATTTCTTTTTCATGTCATTAGGGCGTACCAAGTATACATCCCGTTGCCCAAGCGTTTTACTTGCCCCCAGAATATACTTACAGATATCAGTTTTGTGCTTTTATTTCGCGATGGATTTATTGCGTTTTGCAACGAAACCTTTCTCTTACTCTATCACCCAATGTTTCATTTGAAAAAGGCTACAATTCTGCAATTTCTATACTCATGAGGTTTATGTTGATGCTTCTTGCATTCGGAGTATGGTTTATTGTACAGATTTAAACAAGTCATGCTCGATTATATTATAGTCGGCACTTAGGTCTGTATTTATAATTGGGAAAGAAAATGTGAGAGGAAGCTAATTAATTGTCCCTTTTTTGTCACGGAATATGCTGGAAACAGAAGGGCAGTTGGAAACGTTATTGTCAGTAGACTATTGCCTGTGGAAATGAGGGATCTAAAGTAGTCGGGGTGGACATGATTTTGAGATACTACCAAATAGAAATAAATGCGGGTGGGGGGAGGAGGCTATGCCATGATGTTGACTTTAATATAAGGCCCTCTAAACCGTTCTTAGAGTGTCTTAAGTATAGACACAATAAAAACAATCTTTGCAAAACTCGATAAACACCTACTTCAAAGAAAGACTAAAATTTCCCAGCTTTAATTTGATACCAAATATTTGTCTATTATTACCATATTTTCCCCAAGTCATGATTTTTACATTTTAAGCAGCTTTAAGTTCAGTAAATGCCATGTGAATGTCTGCAAAATGTTATTATGGCATTTAATCAGCTTTAAGTGGCATTTAACAGAATCAAATATGCTTGAAGTGTGACTTTGAGCAGTTCAATGTTTGCTTAAATACCAACATTCCTGTAGTGATGATAAGGCCACTCAAAAAAAAGCTGGTTTCTCAACACCGCGCGCATCATGAAAATCATGATTTGAGGAAAACTTATTTTTTTATTTTGTATATTTTTGATGAAAAAATGTGTTAAATATAGAGAAATATTTTCATATTTGGTATCAAAGCTTATACTGTCAGTAATGCAGTGGCCTAGGAATATCTTACATTTTCCAACTTCTGTAAATCAATAAACGCCTAAATACTTAAGTGTGAAATTTGTTCGAGGAAAGTCTACATTTCCCTATACATTTTGGCCCCTTAGTAAAAAAAAAAAAAAAATTAAATAAAAAACGCCATCATATTTTCCAGTGCTTGATGGTGAGAAACCAGATTTTTTTGGGGGTGGCCTAAAATTAATCTTTTTGACTGGCCTTGGTGTGTTCTACTTTCAGCCTGACAATGTGTGGCCTGCTGAAGCTGGCAGTCCTCTTGGTGACCTTCAGTGCCTGTGTGGATGGACAGGGTCTGCCTTTCCAAGTCAACTCCAAGCAAAGCTGCTCAAGTAAGATGTTCTGTATATATAGACAAAACCTCAAATCATTGACATACATGTTCATCATACTTCACGAGTTGAAGCTGGGTCCTATCACACAATGCTGAAGGCTGAGTGTGATATGGCCCAGCTTCAACGAGTGAGGTATCATGTAGATGTATGTCAATAAGTGGGGTATTGTGTTTATTACATGTTCCTACTGTCTTAAAATGAAGAAAATCAACAAACTTAAAGGCCATGGAGTATGGCTACACCGTACTCCATTGGGGCATGGAGTATGGAGGTTCAATAGGCTTAGCATAGCAAGGCCGTACCACCATATAAAAAACGGTTGACTCTGGGATCCTAATGGTCAATATTTTCTAAAGTACATACCATCAGGATATTGCAGAGTGAGTTTGACAATTAATTGAACCATTTTGAGTGAACTAGGGTTAAGCTGAGAGTGTGTGGTTGAAATTTTCCTATTTTTGATAAATGTTCAAAATTCATTGGGCTGTATCTTAAAAACTATTTTTCTGAGGGTATCCATTCTTTGTATGCGTTAAGATATATGTTGTCCTAGTTTTTAAATGAAATTATTAGTTGCTGTGATGTCATGTCCGAAACCGTCAGTTTTAGGAGCCATAAACCTTTCAGTTATAGGCCTGTATTGTGGGTCCTTATGTAATTTTTTCAGATTGGGGGAGTGGTTAGGGCACCGGCCTACCAATCCAGGTATCCTGATCTGGATACCTGGATCGGTAAATAGGTCAATAATTGTAATATAGTAGGCCGATAGTAGTACACTCCAGTTATAAAGTTCCGTCACACAAATAGATATTCATAGGGTAATCTAAAATGATTTTGATCCCTTATACTCTGACGACACCCATTTACTTCTAAAAGATGGGACAACAAGTAAGGACATTTATACTTACAGTGGCACGATCTTGAGAATGAGGGGAATCACTAAGATTCTCAGCAGGTATTTGGTGCCGACTAGAATCCAACTGCATAAATTAACATAAATTAAATAAAACATTAAATAAATTATCATAAACCAAGGGTGAAGCTTCTATCATCTATTGAACAACTCAGATTGTCATAGACCCTAGACTTTATTCAGTTTAAATTCTCTCACTTTAAAGCTACTCTTATATGATTTTCCCATTTTAGGTTGATTACACGATCAATATAATTGCATGCCGGTATGAAGGTTCTCATTCATCATTTAGCATATTTAAAACTACAATATGGTATCACAAATGAGTAACTGTCGGAGCACAGAAATCAAAGCCTGTTAGAGGTGCACCATAGCACCATTGGATGTAGCCTGCAATCATAACACAACAACCTGTATACAACCACTACATTCAGTCTATTCCTAAATACAAATCACAATAAGGCCAAAAAAAAAAGGTGTGTTTCAGGCAACATGGTCAGAATTTCTAGGGTAGGTAGGTTGGGTTTTTATTTTTTATTTTTTATTTTTTTTACATAGAGAGAACCAGGAATGAGTCACAAATGGAAAAATCGACTCGCGACTCACCAGAATGATTCAATAATTCCTCTATTGACTAGGAATATCAAGAAGTTATTGCATATTCCTCTTAAAAAGCCATTTTCTGAAGTTAATCAATCATTCAGGCCTCTGAGGTCACTGGGAGCTTGTTTTTCTTGAAAGAATTTGTAAAAGTTGAGAAAAATAAACAATAAAAATCAAAAAAAAAAAAACCTTTTTTTTTGGCCTAAGGAGAACATTGATACCATAAGGAATGGTGTCAAACACAAGGAAATGTTCAATCAAAGCAATTGGAATATAATTTTCCCAGCTAACAAAAATACAATATCTTTACGTCAAAATGACGTTAAAAAAATTTATATAACATTATGCCATAGTAAGGAGCCTTAGAGAAACCCTATATAACGTTATAAAATGTTGTATAATGCTTTTTGTTTACTGAGTTATAACCTATTTTTTGGACTTTATAACTGATGATGTATCTTTAAATTTCCATGAAAGGGTTATAACGAGGACTGTGTGTAACCTGCCACTACTCAATCAAAACTTTTTTTCCCAACGTTAAACTCTACGCCCATGGGTCCAGGTAGATTTTGGAAATTACATTTTTTAATTTCTAAAAATTCTAAACTGCCCTGTAGTTTAATAATAGAAATAACACGGGAGAACTATCAATTGTATCTTTAAATTTCAGCCCAGATCAGCCTTGATAGGACATCGCTGTCCGGAGTAAAGCGTGGAGACGCTAACTCCCCCTGTTCAGGCTACCTGCAGTATACGGAGCGAAGTTTGAAGCGGCGTATGTGTGGGGAGTATGACAGCTTTACAAAGTACCATGCCCAAAGAGCCTGCTACACCATGGGCGTCAACTTCTACCGGGACTCTACCACGTTCAACCCCTCGAGTACAAGACAGATGATGTTATACAGGTGAGATAGTAAAACCTGCTGTTTAATATTATAGGGCTGTGTCTCGACCTTGGGACAATGTTTTTGTCTCTGATCGGGTGCCGTCTCTGACCGGCTGCCGTCTCTGACCAGGTGTCAGAAAAAGGTGTTTTAAAAAGAATTATACTCATATATATAAGGATTTGGAAAAACGTTATGGCGGTTGTTATATAATCATAGTTATAATTATAATTAGCCTCCTGCTTCTAGTATTTTGACCTTATCAAGCCAAGCCGGTCAGAGACGGCACCCGGTCAGAGACGGCACCTGGTCAGAGACAGCACCCGGTCAGAGACAAAAACATTGTCCCAAGGTCGTGAGACACAGCCATAAGCCTAATTTTTGAGTTTGTGTGTGTATTTATCTTCATAAATGATTTTCATAAATAAAAACATATCAGATAAGAGTGTGATGAAAGATGGCTTAGCTCTACATTCATGGTCATGTAGAGGAATCTGGTATTACTAAAAGAATTACAGATATATTGAGACAGATAGCGGGATTGGAATTTTCAATTCTGGGTTAGAGGGTCAATGTTCCAGTGAAGTAGATATTAATGTGATCAGATTTTTTCGCCATGTGTTTGAATTCTTGCTAGAATGTACAATTTCACATGTATTTGGATTCACAAGTTTTGGGATATAATAGTTGTATAACTATTAAACTTGGATTAATATTCTTGTGGTCAATGGGCTTTGGGATATAACAAGGATCCCAAAGGCCAGCCAATGTGACCCGTTTTAACGGAACGGGTCGGAAGTCGCACTCTGAAGAGCCTTGATATAGGCTATTCAGGTAGCATAGAGTGGAAGAAGTATCATTTTTGAAAAATGACCTTTTTTAAAAAAAATTCTAACATATGTCGGATATTCTCCTTGCATCCTAAGTTGCAAAACGGGTTTTAACCCCAAATAGTCCCAAAATTATAACTAACAAAAAAGGTTATTTTACGTCAAAATAACGTTTTAAATAATGTATAACATTTTGCCATGGTAAAGAGCCTCAAAGAAACGTTATATAACGTTATAAAATGTTCTATAACGTTTTTTGTTTACTGGGTATGATTTTGCTTTCAACTCTACCTGAATCTATCGTCCATGCTATTCAAATTCTAAGGGCTCCATTTCTCTGCTCCATAACGCTGCATTGGTGTGTGTGTGTGTGTGTGTGTGTGTGTGTGTTTGTGTGTGTCGTGTGGCGGTGGGTATAATCAAACCCTCTGGGTTCGGCTCTTGATACAATGCATCCAATTAAACTAGACTAATGCACAGTATTCCATCCTCTGACAGGTGTTTCGACTACGAAGAACAGAACGCGGAGAGTGTTCAATTTGAGGGGACCGAAGAAATCTGGGAGGTTGATGATTTTGTTTCGAATCATAAACAAACAGGATGTTACGATGAGCAGGCCGATCAGACAGCCTTTGACTGTTTCGACTCATGTTATTTTGGACGACCTGAGTCTCAGCCGTCACTAATTAGTGAGGATAGGTGTGCATACAATCAGCCTTTCTATGCAGTGGGATGTGCTGGTAATTATTTCTCTTTCTTTTCTTTTTTTTGAAAAATCCATTGACAAAATTAAATTTGCAGTCTGGCGTTAGCATTTCCAAAATTATGCTTTTCAGATATCAATGAGTATAAAACAAGATCATCTGCATATAGTTTTGCCTTGGAGTCTATGTTGAGATGATTAACTTAATTTACATATATCAAGAATAACAGGGGTCCCATGATGGAACCCTGTGGCACACCAACAGAGACAGGTTCTTCCCCGTTATTGCCTTTTGTGACCTGTCGGTCAGATAGCTTTTTAACCAATAAATTGTGCTATAGTGTAAACCCAAGTTGGCAAGTTTATGAACCAAGTTAGAATGATCCACTGTGTCAAATGCTTTGGAGTAGTCAATAAAAGTAGCCACAGAAAATTCAGACTTATTTATACCTAAAAGTATATCATCTGTAATTTCAACCACTGTGGCTATTGTCAAGTGATTTTTTCTGAACCCATTTTGATTCTTGTTAATTGATTTATTTTCTTCTATCCTTAGCATTTCCAAAATTATGCTTTGCAGATGTCAATTATAGAGACACTTTGAAAACTAAATTAGAATTTAAATTAAATTAAAATTGATTTTGCTTTTCAGACGTGAATGAGTGTGTAAGTGGTGTTCTGGACCATTGTACGGGACCGTTCGAGACAAGTTGTACGATCAGGAAGGCTTGTGGCAACAACACCGACTGCACCAACCACCCGGGGTCCTTCGAGTGCGGCTGTAAGAACGGGTATGAGTTCAAAACTGGGCACGAAATCGACCCGTACGAGTTAAATCAGGGATGCGTAGGTAAGAGTTGAGTTTGAGTTGTGTTTATTGGATTTTATTGACATAAATACATGTATATACATCTTTCAAATTTAATGAAACCAATATTATAGCCATACAGAAACATACAGGTCCCAGAGACAAGTGCCAATGCCGATTGATACTGGTTTGGATGTATTTCACAAGAGGCTGCTGGGGTAATATCCCATGAAGCCACAGGCTGAGTGGGGTGCGCCCCAGCCCCCATGAGTAAAATACATCAGAGCGGTATCAATGTACCGTAAAACCCCACCTTTAAGGCGGCCTGATTTTGGGATTTATTTTTACCAACTAGGGGGTCGTCTTAAAGGCGGGGTTTTCTTATGTAGGATTAAAGAGAAAACCATTGTAACGTTTTTTCACATACAGGGGGGTCGTCTTGAAGGCGGGGTCGTCTTAATGAAAAAATAAAATCTTTTCCCAGTCCATTGAATACGGCCACATTGTATTCAATGGGGGGCATTGAATACGGCCCTTCAGTGCTAAAGCATAGGTAATCTTGTATTTCCAAAAAATAAATAGACAAAGGTTCACGAGTATAGTTCCCCACTGAGGTTATTTCACGAGGCGGAGATGAGTGAAATAACCCTCAGTGGGGAACTATACGAGTGCTCCTTTGTGTTTATTTCATGTTATTATTAATCATATTCCTCAAAATTCCACTTAATTGATCTAAAAAAGCTATTTTACAGCGTTTAAAACATGAATTTTAATGATTGAAAAGGCCGTGAAATACGGGAGAGGGTTATTTAACAGGGGGTGTGAAATACGGCCTTCCTTGGGCCTTCAATGGGACGGCCGTATTTACCATGAAATAAAAACCAATCCTGTTCTGTGTTAATTTCAGATATTGATGAGTGTGATGAAGATAAGTGCGACCCGCACGCCAAGTGTGTTAACACACCCGGGTCTTACCTCTGCTGGTGTAAGGATGGATTCACCGGGGACGGAAAAACTTGTAAAGGTAACCAAGTGACAACTTTTTAAAGCTAGGCCAAAAAAAAAAGGTTTGTTTCAGGTAACATGGGCAGTAAATGTAGTGTCAGTAGGTCGGATTTTTTCTCTTTTTTTTAAAACTTTTTTTAAAACGTGAAAGTTCTAGCCGGCCTCTCCGAAGACACTGAGATTGGCCCAAAAAGGGTAAATTTAGGGAAATTTCCTCAAAATTGCATAAAAAACGTAGGGTCGTCCCTGTTTTGATAGGGTAGGTCGGGTAACCTGAAACAAACCTTTATTTTTTTGGCCCCACTATGTCAGCTTATTTTCGTTGATTTTCTCATTCTAGTTTGATTCCATGATCCATGTAATTGCATGCAGGTAATTCATTATTTTAGCAGTCATATTTTGAAGTTGCATTATTGGTTGACTGGGGTGCTTTTTGGCCAAATTCGATAATTTCCGGATTTTCAATTTGTTTAAGTATCATTTATATGTTATGATTGAGCTAACCTGGTACTGAATATATGCAGTACCAGCAAGGAAAGCGTTATGGTACATTCAGATCTTTATAATCCTTAAAATTCCACAAATTATCTCAATAATGGCCACAAGTACAGAGAATATTTATCCAATATAAATATATGTTTTCACAAGTTTATAGCACGGTAGTCATGATGACTTTTTATTTCAGCGGTTGTCTGCGGCAACCTTCCCCACATCCCCAACGCGGTGGTCTACAAGTCGACACATACTCAGGGTTACGAGTACACAGACGAAGTGGTCTACAAGTGTGACAAGGGACACAAGGTGAGGTAGATCTTTTTTTAAAGACTCGTTTAAAATAAATGTGTCTGAAGTCACACTTTAAAGAGCCTAGATATGGGCTCTTTAAGTGGTATAGGGTGGCAAAAATTAAATTTTTGTAAAATGAGTTACAACCCAGATTTCGACTCCCAAGATACCAAAAATGATGGCCATAGGATAAATGTTTGTGTTTTATAAAATATTTGATCTATAATGTAAATGTTAATTATCTCATTTCAATTAATTTTCATTTAATTCATCCAAGCCAAAGTATCAAAACTGGCCAATATACTACATGTCACATACCGAATGAAAGCTCTTGATGAGCTGTGAACAAATATGGCATCACACGAGACTTTCATTTGAACCAAATTCTAAATCATTGATAAAGATGTCCCAAAATACTGCAAAAGTATGTACATGTATATATATATATATTTATATATATATATATATATATATATATATATATATATATATATATATACATATATATATATATATATATATATATATATATATATATATATATATATATATATATATATATATATATATACATTTATATATATATATACATTTATATATATATATACATATATATATATATTTAAATATATACATTGTCTTGTCACAGGTATCAGTGCAGAACCTCCCCGAGACCCTGACTAACTACTACGGCTACGTGACCGCAGATACCTTCACCTTGACCTGTGAGGACAAGGGTCACTGGGAGCCCCGCCCCTACCCCGAGTGTATACGTAAGTACTCAACTTTACACTTTTAGACCCCCTGATCTCATTCTCCTGTGCAGTGGGTAATCACAACAAACACTCAAACATGATTACTCTCTGCCCCAGGCACCGAATTACAACCAAATTCATCCATATTCATACTCATGTTTACCTTTATTCATGTGTCATGTTGATAATTGTCATTCCCCTTAGTCCGTGTATTTCCATTTGCTATTCTCATATGTCAGCTCAGAGACATGTATCTTTAATCTACCATGCTTCTTAGGGTGTTTATCAACAGAAATATAGTCCTGAGGCAAAATACAGGCATGTGCTGTCTCCAATACCAATACAAAAACCTTATGTAAGCACACACATAGTGGCCTTTCACATAAGGGGTAATGAGGTGTGGCTGCCGGACTACACTATGACGCAGGTGGCTTGTGGCAGAGGTATTCCATTTGAGTGTTTTGTTGTGATTACCTCTGCACTGGAGATTGCCCCAGATCTTACTGCACGTCCAGTAACAGTCAGAGTGCAGTCGGGACAGGTACTCAGCCCTATATATAGGGGCACTGGGGGTTAAAAGGGATTCTTTAAAGGCGCAGATCCCGGTACCCCTCCAGCGACAGTTGGAGTGGAGCCAGGACAGGTACTCAGCCCTATTTATAGGGGTGCTAAGTCTTTAATGACGGCGTAACTATGCCAGGAAAAAAGGTGAAGAGGATTGGATTTTAAAATGTTGTTATTACCACAATGCGGTTTCAGTTAAGAGCTCATTCATGTTAAAATAATGTACAATAATACTCAAGTCGTAATGTTTCTATTGTTATCTGGGATGGTGGGTGGGAAAGTTTCTCTACTGCTGCCTGTGGTGGCCATGGGTGACTGGCTCCTCCTCGAGCCTCCCAGTCGCCCCCCATCCACCCTCAGTGTATCTTTACTGCCCTGATCCACGACTAGCTGATGACTAGAGCTTTTTCCCCTGCTTGCACCAATGGCGGGCAAAATAATGAAATTTAAGCAGAATTGCAGGAAGTATGAGTAAATAAGGCAGCTAGGAAACGAAGTCTGATCTTGGTGAACATCCTGTCCCAGTTCTAAAAGATTCAATTCTAAGTCTTAATCATCAGATAAAATTAATACTAATACTAGTAATTTCCCCTCTTTTCACCTTTAGCGGTAGACTGTGGCGACCCTGGAGTGATCCCTAACGCCTACAGGAGCGGGGTCGGCTTCATGTATGAACAGGAGGTGAGTTACACTGAATTCAGTTAAATGTCCTTAAACTTAGTACATCCGATGTGTGGGACAAAAAAATAGATTTCCCTAAAAATGAGTCAGAATATTCACAAATACTATATTTGACTTATCTATTAAATTTCCCCTAATTCACTCTGATTCTGCTCTAATTAGATTTTACTGCTCAAAATATGGTCATTTTGTAATAAAAGCGTGCACACTTTTATTCCCCCGATTAAAGAATACACTAGAAAAGCCCATGTTTGGGGATATTGGATCCCATTGTGACCTATTAACACCCCATGATGACATTTAATTGACCTCTAGTCTCATACATTCAAGCAATATTTAGAATTTGAAGAAAAGTCGGATATACCCATGTTATCACCATTTGCATTTATTTTCTGATTAAAACTGTTTACTTACCTTTTTGCCAATGTCACATAATAAAACATTATTTTTCATCAAATACTGCTGCCTCATTTAACTATTAAAGAATGCTGTATTTCACTCACCCTGTGAAATAACCGATGGCGATTTTAGGCTCCCTTTATCATAATTTTAACAATTTGAATAAGAAGAGAAATAGAAACAAAAAACACTTGTTTTAGTCTGTTGAATGGGTTATTTCACTTTTGACCATTGGGCCGCATTTGCTCGGCCTACGACCTCTTGAAATACGGCAAGGGGTCAACTCATGAAATCATCCATGAAACACTAAGTCTCGTGCACTACCATAAAACCTTGTGTATAAGCCTTATTCATGTATAAGCCGCACCCAGAGTTTTGGCCGATCCCATAATCACAATGAAGATCTGATTATGGTGACTTTAATACTGTACCATTGTAGCAAAAACTTGCATACAAGCCACACCCTGACCCTGGGCCAATCCAATAGGCCACACCGCCGACCTGACTCATCTACTAGCCGCGGCTTATATGCAAGGTTTTACAGTATGTATGCAAATCTAATAGACTTTTGTCTATTCATTTTATTCACACTGCATGAATGATAGCATTTAAGCAAATTAAATATGCTTAAAGGGACATTTACATGGCCTAACTGAACTTGAAGCTACTTAAAGTGTTCCTTTAAGGCATCTTAAATTAGCTTGAATGCAAACATTCATGCAGTGTCATCATGTCTATTTACAGGTGACGTACAAGTGTGAGAAGGGTTTCCGGTCGGAGCAGGGCAGTACTTACGGCAGCCATTATGGGATCTCATCCTTCAAACGCACATGTCAGGAAGACGGCACCTGGACCACGGGAAGCGACTGTCAGGGTATGGATAAAAATTTAAAGTCTTTTTAATTGGGGGCTTCCATAAGCCCAAAATCCATGGCGGCAGGAAGCTGTGTTAAAACGGGATTGCCCCTCTGTCGCCGCTATTTTGCCGCCATTTCGCCCTGCCGCGCTGATTTCGCCCCTGCAACACTGTGGACTTTGGCAGCACAGGCGCGAAAAAGGGGTGGCAGGGCGAAATGGCGGCGAAATAGTGGCGACAGAGGGGCGATCCCGTTTTAACACAGCTTCCTGCCGCCATGGATTTTGGGCTATTAAGTATGTACGATTTTTTACCAGAAATTAAATCCCCGCATCCCCTGTGTTGCATTATGCACACATCAGAGTGCCCCACTCCTTAAGTACATACTCATTTCTTAACCTAACCTCCAATTCCCTAATCCAACCACTAAAATTCCTGTTCAATACCTTTGATTTTTCTCCAAAATCATGAAAATGTGTACATAAAGACTACGCTAAAATTGATCTGGTTCGCATAAAGGGCACAAACTATCATAATTTCTAAGGCCAATTAAACAGTTAGCTACTAGAAATAGGTAAATTTGTGAAGCCAACTGTACACCAGTGTATGCATAAAACCTTCATTCAGGTAAAAATCCTTATCAATTGACTTGACTTGTTACATGTTGAATGACCGCATTTCACCTGGTCCATGGTCCTGTAGAATACAGCCTAAACATATCAAGTAAAATAACCCAGTCAACAGACTGGAACTCTTGATCCTTTTCTCTGCACTAAAGATCACTAAATATGAATTAAATGATATGAAAAAGAAGGTTGTGTACAGTATTAAGAAAAAGAAAATGAATAAAAATACTTGTGTGTGTTACAGATATAGACGAGTGTGAGGACCACGTGTGTACGGAGAAGGAGCAGCACTGTATCAACACCCGCGGCAGCTACCTCTGTCTCCTCAACTGTAAGTAACCGGTTTTTTTTTCCATGGTATACTAACCAAACACACAACGAGTGAGCATATCCCAGCTATATGCCTACGCGTGGGCCTTTATAAGGGCCACAAGTAGGCATGCAAGCGGGGATTTGCTCACAAGTTGTGTGTTTGATTTATTTTACCTAGCATATGATAATCCTAACTCCAATATTAGCCATGAAACCCTTTATGTTTAGTTTAATACAGAAAACAGCAGTTATCGCCCGTCAGCGATTTTCCCTTTTTAGTTTTCCTGATGGCTGCTAGATGGCTGCGAATTTTTCAAAGATGTTTTTTTTGTCTAAAAAACGTATTTCTATTGCGATTCACCTGCTGTAAAGTTTGGTATGCATGCCACTTTACACTATCTACCTTTACCAACCATGAAATCATCAGAAATATGCTGATTATTTGAGAGAATCGCCATTAAAATCGGCAATCTGCAATTGTTTTTATAAAAACAAAATCTGCCAAAGCTGCACTCTCATTGGTCAAAAGGCAATCACATGACTTTTTCAATACGCCCACTAAGTGGGCGTATTGGCACAATACGCCACTGGGGTGAGCGTATTGGTTTTGGTGTTTAAGAGATAGGACTATCATATGCTAGGTATAATAAAACAGGGACATTGCTTAAATCAAGGACTCCTGTATTTCATACCCCCGTGAAATAACCCATGGCCATATTTCACTGCCTGTGACATCATCAAAAATACATTTGAATGGCATAGAAAAAAGCTAATTTAGGCTCCACCTATCATAATTTTGGTATATTGAATCGAAAACCATAAAAAATAAACACAAAGGTACACTTGTTTGGATCTGTTGAAGGGTTATTTCACTTATTGACCCTTGGGCTGCATTTCAAGCGGCCTGTGGCCCCGTGAAATACAGCCCAAGGGTCAACTCGTGAAATAACCCGGTCAACAGACCAAAACTTGTGAACCTTTGTCTATTTCTTTTTTTTTCTACCGTAAAACCTTGTGTAAAAGCTCGCGTGTAAAAACTCGCGTACATATGTCTCCCCCCTAACTTAAGAGAATCATATAAGCCGCACAGGGGGTGTAAGCCGCACAGGGGGTGTAAGCCGCACAGGGGGTGTGATTACTGCGAGTTTAGTACTGTAGTATGCATCTAAAAACTCTCGTATAAACTGTATCCCCACTTTGTGACTTTGAGGCAGCATCTGTGATCTGACTTGCGTACTAGCTGCGGCTTCCGCGCTAGGTTCTACAGTATCTATACATCTGAGGTAGTATGGTATCTTTAATTTAACAACATGTATAATGAGTAATACTTTTTCCATTCACATTAAAGTCCCTGACACCTGTGAGCTTCAGGGTGGACTGAAACTCTGCAAAAATGGCCAATGTCAGATGACCGACGGCAAGGCGCACTGTGTGTAAGTATCTATTAGCAATCTTTCTTTCATGAACCCTTAATAGGGACTCCAAAAAAAATTGAGAAATATTAAATGATCAATTCTATTTTTTCTATGATGTAGAATATGAGAGATGTAAACTAAATTGTTTGGAATTTTCTTTCTATCTATCATAAAACCCAGACAATGTTCAAATAGGTGTGAATAAAGTCCAACCAGTTCCCCTAGTACATTTCCTATATAATTGTTATCCTGCTTTGGAGTCCCAGTGAACCTGTGGGGGAAGGGTGACAGGGTCTGCCAGGTGAGTGGGGTATATGGGAAGTAGTCATGTAAGGGGTTTGGAGGGCATTTGAAGTGCTGCCCAGGCTGGGCCATGATTGACAGACCCTCTCAACATGATCACCCATTATACTAGTATAGAGTAAACCAATTGTCTTAATGACCCAATCATAAGTATTATGATGTTATGGTCTAGGAACAGTTGAAAGGATCCTCTGATTGCTTCCATTTTTTAACATAATATAAAAACACATTGGATGAGATCACAAACCGAAAAGCAACCAAAAGCATTCATAAATTCATAGGGTTTTGATATAATCTATTTTATCTCCCAAAAAATTGGCATCTTCTCTTAGCTGCAGTCACTTATTATAGGGATTGCTGGATAGGTCTATATTTTGACTGCATTTCTGTGTGATAACCTAAAAGTAACAGATAAAATGTCCCTCCCAAAAAGGGGAGTTTTATAACAGTGTCTGGGAGGCACAGCTGCACCAAAATACTCTAATGCTGTGTGCACTGTGCACAGGGGCTCACCTAGCGGATTTTTGAGTCCCTACCCTTAATAAAATATATTATGAGTAGAAACTAGTTGAGGGACCATGTGGACATTTTCAGAACCTTCAGAAGCTCAGCAATGCCCCCTGCTCCGTCTTGAGTCAGGATTTATTTTAGAAAATGTTTTAGTAAGTTATTCAAAAAGCGACTTGAATTTATACCCCCAGATTTTGTGCCGAGACACAGTCTCCTCTATAGGAGTTGCAAATATTTTCACCACTCGGAAATGTTTAGCTTCTACCGTCGCCCCCGTTAGAGATAATGACCCGCAGATCTACGACCACTTGACTGAATAGTGATTTAAATCAAAATATCCTAAGCGAACACTTAAGAGTAATTCCTGATACGAGAACATAATACTACGTACATATTGATATGGACAATCTGTGACTTGATTGAAAGACTTCTTCTGATACTTAACAATTGGCATAATATGAAAAACGTCTGTATTGTATACGATTATTTATGCCAAATAAAAATCTAAACTCAAACTCAGCCACTTACATTAGTATGAAAGTCCTCTTCACCAATGCAGATGTGATCATGACTAGTAACATTTTCCCCATTGGAAATATACTGTGATAACCATGGCCCCATGGGACCCCTTTTTGAGCTGTTGCTGCCCATGGAAAACCTTTGATTGTCCCCTATTCCCTAAATAGCATATTTCAGTCATTTGAACATATTTAGCTAGAATTTTGAATTTGGTAAGAAACGGATACAGCAACATTAAAGCTACCATATCAGCTTATTTTAGGTGATATTCCCATTTTAGGTTGATTACATCAGCTATATAATTGCATGCCGGTATGGAAAGTTGGAATAATTTACTTAAGTAGGAATGAATCCACATTTTATGTGTCATTTCAAAAAGATGAAACTGCACCTAAAGTCGGACACCTGCACCTAAAGTCGATCTATGGACTTGAATTGTCACAAAAGAAACATATGTTCATATAGTTATCATTAGGAATAGCAAAGGTAAAGAGGAAGCTAGAAAACATTGAACAAGAAAACCAATTCCCAATTTACTCTTCATTATTGTTTTGAGAATATAGTAAAAAGACAGTCAAGCAGTCGCAATACCATGTAAGCCATGGAAAATATTTGGTATATTGTATTTTATAGAAGGAGGAACCCCTCAATTTTAAGATTTAGTGGATATGAAATAGTAATATTATCTATGTAGTTGAATGCTAATGGTGTCCGACTCAATGTAGTTGTCCGACTCTACCCTAAGTCTATTTGTTTTTACTGATGTTCTATCAAATGATTAATGATGGACTCAGAAACTGGACTGCTGCTCAACTGAGATTTGATATATTTCTAAATAATTTTGTCAATGCATAATTTCGTCAAAATTCTGAATCTCAAACATGAATATACCATGTAATGATAACAAACTCTTCTTCGGTGATGAATCATGAAAAAACTTCCATGGATCTAACATAAGTAATTGGGCATAATTCAGCCTTCATTCTTTTTCATTACTTACATGTTGGTAATGTTTCACATAATGTATCATCCCTGTCTTCGAGACTACATCAGAGGATCGTATCAATTATTATGAGATGTTGTCAATAAATACTTTTTTTTTAAATCTTTAACAAGAAATTCCCCTCCCTCATACAGGTGTGACCCTAACTATGACGGCCTGCTCTGTGAGAACCACATCGAGACGGACACCACCTTCATCCTCGCCGTGATCTGCATCGTGCTTATCGGCATTTTGATCCTGGTGCACCTGATGCTCTGCTGTTGGAAGAGGAGCCTGTGCTACCACAGGGCCCCCATTGCCCCCGTAGCAGCCTGCCCTCCCCAGACCGTTGTCAACCGTGGGGTGTACGGTTACGGTGTGAAACCAGCCGGCCTACCCTGCAAGCCCCAAGGATATGGGTGAGTGATGATGGATCAGTGTATTTTTGTTTTTTTTGGATTTTTGTAAAGTTTCAGTTATACATGGGGCATGTTTCATCAGAGCCAAGAAAAGTTAATTCAGAGATTAAGTTTCTCAGAGGGAACACTTATTTATATAATTATCACTACATGATAAAGTATTCACATGATGAAACGTGCAGTCAACTCATAATCAAGATGTATTCTACACGGCACCCTCGAATGCCCCAGCGCTGGGATCCTGGTGCAGTAGTGGAGTTATGAGGGTTATGGGGAAAACTCTATTGGCCTACCTTTGAAGCCACATGGAGCTGAGTAAGTAGACAAAAGGAGAGACCTATATATGCAGCTTTCTTTGCTGGACCACCAAACCATGGGATCCTGGTGAAATTGGTGTCGATGGCTGCCTCTGCCAGCACCACACAAACTTTAGTAGCAGGCGGTTGAATCGCTAATTTCGTCGTACGGTTTCAGGGAGAGGCTCAAAGGGGGGAGTTAACAGAAAGAGGGGGCCCTCCAGAATGGTTCATGATGATGTTTTATTGCAGTAAAGGGACCTGATTGTGCAGAAGCAAAGCCTTGAAAAAAAACTGATTTATCAGTATTTCATCACAACAATATGACTTTAAATGTTCTGTTTCGGTCCTATATGAAGTTTCTTACCATTTTCATGAAAAATATATTTTGCGATTTCCCTTGTTCTTGGACCCAAATGCATAGTTTGAGCCTGTCCCCGAAGAAAAGTAGATATATCATCCCCCCCCCCCTTAACTTTAGGGAAGCACTTTGTGTATGGGGGTTACCGTACTAAACCTACTGGCCGGCCTACTATGAAAATCTAGATATTTAGGGGCTTATGTTAGTATAGGGACATGATATTCAAAAAATGGCTGAGGAAAAACAGAATATGACTAATGCCTTACTCAAAGGACCTATACTCATAGAAAACGGCTAAGGTGGGTTGTTTAAAACTTCTTTTCCCGAGAAGTAGATGCGATACTTCTCTTGTGTCATTCTAAAGTTCTGTTTGGAGGGAAAACCTTTCTGTCACTCCACACAGACCCTCTCAAGATTGTACAGTAAAAATATGCCATGTCCAGATAAGTAGGCATGAGGAGGCGGGGGTAAATAGGCAAAGTCCCATGGCCAGAGGATATTTTGGTACCGTTCCCCCCAAGGTGGGGCTTGGGCCGTATCTCACGAAGCTGCACACTGAGTGGGATGCAGTCCCAGCCCAACCAAGGGGGGAACGATACAAAAAATCATCTGGCTATGGGCCGCTGCCTTTATTTCATGTTTTTACTGTTTAAGATATGTTTAACTGCATATAAATGGCCATAATAATTTGAACAAATGATGACGTCACAGGTCATGTGATACAGGAACACCTTATCCCATGGGGGCATGGGATACAGGAGTTCTAGTACTTAAGCATAGTGGTCATCATATCCACCATGGAATAAGGCACCATATCCGTTGGCCAGTCCTGTAAACCTCGGGGATATATATATATATATATATATATATATATATATATATATATATATATATATATATAAATATATACATATATATGTGCCAGTCATGTCAGGTCATCCTGTTAGCGTTCAAGTGACATAATCACAGAGCGTATCTAATTCACATTTCTAGTCCTGTTCTAGTCTACCATGTGTTGAAGGATGAGTGCTAATATTGCCCCTTTATATATGGCATACTGTGAAAGTTCTTATTTTCATGGGTGTAAATTTTCACGGAAGAGTGAAAATCGGCAATTTCACGAGTATTTATTCCATACTTAAGCACATAAAAATTCTGCGGATTTTTCATTTCAGCAAAAATCGCAAAAATATATACCCAGCGAAATAAAGTATTTTCACAGTAATGCTGTATTTAATACGTTGTGCTTAAAGTGTTAAAGACGCTCTGCCACTGCACACATATACAGCTATTGCCCAGTTCCAAGTTCATCTAAATAAATACATAATGTACCAAGACAGAGCTCTGCAGAAACTTAACAGTATGTAGAATGTAGATTTTTATCGGTATGCACTTAGCTCAAGGGGGCCACCCCTACCGTTTTGGTCGCAATGTGTGAACACGATCCCAACGGAAAGGGCCTGTATTTAGACCCTAAGTACGGACCCGCGAGTGTCCTTGAAAAGGGTTGCATTCTGTGAAATCTTAGAGAAAAACTGGTACATTTTAAGGCCTGATGAATAAAGAAAGCACTCCAGATAACACTTTCATTAATCTCATTTTTATGAATTTAAGGATACATTTTAGGCCTAGCTTATTGTTGTTGTCTTTTTTTTTTAATTATTAAAGTCATCCTTAATAGGGGTACATTCTTCTTGCTTTACCTCGATTAGGCTATGTTATGATCCCTATATCCGTGAAAATGCTCTTGATGTGCAAGATATATAGGGAGTGCCCTGCCCCGGGACATAGTTGTAGCGTTAATTAGGCATGAATAGGAGATAATATCTATATATAGAAGACCTCGGCCTCCTTCGGGACCGGTTCATGGCACACACAAGTATTGCAACTGTACACGACAAACATGTACATGCCATGCACAGGTGTTAACTAGACCTCAGCTTGGTGAGTGAGTGGGCTATATGGTATCATGCACTGAAAATCAATAGATTGAAAGGGTTAGTCAGTACAGACTATGCTAGGCTCGTCATATGTGTGTTAGTCACAAAGGCTAAGTTATATTCAAAAATGACTGAGGGGTCAGTCAGTGGTGGCTAACCTAGGTTCATCATTGGTGTGTTAAACTGAAATTAAACGACTAAGGTGGGTTGGTCAGTACTGACCAACCTGACAATAATAACTTACCTAGGTTGGTCATATAGGGAGCCAAAAAATGACCAACTAAGTTAGGCACTAGTGACTGAGAGGTTGGGCGTATGGGGAGCCTAGGAATATCAGTGTGGGAAGGTGTGCTACCAAATGTCCACGGTCATTGTAATAAGCTCCCTTCAAACAGAACAGAACTGCACTGTGTCTACAACAGCTTCCTTCTGGGTGACCAAATCACCTTATGACAACTGGTTGTCATAGGGAGGATAATACTATGGAGGACCATTGCAACATTTTGCCATTTGCTTATTGCCAATTTGCCATTTGCTGTTTGCTATTCGCCATTTGCTGATTTTAGCTATTTACTATTTGCCATTTGCCATTTGGTGGTTGTCAGTTGCCATTTATAAACTTGTAATCAGATGTTATTTGCTAGTCTTAGGATTGTCACCATATAGGGGTCAGATTAGGCCTACATGGGCCTACACATAGGCCTATGACAAGATAATTCTTGTAAGTGCAATTCTAAACATTAAATCGCAGCTCAATAGCTGGCAATTGACAAAAACCTCATTGGCCATTGGCAAATGGCAATTGAAAAAATTGCTGATTGACGACCATGAATCCCTCAACCACTGTGTGTACAATATCACAGGCAATGATTTCAACTTCCGGCTCTGCTATCGCTAACTTAGCCCGTTTCTGCCAAGCTATGGTGTGTGTGAGTGTGGTCACTGCCTAAGTCTCACGATACATTGTGAGCTCAGAACTAACATGGCCGCACAAACGGAGAAAACCGAATCATCGCTATAGCCCGCTCAGCCAGCAAGCTGAGGTCTAGTTAAAACCTGTGCATGGCATTCACCCGTTCTTCGGTCCACCACCCAACCGTGGCCTCTCACACAACTTGGGTTGTTACCCGAGGGAGGCCACTCCCTCAATATCAAATACTATGTGTGAACACGATTCCAAGGGAAAGGGTATAGTTTGGGGTCCTAGGCGAGGGCCCTTCAAAAGAGTTGCATATTAGCCAATTTTGGTGGAAAACGGATACATTTTATGGCTAAATTACTAAAAAAACTATAGGATGAGACAACAATCCAGCGTTTTTCAACATTGAATACACATATTTATGCGCAGGGCAAGGGTGAAACGTACCATTTGGAGCTATTTGGGGGCTATTGCTTTAAATATATATCATCCATCTTAAGGGAATTCTTCTGGGTCCCCCCTTTTTTGCTCAGTTTCCTGTAAAAATGGCGCTATTTTGTTGATTTTATCTCCCGGGATTAGGGTACCAAATTTGAGGTGATGTTCATACATATAGTTACTACAGAAAAGATAGGGAGTCCCCCCCCCGGGTCGACACATTCCCACTTGTAAGGTCACTTAAGGTAGAAGAACCCGTTTCGGACGCTCTTTGACAACGGATGGGTGACCATGCTTGGTGTTCAAATTGACCCATATCAAGGAAACCAATTATGATTGCCAGATAAGACGGTCAACTGTTAACTTAGCTGTATGTTACTGGTATTCACGGTTCCGGAGTAGTTATATATCTATATGTATATACATATATATATGTGTGTATATATATATATATATAACTAGGGTTGTTACCTGAGGGAGGCCACTCCCTCAATATTAGATACTATTTGTGAACACGATTCCAATTGAAAGGATATATTTGGGGGTCCTAGGCAAGGGCCCCTGAAAAGGGTTGCATATTAGCCAATTTTGGTGGAAAACGGATACATTTTATGGCTAAAATACTAGAAAAACTATGGCATAAGAGCGTTTTTCAACATTAGATACACATATTTATGGGCAGCGCAAGGGTAAAACCTACTATTTGGAGCATTGCTTTGAAAATAGCATCCTTCTTAAGGGAATTCTTCCGGGTCCCCTTTGATGAGGTTATCTCTTTTGCTCAGCTTCTCGTAAAAATAGTGCTATCTTATTGATTTATCTCCCGTGATAAGGGTGCCAAATTAGTTACTATGCGGGTCGTTACCAGGTCGACACATTCCCACATCATATTCAGAGTGGGACGGTGCCAGTTCTTGTAAGGTCACTTAAGGTAGAGGAACCCGATTCGGACGCTCTTTGATGGGTGACCATGCTTGGTGTTCAAATTGACCCATTTCAAGGAAACCAATTATGATAGTCAGATAAGACGGTCAACTGTTAACCTTTATGTTAATGGTATTCACGATTCCGGAGTAGTTGTATATACATATATATATGTGTGTATATATATAAATATATATATATATATATATATATATATATATATATATATATATATATATATATATATATAAAAATGGTACCGTACACTCCGGCTGGCATCCCCAAACTGACCGAGCATGGGACTGAACGAGAGTGGGGCCAGCTTGGGATGTATATATATATATAAACCTCAGAGTTGTGCTCTCCGAACATTAAACTTAGTTGGACACTATCTATATTGCTCTTATCATCCACCAATTATGCTCTAGAGAGAAAGTAACAAATATTGAACAAGAAAGACTACTTTTCTTTTCTCATATACTGGTCATTTGTCCGCATATGTACATATTTTGATTCTGATCATGCTAGATGTTTTTATCTATGTTGACAACCTGCAAACCTGTACATTTCCTGTTCAATTTCAGATTCCGAGGGATTCGTTGGTAAAAGTATGGACAACAGGCCACCCGTGGACAGAGAGTAAACTCAGCTCTCGTGCAATTGCTGCAGTCATTACTTGAAATATTTTATATTCATAGAAAATCGATGTTATGGTTGATCGTGGTCACAATGAACAATCCATTGATTTTATTTTTTTGTAATGTGTAGCACTGTGTAGGTTCATTTCTTTTTAATAGTTTAATAAGAAAGGTTCAAATATTGCATCAGTACATTCAGGGGCTCTTTTAATGAAATCTACAACTGTCGCCAGAAGTAAAGGTCCCCTAGATGAAGTTGTAATCTTTCAACCGTGACCTGTACCTGATAATAGCTCTACCGAAACATAGTTTTAGTTTATACTGCACTGGACTATGTTAGATATGCACTGTATTGTAGTGATCGCACAAAGTGGTGTCTAAAACACAATTATCATGGGTTATATAATACACAATGGGGGTACGGCGTATACATAAGTTTTATGTGTATATTACAGTACCACCGGGTAAATTGCAATTATCCGACCCCCTGCAGCTAATATGTGAGTCAGGCTTGTATACATAGTTTTATGGTAAGTTCTACTTATGAGTTATTTTTCTCTCCGTGATTATTTTTTAATTACAAAAGTGAGGGTGTGTTTTTGAGTTTTAAAACACATTATTCAATAATGCGACATATATTGTCACCGGTAAATCACAGCAGTAGTAAAGTACTATACATATGTGTATCAATTTATTAGAAATCCTTGATATTAGGACTGTTATTGGTATCCAATTTATTCCGGTTCCGATTATCACTATTTTTGGTCTCGATTTTGCGATTATATCAATTCATTTTGATCTGAGATCAATGCTTGAAATGTGCTTGAAAATCAATGTTTTCAGCTGGGTTTTTTTTGCAATGGGTAGCCCATAGTCTATCAATTGTGGGCCTTCTGTAAAATTCTGATTCATATTGGAAAGTTAATCACTTCAAATAATAGGTTTTTTTAAGAGCAACAATTTAAACTTGATAAATAGGATACTTCTGGTTGGAATTTCTACACAATTCTCTCAGTTCTGGAGAGGTCATGACCTGGACTGCATGTGGTTTGTATCTAAATAATGCTTTTATTGATGCGATAATTGGAATTACGGAAATATTGAAATATCTATTTGGCGGGTATCGATGACTGTCCTACTTGATTATAGGACATAACAGTAGCTAAAAGTGAGAAGAGTCAAGTTTGCAGTTTGGTCTTAAACAACCTCACTACCCTGAGTTTTGCGTTAGGCGTAAAGTTATTACGATCCCTTAATATCATGGGTTCGTATTACAGCCAAGTATTTGTCAATTATTCTCTCTCTATAACGATGTTAGGAACCAATGGCATCTGTAATATTCAACCCCTACTGTATTTCTATACGTACAGATAACCAAAATAAAAGATGTAATACTAAAATTCAAAGTGTCCCTCTTTTCTGTAGCTTTCTAGTCTATTTCAAAATATTTATAAATCATGATGCGCCTCGGGTAACCGGACAAGAACTCCGTGGATGTTGTTATTTTATATATCTTTTTTTAACCATAGACTCCTATTGTATATTGATTGGAAGTTTTTTTGGTTAACTCGGGATAATTCCATTTTGCCGGAGACCCCCCATTTCTGTTGATTGCAACATTTTTCTAACGATCATACATGAGCATTTATATCTAAGAAAATGATAAACCCCTGTACGTTTTCTTATTTTTGGAGAATTGAATCTTTATTGGCTTTATAAGTGTGCAACTCCAATCCTTACTTTGCAGAGTTGCATTCAAATGGATATGCTACCGTTAAAATTTTCATTATTGCTGCGTGGGCCTTAAGATGATATCGTGTACCTGCAAATGATGAACAGAAGTATTAACTCAATCAGTTCTCAAAAGCAAATAATTTCATCAGAGGATGCTCATCATTGAGCACCAATTGAAGGGCTGAATTGTTAAATTCCCTATGCTCTGACTAACATATATGTGTATGGTAATTAATCATATGAATTACGGTGATATATTCACCCATACTGCATATATACATATATATATATACATATATATATATATATATATATATATATATATATATATATATATATTATATATATATATATATATATATATATATATATATATATATATATATATATACATACATACATCACTCCAAATAAGGTGAGAACTAACTGGGTTTGGGCGGGTATAAAAGCAATTTTCAGGACAAGTCATGAATGAACTCACCGACACGTGAGCTGCGGCAGACATGATGTATTCTACAGCCTCCACAATGTCCTCTGACGTCAGACACTGAAATAAAAACTCAATCTTATTTACATCCTAAGATGGTTTAACCATAATAGACATATTTGTATAGGCAAATATAGGCATATAGGCACATGCATACTATTCTATATGAAAAGAAAGTCACCCTTGTCTTGCAAAAATTACTCATATTCATAATAATGAGTATTATTTACATCTTGGGACCAGTAATTAGTCACATGTTATTTCATTAATGCCTACTTAAGGGAGAAAGTCAATGTCTTGCATCTGTTCAATTTATGGTTTTGTAGAGTTTAGTATTTTACGGTCGCAGAATAAACAACTCGGAAGGTTCTTTATACGTTCTGGATGCAAAGAGAGAGAGTTTTATTCACGTTTCCTACTACAGTAATCTAAGTTCGGTTCTTGTTCGGGACGAGACCTGATGAGGTCTGTCTACCACTGAGCCTTCCGGCCTTATATATCCCACCCTACCCGATCGCAGCGCCCCCTTATCAACACTCGCGCCCTCTGTATACGGGTCACGAATTAATATCTTATGGTGGTTTATATAACTGCGATCCGAGTGGGATTCGAGTCCCCTACATAACCCCCCCTAGACAAAACATACACGTGTAACGGTCGCGGAAAAATCGTCTGGAGAAAGCGGGACTCGAACCCACGACCCCCTGACTCCGGAGCCAAGTGCTCTACCACTGAGCTACTTCCCCTTCTGACAATCTAACAGCGCCGTACGTTACTGGGTCGGTTCGGTAACCACTGCCCTTACACAGCTCCCCCAGCCTCTATCATGCCCCGTAGCAGCCAATGATAGAAGCTCACAGTGCCGAACCGATCCAGCCAATTTGTTGACTTGACTCCATGCTGAACTCCAACTGCCCGTACTGGGAACCAACTCTTCACTACCTGCTCCTCCAACTACCAACCGCCAGCAGGTGGCCAATCCCCAGCAAGTTGGGATGCTCCAACCGTCTAAGTCAACCGTACCAGCGAGTGCGCCCGCTTTCTCCACCAGTGTAACGGTCGCGGAAAAATCGTCTGGAGAAAGCGGGACTCGAACCCACGACCCCCTGACTCCGGAGCCAAGTGCTCTACCACTGAGCTACTTCCCCTTCTGACAATCTAACAGCGCCGTACGTTACTGGGTCGGTTCGGTAACCACTGCCCTTACAGTTTACTCATTTTTTGTATTTGTGCAATTTCAAATTATGACATTCTTACTGGCTGATTTTCATAGTAGGTTTTGCCTTTCTCTGTGCCAAGCATTCGATATGCAAACTCTGTTTCCACAACGCAAGGGGATATCTCCTGAAGCGTTGATCATGTAAATAATTATGTGCAGTCTATACGAAAACCTGCCGGACACCGGCTATAGCCGGCTAAAAAACATGCTGGACCGGCGGAATGTCTGTGTCTGCCGGCCCCAATGGCTGGCTATGATCCTTGTCTACATGCCAGTTTTTATGGCTTGTAAATTGGACCATTACTAAGGTTTCTAGAGAGTAAACTAGAAAGCCTGGATGTTTTGAAGAAAGTTTATATGATTGTAATTATCAAAATGATTTGAATATAGAAGTAACCTCTATTCATCATCACTTCCTATGTAAGTTCTAGCTTTATAATAAAACAATTTATACAATCATTTCCTCTGGGTATCCGGGCCTGCAATCATTTAGCCGGGCCTACAGAATAACAAATCTGCAGGACCGAATGTCCTGCAAGGTGAAAAACTTTTCATATAGACTGTATGATTGAGCACACATGAACATAGGACATTAACAGACATAACATAATAAAAGCTTAGAGTGGGCAGTCTTGCTAAAAGTATGAATATGCTGATTTGGAGTACATTTTCCTATACAGGAAATGGAATGGTATTTTTAAGTAATTGGTGGATATTTCTGTACCTCCACGAGTTTGTAACAATTGAAACGTCTTTGACCGGGTGTCGTCTTTGACCTGTGTCATCTTTGACCGGTGTAGTCTTTGACCAGCAAGTTTTAAAATGGCTGAAATGGGAGCTATGTAAACAGAAATGCAGGGAAGTTTGTAGTATATAGTGTTAAAAATATCCATTAACCTTTTCCCCCAATTTCTGTGTACATAGCTCCCATTTCAGCCATTCTAAAACTTGCTGGTCAAAGACGACACCGGTCAAAAACGACACAGGTCAAAGACGACACAGGTCAAAGACGACACCCGGTCAAAGACGTTTCAATTGTTACAAACTTATAAGACACGGCCTATAATGTTTATCAACATGGCAGAATATTTTTGTTAAATGGTTCTTTGGTCATCCCTAAATCCATCAACACCCCCCTGTCTTTTGCGAATTCCCTAGATGCAAAGCAGCAGATTATCTAAACTAGACAAAATAATATCAATATAAACCTTGTGTTAAAGTAGTACAGAAATGATCATCAATTACAGTTCAAACTTACAGCCACTCTGATGTTAGAGTTCATCTCCCTGAGTTCAACAGGTGGAGGACAGGACCAGGGATACAGCCTGGCCCGATTTCTCAGTCAGCCTGTTAATGCAGGCTGCCCAGCCTGGTTTAGCAGGTCGGGAGTCTTTACAGGCAGGGTGTTTGTTCAGGTTGTTCACACTCTCCCAGCACATCAGCCTGGTATAGCAGGCTGGGGCTTAGGTTTTCACACCTTCTCCCAGCAGATACAGCTGCTATACCATGCTCTATGTGTCCCAAACCAGACTAAATACATATTTAAACTTGTAATTACTCTTGAATGCAACGGACCATGCACTAAATGCACCCATAAGTTGGTAGGTAATATATTGATCTATATACTAAAGGGGACTTTATTTTTCGCAAATATCATATAAAAATCGCAAATATGATTATGTAAAGGCCATGTCCAAAACACAGTGCTGTAGCTTTACAACCCTGTATGCCAGGCTGAGTGACCTGGAATAACGGGCTGGGTGTGTTATGCAGGATGTACTGGAAGTCCAGGCGGTCTTCCACCTGTTCAATTACAGTTCAAACTTACAGCCACTCTGATGTTAGAGTTCATCTCCCTGAGTTCATTCCTCATCCCCTCCAGCAGCGCACGGACAGCAAACTTGGTGGCCGTGTAGAAATGGGTTACACTTCTATCAAAGACGTGGTGTCCAGTTATACTATAATTGAAAAGTCATTTGGTCTTAATTAGCCAGCCTGGCCCCAGTTCACAAAACATGAACTTGAAAGTGCAAGCTCAAGCAGAGCCTATCTGCTAACTTTAGCTCAAGTTCAG
Organism: Harmothoe impar; assembly: GCA_947462335.1. Taxonomy (NCBI): domain Eukaryota; kingdom Metazoa; phylum Annelida; class Polychaeta; order Phyllodocida; family Polynoidae; genus Harmothoe; species Harmothoe impar. The sequence continues at coordinate 69,513,985 of OX381712.1, read as the reverse complement.
TGCTTTTGAAAGTTGTGGTTCACGAAACATCTTATATAGAAAAGTAGCCAAACTGCTTGGGCTTAGAACTGCTTGAAAATTAAAGCAGATGGCTGTTCTGCTTGTAAACTCAAGCAGATAAAAAGTGTTTAGCGAACTGAGGCCTGGTGCATGTCTCTTAAAAAAGACTGGTTGTTTTTTTCTATTTAGGGAGACAACCCCAAACAGTTTTTTTTTGCAAATTAGTTTGTCTACAAGTATGTATGATACTCAATGGCATTTGTACATACACAGATATATTTCAAGCCGTAGTCTTTTTTTCTGCTAATAGAAGAGCTACACTTGTTCGAGAAATTAAAAGGTATGAAAATTCGGAATTAAAAGGTATAGGAAATCGAGATGTAGACATATTGAGTCTGTTCCCTATATTATTATAATAACTAAAACTATGTAAACCGTATCCTGAGATTTTCTTTTTAAAATGCAACAATTCTATCCACAATTTTGTGACATGTCTAACCTGCCAATGTGAATAACCATACCATCGTCAACTCCACAAGCCTTCATTGATTTGAAAGCCGCCTGAGAACAAATGGCCAAAGCCATCACATTGACCTGTACCCAAAAACACAAGAGAATTAGAGCCCTTATGTTTAAAGATGGTATATCACCTCCCGCAGTCCAGACTGGTTTGATTTGATTTGATTTTCATTTATTTATCCTAGTAGGATGTGTGGTCTGGCAGACCAAATTATACAAACACCAGCATTTGTTCCGATGGGCAGAGGTAATAAAGGGCAAATAATCCCTTGTAACGTTTCATATAACAGGAAAATGCGCATTTAGTAGCATGTTCCTGTCATGTATAACTTACCTAACCTTTTCTACGAAATTGAGTTTAGACTTTTCGATTGATCTATTGGCCAGAGGCTCTGAATAGGTTAGTATACATATAATACAGTGTTTTTCTTCTTATGAAGAAATGAAAAGGGAAGAGAAGAGAAGGGAGAAAGTAGAGGACCCGTGTCATGTAATGACGATGGGTAGAGTAAAGAGATTTTTAAAGTATTGTTTTCAATAAGCGTTTGTAAAATTTAAGGAATATGGAAGATAAAGAAAAGAGGAAAAATACCCGATACATGCTAGTGTGTGTCATAAGACACACAGCCCCATAATAACTATGTTGTACACACTTCTCTGTGTGCTAAATCTTAAGTTAATGTCTTATTGAAGTAGAGGTGTAGAAAGAAAGCAGAGTAGGGCAGAGTAGGGCAGAGCATCATAGAACATTAAAAAAGTGTAAAGTCAAAAGACTGTGCCCGAGAAGGAAACGACATCTTGTCTCTCTAGTGTACAAGGTAGCCAAGGACCCTAACAATCGAGTATTACAAAAGGAACCGGACCCGGTCTGACAAGAAGGTCAAACTGAAGGTCGAAAGACCAAAACGCGAGAAGTACAAGAAAGGTCCACTTTACAGAGGGATGGTCCTATGGGATCAAATTCCCTCCGACGTACAAAAAAGTGACTGTGGCTATGTCTTTAAAGCCAAAATCAAAGATAATAAATTCAAGTAGTTATCTCTCACTCTCTACTTGCTCCTGGACTGCCATTGTTTCACAAGTTATGATAACTGAGACCATAAACGGATGACCTAACTATATGAAATGCTGCTGCTAATAATAACATTCATATTCGTATTCATATTCAGAGTCATACTCACATACATTTTTCAACCGTAGTCATTTTTCATTCATAAAGACACATACCCATGTCCTAATAAAGTAACTATAAGTAATTCATCAAATGGGACACTATTATAAAGAACTACAAATATGTTATAATATTTAATGGCTTTTGTACTTGATATACAAAGAACACTGAAGATGCCATACCGTATTTAGCATAATTTTCTTTATTATTACTTTTCACACACTACCTGTTTAACATATCTGTATCGTCCTGTTTACCCATGACCCCATTTGAGGATCGTATTTGTTTATATGAAATGTGGTCAATAAAACTATTTAAAAAAAAAGTATAACCTTTACTTACATCAAGCATGTTCCTCCATCCATCGTAGCCACCACTGAAAAGTGGTTCAGGATGGCACAATCCAGCATTGTTGATACAAACATCGAGTCCACCATGTTTGTTTTTGATGTCCTCAAACATGGCCAGAATCTCCTCCTCCTTTGTCAAGTCACATTTTATCGCAAACAGTTTCCCCTTTTCTGCCTTCAATTGTTGTACAAGTTCCTGTGCATTTAAAATTAAAGGATTATTGACAGTTTGTTCCTTTGTGTTAGTTCTTTTTTACCTTTCTTGATTCAACTCAAATAATTGTAGGGGGAGCGCCTAAATTTGCTAAAATAGCCTTTTTTCTATGCCCTTCAAATATAAATAAACCACCATTTTGATGACCTCACAATGCCGTACAATAGAGTCATGGGTTATTTCATCAAGGGCGTGAAATATGCCACTCCTTGGTAAAATCGATGGCACTGCCGTATTTGGTAGAAAAATAAAAGAGTAGTTTGATACAACTGCAAAAAGTGGTATATGTAATAATAAAAGTGAATGTGTGTATTTTCTACTTATTGTACTAAACATTATTGACAGGACCGAGACCTAGTCCGAGGTGAAATTTTATTGAATCCATGGATACATGTTGCTAGAAAGAGTGTTGGAATTGAGAGGCACAATTGTACTTGTGGAATACTTGTCAATAATATTTTCACAAAACTTATGGAACATGGAATTTCGAGGAACTTACTGCTACAGGGCTACTGCTTAAGGGTTACAGAGCACGGTACCTGGATGGGTTGGATGTTCCTGGCACAGCCAATAGTGACCATCCCTGCCTTGACGAGACGTTCAGCTAAGGCGGCCCCTATACCAGCTGATGCCCCGGTCACCAGGGCCACTCGTCCCGTCCAGCCGTCCATCTTGTATAGTGGTGTGTAGAGTGCTGTGATGAGCCTTAGTGGGAGCTTACACAAGCATGCAGTGGAGCGTGGTGTAGTTTCTTGTGTATGAAAGGGCATACTGAGTGTTTGTAATAAAGGTTGAATAGGTGTGTGTCACTTAAAACTGACTCAAAACTAACCACAGCTACTCTTAGGCTAATTTTATAAGGCCACTTGTGGGGCCCCCAACTCATCATTGCATAAAACTACTCGTATGCAACCGCTGTGTCGTTTTGGTTTAGTATACAATTCACCCCTCTGTACATGAATGGGAATGAGGGAGTGGGTCTGCAGTTAGAATGGCGTGTACACATCGCACACAGCTGCCACCTTGTGGGTTATAAGAAAGGCATACAAATAATAATAGCGCGTAAGCCAAGCCATTCCGACTGCCAAATTGAGGGTTTGGTCGCCACCATGATTTTTAGATAGGCATATATATAGGGTATCAGAAAATATGAGGTGGCCTTGCCTCAGGAGTAGCTTAAGGTCAGGGCAGGGCTTCAAGGTCAGAGAAGTCTAGAAAAATCTGAAAATTATTGATACACATATGCAACTGAAAAGTCACTTTAAATTTGAATTTCCCAACAAATAAAATATCTACGGCATACTACTCATTCAGGGAAACACGAAAAAGACAAAGAAGATAATTTTACTTAAGGTCAACATCATTTTATTCAAGGTCAATCTCAGAAAAGTGACTTTTCTATAAAAACAGTTACCTTTCAACTCGAATAGAATCCTCAAAAATATCCAGACATTCACCATAATGCATGAGGGAATACCTACATATTTAGGGATCATGGAAAAATGAGGTGGACTTCCATATCACATGGCTTTTGGCAAGGCACGGCCTCATTCCTCACTGATGCTGTAAAATAGCGGGGTCCACAACAACACACTTTAAGGGCCAGAACCTGGCAATAGCTTTGTCTTTTCATTCATGTTAAATACCTAGAATATGCTATGTTGTGGGGCCAACTCAAACGACCTTTTAATTTTTATTTTTTAAAGGTCAAGGTCACTTAAATCAAGGTCATAATGTGTAAAATCACAGGTTTGACAAAAATCAACCTTGGATGGTAATAAAGTTAACAAAAATGTCTATATCCACATCAATATCTGTCTGTGCATAGCATCAAATATATATACAGTTTAAGAAAAAATGTGTTTGAAATCCATGTTATACAGTAAAGAGTAGGTTTAGGCCTCTTGTCACTGGTAATATAAAGTAGAAACTGCATATAAACTTATTGGTCTCAAATTGTGATAGAATGGATCAACTCGTTGACTCCAAGTATAAATAAGCGAGTGGGCGTGGCTGTGGTTCCTGAGTTGCTCACCAGGGGGAGCGCCGGTTGACCTAGTTTATGAGCTGCTCGCTGATTGGCTACGAGTGGTTTGTAAACAAAGCGCATGATTGGCTGCCGCTCAGTGACCATGCCTAATTCTATGTGTTGTACTACTCCTATAAAAGGGCAGTTTGCTTGAATTGGGATCAGTGGCTCTCCAGATCTCAGACTGTACGCTCGCTGTGAACTAATTTTAAATGTGAACAGCTCATATCTCAACCCATTCACCTTCTGGATCTTCAATCTGGCTGCATACATTTTGCATACAAATCAAGGGACATTGTCCAGTGCTTCCCTACAGTTTGCATGGCAGTTTGCATGTTTTTGTCCTTCATTAGAATCTTTAGACTGCTGATTTTCCCTCGTCCAGCAAAAGCACTTACACTGTTGCATCTAGTGAATGTGTGCATGCCAATGAGTGAACTGCATATCTCAGCACCAAGACTTGATGCAATTTCCTCGATGTGGAAGAGCCTGATGGTATTCTGCATCCCACATTGAAGATATAGGTTGCATTGGATTGTTTGGGCTATTACCAGAACAGCTGTGTCTTCTGATGCTATTATAACAGTGTCATAACTGTGCGAAGCATGACTGGTATGCAGAAGCAACCTTGTATCTGCTTCCTTCCCTACAGTTCGATGAATCCTGTCAACTTCACACACTTTTCATCACATGTCACATACATTACTTTCTGGAGTTTGTTGAGCTTCTTCAGATAATATTCCTTCTTCCAATCATCAAAGAAGCACTGGATCATAGCTGACTTTTCTTTCTTCTTTCACAAACTTGATTCTTGATGGATGTATCCCTATACACATCACATACGGCATCTATTCGATCACTGTTGGATCCTATTTTGAGCATTGCACTGAATAGAGTATCTGCTGCTTCTCCAAAGGTCTCAGCTTTTCTACTCATTTTATGAACAACACTCATGGCATCTACTCTATGATATACATACTAGTTGCACACACTTTATCAAAGAGAAACAATACTTACACAGTGGAGCTTCATCAATGATCAGATTACTGAAGGTCCTGCCATCTCCTATGGGTTGCTGAGGTCTTGCCACTAGGTGGAAATTCCTGTCTACTGTACTTCAGTACAGTCAACCTCCTCTATGAAGACCATAATGTGCCTGGTTCCAACTTGTTCTTTTACTGACCATATATGATCTGGTTAAAGGAAGTTAGGAGTAGTAGCCCTATATATACTTTATATATAGGTCTGTCTTCTGCTGCCCTTGGTAACAATGACCCTGACCTCAGCTTACTATTGCAATATATAGATAGTCAATATCCTTGTATGCATCTGATAACAAAATATCTAGATATTCCTACCGTACATCAAAATGTCAAGAACAGAGATAACATTTAATGATTTACATTCAGTGTAACCTTCAATGAAGTGACCTTGACCTGGAGGAAGGTCAGGTTGAATAAAATATAGGTTGTTTGGCTTGCCCTAATTATATTTTGGACTTAACTTAAAACAAAAGCGATAAGTCAATGAACACTAGAGAATCAATATGTAAATACTTAACATTACACAGTGACAAGAGGCCTTAACCTACTCTTTACTGTATAACATGGATTTCAAACACATTTTTTTCTTAAACTGTATATATTTGATGCTATGCACAGACAGATATTGATGTGACATTTTTGTTAACTTTATTACCATCCAAGGTTGATTTTTGTCAAACCTGTGATTTTACACATATGACCTTGATTTAAGTGACCTTGACCTTTAAAAAATAAAAATTAAAAGGTCGTTTGGGTTGGCCCCACAACATAGCTTATTCTAGGTATTTAACATGAATGAAAAGACAGAGTTATTGCCAGGTTCTGGCCCTTAAAGTGTGTTGTTGTGGACCCCACTATTTTACAGCATCAGTGAGGAATGAGGCCGTGCCTTGCCAAAAGCCATGTGATATGGAAGTCCACCTCATTTTTCCATGATCCCTAAGTATGTAGGTATTCCCTCATGCATTATGGCGAATGTCTGGATATTTTTGAGGATTCTATTCGAGTTGAAAGGAAACCGTTTTTATAGAAAAGTCACTTTTCTGAGATCGACCTTGAATAAAATGATGTTGACCTTGAGTAAAATTATCTTCTTTGTCTTTTTCGTGTTTCCCTGAATGAGTAGTATGCCATAAATATTTCATTTGTTGGGAAATTCAAATTTAAAGGGACTTTTCAGTTGCATATGTGAATCAATAATTTTCAGATTTTTCTAGACTTCTCTGACCTTGAAGCCCTGCCCTGACCTTAAGCTACTCCTGAAGCAAGGCCACCTTATATTTTCTGATACCTTATATATATGCCTATCTAAAAATCATGGTGGCGACCAAACCCTCAATTTGGCAGTCGTGGTCACTCTCAGCCAGATTGGCTTAGGCGCTATAATTGCTCTATTAATGACTTAATGACTGCGCAGTGAGAATTAACCAGTGCCCACCATCCAAGCGCAGCCAGGGCCTGGACTAGTGTGGCTAAGTGAGAATTAGTCTGAGTTCCTGTAGTTTTATGTGTAGAAACTTTTCTTACAGAGGCTTGATACCTTTACTTATAATTATGTCTTATCTCAATGCTTATCCCCATACCAAATGTGGAAGCATTGCCTACCCTTGTTGCCATGAGTAAACAGTGAGTGACTACAAACCAGTGTACTGATCATGTTGTGAGTGTATCCTTTTTGAATTGAAGGTCACTGTTTCAGCCCACTCATTCATTCTTATTTTTAAGTATGTGTATACCATAAAACCTCGCGTTTGAGCCAAACCCTAACTTTTGAATCATATAAGCCGCACAGAGGTTCTTGTTATGCCTATGTTAGTGCTGTCATATACATTTACAAACTTGCGTATAAGCTACACCCTGACTTTGTCATGGTCATTTAAGCTGCACTGGCAATCTGACTTGCGTACTATATGAGGGGTTTATATGAGATTTTATGGTAGCGATCCCCTTCTTTGTGCCTACACGAGGCTATTTATGTTGATACTCTTTATCTCAAAGATCAAACCAGTTCTGGTGCAGACAGTGGATGGTGTGTGGAGAAGTTAATATGCTTAAGTACTAGAATGGCCGTTCTCCACACCCATGTGGAGAAACTGATGCTCATTCTCCATGGAATGTTTCTCCATAATGACATCACTAAAAAAGCTATGAAACCAATATTCAAAGCATAATTTATTGGTAATTACATGATATAAACACAAATATCCACTCTAATCAGTCTGAAGTCCTGGTTTCTGTGGTACCTGTCATTCAGAAAGATCATCATGGACCTGTCTATATCTTATCTCAGGCAATAGGGGCATGTTATAAATACCACATCCCCTCAGCATGACAGATACAATTAAAAGAGTACATAAACAAATGCTAACGCCCATTGATACCGCATCTGCCATATTTCAAGAGTGGGGGCTGGAGCCATCTCCGATGAGGGGAATACGTCGGGGTATCACTGCAGTTGATTTTTTTTGATTTTTTTTAATTTGAAGCCATTTAACGAAAGAAAGACAGCTTTTCCTAGCCCATTTGATACGGCCACATTGTATTCAATGGCGGGCATCGAAGATGGCACTTCCATTGATCAAGCATTGTAGTAAATCTTGTATTTCAAGAAAATAAAGCCCTGTTGTGTATTGTACCAGGGTTATACTCATGCATCATACCAACCCTGAAGAGAGAATTTTAAAGCTCATGCTCTCAAAGAGTTACATCGAGATTTATAAAAGAAAAATTCGAATTATTTCATCCAGATATGTGGTAAAATACGGTATGATCCGATTGCATGAGATATCCTGGATCCCCTATTCTATCTGCTTCGTTGGGCAGTTTATGCTATAGTCCGATGGCAAAAGAAACTCATTAAGATTTAGTTACTTTAAGACCAAGGCTCTTTGCATTGAATGTGACAATACTGTAGCTATCAAATGTACAGCGTGGTTAGTGCCAGAACCACCAGGTGGCGAGAGGGTGGCGAGATGAGTGCCTCAGTTCTTCCAGGGGGCACCACTGACCCGACATGATCCCACTCATGGAAACCATGTAGCTCTCGACGACTTCTGGGCACTGCTCTGAAGCTGGGACTCCACTAGCCGACTTTTGGTCGATTCTCACGATCCGATCATACCCTGATACCCCTAGCTATGCCATACACTAGGGAGATGATCAGATCAAAAATATAGTGTTTGTTTATATTTACATCACATGCATTATGTATGTACACTTTATTAGGTAAAGACATATGTCTAGAGATTGCACTGTTCAGATCAATAAAGATCAAACCAGTTAGATATGGGATAGGGGACCAAAGTCGGCCTCGGTTGCAAAATCGAGACCTAAATCGGGACTTAAATTGTATTGTATAGCCTTGGCAATTGAATTTTCCACTTGTTTATAAACCTAAACAATATTTATAATCATACACCTATGACATGGTCAACAGTACCTTTCTGTATATCATTGTTATAGTACATAACTGAGTCAGATTCGTGAGAATAGCCCTGATTGTGAATAATATCGGTTAGTGGATCCCCACTTTGAGATCGGTTTGGATCAGGGCACTCTCCGAACACGACCTTAAATAAATCTCTGCCCAAAGGCTCGTACTACAGGATATTTTCTGTGGAAGAAGAGCGGAAAATGGTACTACTTGGCTGCTCTCCTAACTGCATTAATATAGTCCTAGTGTCCTTACACAGAACACAGTTTTTATAATAATCCCCACTTTCTACCACAAAAACATGGCCAATCTTTCTCTTATTTTTGGCAATATTTGTTCATAGATTCCTTTAGATGTTTAAATTGATTCGTGCTTGTATATATAAATATATATATATATAAATATATATATATATATATATATATATATATATATATATATATATATATGTATATTTTAAAAGCACGATGCAGACCTGTACGTTTTCAGGGAAATCCGCCATGTTTTAGCAGAGGGGAAGTAGTGCCAATTGACACCAATGACAGAATCTGCTTGGGAAGCGGGAAGGGGCCAGGCAAGCCTCCTCAACCCGATGTTCTGACCCCCTCCCCTCCCACCACCACCAGAGACAATTTTTGGGGGAGCAATAGATGCAACATGCAGAATAGCATGTAGATAATACATAGATTTGAAAATTGTCTCACCTTTAGAATACTCAAAAAAAACTTTTTTTCATCTAAAAACCTACCCTAAAATATTTGCTGCACCTCGACTTTCGACCCATCCTATGAGCAGCACCTGCGATCTTACTCGTGTACTAGCCCTGGCTTCTATGCAAAGTTACCATCTTAAAATACTATGCCACCGTTAAAGTGTTGAGCCAGTAGTAGGCAGCGCTTAAAGTGCTAAACCCCGGCTATACCCCCCAATATAGTGCAGTGCTTAAAGTAAAGATACAATATCAGTTAAAATGCCCCAAAATTAAGTTAATAAATAACATTGCAATTGCTTACATTAACCATTTTCCTTGTGTTTAACATCATTCTTTATGGTATCAATGTTTTCCTTATTATGGATTTCAGGTAGGAATAGACTTCATGTAGTGGTTATACAATGTATACAGGTTATTGTGTTGTGATTGCCGGCTAAGTCCAATGGTTTTACGATACACCCCTAACAGCTCTTGATTTAGTGCACTGATTGTCATTCATTTCTGCCAGTACATTGTAGTTCTAAATGATGAATGACCACCTTCAAACATTTTTTACCTGCTTGCAATTATGTGGACCATGTGATCAACCTAGGATGGGACAATTACCTAAAATTAGCTGACATAGTAGCTTTAACGGGTTAAACCCCGGCTATACCCTCAGTAGGAGGCAGTACTTAAAGGGTTAAAATTGTACCCCTACTATACTCAGTAGGCAGTACTTAAACATACAATATCAAGTACACTCCCCATAATTGAATTATAAAAAGACATTGCAATTGCAGGCTAAATCCGATGGTGTTATGACTCCTAAAAGGTCTTGATTTCTGTGACAGTTATTCATTTGTGACAATATAATGTGTTTTTAATATGCTAAAATTATAGCTAACATATTAGCTTTAAAGGGTTAAACCCTTGGTAGGGGGCAGCACTGAGCTGGGTACAGTAACCCCAGGTCTGTGCGTCTTGGTGCCCGCACCACCAGCTTAAATAACGCGGCCATGTTTTCATTTACTTGTTCACACTCAGTAAGTGTTATTTAGAAGATGGCTTACCTGAGGATGGAGCACTGCCTGCCCTCATGGTAACTCAACCTGGGGGCAGCCATAGCCCCCTCCCCCGGTATCCCCCCCCCCCATAAGCTGCTATACAGTTACTCTCGTTCCCAAATCCTTCTGAAGGAAGGCTCTGGGGACAGCCAAATGACCTTGAACTTGGGATTTTGCTGCGTCTGGGCAACCCCTGCTGGTAGGCTGGAACCAGTGAACAGGAGCAGGAAATGGAACCAGAATGTATGATGGTAGTTTTAGGTAGTTTTACCATCAGCCTTTCTGGTTCCATTTCCCGTTCCTGTTTGCTGGTTCCAAGCTACCAGCAGGGGTTGCCCAGACCCAGCAAAATCCCAAAATTTGGCAGTTACCAGAGCCTTCCTTCGGAAGGATTTCGGAACGAGAGTACTATACAGTATACAGGGTCTGCTGTACTGTAAATGAACCAGACATCAGCCCTCCAGATAAGCACCTATACAGTGCACACTGCTTTTTAGAAACTCTTCCAGGGCTGCATGATGTTTTATGTATACATTAGGTAGGCAAAAAAGAAATTGTGTTCCGGAATCCCAACAGACCATTTTCTTGGGGCTCACTTTATTTCTTTTTAAAATTGTATTGAAAATATCATTGTGACATTTTGTGGATTTTTACTACTAAAGATTGCTTCCCCCCTCCCGAAAAGGGATTAAACAATATGAAATCGACTAACCAACCCTATTCACATTTGACCATGCCATGCCATATTCTTAAAGATATAATCTGGTATAGTCATTAGGCCCCACTATCTTCAATCTTCAGTTCAATAATCATTAATAGTATTGTTTCGTCAACGTTTATGTTGAATAAAACCTTATGCTGCATTGTTGCATGCATTATGACGATAAAAATATTACATCTGACCCAGCCCAAATGTCAGGGCAAATGGTAGTATTTTATGTAGTATCCCCCAAAATAACACTATAAGAAATGAACCTAAGCACTAGTTTTGTTGGCAACAACACTTCGGTGGTGCGCTAACTATGGATCATAGGAGAGAGCAATCGGTTCAAGCAGTACAGTGCATGGGCTACATATATAGAATAACCCTTTAAGGACCCCATGGTGCTTTAATGCACTATACTTATGGTCGACATGAATGCAGCATTGGCAAGTAACTCTGCAGGGCCGCATTCATGCATCACATATGACTGCAGGTCGTGCATGTTACTCGACAGGATTGCATGAATGCATCAATTGAATTTCTTTATTTGTTACCCACAGGGCGATAAACAAGACAAAAGTTCCTTGGTGTCTTATGAATGATGATATCGTAAATAGAAACATACAATTCTTGGAATTGATAGAATACAATATGTATATGGTACATTGTAAGCTATACCTGTACAATGTATTTAAAATCAATACCCTTAAATCTATACAACATAATTTGCTGTGGGGTTTCAATGTCTGAAAGAATAAAGCTATGTACAACATAATTATATGGAGCATCTGTTTTCATAATATACCTCAGCAATATTAAGAAGGGCATAGTGCATTAAAGCACTGTGCAGCCCTTAAATGGTTAAATCACTGTGTAAAAGAAGTATGTACCAGACATGTTGATGAGGCTGCTGAGTGCACCCCATGTCTCATACAGCATACAGCAGTACACACCAATAAGACGTCATACCTCTCAACTGCACATGGCTACTGCATGTCACAGGACGGCTCAAAACAGTATATATGTGATTTGATATCATAACATGTGCTATATAAACACATAAATAAGGTGTATTGCACAAATGCTACGCACTTAACTTAAAGTGTATCAGCTAAAATTTGATGACTTTTTAATCATGCCATACTATTGCATATCCTATCCTATACATACTCCCTAAATTTTAAAACAATTGGCAGATTCTAAATCCATAAGATTAACACATGTAGGGCAATCATTTTTGCTGTAGGTCGACACTAAAACTCGACACTAAAACTCCCTATGTTTTCCCTGTACTCACCTGGGGGAGTGACTGAGTCAGTGAGGTGAATAGGCTTCATTGTTAATTATCTCAAATCATATATTTATAGCCAAATATCTTGCAAATATTGAATAAATTTTATCAGCTAAAATCATATTAGAACCCATGGCATTCCTTTTAAGGAAAAAGTTTGGGAAGTGTACTAGTTGATACACCATCTTTAAAGAGTATTTCAAACTGATTTCCTCTAAATGAGAAGAAAGGTATAAAACTGGGTAAAAGGACTATTTTACACAGGGCCAGTTATTGCCTATAGTTGTACCCACCTTCTCGTTCCAGTCTTCCTGCTTATTATTTCTTCCTTCCTTGCTCCATCTTTCTTTGTTCCCTCCCTTCCTATTATGCTCTGTGTCCTAGCGTCTTTTCCTTCTCTCATTCCTCCCGCCTGCATGTGTCGCTCTTCCCTCCTACCACTTCTACCCCTAGCTCCCTACATGTTTCCCATCTTGCTTTCTTCCTCGTTCCTTCCTTGTTCTTTCTTGGTGTAAATGATGGTATGAAATCCAATGAATAATTCGACTAGCTGAACTCAAATTATAATGGTAGTGTTTATATTTATCATGCTAAATTCATTTTTTTAAATATGAATATAAATCTCAGACACACCATCTTTGGTGATGTATATTCTTTCCACACCATGACAGCCAAAAATAGCTATCTCATTTGAGAAAAAAAAAATCTTAACACAAGTGTTTTGTCCGCCAGTCGAGTTTGATTAACTTATTTTCTTGAAATGAGATAATAATTTTTGGCTATAATGCAATACCTTGAAATAATAATTAAAGCAGCACAATCACCGAGTGTGTCCCATCCACATTTCTAGTGCTGTTCTACTAGTCTACAATGTGGGTAGTGTGAGTGGTGATAGTGCCCCTTTAACCAACAAAAAGAGTGAAAAAAAAAGTAATCACCTGTTCAGTTTGAGCCAGTCTGGGACGCCTGTACTAGGCTGCTCTGTGGGAGGAATTATTTACACAATGATCGGATCCTCTTAAGAAGCCTCTTGTGTGCATTTTCTTTCTTGTACATAACCACCCTTGGGGGTGATTGGCATTTCCTGTAACCCTTGGATCACTGACATAGCTGCAGGGCGGGGCTTGATAGCAGGAGAGAGAAACACGGAACGGGTTTACCCTTCATGGTTTATTCAAATGTGATAAGGTTGGCAGAAAGTTTCTAAACATTTTTTTTAGGCAGAACTATATTTTTATTGGAGCAATAAATCAGATTCAATTAATCATTTTCCACATTGAGATAATGGTTCCTCCAAATGTATTATTCATAAGCACTAGAAGTAGAAAGCTCAATCAAGACCTTACATCATATAAGATATTTTCTTGTATGCACTAGGCCAACTCAGTAGACAAGACAGCATTATATTGTACAGAGATTTGGCAGTGTTCCCAGTATGTGGGTAGCCGGCCCAATACATCGACTGAGTGCACTATGACAATTTCTTTTTCAACCCTGGCCGTCAGATGAAATTCCCGTAAAATCGTGTGATCCAAGTGTGATCAAACTGATGTAGCGTTAGGCCAAATAATAGTTTCCAGTAACCTGGTCTGATGAGCTATTATAGACCAATGCAAGAAAGGGTGACTTTTCTGAAAAGTTGTTGATAACGTTTTTGAACATTTCTGAGGTGTGACCGACAAATACATGAATATAATCTAAAAATCCTGCATTCTAATATACACCATTTGAAAGTTAATTCTCCGGTGAATATCTTGATATGAGATGTTTGCAAACATAGCCATTACAGACAATGTGGATTCTGCAAAACCTAACAGAAACACAATTTTATGATGAAAGAGCCACCCTCTCTTGATTCATTAGTCTATAGTAGCCCCGGCTGGTCAGACGTCTCTTCTTTTAAAGATACATTACCAGTTAATTTTGGGCAACTTTTTATTTTCATCATGTTTCCATATATCAAGTGCATGTAAGTCTATATGAGAAATTTGGAACCTGTTATTTCTCTTTTAACCTGTAAATTAGGCCATAATAGGGTGCAAAATGTATAACTGCGAGCTCGCAGAAATGGGGAAACCTGCAGGGGGCCGTTATGAACAATCAAAACACATAGGCCCTTACAGTTACAGTGAAATCATAGGTCTACCAGAGAGCCCTCCAATTAGTATTTCATCTAGATTTCATAACAAATGGCTTTCCTATGATAAGGGGGCCTGGCAGTTGATAAGAAAATGATGAATGGAAGTCTATATTGGGTTTATTTCATAACTTGATTTTGGGTCGATTTAGGTGGTAATGTATCTTTAAATATTTCTGTCTTGCTTCGACCAGTTTTAGGTCAGACTACATTACTCAAGTTGACATATATAATAAAGCAGTGATAGATTTTGCCCATGCATGGTAACCACGAGAACTGGTCTGAAGAGTTTTTCTGAGGGTCAATTGTGTCATTCTAACCATAACTCCTTAAGGGCTCCAACCTGATTGGCACAACATTCAATTCAACGCTGAATCAACGTTGAATCAACATTGAATCAACATCAAGTTTTCCATATTAATTCAAAGCACTGTCCACACTGGATATTGCGTTAATGCATTGCGTCATTTGTTGTTATGAAGCATGAATGTGGCCGTGATGTGTAACTCAATCATATGGGTTGAGGATAATAAAGACATATTATACTAGTAGGGGTTACAGACAAGTGAAAGCATTAGTTAAGAAATGAATGCATGCCTATGGTCTAACCCACAGATTTGTGGCCAGGGTAAGAAATGCTGGAGGAGTGGTGCTAGCTGGCAGTGGTACCTAGAGGAGGGTGTGTGTGTGTGTGTGTGTGTGTGTGGGTGTGGGTGTTTGGGAGGGGGGGAGATATATTGGAGTAGGGGGGTAGGGATGTGGCGGGGACAGGGGGAAGGGGGCGGGACCGGAGGTAGGTAGGGGTGTGGCAGGGGAGGTGACAGTGGGAGGGGCTTATATTAGTGGCATAGGGTTTATGAAGGTGGGGTGTAGGAGGGGGAGGATGGGGGTGTTGTAGTAGTTAGTAACAGTTAAGTTAGTAGTAGGACGTTTAGCAGGGGTGTTGAGAGGGGTGAGGAGGAGGAGCTTAGTGGTTAGGGCTGGGCAAGGGGCAGAAGTAGGGGGAGTGTGGGGGGGGGGGTAGGGAGGGTGGAGAAATATTGTTGTTATGGGCGGGGTAAGGGGGCGGGATATCAGTGGTATGGGTCGGAGGCAGGAGTCAGGAGGCGGGGAGGGGGATCTTGGTGGTAGGAGAGGTAGGGGTAGGGGTATAGTAGAGACAGGGGCAGGGGGAAGGGGCTAGGGAGCAGGAGGTGGGGGACGGTGGCTGAGGTACCTTAGAAGGTAGGGGTGTGGCAGCTGTGGAAGGAGGCAGGGGGGGGGTGTATAATGGTACAGCAATGGGTGGGTGTATCATGGACCAGTTGGCAGAGACAGAGGTGTTACCAGGTACGTTACCTGCCCTGATCAACATACCACCTGGAGCTGCCAGTAGTCACCTACTGGAGGGGGTGTAGGGTCAGCGAGTGCAGCCTGCAGCGGCCAACACCTCACCGGTCACTCACTCTCATTAAATCTATGTCTGACATGGTCCGATTTTGCTAACTTATAAATCCCATTTAAATGTCGCCCTAGACCCTTGAATTCGACACGGCCGTTTTGGGCCTTAGTGACATGAGACATGAGCAAAAAATAGATAGTGACAAGGGACATGGGGCATTTTTTTAAATCTATATGGCGACATGGCCATTTCTTAAAATCGATTTGGTGACATGGCATTTCTTAAAATCGACATGGGATATGTGGACCCCCCCCCCCCCCAATTAAGTGCACCTTGAATGTTTTCCAAATATTAGTAAAATACCACATCTGGAGGATGGGGCACAATATTTTGTCATATATCGGCAATACGAGACCAAATAGAGGGTCCCATGTTTTCCAGGTGTAGTCACTTACAATGCATTTCCAATAGGGGGATTTTTTGCATGCACTCCAAAAGTAGTAAATTTGGCCTTAATATGATAATTTGATAGTCGAATTCACAGCTGAATCAGAAAAAAATAACATAGATAAGATTATTTATCTTTTTGAGAATTAGTAAGATTCCAGATGTAATTTGCAGTGACGTCAGGAAAAGACTGAGGTCAATATATTTCACTTCAGTTTTTGAATTTAAGTTTTCACATAGGAAAAACGGCCCAATAAATTCTAATAGACACAGGCCCAGTGCATAACATTAAAAACATTTATTTTGACGTAAAATAACGCAGATTTGTTAGCTGGCAGTCCTAGCGCCCCACCAGCTATCATTAACCGAGATCTGTGCTCCATGTTTTGTTGTTATTTACCTTTATACTATCTAAACTGTTAGCAGTAATTGCTGTAGCTACACTGCATTTTTGTTTCCAGTGGTTTAAACTGCAGGTTACACCACATTGTAGCATACTCTAGCGTCGCGATTGAGCGCGGGGGCGGTTTTCAATTTGGCTGGGCTTTTAACCAAAAGACAAGCGCTTATTCAAGATCCTATTAGTTACTCGCCGGGGCTGCATTGGTGCATTTTGATGACAAATGTTATCTTTCACTGACATCCGTCCTTAAAGGGTTAAAGAGAGCCCAAAATTTTGGATATGAAGGTCCTGTTTAAATGTGAGACCATGGTTTGTATGACACAGATCAAGGACAATAAAACACAACAGGACATGACATTTAACATACATGTACATTTGTATAGTGTGGGGGTGCAGAAAAATGGGAGAAAAATGACCTGGTCCCAAAAAATGGGAGGGCTCAAAGATGTGTTAAAGCGCCTTAATCCTAAGTGCTAATTGTTTTTAACATAAATAGGCTGACCCAAACGTTTGACTCCCCTTGCGAATATTAAAAGGTCAGGGTCCAGACACTGTAAATAGTGAAACCAAAAATACATCCTTTTATACTGTAAACTAACAGTATATTCCACTGCCCATGACCACAATTACTGTAGTGTATACTGTAGATCTACAGTATATCATACTGTGCAGCTACACTAACTTTTGACAGTGCAGGGTAACAAAGGAAGAGGACAATTTCAGATGTTTGTGTTCCAGTGATGGGTAAAGATTTGTAGTCCTGTTTTTGCTAGAATACCTATTTCCAAGAATCACAGTTAGAATACATGCATGAAGTAAATATTCTCATAGACCAAAATGTATATCGTCTGTTTTATGCAAAAGGAATCATGTTAGATGATAAATGGCAACTTTTGGCACCACCCTTTGACGCCCGGCAATTTCTGTTACAGATAGATTTGTCTGGAATTTTGTCGCTTCTAAAGGTGTGTCTACAGAGAAACAAAACATAATTATATTTCACTTCAGCCTTTGAATTTAAGTTTTTACATGGGACAAACAGGCTTATAAATTCTCGTGGACACAGGCCCATTACATAACATTAAAAACATTTATTTTGACGTAAAATTATATAGATTTGTTAGCTGGCAGTCCCAGCGCCCCGCCAGCTATCATTAACCGAGATCCGTCCACCATGTTTTGTTGTTATTTACCTTTATACACTCTATCTGCACTGTTAGGAGTAAGTGCTTTAGCTGCACTGCAGTCTTTGCGAAAACTTTTTCATACCACAGGACATTCGGTCATGCAAATTTTCAATGTTGCAGAGCCAGCTACATTTTTGAAGGACCGGATAGCCATATATCTGATGATTTCTGCATTTCAGTATGAAAGAGTTTTGTTCATTAAATTTTATTTGTAATCATTCATGGTCAAATCAGGATAGATACATATAGTGTTATATAGAATATTTACACATATATATTTCAGCTATAGAAGCCCAACTGAATGCTTCTAGTTCACAAAGCCCAACATGCAACTGGACATTCGGTCCTGCTACACTTGTGAATCTGCTGGACCCGTGGCGTTTTAGGAGGACATTGCCACTGTCCGGCATGCTTTTGCAAAGACTGCACTGCATTTTGGTTTCCGGTGGTTTATACTGTAGGTTACACCACATTGTAATGTACTGTACCGTTGCGATTGTGGTGGTTTTCTATTTGGCGGGGCGTTTGACCCAAAGACAGGCGCTTATTCAAAATCATATTTTAGTGCTTAAGGAATATGTTAAGACCCCTGTAACATGCGGCGCTTATTCAAAACCAGTGCTCTTTAAAAAACCAGTGCTTTATCGAGGCGGTATGGTAACTGTCGGTCAATATAAAGATGCCGGGTTCAAACCCCAGTGAGGCTAGCAAATCAACAATTATTTTTCTCTTTTTTTCCTTTGTCCTTGTAACCTACTCAAACTTTTTTAAATCCCTTTATTTACAAAGCAGTACTAATGCTTCATTTCTCAGTCTCTAGGTTCATTAGTCTGATTCAGTTGTTTTCCAATAGTAATACTTGGAGCCACAACCTACTGTGTTTGGGTTTTACACTGGGGTTTTACAGTAGGTGGGTGTAGCTGAACAGTATGTAATACTGAAACCAATTGCAAAAAGATGTCCTTTGATACAGTAGATCTACAGTAGATCTCACTGTGCAGCTACCCTAACTTCTGACAGTGTGTGTTGTTTGGTTTTGTTGTTATTTACCTTAGTGCACTCTATGTGTGTTGATGCTATACCTGTAATGTTGGCGGAGGTGGTTGGGTTAGTGGTGTGGGGTCAGGGGGGTCGGAATGCGGCCCGGTGGCGTTTCTAGGTGTGTCAACAGAGTGGTGTGAGGGTGCCGCGGGAGGAGCACGACATGACTATAACACTAGTAACCTCAGGTTGGGCGAAAAAAAGGTTTTGTTTCACGTAACATGGGAAGAAAATGTATGGTCTTTTTTTTACAAATATTTTTTACAAATATTTAGTTCGAGAAAAAGCCTACTTGAGGACATTACTACTGCAGGCGGCCATCTTGGATTTTTCTCAACATTTAAAATAGCTCAATTTGGTGTACGCTACTTTTATATTGCATCTCAAAGTAGTTTTATACATGTTTAAAGTCAGGAAAGTCCTATAAAGGAGTGTTTATGGCTCATGGCGGCTATCTTGGATTTTTCGGGAACTTCAAAGCAGTCCAAATTTTTTATATTGCCTTCTGAAGGGGTTTCATGCATGTTTTAAGTGAGTAAAAGCCTAAAAGAATTAAGGAATGAATTAAATTTGAATTAATTTAATATTTTCGAACGATGAGTACCATATTTTAGGATAGGCTCCCAAAAACTTTGTGTTAACCACCCGCCCTACCTTTAGTTGGCATGATGCATGAATGCAGCCTTGGTGAGTAACTCGCCAGGGCTGCATGCAAGCATCATGCCAACTCTAAAGGATTGAGACAATCCGGAAGGGTTGGCATCATGCACCAATACAGCACCGGTGAGTTACTCTCCAGGGCTGCATTCAAGCATCATGCCGACCCTACAGGGTTGAGACACTCCCGAAGAGTCGGCATGATACACCAATTGATGCAGCACTGGCGAGTTACTCGCCAGGGCTGCATTAGTGGATCATGACAAATATCATCTTTTAGCGACATCCCTCCTTAAAGGGTTAAGCAGCTTTGAGTGACATTTATTAGAATTAAAGATTCTTAAAGTGTGACCCTAAGCAGTCCAATCTTTGCTTAAATGGCAACATTTATGCAATGCGAGTACCGTACCGTCGCGAATAAGCGCCTGTTCCGAAAGAGCGCCGATCTTGTATAAGCGCTGGGGGTACAGGGGTCTTGAAATGGTCCTTAAGCACTAAAATAGGATCTCGTATAAGCGCCTGTCTTGTGTTTAATGACCCCTCCAAATTGAAGAGCGCCCCGGCGCTAATTTGCGACGGTACGGTAATCGGTAACACAGCTCCTATTGTTTCTGCCTTGTACCTCTGGTCAGTGTACCTTTCCGTGAATCCTCCTCCTCCCGGTGCCTCGGGCCGTGTTTGGCATCTGCTAACTCATGTCTACCTGCAGGGGTCCGTAGGGCAGGGCTACTGTAGTGGGCAAGGGACCAACAATGTTATACTCACCACTTGTATGTATGTATATGTATGTATGTTGACAACTCAGAGAACAAGTACGTAATACTCTTACTACATATCTATGTTGAGGCCATGCAAAAAAAAAGTTGTTTCTCAGCACCACACATGTCATGATGAATTTTTTTAAATTTTTTCCCTATATTTTTATGAAAAATCTGTTAAAAATCTAGAAAAATATTAGCGTATTTGTCAAATTATCAAATTAAATCTTATACTGTCAGTAGTGCAGGGAACAAGGGAAGATTTGCAATTTAACAACTTTTCAGGATCAATAAACGCTTCGATACTGAATATAAAAATTGTTCACAAAAAAATCTGTATACATACATTTTGGCTCCCAGTTAAAAGATTGAATATAAAAAAAGAACTCATCATATTTCTAACTGCCAGGTGACGAGAAACAACTTTTTTCTGAAATACTCATCACCGCACGCCTCATATATATAAGGTTTTCAAAATTTATTTTTTATTCTTGCAGATTTTTTATGAAAAACATCACAGAAATTGACAAATATTGACAAAATCTTTTGGTTACTACTAAGATAGTCAGTCTTCAGTCAAGATAAGCATATATTTTCTGTGAGTAAAAAAAAAAGCAAAAATAAGCGCCCCTCATCATATTTCCAGCGCCCGGCCTAATGATGAGAAACCATTTTATTTTCTTTGAGTGGCCTAAAACTGCTCTACGTGCGTGCCAGGTACCTACTACGTCCTACGAATATGGTCAGTGAACCCGGGCCGCAAAAAGGGCCATGGCCATATGTTATGTACACTGGTGTATTAGCACTAGTGGTATGTGGGTACCCACGCAGAAAACATGCTTCTGTTTTTAGGCTTACTGATAATTCTTTTTTACTGAATAAATTTATGTCCACTAGCATTTAGTAAACTGTTTTGCCACTGAAAACCCCCCAAAAAATGCTAGTGGACACGGGCCTATTTAAGAAAACAAAACTACAAACATTCTGCACTGTTGGCATATCTTCGCTACCAATTGTAATAGTCTACCCTGCACTCACTTTTGGCATGTCACTTCAATAGCTCAGATACTTTTTTGGTATGTCACTGCCACTGATGTACATGAACTGTTCACCTTTGGACATGTATATGTGTTAATGTATACCAATGTATACACATTGTCATTCCATCAGACAAAACCTATAGTTCACCTATATAAGAATCGGGGATAAGAGGCGCAGATCTAGGAATTGAAATATATCCCAAATATAGCACTGACCAACGCAAGAGGTGGACAATGTAATTACATGTATAATATCAACCACCCTCTGTTAACCCTTTAAGGATGGCATAATGCCTTAGTGCATTGTGCCTTGGAAATTATGATGCATGAATGCAGCCTTGGTGAGTAACCTGCCAGTGGTGCATTCAAGCATCATGCTGACCCAACGGGATTGATACACTCCCGAATGATCAGCATGATGTACCAATGCAGCACCGCTGATTTACTCACCAGGGCTGCATTGGTGCATTATGATGTCAATAGTCATCTTTTACCAACATCCATCCTTGAAGGGTTGAACCATTTTGGGCATGATCATAGATTTTATCTGAGTTGTCCTTCTCAAAGGTACATCCTTACCCCCTTTTTGATCATCCTGTAGGATTTATGGACACGGTGCAGCGCTATCGGAAAAAAGTGTTATATGGTTTTTTTAAAAGTGTTTTATTGGGTATAGCATTGGATTCGGCGCATTGCCGTTCTGCTTCCAAGCCACCTTTCTCTTTTGGTAGGGATCTTGAAGTTACAGTCATGCCGGTCCATATATAAAAGTTGTTATAGATTCATTGGCTAAAATAAACATATATTTACTACTGGCAGTATTTATAAAGGTGATGAGATGGGATGAGAAGATTATGTCATATATATATATATACTCCATAATATATTGCCATATTGGCAATTACATGTCAATAATCGTTACTACATAAATCTGATCTGCAATATGTTCGAGCTGTATATAATAAGGTACATCTCACACTCGTTTATCTACAGGGATGTATTGGGCTGTTTAACAGGCCGCGTTCACAGACCGACGAGCTGCTGGGAAACACGCCAAATCTCTGCTGTTGACTTTTTAATAGAGTTGGATTAGTGCAGACAAGTAAAGATATATCGTGCTGTCGTGTCTAAGAGTGTGTTTATAAATCTGACCGAACAACTAATATTCCTTGTGCATATACAATGATGGTAAGATAAGTGATTATACAAGGCACTTTAAAGATACAATATCACTTAAAAGACCCCAAATCAAGTTATAAAATGAAATTGCAAATGCTTGCATTAAGCAATTTCCTTGTGGTTGAAAAAATGTCCTATGGTATCAATGTTTTCCTTATTGTGATTTTCAGGGAGGAATAGCCTATATGTAGTGGTTGTATACAGGTTGTTGGGTTGTAATTGCAGGCTAAGTCCAATGGTATTATGGTGCACCCCTAACAGGTCTTGATTCCTGTGAGCTGACAGTTATTCATTTGTGACAATACATTGTAGTTTTATTATGCTAAATAATGAATGAGAGCCTTCGTATGTCCTACCTGTGGCTCTTATGTACACTTTGTAATCAACCTAAAATTGGGAAAATCACCTAAAATTAGCTAGAGATAGTGGCTTTAACAAGACCAGCACTTTTACAAGAGCAGTTCTAATATATAGAAACCGTGGTTTAGTGCACAACAGCTATTTCAAGATGGCTTTAACAAATGTAAGTATGTATATAAGAACATCGTCATTTGTCACTCAGCGCTTAAACATGAGGGTACAGTAACCAGCTATCTACAGTGAATTTTTTTTTCTCATTTCAGGAAAATGAGAATTATAAACTCGACTGGTGGACAAACGACTAGATTTGAAATCTTTTTAATCTTTGAAATTTCTTCATGGACTATTTCTTTGTGAGCAGCCATCTTAATTTCTTGAAATGAGAAAACTGTTTTGGATGCAGTCATGAGCCATGTTGCTTTCTGAATGGCTGCTCACATTCTTGCACAGGCTGATGTGTTTGTCTATGACCGGGTGTCATCTATGACCGGGTGTCGTCTATGACCGGGTGTCATCTATGACCGGGTGTCGTCTATGACCGGGTGTCGTCTATGACCGGGTGTCGTCTATCACCGGGTGTCGTCTATCACCGGGTGTCTTCTATGACCGGCTATCTAAAAATGTTGTTTATTTGTGGGTTTTTTAAACTGTGATATGTTAGGGGATAAAAAAATACTATGGCAGTTGTTATATATACTCCCCATGCAGTTTGTGGGGTTGAATGTTAACCATTGCTAGCCGGTTATAGACAGCACCTGGTCATAGACGGCACCCAGTCATAGACGGCATCCGGTCATAGACAAACACATCGGCCCAAGTTTGTGAGACACAGCCTACAACTCTTTCAAAGGGAAAATGATGAATAATGTTGGTAGTCTTACAGACCAGTAAAGATTTTGTTCTGCCTAAACACAATGTTTAGCAAAGTTGTCCTGACCTAATCACATTTTAAAAAGTCATGAGAGGTAAACCACCCTGGTGTATAAACTTCCTGCTCCCCGGCTCCGCCCTTTCTGTTGGTAAGTTTCTCCGAGGGTTACAGGAAATCCCAATCACCCTCAAGGGGTATGTAAAAAACCATACATGAGTTTTCTTAGAGGGATCCCAATCATTGTGTAAATAATTCCTCCCACACCAGCAGCCTAGAGTATAAGGATCCCAGAGTGGCTCTAACTGAATGAGTGGTATCTGTGAGGCTCTCTACACTGAAAAAGTAAACTCGTCCCCAGACTCGTCTAAGTGACTGTCATAAAATAAAAAAGTCAAAAGTTGTCTAACATATCAGGTTACCATCCCACAAATAGAATCTGGAGCCAGCAAATGTCCGGTTTTGGGCTGGTACATACCAAGTGGGTCTTCTATCTCCAGCTAGAAGACCCGCTTCCTTGTCACTTAGACAAGTTTTTGACTCGTTTATTTTATGACCATCACTTTGAAGAGTCTGGAGACAAGTTTATTTATCATTGATATGAGTCAGTTGTTGTTGTATCTCTTGGGGGCTCTACACATTACCGTATTCAACATAATAAGTGCCCTCCCACTAATGAGCGCACCCCCCCTTTTCAGAATTTTCTCCAGGATTTTTTAACGTGTACCTCCGATTTTGTCTCTGTTTTCACATCTTTGTGCACCTCGAATTTACACCTTTGCAGGTGTTAAGGCCAAGCCAGGCGTGAAGGCACAGGGGAGACTATAACCCACTGAGATAGGCCAGTAAGTGATTGGTAAGGGAAGGTTGATAAATAGTTAAACGTATACTTGGAATATAATGGATAAAAGGAGGGGAGTTGGGAGGAGGAAGGAAAAGAAGCAAGCAAACAAGCAAGGATGGAAGCATGCAAGAATGGAAGGAAGGAAGGAGAGAAGAAAGGATGGAAGGAAGGAAGGAAGGAAGGGGTGAAGAAAAAAGGGAAGGAAAAATAAAAGAAAAAAAGGAATGGAGGGACTGAGGGAGAGAGGTGATGGGAACGGGTGAAATAAGACTGGAAATGAGGAACGTAGGGTAGAAGGGAGGCAATGAAAGATGGAAGCAGGTACAAATACAGACTATAAAGTGCAGTGCGTAAAGAGAGTGCCTTTTTGCACAGTTTATTGTTGTTGACATTGTATTTGCAGTGTTCTGTGACAAACAGTCTCCGTGTGCTGCTGACAGACATGACGACTGTGTACTATATTTAATATACTGAAGACATAGGGTGCACTCAGCCGCCTCAGCGGGAAGTAGTTCTTTACCGCTTTTACATTGTGCCTCGACCCTTTAACCCTTTAAGAATAGCATGTCACATTTGACTGACATGCATGCTATCCTTGTTGTTATGATGCAACAATGCTTTGGTGGATCATACCAGCCCTTCGGGAGTGTATCAACCCTGTAAGCACGACATGATGCTTAAATGCTGCAGTTGTATAATCGCGATGATAAAGGGCATGATGCAATAATGCATTATGATGATAATAAGAAGAAGAAGAAGAAGAAAAAATAATGAAGATAATCAACAAAGGAGGTCATTACTGACCTATGTGTCATACATTCAACATAATTATGTTTCAACTCTACAGCTAAGTGCTACATATCTACATCTATCTACTAGTTTTAACACAAGACAATATACAGTTATAAAGTATACAAAACAGCCACTCACACACAAATACACACATTCATAGTCATACATACTAGAAAATCCAGACACGGCATACATACCCATGTGTGGGTTTTGAGAATACTTCCTCTTTACAGTTACACAAATTAGTATATAAGTACATTTTTACTTTGAATTAAACCTGTTGTCTTTGTGTAAATCCAGTGCACACAAACTTGGCAAGTGCCTTTATAACAACAGCATCACTAGTTTTCATAACTGAGTAATTATACCATCCTTAGAGGGTTAACTCGCCACGGCTCCATTCATGCTACATCAAAACAAACCATCTAGTTTATATAACATGTAGAGGGTGTACCGGATAAACCAATTGCTGTGTCTTATGACCCGTAATTAGCGTACTCTGGATTGTGTTGTTGCCAGCTAAACCTGACATTTAAGTGGCTTGTTTTCTAGTTTTCTTTTGTGTGATACTATAATAAAACACCATAGAATGCACTGACATGTGCACTGTAGTGGATTCATTGGCAGTGGTCCAAGGTTGATAAATATGGTAAGCAACATGCACTCTCAGTGATGTGAAGATGGTGGGGCCAGTGCCATCAGCAAGGGTCAACGTAGATAGGGTACTACTCAAAAAGTAAACTTGTCTCCAGACTCTTCCAAGTGACTGTCATAAAATAAACGAGTCAAGAACTTGTCTAAGTGACCAGGAGGTGGGTCTTCTAGCTGGAGATAGAAGACCCTCATGGCATGTGCCAGCCCAAAACCCAACATTTGCCAGCTCATATCATGGGTTTATAAGACGAATAAGAGAACTAAAACATGTAAGTCCGTATATAAATAACAATATATATGCGATAGCTCCAATTTCATGGGGAAAAAAGATAACTCTCTCCACCCTCTAATGGGGAGGGGGCAGCGGGAGAGGGTATGATAGACCTAATGTTCAGTTACACAGGAAGGCAGCAGTTACTGTACATAGTATAGCAGCTTATGGTTGGCGGGGGGGGGGGGGGGAGGTGATAACCTGGGAGGGGGGGGGGGGGGTTCTGGGTGGAGTGGAGGGTACGGCTGACCCCCGGTTGAGTTACCATGAGGGCAGGCAGTGCTCCATCCTCAGGTAAGCCATCTTCTAAATAACACTTACTGAGTGTGAACAAGTAAATGAAAACATGGCCGCGTTATTTCAGCTGGTGGTGCGGGCACCAAGACGCACAGACCTGGGGTTACTGTACCCAGCTCAGTGCTGCCCCCTACCAAGGGTTTAACCCTTTAAGTCCTGCCTACTACTGAGGGTTTAACCCTGAAAGCTACTATGTCAGCTACTTTTAGGTTTATTACATGATCAATATAATTGCATGCAGGTAAGAATAGTTTGAAGGCTCTCATTCTTCATTTAGCATATTAAAACAACAATATATTGTCACAAAAGAATAACTGTCAGCTTGCAGAAATCAAAACCTGTTAGGGGTGCATCATAACACCATTGGATTCAGCCTGCAATCAGAACACAACACAGCAATCTGTATACAACCACTGCATTCAGTCTATTCCTACCTGTAAATCATAATTAGGAAAACATTGATACCATAAGCGATGGTATCAAACACAAGGAATATGATTAATGAAAGCATTGGCAATGGTTTCATATAACTTAAATAATGGGGCGTTTTAACTGATATTGTATTGGCTTTAAGTACTGCCTCCTACTGGGATAGCCAGGGTTTAACCCTTTAAAGCTACTATGTCAGCTAATTTTAGGTGATTTTCACACTTTAGGATGCACATATGAAAAGTTGGAGGGCTGTCATTCATCATTTAATTAAAAATGCAATATATTGTCGTAAATGAACGAATGTCGACTTACAGAAATGAAGACATGTAAGGGGTGCATCATAACCACTACAATAAATCTATACTGATATTGTATCTTTAAATACTGCCTCCTATTGGTAGTATAGGGCGGGTGTAACCCTTTAAGTACTGCCTCCTACTGGGGTATAGCTGGGGTTTAACCGTGGGGGTATAGCCAAGGCTGCATAGTGCTTTAAACCTTTAGATTACAACTCTAGATTCAAGACATGCTTAATAAGCTCTTACCTGGCTCGGTTGCTGCCCATGGGGAATGTGTTAATTCAGAGTCACACACTTGTTCTTTTCCTAGTATTTTCATTACCCTGGTTTAACATCTTCCATCAGGCCAAAAAAGATAAAGGTGTTTCAGGTAGGTCGGAAAATCTTTTTTTATTATTTTTTTATTTTTTATTTTAGCCTGAAATGTACCAGAAATTGCCTTATGAAACTCAGTGCCGACTCACCAATCACTGCCTCGACTCACAGGACCTCAAGATGACTGTAAAAGAGAAGTTAAATGGCTTAAGAAATAGTGTTGTTGTTTTTTATATTGGTTAGGCCATAAGGTGAGTTTCAGGCAACATGGTCCAAAAATTTAAGGTAGGTAGGGTCGGATTTTTTTTTTTTCTTTTTTTTTTTAATGTTGGAGGTACCGGGAATGAGTCACGCACTGCCACATTGAATCGCGGGTCATCAAGACGACTCACTGATTCTTTTTTTGATAACTTGGATTACAGGCTTTTGGCTCGAAATTTTTGGAAGGGCAAAAAAAAAAAAAGCTGCCCTACGGGGGGCACCAGATCACAAAATTTACCGAAGAGCAGAGGCAAAAAAAAAAAAAAAAAAGGCATGGAAAATCTCATTTCTTGGCAATTTAATGAAGATATATTGATAATTATCCCTAATCTGAAAGGCCTCATTCTACCTTTTGCTGGTCAACAATTCTCATAAAATCTCGGAGGGGAAAAGTAAAAAAAAAAAAAAAAACCTTTTTTTTCTTGCAAAATGTCAAAAATCTCTTCGGCGGATCCGTAATCCAAGTTATCAAAATAAAACGGCCTTACTATGAATTGGAATATCATGAAATTATTGAACATTCTTGTTAAAAAGCAACTTCCTGAGGCTGGACAGTTAAAGCTTGACCGTCATGGATGAAGTGAGGCCAAAAGCACTTTTGGATATAGTTCAGTTTTAATTCACAAGAGGGCTCTTAAGGGCTGGTAGCTCAGCTCTTACATGCACAAGCTAGGGTGAATATGTTGTAGCTGGACAATGCTCATGGTCCCCGGTCCAGACACTGCTGCCCTCTGGTGGAACTGTCATTTTAGTCTATGTATGGAAAATGCTGAACTTATTCCCCGACGGCCCAGCTTTAATTAGGCATGTGATCTGTTCTTCCTGACCAAAAAATTGCTAAAATTTCCGAAAAAAATATGAATATTTTGCAAAAAAAAAGAAAAATTCTCCAAAATCTTAAAAGGTTCTAGGGTCGGCCCTGTTTTGCTAGGTAGGGTCAGGTAATCTGAAACACAACCATTTTTTAGGCCTAAGCAATGTGTTCTATAAATATGTGCAATGCAGGTCCCTCACCTATTCCCGTGAAACTGATAATAAAATTGTTTGGATACCCAATTTCATTTGACATTTTTCCATCATGCCAACCCTTCGGGGCTGTCTCAACCCGATAGGGTCGGGATGAAAAATATTTACATGTTCCCAATGTGTTCTATAAATATGTGCAATGCAGGTCCCTCACCTATTCACATGAAACTGATTATGAAATTGTTTGAATACCCAATTTCATTTGACATTTTTCCAAGTAGAGAGAAGGATAGGGGTTAAATGAGGTGTTCATGGTAGCAGATGCCCGGCAAATTCCTGATTGTCACTTCAAGCACTGTGTCAGCTAATGAATAGTTGTCAGCGGAGACATAGACAAATGCCAACACCCATTGATACCGTCTCTGTTGTATTTCACGAGTGGGGGCTGGGGCAGTATCCCATGAAGCCGCAGGCTGAGTGGGATGCACCCCAGCCCCCACGAGTGAAATACATCAGAGGGGTATCAATGTAGTTGGCATTTGTGTTTATTTTTTTATTTGAAGCCATTTAATGAAGCAAAAACAACCTTTTCTTAGCCCATTGAATACAGACACATTGTATTCAATGGCACCATTGAATACGGCCCTTCAGTGCTAAAGCATAGGAAATCTTGAATTTCAAAAAAATAAAAATCTATACCTGCTGGTTAGGGCTGCATTATACCCCCATTTACCATGCTCTACTCTGCAATAACAACATAACAACCCGTTAACAACTACAGCATAAAGTGTTTTCCTACCTCGAAATCAGAATAAGGAGAACATCGATACCATAAGGGACGGTGTCAAACACCAGGAACATAGTCAATGAAAACACTTGGAATGTTCTTCTATAACTTATTTTTGGGGCATTTTAACTGATCTATCTTTCAGTAGAAGTGTATGTGAGGTTTTCCAATGAATAAACCGTTTGAGTTTCTAAAGTATTTTAGTCTCACTTGGTGATTTTCCAAAAATATATCAACATGTTGATGCGGAAGTTCAGTCCAGGATTATGAATATATGATATATGAAGATGCAATAAAATACACAGAATTGTCCCAATATGAGATGATGTTTGACAGTCACATATGGGTGACCGTGAATACGTGATACATACATTGATATTCCTAGGCTCCCTATACACCCAACCTCTCAGTCACTAGTGCCTAACTTAGTTAGTCATTTTTTGGCTCCCTATACAACTAACCTAGGTATGTTATTAATGTCAGGTTGGTCAGTACTGACCAACCCACCCTTGTCTTTTAATTTCCAGGGGGAGCCAAGGAGTAGTGATTATAGTATCTTACAGGTGGCCCCAACTAGTGGTTTACAAATACAACACACCAATGATGAACCTAGGTTAGCCACTACTGACTGACCCCTCAGTCATTTTTGAATATAACTTTGCCATAATGACTAACACACATATGACGAACCTAGGAACGTCTGTACTGACTAAACCTTTCAATCTATGGCTTTTCAGTGTAGGCCTTAGTATTAACAAACCTAATCTGTATTTCTTCCATTTGGCTTTGGTTTGTGACAGTGAAATATCTGTATAAAATATTTTTCATCCCGAACCTATGGGCTTGAGACAGCCCTGAAGGGTTGGCATGATGCACCAATGGAGCACCAGCGAGTTACTTTTCGGGGCTGCATGGTGCATCATGAGGAGAAATGTCATCTTTTAGCGGCATGGGTCCTCAAAGGGTTAAATGTGTTTTTTCTATAAAGTGCACTTTTCCTATAGTCCAGGCATATTGAGGGTGGATACTCTAACAAGGCAATATTTCAAGTGTGTTACTATGCTCCTTGCTTCATTTGCGCAATGACGGTTATCATATAAGTACTTTTGCAACATTAATAACTGTAGGTCATAGCTTAAACTTAAAGGCGCACTCAACCCAGGACCTAACCCTGCCGAGTTTTGACGTCGTGGGTTCAGTGCGCCTTTAAGTAGTCGTTATTTACCAAATTATGCAAATTATGAGCGCCTGCTATATTTGAAAGCCTCTGAATCCATATAACGCCTAATTAGTCTAAATACATGTACAAAAGCCACACGATAAAACTCGATAACTCAAGTGCATTTATCAATTGAAAATGGCATAATCATTGTCATTGTTATCTCTGTTAAAACAACTTGTTTAGGATTCTGCAAATATTTGTACACTGCGCACTGCAGCGGATTTGCATTTTGCGCCAATTGCTCATTTCTGCCCAACACTGCCGTGAGGTGAGAGACACGTACTGTATACCTTCATGGGCCGCATAGTGTTTTAATGCTTTGGATGGATGATGCAGGGGCGTGCGCCCCCCCCCTATTTTTCTGTACATTTTAATGTAATTTTTTTCAACACCCCCAGTACATTGCCTATATATCACGCCCCCCCCCCCCTTTTCCAGAATCCTGGATCCGCATATAAATGCTGCCCTGGCGAGTCAACTCGCGACGTCTGGGACGTCTAATGGTGAGTTACTCACCTAGCCACGCTGCCGTGAAGTGACAGACACTGTGTACCTGTATGGGACTCCCACCTGTAACAATAAACCCCAGCTTCACACCTGACGAACCCTCAGGGGGATGCAAGGGTAATCTTATCTCAAGATTATCAAAGATTTATTCAAAATATCGAAAAACAAAATGCTACCTCAGTGGAAATAGATTTTATTATATTGTCATATATCAAACTAATATAGTCCCGATTGATTAAGAGAAATTGTTGGTAGATCAAAATTGATTGAACCCTGGCTTCTACCTTTAAACACCCCAAATCAAGTTATGAAATACATTGTGTATGACATCCTTCTTTATGGTATCAATGTTTTCCCCATTGTCATTTGTAGGTAGGAATAGACTGAATGTAATGTTCGTATACAGGTTTATCAAAGATTTATTCAAGATATCGAAAAGCAAAATGCTACCTCAGTGGAAATTGATTTTCCAGTCGAATTCTCTTAGTTCCCTGGTTACACATGGACTTCATACATTGGAACATACACTCAATTCATTCAATACTAACCATCATTTTAATATTTTGACCTCAAGAAGTGTTTCACGGGCATCAGAGCCGAGGATCAGAAGGCCATAAAGAGAACTTAAAACCGTCACTGTAACATGTATTTTAAAGATACAATGGGCCGGATAAGGCCGTGACTATTGAGAGTTTCAACTGTCAATAACAGAATAAAATTCCCTTAGGGAGAACGATTCTCTTATTGACAGTTCCAAAAAAGTACTAAAAAAAGTCCCAAGTGATTAAGAGAAATTGTTGGTAGATCAAAATTGATTGAACCCTGACTTTTACCTTTAGACACCCCAAAAGCAAGTTATGAAATACATTGTGTATGACATCCTTCCTTATGGTATCAATGTTTTCCTCATTGTGATTTTCAGGTAGGAATAGACTGAATGTAATGTTTGTATACAGGTTGTTGTGATGTGATTGCAGGCTTAATCCAATAACAGGTTTTGATTTCTGTGAGCCGACAATTATTCAATCATGACAATATATGATATAAATGATGCAAGAGAGCCTTCCAACTGTCTACACCTGCATGCAATCATATGGATCACGTAATCACCCCAACATGGGGAAATCACTTAGACTGCTAAAATTAGCTGACATAGAAGCTTTAAAGATGGTATATCAGCTAATAAACTTCCCAAACGTTTTCTTCAAAATCGATATAATTCTATTGTCAAGGGTTTTGTTATTATTTTAGCTGATATGCAGTGCTCAATGTTAAATATATTTGCCTATAAATGCATGATTTAAGATAGAAAACAATGTTGCTTATTCACCTCACTGACTCAGTGTCCCCCCTGTGATTTGAGCATCCTGGAAACTAGGCTAATAGGGAGCAACTGAGCCATGCAGTATAAACACATACTAGTTGGGAGTTTTCGTGTCGGCCTACAATAAAAGATATTGCACTGCATGTGCTCATCTTACAGACTAAGACACTGCCAATAATTTTGAAAGTTAGGGAAGACATATTGGATAGGATATACAATAGGAATATGATAAAACTAAAAAATCTCCAAACATTTAGATGACATACCATCTTTAACCATGGGCAACACCTGTGAGTATCGAGGTGCTGGGTACAAGCTATCAGCCACCAGTTAGAGCCTGTGCCTGGGAGTATCGAGTGCTGGGTACAAGCTATCAGCCACCAGTTGGAGCCTGTGCCTGTGAGTATCGAGGTGCTGGGTACAAGCTATCAGCCTCGAGTTAGAGCCTGTGCCTGTGAGTATTGAGGTGCTGGGTACAAGCTATAACCCACCAGTTGCAGCCCATGCCTGTGAGTATCAAGGTGCAGAGTACAAGCTATCGGCCACCAGTTAGAGCCTGTGCCTGTGAGTATCGCGGTGCTGGGTACAAGCTATCAGCCACCAGTTGAGGCCTGTGCCTTCGAGTGTCGAAGTGCAGAGTACAAGCTATCCGCCACCAGTTAGAGCCTGTGTCTGTGAGTATCGAGGTGATGAGTACAAGCTATCAGCCACCAGTCAGAGCCTGTGCCTGTGAGTATCGAGGTGCTGGGTACAAGCCATCAGCCTCCAGTTAGAGCCTGTGCCTGTGAGTATTGAGGTGCTGGGTACAAGCTATCAGCCTCCAGTTAGAGCCTGTGCCTGTGAGTATCGAGGTGCTGGGTACAAGCTATCAGCCACCAGTTAGAGCCTGTGCCTGTGAGTATCGAGTGCTGGGTACAAGCTATCAGCCACCAGTTGGAGCCTGTGCCTGTGAGTATCGAGGTGCTGGGTACAAGCTATCAGCCTCGAGTTAGAGCCTGTGCCTGTGAGTATTGAGGTGCTGGGTACAAGCTATAACCCACCAGTTGCAGCCCATGCCTGTGAGTATCAAGGTGCAGAGTACAAGCTATCGGCCACCAGTTAGAGCCTGTGCCTGTGAGTATCGCGGTGCTGGGTACAAGCTATCAGCCACCAGTTGAGGCCTGTGCCTTCGAGTGTCGAAGTGCAGAGTACAAGCTATCCGCCACCAGTTAGAGCCTGTGTCTGTGAGTATCGAGGTGATGAGTACAAGCTATCAGCCACCAGTCAGAGCCTGTGCCTGTGAGTATCGAGGTGCTGGGTACAAGCCATCAGCCTCCAGTTAGAGCCTGTGCCTGTGAGTATTGAGGTGCTGGGTACAAGCTATCAGCCTCCAGTTAGAGCCTGTGCCTGTGAGTATCGAGGTGCTGGGTACAAGCTATCAGCCACCAATAACAGCCTGTAAGTATCAAGGTGCTGAGTACAAGCTATCAGCCACCAGTTGGAGCCTGTGCCTGTGAGTATCAAGGTGCTGGGTGTAAGCTATCAGCCACCAGTTAGAGCCTGTGCCTGTGAGTATCGAGGTGCTGGGTACAAGCTATCAGCCTCCAGTTAGAGCCTGTGCCTGTGAGTATCGAGGTGCTGGGAATACCCCGGAAAAAGATGTGACCTGTCTGTGATAATTATTATTATTATAATCCGTAATTTCTCAGTAGAAAAGGTGCCAAGCACTGAACATGCTACTCAAAACTGTATTAGAAATCATTTACATAGCCATGTACCGGTACTTAACTTGTATTAAAGAGAGTTTCAGCTGAAAGGGAGCCCATCCCTTATACACATACATACATACTAAATCATCAAATGGAAATAACGAGGAATAGAATATGTGTTGATAATACGGTTATACTTTTACATCATAAATTATGTACGTTAGTTTTCATCCTATATCACTTTGATAGTCAAATCTATTTGCTATAGATAGGTGGCTGATGTAATCGTGATGTTATAGGAGATACTTACTGAAATTTATATTAACCTTCTTTATAATCTGTTACTATGTATTATACAAGGTAAAAAATCATACGATGGACACTGGATAAGGATGTACACCCAGCTGAATAAGCTCTTTCTTTATTCAGTATAAATAAACGAGGATGTGTTTTTACACATCTCTCAAATCAAAAAAAAACAAGCTATCAGCCTCCAGTTAGAGCCTGTGCCTGTGAGTATCGAGGTGCAGGGTACGAGCTATCAGCCACCAGTTAGAGCCTGTGCCTGTGAGTATCGAGGTGCAGAGTACAAGCTATCAGCCACCAGTTAGAGCCTGTGCCTGTGAGTATCGAGGTGCTGGGTACAAGCTATCAGCCTCCAGTTAGAGCCTGTGCCTGTGAGTATCGAGGTGCTGGGTACAAGCTATCAGCCTCCAGTTAGAGGCTGTGCCTGTGAGTATCGAGGTGCTGGGTACAAGCTATCAGCCTCCAGTTAGAGCCTGTGCCTGTGAATGTAGAGCTGCTGAGTACAAGCTATCAGCCACCAGTCAGAGCCTGTGCCTGTGAGTATCGAGGTGCTGGGTACAAGCTATCAGCCACCAGTTAGAGCCTGTGCCTGTGAGTATCGAGGTGCAGAGTACAAGCTATCAGCCACCAGTTAGAGCCTGTGCCTGTGAGTATCGAGGTGCAGAGTACAAGCTATCAGCCCTAGGCATCACGCCCCAGGTGTTGGTGTAGGTGGGTTGATACACTCCCAAGGGATCGCATGATGCATGTGTGCAGGCCTTATGAATAACTCCCTGGGCCTGCATGCGTTCAAGGGGCACAGCATATTAAAGCATCTTTCTGCTATTTAAGCTGGGACTCCACTACACGATTTTATCGTCAGATTGGAGCGTTGCCCACAAATCGAACCCAAACAGTCCAAAAAAAAATGCAAGTTTAAACCAACCCTAACATTTGATCATCTATGTTACCATGATCTTACAGATTAAATTTCATGAGAATTGACCAGAAAATCTGATTGGGAGCCCCACCTGAAAGCTTTTACTAGAAGCAGCACCTGTGAGTATAGAGGTGCTGTGTACAAGCTATCAGCCTCCAGTTAAAGCCTGTGCCTGTGAGTATCGAGGTTCTGGGTACAAGCTATCAGCCTTCAGTTAGAGCCTGTGCCTGTGAGTATCGAGGTGCTGGGTACAAGCTATCAGCCTCCAGTTAGAGCCTGTGCCTGTGAGTATCGAGGTGCTGGGTACAAGCTATCAGCCTCCGGTTAGAGCCTGTGCCTGTGAGTATCGAGGTTCTGGGTACAAGCTATCAGCCTTCAGTTAGAGCCTGTGCCTGTGAGTATCGAGGTGCTGGGTACAAGCTATCAGCCTCCAGTTAGAGCCTGTGCCTGTTAGTATCGAGGTGCTGGGTACAAGCTATCCGCCACCAGTTAGAGCCTATGCCTGTAATTATCGAGGTGCTGGGTACAAGCTATCAGCCTCCAGTTAGAGCCTGTGCCAGTGAGTATCGAGGTGCTGAATACAAGCTATCAGCCTCCAGTTAGAGCCTGTGCCTGTTAGTATCGAGGTGCTGGGTACAAGCTATCAGCCACCAGTTAGAGCCTGTGCCTGTGAGTATCGAGGTGCTGGGTACAAGCTATCAGCCTCCAGTTAGAGCCTGTGCCTGTGAGTATCGAGGTGCTGGGTACAAGCTATCAGCCTCCGGTTAGAGCCTGTGCCTGTGAGTATCGAGGTGCTGGCTCCAGTTGAGGCCTGTGCCTGTGAGTATCGAGGTGCAGGGTACAAGCTATCAGCCACCAGTTGGAGCCTGTGCCTTTGAGTATCGAGGTGCTGGGTACAAGCTATCAGCCACCAGTTGGAGCCTGTGCCTTTGAGTATCGAGGTGCTGGGTACAAGCTATCAGCCACCAGTTAAAGCCTGTGAATGTGTGTATTGAGGTGCTGGGTACAAGCTATCAGCCACCAGTTAAAGCCTGTGAGTATCGAGGTGCTGGGTACAAGCTATCAGCCACCAGTTAGAGCCTGTGCCTGTGAGTATCGAGGTGCTGGGTACAAGCTATCAGCCACCAGTTAAAGCCTGTGCCTGTGAGTATTGAGGTGCTGGGTACAAGCTATCAGCCACCAGTTAAAGCCTGTGAGTATCGAGGTGCTGGGTACAAGCTATCAGCCACCAGTTGGAGCCTGTGCCTGTGAGTATCGAGGTGCTGGGTACAAGCTATCAGCCACCAGTTGGAGCCTGTGCCTGAGAGTATCGAGGTGCTGGGTACAAGCTATCTGCCACCAGTTAGAGCCTGTGCCTGTGAGTAGCGAGGTGTAGAGTACAAGCTATCAGCCACCAGTTGGTGCCTGTGCCTGTGAGTATCGAGGTGCTGGGTACAAGCTATCAGCCCTTTGCCTCCTGCCCCAGGTGTGTTGGTGTAGGAGGGTCCTGCACACCTGACACAACCCGCCGTGTTGACTCCTCCCCACCCCTACTGTACCCAGCATGTGGATGCACTCCCCGCCCTGTTCAGGTCGGTCGGGGTTGGGATCCATTGCATGAACTTTAGTATTTAAGGACGGTATCATACCTTAATGCATCATGCCCTTGGTTGTCATGATGCATGAATGCAGCTCTGGCAAGTAACTCGCCAGTGCTGCATTCATGCATCATGCCGACCCTATGGGGTTTAGACACTCCCAAAGGGTCGACATGATGCACCAATGTAGCACTGGTGAGTTACTCGCGGTTGATGCATTGGTGTATCATGACGACAAATATAATCTTTTAGCTACATGCATCCTTAAAGGGTTAAGCAAAAGTCATTTAAATTCACATAATCCATCTTTTTCTTTCAAAGACGCTATTGACAGTTTGAAGTGTCATTAGTTGAAAATCTTTCTCTTATTGACTGTTCACACTGTCAATAATGGAAGATTTCTGTCTATCGATAGTTACTCATGCAAACTGTTGATAGCGAAATTCTTCTGTATTATGGACAGTTCCCATTGACCTTGAAGTCAAAATCAGTTTTCAAAGTCAAAATCAGAGTAAGAAAATCCCTTTTGGAGTCAAACTATATCAAAATCAAAACTGTCACAATCTGTCAGAATCGCCAAAATCGGTTTTAGAGTCAAAATTGTAAAAATTAGTTTTTTAGTCAGTGGTTTCAGAATCAAAATTATCAAAATGGTTGGGCAGGATTTTTTTTACGCTCAAACATCGTCTTGAGGGTCAAAATCGTTTTCGCGGTCAAAATTGTTTTTTGGGGGTGTTGAAAAGGTCTTAAATGTTATGAATGTTAGGAAATGTCAATACGGCAGAAAGTTCCCACTATGGATGATTTGGTGAAGAATTGTCAACAAGAGGAAAGTTTTCCATTATTAACTGTTTGAATTGTCAATAGCAAGATCAAACTTGGCCTACCATATTTTAATTCTCTCCCTGCATATAACAGGGGGGGGGGGGCACTTTAAACTCACTTCCAGCAGGTCTTTCATGTGGCTTTGGTTGTTATTGTCATTTTATAAATGTTGTCATCTAAGATGGTTTGTGGTTGCAGGTGGGGCATGGGGGAGAGGTCACTCACGGGGTAGATGATATCTACCCCCACCCCCTGACATGGTAGGGGAGTGGTCATTTTCAACATACAGGGGGAGGGGGGGTCGTGGTAGGACTCCGCGCAAGAGGGCTAGAAAAATGTCAGTCCCAGGGGAGAGGAACTTTTTGCCAAAAAAAGAAAGTATGTTTCTGGTCCCCGTTTCAAGAGGGATCCAATTTCTTTCTGTCCCTTACCCTTGAGGGGTCCACATTTTTGCCGCCCCCTCCCCCCGAGAAAAACCTGCCACCTGTTTAAAAAAAACATTATGTCTCCTTGTCCAATTTCATTTGACTCCCCCCCCCCCCCCACCCTCAAGAGGTCCACATTTTTTTATCCTCCCCCTCCCCCCACTAAATCCCCCACCCTCCCCTCTGTTGTTGAAAAATGCCAACTCCCTATAGATGATATCTGCCCCGATGTCAACACGGCCCCAGTACCCGGTGTATATTGTTCATGTCAGCGTGCCCCAACACCGGGAGGGGTGTGGCCAGGTGCACAGGTGCTGTACCCTTTAAGGATGGCATGTCGCTAAATGATCACATTTCTCGTTATAAAGCAGCCCTGGCGACTAGCTCTACGGGGCTGCATTGGTGCATCAGGATGACCCTCTCGGAGTGCATCGACCCCTTAGAGTCTTGATGATACTTGCATGCAGCGCTGGCAAGTTACTCGCCAGGGCTGCATTCATGTATCATGGCGACCAAGGGAATCGTGCATTAATGCAGCATGCTGCCCTTAAAGGGTTAAATGGTGATCACTTCCAATATTCAGGAAGTTGGTGCAGGTGGCCTGTAGTGTATTACAGCAGGACACTATTTATGTTAAATTTAATAAATTTGCGTTTAAATTATTTGAAAAAAAAAGAATCTGGCACAGAATTGTTGATGAACGACTTTTTAAAAATCCTGGATAACTTTCAGGGGTTTCCCAACTTATTATTAGATTCCTTATAAATTCTACCTTTCAACTGATATATTTTGGCGCCGTTGATACAACAATGGTCTAAATTCTTTTTGATCCCAAGGTGGACGCTAGCCAAGGCCGGCAGAAGCCCCTGTCTCGACCCGCTCGTTTATGGACATACACAACATCAAGTGGTGTATATAAAAGTGGTGTACCCAACGACCTCTGGCGGACGAAGGTTGCACCGTGACCTTGGGGCACCTGGCCTTGACCTCGTTAACACCACAGTGACCCAGCGGACATTGGCTTCATTGGCGGCTTGCCTAAACCCTTTAAGGACAGCATGATGCACCAAAGTGTCATCTTTATTTAGTGTCATGATGCATCAATGCATCTCTCAATGCATCATTTCAACTCTTCAGGAGTGTATCAGCCATGTAGTGTCTCATGATGCATAAATGCTGCTAGCACCAGCGAGTTACCTGCATCGTAGTGAAATCAACACATTATTCTTTTAAGGATGCATGTCGCTTAAAGATGACATTTGCCGTCATGCTACACCAATGCAGCCCCGGTGAGTAACTCGCCAGTGCTGCATAGGTGCATCATGATGACCCTTCGGGACTGTATCAGCTTCATAGGTCGCCATGATGCTTGAATGCAGCACTGGCGAGTTACTCGCCAGGGCTGCATTCATGCATCATGGCGACCAAAGGGAATGATGCATTAAAGGCATCATGCCGGCCTTAAAGGGTTCAGCATTGAAGCCCTATGCTGCCTTCAGAGGATTAAGTCTACAATGTATAGAGGCTAACATAATAGGTGGTGCACCCTTTGACCTCTGGTTCATTGTCACGTAGACCACATGACCTTCAGGCATGACCTTGACCTCGTCGACACCTAGCGTCTAACAGAGACGCTGGCTTCCTATGTGGCTTCCGGCATTGGCGGGCTGCCTTAACCCTCTAAGGACGGCACGATACTTCATTATTGCTACTCAATAATTTGTCGTCATGATGCACAATGCATTGAGTTGGAGTAACTCGCTAGTTCTGCGTTGGTGCATCATGCTTATCGTTTGGGAGTGCATCAACCCCATATGGCCACATTGATACCTGAAGGAAGCGCTGGTAAGTTATTCATGCATTATGATAGATAACAAGTATAAGTAACAAGTTTAACATTAATGGATCTTGTTCCCCTTAAAGGGTTAGCGATTGTAGGTAATAGCAATGGGGTTAATTATACGACGTAGTGGCCAACACATCTAGGTGAAGTGATCGTTTTTCTTTCATTTTGTGTGTCTTGGCACTAAATAATCTACTGTTTCGTGTTTCGGTCTAACCCTATAGCCTAGAGTATAGGTGCCATATGGCTTTGATACAGTATGCCCTTCATCGTCACAACATTCAGCATGCATGAATGCAACCATATCGAGAGCCGCATTCATGTGCCATGACAACCGAGAGCATAACGTTATCCTTAATCATACAATATCAGCTATTAAAAAACTCTCCAGAATTAAGTCATAAAAAACATTGAAATTACCTTCATTTACCAGGTATCAATGTCTCCTTATTGTAATTTGCAGGTAGGAATAGACTGAATGTAGAAGTTGTAGACAGGTTGTTGTGTTGTGATTACAGGCTAAATCATGCAGCACTGACAGGTCTAGATTTCTGTGAGCCGACAGTTAGGCATATGTGATGATATGTTGTAACTTTAATGCGGTAAATGATGCGTGAGAGCCTACTGCATGCAATTATATGGAGTATGTAATCAGCATAAAATGGGGAAATCACCTAAAATTAGCTGACATGGTAGCTTTGAAGAGCTACATTCTTGAGGTAAACCATATGGTTCACCTCATGTTGCATGTTTAATATAGCAATCCCATGTCGGCTATAACTGCATGCTACCGTTATATGGTAATATTGTTTTTTTTGTTCTTTATCGAATCATTAAATATATATACGAGGAAACATAGCCCCACAGTTAGAACTAAGTGGAAGCGCTCACTGGGACCAGGCTGTATTTCTCCCTTTGGATTTCTCTGTGGATTTCTAAACGTATTGAGCACTTAAAGGGGCATTCTCACCACTCGCACTTAACCATATAGCAGACTAGAACAGTACTAGAATTGTGAGTGGGATACGCTCGGTGATTGTGCCACTTTCATGCTTTCTCAAGGTATCCGCCTCTCTCTGAATATATGTGTCGCAAATGGTGATTAGTTTTCTCTGGGAAAGTGAGAAGTCAAGCAGAAAGCATGACCCATGAGTGCTCATGCGCGGGGCATCCTTTCCGGCTGACTGCGCATATTGAAGCATCGCATGCTGGACCTTACTTAGTTGAGTACGACGTAATTTGTCCCCTTATTAAATCAAGAGGGCGGGAAGACGCTGACATAGGTTGAAACCAGTTCCGGGTACTGATATATTTATCTACATTTTAGTAGGGAAAGTCCCCGTAATGGGCCTTGTCCACTGCCCCTGGTTGAGGCCATGTGTGGCTAAGATACGACCACAACAAAGTCTAAATACAGGAACTGGGCTCCATAGTAATAACAGGCACCGCCTAACGATGCGGCAACACTGATACACACCAGTCAGCCGGTCAGCTGGTAGTGGGTGATGGGGGGGGGGGGGGGGACTGAGGGGGCGGCAGAGGCTGCCAAGGGATGAATCGAGTTATCTGGAATATATAGTAAGGGCTAATTTGTACTCCAGTTTTTGATCTTTGATATGTTTTTTTTAGATACAGCAGACCTAACAAAAAGATATATGACAATAATCATGTTAATATCGAAATTGAAATTATTTTAACATCCCCAGATTTGTAGACCATCAACACAAAATGTATCAACATTTGAACCTACTGGAACTACTAACAACATCTTTATTACAATGTGCAAAGCACGCTGTGCGTTCTTTAGATCTAATACGATAATGTTATGGTATTAGAAATTGTATTCAGGCAGAATATTGGGTTGATAACCAATAAGAGTTAGATTTTGTTCATTCGTTATTCTCATGACAATGGCATTGTGGATTTAAAATTCCACGTCCATTTGAAATTACATGTAACGGATAGCCTTTTTGGCAACCATGATAATACATGCTTTAGGCGGGGGGAAGCATCTTTGGTCACTCAACCCTTGCTCAGCCACTGACAGTAAATGCCTATACTTATGGCTTTAAGGACGGCATAATGCCTTGATGCATTACAACCTTGGTCGTCATGATGAATGAATGCAGCCCTAGAGAGTAACTCGCCAGTGCTGCATTCAAGCATCATGCCGACCCTGTAGGGCTGGGTCGGCATGATGCACCAACACAGCCCTGGCGATCAACTCGCCAGGGCTGCATTTTACTGCATCATGACAACAAATGTCATCTTTTAGTGACATGCCATCCTTAAAGGGTTATGGCTGCTTCACCAACGGTCATTTATCGATCTGCTTCTTCCGCGTGCCTCTGCCATGTGCCAATAACTCCTAGCATCCCGGAACTGCTATATGCCTCAGCCATAGCAGCAACAACAGCAGCACTAAACAGTGGCAGCCCACAATCTCATTATCGACCTCAGGGGCTGATTCCTAGAAGTGTAATTTTTGCTAATTTAATAGACTGAGTGTGGGTGGATGAGTTCTGGTTATAGAAGTATGATGGTGAGTAGGAGTGGGGAGGAATAATTGTGTGTTACTTTGATTGACTGATGACCCTGGCAGTCCGATTGCCAGGGTCTCCATAGGAATAGGTTCAAATATCCCTAAACAAAAGTTCTCTACCCACCCACCCTCCCCGGGCTGGGTACCTTGTTTTTGAGGGTAGATAACAACTACCGCCCTACGGTCCCACTTCTCAGAGGTTGGGAAATTTGACCGCCGCATTTTCTATTGCAATTTGAATTATGTCAAGATTTTAACAACTTTCCTTTAGGGCCATGCCCCATAGCTCCTATAGATGTGTCAGTGCTTTGCCTAAGACACTTTGAATCGTCCACCCTTCTGAAATTTAAAACCAAATCAAAAGAAGCATTCCTGTAACATGGCCAAAGGAATAGGGCAGGTAAGTCGTTGTTTCACAGAGAGAAGAAACAGCGTCAAAAAGAAGTCCAGGTTGCCTCCAGGAATGACTCCCCTGTCTAGGAGAGCCCAGGTGGCCTATAAAGGGAGCCGAGGTGACCCTCTGGCCGACCTACGAGAGTCACCTGGGGGAGTCATATATGACCCAGAGAGCTATGTGACTCCCTTAGGTTAGCCAGACAGTCAGCTAGGCTCCCTTAGGCGACCTGGACTCCCCTAAAGAGGGGAGTCATTCTGGAGGCAACCTTGACTCCCCTTTGACGCGTTTTCTTCTCTCTGTGTTCTTTTTTGGGGAAAATGAAGTACCAATTCTGATGCTGATTATCACTAATGTCCATGTACTAACCGATTAGATAGGCTTCTTTACGATACATTACCAGCTAATTTTGGGTGATTTTTTATTTTCATTATGTTTCCATATACCAATGGGAGGGTTCATTATTTATGGCCGGGGGGGTGAGCATTTGAGGGGGGGGCAATTTTTTTTAGGGGTATTCAATATTTTCAAAATTTTCTAAAATTTTCCTCCAATTTCCAGCAAATTTCTCACTGCATCACTTTTGACACTCAGAATAGCTCACCGTTTTGTCAGTCTTCAAAAAAGTGCCGGCCTCATGTAAGCACTGAGTGTATGGGAGCTTCCAATTTATAAGCACTGGGGCCCTTAAACTCAACGGTATGTAAGTCAAGTGTCTGAGGTTTGACTGTTATCACTCACCAGCGAATATCATGAGACGTTTACACTAAAACA
Organism: Harmothoe impar; assembly: GCA_947462335.1. Taxonomy (NCBI): domain Eukaryota; kingdom Metazoa; phylum Annelida; class Polychaeta; order Phyllodocida; family Polynoidae; genus Harmothoe; species Harmothoe impar. The sequence continues at coordinate 69,469,752 of OX381712.1, read as the reverse complement.
CCTTACGAATGGATCTATTTGTTGCAAGGTAGTAAAGTGTAGGTAAAAAAGTGCCCAGGATTAAATGCATACAATTAATAGACACCATCATCGTTTTTGTAATAAAGTTGAAAACGATCCAGGGTGAGGGGGGGCGCTTTTTTTCCACCTATTCCGAGGGGGGGGGGCTTTTTATTCAACCTATTCCGAGGGGGGGGCCAATTATTTTTGACGTATTCGATTTGCCAAACGCTCACCCCCCCTGCCATAAATAATGAATCCTCCCCAAGTGCCTGTAAGTCTATATGAGAAATATGGAGTCTGTTCTTTTTCTTTTTATCTGTAAATATGACCATAATAGCATGCAAAATAACTGTAAGCCACCAGAAATGGAAACCAGCAAGGGGTGCATTATGAACAATCAAAACATAGATGCCCTCACATTGAATTCACAGGTCTACCAGAGAGCCCATCATTCAGTATTTCATTTTTATTTCATAACAGATGGATTTTCTATGACAAAGGGCCTGTTAATTGATGAGGAAATGACGATGGTAGTCTACATTGGGTATATTTAATGACTTGATTTTGGGTCAATTGAGGTGGTAATGTATCTCTAACTTGAATTTGTTCAGTGCAGTCTTTGTGAAAACTTTTTCACCCTCCAGGACATTCGGTCCTGCAAATCCTCAATGTTGCAGGACCGGCTACATTTTGAGGGACCGAATAGCCACACATATCTGACTATTTATGCATTTTAATAATGAAATAGCTTAGTCCATTGAAAATACATTTTAAATGTAATATCTACAGCTAAATCAGGAAAAATACACAGTTTTACACAGTTTATTGACAAACATATTTCAGGTGGCATTTTAGGAGGACATTGACACTGTCCTGCATGTTTTCACAAAGACTGCTGAGTGTGGCTGTGACCCCTTCAAAGTTGCCTCCAGCACCCTGTACTCTTTGACGCACTGACACCCTCTAATTGGACTCATGTTGTCTGACAATTATCGACAGTTCTATATTTACATCACTACAGCCAACCATGATGACTTAATTAATGGCGCAGAGGAGTCGTAGCTCGAGGCAGTTCTGACTGGACTCAAATTATCTGTTATCGATACAAACCATCGCACTAAGGCCTCTCAAAAAAATAAAATGGTTTCTCATCACCGCGCGCATCATAGAAATCAGCTTTTGAGGGGGAAATCTTCTTTTTGCAAATTTCCGATGAAAAACATGATAAAAATGGACAAATATTGGCATATCTTGTATCAAACTAAATCTGATACTGCCAGTAATGCAGTAGGACAGAAATAACTTACAACTTTCCCTACTAGATCAATAAAGTCTTGATTACTAAAATGTGAAGTTCGGTCATGTAAAAACATGTATTTTCCTATACATTTTAGCCCGCAAGTAAAAAAAAAAAAGTAGAAAAAAGCCTCCCTCGTCAGATTTTTCAGCCCTTGGTAATGAGAAACCACTTCATTTTTTTGAGTGGCCTAAACACAGTGTTCTGAAATAGCCCTCTATTAATACCATTGTTTCTACGAATAGTTATCACAAATGAGCTTTCATGGTTTGTGTGACCATTTTAGAACCAATGGTATCCACCGATGTATTTTAGATGTGTTCTAGGTACTGTGTAATTATTAGTTTTCATTTTTATTTTTTGTGTGCTATTAGAGTGTCTATATCTAATGATGGCTTTAAAAATGCTATTCCATTATGTCTGAATGCAGCCCAGTATGTAACTTGCCAGTGCTGCATTCACACATCATGGCAACAGGGTATCCACGGCAGTGTTTTCGATGTGATTGTTCTAGGTCCTGTGCAATTATCAGTTTTATTTATCTTATGTGTGCTATTAGAGTGTCTATATCTACAGTCAATGCAAAATCTTTTTCATCCTGAAGGACATTTGGTCCTGCAGATCTTGAATATTGTAGGACCGGCTAAATTTTTGAAAGCACCAGATTCCCACATATATATCTGACAATTCATGCATTTAAAATGCTAAATGATACTGTCCATTAAAAGCAAGCCATATTTGTAATCATTTATGGCCATATCAGGATAGTTTTGGAGAAAAGATTTAAAAAAAACGTCCAGGCTGCCTCCAGAATGACTCCCCTCTTTAGGGGAGCCCAGACTGCCTAAGGGAGCCTATAGATGACTCCCTTGGTGACCTAGGAGAGTCACCTAGGAAATTCACATAGATCTCTGACTCACCTAAGGGAGTCACATAAGGACCTGAGCTCCCCTGGAGTGGGTGTGCAATTCTGGAGGAAACCTGGACTCCCCTTTGATGCTGCTTGTTTTCTCTGTGAATCCGTTATACCGCAATACAAGACAATGACCCAATGTACAGTAGAACTAGAGACCTGCTTGTGTGTGTTTATCCCCATACCATAACAGATCACACTGCTCCCTTTCATCCTCACACACTCCCGCCCCACCCTACCATTAAAAACAAAGGTCTTCCTCTGCTAAGACCTACTCCTTTTACTATGTCTAAATCCCTTTTCATATGATCCGGAATCTAAGCTTTGTAACTGGAGTGAATATGGGGAAGTAAAAATAGACGAATTCTTCAGAATTATGAAACAGGTTTCGCTTAAAGAAGATGGTTTTGACTATGGAGATACTTGAGTTTTTCTTGAGCTTCCTTTTGGGTTCCATTTCAAGAAGTAATATATTACAGGGGGTGAAAGGGATTGTCACATGTGACCCAATATGGTACCGGTTCTTGTGCAATGGATGAGCATACCTGATGTCCATGGAATTTAACTCAGCATACATATATTGTGAAAAAGCTGTCCACATTATCCCATACCATGCACATTCCCAAAGGGATCAAGAGTCAAGACACAGAAAAAACCTTGGAATTCCTCTTGAGATATTGCTAGCAGGAAATCCCTCGCTGTACAATAGCACATACTAAGGCAGCTGAGTAGTGGCTTTATACCCCTCTGTACAATAACAGAGCTCAGCTCAGTAGTGTCCTCATCCCTCTCAGTGGCTCAGGCTCCCTATCTTTTCGATAGTAACTATGTGTCTACATCATCCCAAATTTGCCACCCTTATGATTTGGGAAAATTCTGAAAAAGGTACCTCCTCAAAAGAGATTTTTCTTTCTGGGGGGGGGGGGGGGGTGGGAGAACCCTTTCCTGGGCCATTGCCTAAAACACCAGAATATAGCTGGGTTTTACAGGGAAATCTATGAAAATGTTTTGAAAAGTGATATTATAAGAAAAAGCAGCCAGAAAATGGCCTTGGCGAAAGAAGAATCACTTAAAATATCATGATCTGGTGAATGTTATAGAAAGCCCCAAATATGTGTTCTAAAAAAGTACCCCTCCCAGTGGGCACAAAATTCTGTTCAATGTTGAACCAATGTTGAATCAACATTGAATCAACGTTGACAACCATTTATCAATGTTGATTCAATGTTCTGTGCCCACTGGGCTTTGGCCCAAAATTACAAAAACAATGTAGCCCAAAAACAGTGTTTCCCTTCAATTCTTGTGCACACATAGTAACCAGAATTCCAGGAGTGGACCCCCTAGGTTCACGGGAGGTGTCCTGGCACCCACCAGGTGCGTTTGTCTGCAGCAGCAGAGACAATGGCCGTGTGTGACGGTTGTGACAAGTGGACAATGTGGCACACAGCGCCAGTTTACAGTCAGAGACAAGCACCTGACCGCAGCACAATGGTGGCAGTCTGCTGAGGCCGACCATGCCCCAAGTCTCCCACTAACCCTTTAAGGACAGAATGACGCTCAAAGTTCAAATTTGTTTCTTATCAAGATGCACTATTGCAGTGAAATTAATGTGCCATCTCTGCTTTGCTACATCTAGTTTCTCCCTTTGTGAGAGTATCAATCCTGTACTAGTTTAGGCATGATGCATGAATGCATGAATGGTGGGTAGCCCACCAGTGCTGCAATCATGCACCATGGTAAAAGCCTAGTGAGAAAGGAGCAAAGGAGCCTTATCCCTTTAACCCTTTCCCTGCTGGCCTTGAAAAATGTCATTTGGGACTTAACCACCGGCCCTATGCCATGGGAATACTAGTATGCAACTTTGCAAGCATGTGCTCCCTGGGATAGTGGCTAAGGAGTGAAATTAATTGTATTGGAGACAGAATTGACACTTTTTTTGACAAGGGGACGTAGTATGAATGTTAAATATTTTTGGATTGATTCAAAAATTCTTATTCTTTGTTTCATAGCAGGAGCTGTAATTTAGTTGTATTGGTGCCCTAGGGTATCAATTTTGCTGCCATATGGCAGCAGCGGTTTTTCAAGGGTATTTCAGATGCTGCCCAGAGGCAGCAGCGGCCCTTAAAGGGTTAAGGATGGTTGTTGCTTAAAGATGACATTTGTCGTCATGATCTACCAATGCAGCCACAGTGAGTAACTCGCCGATGCTGCAATGGTGTATCATCCCGAGCCTTCGGGAGTGTCTCAACCCTGTAGGGTTGGCATGATGCTTGAATGCAGCACTAGCGAGTTACTCACCAGGGCTGCAATTATGCATCATGACGACCAAGGGCATGGTGCACTAAGGTATCACATCATCCTTAAAGGGTTAAAAGTTAACAGAGCAATAAAGTAATAAAGCACTGTGCTGTTTTTAAATGGTTAACAGGAGAGTTTAGACAGCTCTGTGCCCACACTTGACAGTACAAGACTCTGCTACTGTCACTCCATTGTCAAACAGCAGCTAAATCATTGTTTGTAGGGAGGTTTCTTTGTACCATTGCAGGCTGCAACAAAAGATGTGTTTCAGACAATCTAAAACTAACTATAATTATTTCATCTCATTTCTGAATATAAATCAAAATTGAAGATCTGTTTATAATGTTTACCAAATTCTACCATGCAAATTTACTGTGTGTAAAAATTTGTTTACTTGCTTCCATAATTTAGTGTGCAATAGCACTGCTTAGGGCCAAACAAAATAAAAGCTGAATTCAGGTAACATGGCCTAATATGTTAGGGTAGGACAGTCACTTACTTAACTTTTTAGGATTTATCTTTAGGACCATGAGATGAGTTAGGTTTCATGGAGTGGTTATTCTATATCTGTCTAATCAAGCCACTGCCCCCCAATCCTAGACATGGGGGGGCGGCAGAGTATCTTTAGGCCCCCCCCCCCCGAACATTTTGGATATGCTTATGAATTATATTCAATACTCTATAATTATATGAAGAAATATCCCCAAAATTGACCTTAAAATACAATGTGTCAAAAATGTCAAAATTCTCCTTGGGGGCCATGCCCCCAGACCCCCAATACATTTTTCAATGTGTCACTTTTAACGCTTGGAATCACGCACCCTTCTGAACTTTATTTGGTTTGGCCCTGCCCCCCCCCCCCTGCCCTCCCCCCCTCCAAAGTCAAGTTGCTTCCAACACCCCTGGTTTTCCCCTAAAGGATTGGTCGGCCAACTATTGCCACTGACGAAAATGTATTTTATGTCTGCAATAAAAACCTTGAAATTGAATTGAATCGAAATTGACAATAAGGATCGCTAAGCTGAAGGCCATGAGGTACAATAAAGGTGTACATGTGGGAAAATTCCATCCAATATTCTTAGAGCCTTACATGGTCAGCAATCAAAACAACTATTCATATAATTCTACTTATGTATCTGAGCTAGGACTGCACTGTACATTGCTCTCAAGTTTCAGAGTAGGCGGATGCGTAGGAGGCTTCCATTATTACAATTCTATGAGAGTTCAGAGTTTCTTTCAAACATACTAAGTCTTTCTTCCCTCTATGCACAAACAGCAATAGGTCCCAGTCCCCCCACTTTGTGTACATGATATAGGTCACCTGCGTTCTTAAAACACAAGAAAATGTCCTTTTCCAAGCATTTGCAATGTCTCCAAATTCCCCATGGACTTGAAGAAAAGTGGAGTATTTTTCCAAATAAATCCCCCTGCTTTTCATGAAAAGCGGTGTATCTTGATGGGGATGTGACCTTGGTTGGAGAAAATTCTTTGAGGCTAACTGTTGAATATCCTGAAACAACATATTGGAGAATAAAATTATGCTGCATTCCACTGACACTGACTATTTACTATCAAATACCTCTTATTCATAGAGAAGGGGTTATACATGGTGGTAAAACTCCCCACACTTCTTAGTAAAAGGGTTCATTTATAGACCCCCAAATACCGTAAAACCTCGCGTATAAGCCGTGGCTAGTACGTCAGTCAGATCGGCGGTGCGGCTTACAGCATTGGCCCACTGTTAGGGTGCGGCTTATATGCGAGTTTTTGCTACTATGGCACAGTACTAAAAGTCACCATAATCAGATCTCTTATGCGGCATTTAGAATCGGGCCAAAGTCTGGGTGGGCTTTTTCCTTTTTGAGATGGGGAACGCTGAGGTAAAATGAGGCAAATTGAAGCAAAATGAAGCAAAATTTGCAAAGCAAAACATAAAAAAAAGATTGCCCGTTTTGCAGGTACCTCTGTCGCCCAAGTGGAGTCCGGGCTTTTGAGTACTCAGTACAGGGACTGGGAATATCCCAGTAAACACAATTACGTTGGTCAGACATTAATTAACATTGTGTTTTGGTCTGAACTACGTAATTTTGGAAGGTTTATCAACGTTAGAACGTTAAGGTTTATTTACCAATCTCAAACCTGCAGATCTGATTTACGTATCTCAGACGTAAATCTACGTCCAACTTTGTAAACACATTAACATAATATTACATAGTGGGATTCAGACAAAGATATCACAGACAAATTCACATAAACAAACAATATTTAGACAAACTTACTACTATCATTCTTAGTCACATTTCTTTCTATCTTTGTAGTTTAACTGAAAAGCCTGACAGTATAGATCTATTGCATAGTTTTAGCTGCAGAGAGGCTTTGTATTTCTTCCATTACCACCAATGTGGTGTCTGCCCAGTAAAGTGCTGTATTGTGCATATCAATGCACAATTCTTTAACCTGCTGTCCATCATATATAATTATCAAATCGTATATGGTTCATTTGCATAACATATAATTCATAATTAATGAGAAATTACTGCTTTCAATGTGGTAGATTCGTTAAAGAGCTGTCATATTCTCTCCACAGTTGAAAGTACTGCCACCTAGTGTGAAACTGAGAAGTTATATACCCAATTGAAGTTGAAAAATTATGTAGATTAACGTAGATCTACTTAGATTTGTTATGTAGATTTACGTCTGAATGAGGTAGATAAACCTAAATCAGACGTCTACGTCTGTTGAACGTAAATAAACCTTCATGTTTTGACGTCTACAAACCTTCCAAATTTACCAATCTCAAACCTTTGGTTGGAAAACTACCTAGAGAAACCTCTGAGCTATGTTGGAATTATGTAGGGTGTTTACTGGGATGGTACATAAGTATCAAGTTTCTGAAGCGCATTATAGCCCTATCATAAGTGGCAGTTTATACCTATTCATAGCAATTTTAGCCTTAACTAGTCGATAACGAGTTCTGCCTTTATGCAATTTATTTCCATACATGTTTTTCTTCCCCAGGTGCACAAACTACATACATTAGTATAAGGTTTCTGAAAAGGAGGTTTAAATTTATCCAATTCTATGAGAGTTGAGGAGATTGCATTCTGGTACATAAGTATCAAGTTTCGGAGAAGGCGGTTTCAATTACTCCAATTGTGGACACACTGTCCGCTACATGTTATCCCTAGCTGTACCTGATGACCAACATGTACTACACCTGACTGTCTGATAGAGTGGACCAGGTGGGGGATCAGGTCCATGTAATTCTATTGTAATATTATTTATTTACAGTCAACCCTCACTTCCTCGGACATTTACTTCCTCGGATCCCTCACTTCCTCAGATAGGTGCCTGACAACCTCCCCTATAATGTTTCATTACATTTAGACTTAATTCCTCGGATAATTTGCTTTCTCAGACATTTTTTCTTGCATTTTCCAAATTTGAGGAATCGAGGGCCCACTGTATACTGACAATAAGTCAACAATGCCCACGAATATGTGTATAAGTCCACGTTCGGCCTGCTAAAACTCTGTAATACTGACCCTGCCATATTCCAAAAATACTTTCATATTTACCATTTTTCCTCCAATTTTCTTTTAAACACCCTGAAATTATTGGTTTTAAAAAAACACCGGGAAAACATTTTGACACGAATGATAATTACAGTAGATTTAGTTTTTTTTGTTCTCAACTCATCCTTTGCAGAAGAACTCTGGGAGGAAGTACTATTGTTTTGCATTTCATGGACATTGATCAAGAACTCCCACTGTCAGGAATACAGCCCTGTGCAGACAGTGACGCGGGTCCACAGACTGTCCATATAAAGTAGGTGTAATGTATGAGTACCCAGGTACATGTTCCTCCAGGGTTGTCTGACCAGGTACAGTACACTTACTGTCATTCCACTTAAAGGCCACCCATGATGGTCAAAGTAGATTGTGTCAAGATACTGTAAATGTAGATATTTTCACCCTGTACATACTTTTGCAGATTTTTGAATATTTATCATGTGTGGTCTTACAACTAGCCTCTTGTTTACAGCAAACAATGGCAACTGTTCATCTTGTTGACTTTTTACAACTACATGATAAAATAGTGTTAATATGATAGATAGGTTTATTTGTCTTGATATCATGATAAGGTAAATTCTGCAGCTAATTCAACTTTTGGGACCTCCAGAAAATTTCTAAAAGGTTTGCTAGACTACATGTATATAATTGTGTCTGTTCTGAATGAGTGCAAGGTAAGGGTCACAGGCTGACCATATAGTGGAGATGTAATACATTAGTATTCAGGTACGAGTTCCTCCAGGGTTGTCTGACAAAGTACAATACACTGATAGTCTTATCAACATAGCACTCAAAAGTGACCCATGATGATGATCGTTATAGTAGATTAGTGTCAGGATAATCAATGTGCATAATGTTGTGTATCTAAAGACACATGGTGAAATAAGTGGTTGAAGTGTAGCATAAGTTAAGTATAATAGGTATAGGTATAGTTTATTTGTAATTGCTTTTAAGGATGATTAGAACAGTATGATACATCGTCTGGATCTGTTGGCAAACATGCCTTGGGAATCACTCCCTATTTCCTATTTTAGGAAATCGCAGAGAAAAAAGTGATCTTAAAAAGGATCGAAAAATCTGTGTTGTTATTTGTGATTATAATCATGAATATAAAATGTTCTACAAATATAAAACTAAATTAGATATTCATATTCGTTAACATTCATGGATAAACACCATCATAAGCACCAGAGTACCCAATCAACATTGCCTAGTGAGGCCCATATATGTGTTTTTATTTGGGCATGCTGATTTGCCCATATATGGGTTATAGTCCTTTTTCGTTAAGCACTATAGGTGGGAGTCCAGATAGGTCAGCCCACATTCAAAGTGCTTAGCTGGAGCCCAGATTTTTTCCACTTTAGCACAAACAATAAAAATGTGTACAATAAATGGTGATTTCTGGAGGAAAATCAGATGTCAGCATGTTTTGAAATATTTACAATGTATTTATGAGAAGAAAAGTTCCTGGGCCAGCCCATCTGGGCTCCTACCTATAGCCCTGGACAAAAAGGGCTATAACCCAGATATGGGCAAGCCCAGCTGGCCCAAGTAAAACACATATGGGCCCCAGAGACGTAAGACCCGTTTGGTAGTACATTAAAAACACACTGATACAGTGGCAGTTGTAGGCTCTGGTTAACTGGGCCCTGGTATGACGTCTAATATGGATATATGACCAGCTATTGTTTAAAAGTCTGTATAGTCAGTATGGTAAATGTATGCAGCACTGGTGAGATATATGATGGGGCTACATTCAGACATCCTGAAATTGCATCGGGAATTAGGGTGTAATGATGCTTGATAGTACACATAGTTTATACGGAGTCCATACCCTTAGACACACCTGGACACACTTGTAATTTCATTTAAAGAAAGAAAGAAAGAAAGAAAGAAAGAAAGAAAGAAAGAAAGAAAGAAAGAAAGAAAGAAAGAAAGAAAGAAAGGAACTTCACGAAAGGGGCTTTTAGAAGCCATCAAACGTTAATCTTCATCAGGAGAAGATCACCTGAATTGGATTTTGACCTTAAAAGTCTCCAGATCAGGTGAGAAATATGACTGCAGGTGTGTGTCCCTTTTCCCCCCAGAGTGCAGAAAACAAGGGTCATCAGAATGAGTGCATGATGACAGTATCTGCTCCCTGACCCTGCACTCTTAGTACACCAACTTCTGACCCAATTCTACTCTTTTTCCAACAGTGCTTCTATATCCGCCATATTAACTTCAGCTTATCTTACTCAAACGTATCAGTGACACTAATTCAGTGCTATCAGCAGCAACGGGAGTATTGAGTGCACATGATAGTAACTGTGTCATTGTTTTTTCTCACTCCTGTTGGGGTGGTGGGGGGGGGGGGGGGAGTTAGGACCTATCCTTCTAAAGTTCTATATGGTACTCCTCATCGCAAAAAAGAATATCACCTTCGTTTTGGAATTTGAGGACTCTTTCATGACCCCTTCCGAAGATAAAAAGTTCAAAAGTATTAAATCAATTCAATTTTAATTATTATTTTTGTTCCTAGGGGCTTTTTACTCACTTGAAACAAAACTGAGCTATTTAAAGTTTCTGAAAAATCCAAGATGGCCATCATCAGCCGTAAATATCCCAAAATTATCCTTTTCTAACCTAAAACATTCACGTGACCACTTTGAAAAGCAAATTAAAAATAACAAACACTGAGTTATGGGTGCCACAATCGCAACTCTAATTTGACTGAATAACCCCCCCCCCCCCCCCCACTCACTCATGTAGCAACAAATTGCAGGAAGGGGAGCAGCCATGCAGAAAGGATGCTTCACCCAGAGGCATAAAGTATAGAAGACATGGCCAATTCTTTTTTTGAATTGTACTTATAATGAGCATACCGTACTGTCGTGTTTAAGCGCCCCGGCGCTTATAACTTTGGAGGGGTATTTACCCCCGGCGCTAATACAAGACAGGCGCTTATTCAAGATCCAGTTTTAGTGCTCAAGAGAAATTTCAAGACCCTCATACCCCTGGCGCTTATACAAGACCGGTGCTTATTCAATACCCGGGGCTTAAAAGAAAAGACCAGCATAATTTTATGTAATGTTCTATTGCTAGTATTGGTATTGATTTGCAATATTCGGACATACACACAATTAAAATGTGCAGCATGTAAAAGGAACAAATCAAAAGCATAAAAATCGTCTGCATCTGCATTACCCTATGAGTGGTCATTGAGTGGCCCTTGAGTGGCAATCAAGGCATACTAACAGTGGTGTAAATTACCGAGCAACCAATCAAGGAGTCGTTATAGTTGTGTCTAAACCAATCAATTTGGATGGGCTGAGTGTCTGGGAAGATTTTTGTTCTCTTGTGACGTCACTCTGCACTTATCTATTTCAGGTATAAGTCCTAGCTGCTGCATATTCTGAATATTGTAAATCAATACCAATACTAATGATAGAAAGCCACATGAAATTACGCTGGTCTTTCCTTTTAAACGCTACGGTACGGTATTACAAAAAACATTACATTTACTACTTTATTTAGGACTATATTTTAAGATTCTATGCAACAAAATGGTTATTATTCTCATTTATATTAAATGAATAAGTAGCACTCATATGATCATTATGTAACAGAGTACTGTGTCAAGTGTTGTATATGAAAAATGGGTGTGTGTTTTAAAGACTTTAAATAAAACAAAAAATTGTATTATAAATTGTTGATATTTGATTGAATAAATTTTACCAAACTTGAACCTCAACTAGGTCCAAGCGGGGGATGAGTCTTTACTGTGGGAAAAGAGTGAGTTCATACTAATAGTGGCTTCTACGGGAATGAATATAATTCCTTTGCATTTGCAAAGTTTTAGGGGGCTTAAAGATATTCTGCCGCCCCCATGTTCCAATACCTTAGAACTTGTCTCCAATGCATTGATGCATACCACTAACAATTCAGGAGTGTATCAAACAAGAGCACACTCCTTTAGAGCTTAAGACCAATAGTGGACAAAAACAATAACAAGAATTGCGGTTGTTGCCACGTAAAAAATGCCTCAGGCATTTTTATACGCGGCAACAACCGCAATTCTTGCATTCGAAGAAACATAATGTCTACATGGTTGGTATGTTTGAAGGGAACCCATTCAAGACACCAAAAATGCAGAGCCGGGAAGGGGTTATTAGGGGGGAAGGATGATATTACTTCAAATATGGCATTTCCTATGAATTCCTTGGGTCCATGTTAGGGGGTAAGAAAATTTGTGTTGCTAAGCAGATAAACAATTACAATAGATGTTGCTAGGCAACCAGCTGGCTTAGCAACAAACTGATAGAACCATTGAATTCCTTGGGTCCATATAAGGGGGTAGGTTTGATTATAATCAAACTTAGGACCATGGAAATGTGTGTTGCTCGGCAGATAAACAATTAGAATAGCTGTTGCTAGGCAACCAGCTGTATTAGCAACAAACCGAAAGGACCATCGAATTCCTTGGGTCCATATTAGGGGGGGTAGGTATGATTATAATCAACTTCAGGACCATGGAAATGTGTGTTGCTAGGCAGATAAACAATTAGAATAGCCGTTGCTAGGTAACCAGCTGTATTAGCAACAAACCAATAGAAGCATTGAATTCCTTGGATCCATTTTAGGGGGGTAGGTATGATTATAATTAACTTCAGGACCATGGAAATGTGTGTTGCTAGGCAGATAAACAATTAGAATAGCCGTTGCTAGGCAACCAGCTGTATTAGCAACAAATGGATAAAACCATTGAATTCCTTGGGTCCATATTAGGGGGGGTAGGTAAGATTATAATCAACCTAAGGACCATGGAAATGTGTGTTGCTAGGCAGATAAGCAATTAGAATAGCCCTTGCTAGGCAACCAGCCGCATTAGAAACAAACGGATAGAACCATTGAATTCCTTGGGTCCATATTAGGGGGGGTAGATATGATTATAATTAACTTCAGGACCATGGAAATGTGTGTTGCTAGGCAGATAAACAATTAGAATAGCCCTTGCTAGGTAACCAGCTGTATTAGCAACAAATAGATAGAACCATTGAATTCCTTGGGTCCATATTAGGGGGGGTAGGTATAATTATAATCAACCTCAGGACCATGGAAATGTGTGTTGCTAGGCAGATAAACAATAAGAATAGCCGTTGCTAGGCAACCAGCTGTATTAGCAACAAACCGATAGAACCATTGAATTCCTTGGGTCCATATTAGGGGGTAGGTTTGATTATAATCAACCTTAGGACCATGGAAATGTGTGTTGCTAGGCAGATAAACAATTAGAATAACTGTTGCTAGGCAACCAGCTGTATTAGCAACAAACCAATAGAACCATTGAATTCCTTGGGTCCATATTAGGGGGGGTAGGTATGATTATAATCAACCTCAGGACCATGGAAATATGTGTTGCTAGGCAGATAAACAATTAGAATAGCTGTTGCTAGGCAACCAGCTGTATTAGCAACAAACCGATAGAACCATTGAATTCCTTGGGTCCATATTAGGGGGGGTAGGTATGATTATAATCAACCTCAGGAACTATCAAAGGTTGATTTATATTACTGTTATCACATAGCATAAATTTGTGTTTTGACACCTTAATCCAAGATGGCGGCACAATCCAAGATGGCGGCGCCCGTTCTGACTTTTGGTAAAGTGCAAACATCATATACCTCGTTCTGGTGGTGCCTGGCGGCACCACCAGGTGGTTACGCCACCACTTCGGCATAAAAAACACTTTACCATGCTGGGAAGGATAACAATAGATCATGATTGGTATTGGTTTACCTGAAGTAGTTTGTAGTGCTTGCATTCTTAAATCACTAGGCTCTAAGTTCTATTTTTGGGTCCAAAGTTTCATAATAAATGAGTAATGATGCTATGTTTTTCACTTTTTTTCACTCACTTATTCCAACTCGTAATGATGAACCCTTAAATACCCATAAATCAATATCACACGACTGATAAGTACTTCCAAACTTTATACGGTGTGGCAACATGATAACATAATTAGATAACAGACATTTGTACTATAGGGTGTCATACATTGTATCAAAGGTAGATTTGCCAAGGGTGGTTTTTGTTAAGACTCATCCTGATGTGTTAATTGTCCATAAAATGTCTTAATTTTGAAATCAAAACCTTCATGTACACTGCAAAGCTTGATGACTAAATTGGACATACCGTATTCAATGTAATATGTCACAGTTCACTTAGACATTTATATGAAACTTAATTCAATTCTATTAAGTGCACACCCCCATTTTCCCCGATTATTTTACTATTGCAGTCTGGTATTTGATCTAACAAACACATAATACAGTATTCTATTACACATTTCTAATAGTTACTAGTGTATTTGGGCTAAAATGTCGACATCTTTTGGGGGTTTTACAGTCTAGAATGGGCCCAAAAAGAGGTGTGTGCTCTTATTAGGGGTTGTGCACTTGTTAGGTTGAATACGGTAATTGTTTTAAAAACACATTTAATTGTAAAGATAAAGTCACAGAAATAGTGGTTGCAACTCATAATGGATGCGTCATTTTTAACCCTTTAAGGACGAATATAATTCAAAGATAACGTTTGTCATCATGATGCACCAATGCATCCCCAGCGGGTAACTCGCCAGTGCTACATTGGTGCATCATGCCAACCCTTTGGGAGTATCTCAATCACATAGAGCCAGCATGATACATGAATGCACCACTGGCGAGTTACTCCCCAGGGCTGGATTCATGCATCATGCCGACTAAGAGCATGATGCATTAAGGCAGTGTGCAATCCTTAAAGGTTTAACAAAACCTTACTGCAGTGAACAACTTGACCATCAGTAAAAGGCTATCTGTGTAAATATTAATATTGACATAAAAGGTCATACAAGCTCATTGAAATTAACACCGGACACAGAAATTGAGTACATTGTGAGGTATCATAAGGCCAATAAAAAAAGAGGTTTGTTTCAGGTAACATGGGAAGAACGTCTAGGGTCGGTAGGTCGGATTCTTTTTAAACTTTTTTTCATACATAGCCTGAAATTGACCAAAAATGTGTAAAAATGATAGGATTTCTTCAAATATTGCATGTACCATGATGCACTTCTATGTCACATTATAGACTAAAAGTGAAAATAGTAGCTAGCCTCTTTATAAACCTAAAAAAGAAAAAGTAAAAATATACGAATGTCTTCAAAATTGCATAAAAAAAGTAGGGTCGGCCCTGTTTTGATAGGTCGGTTGGGTGACCTGAAACAAACCTCATGTCCACCTACTTAATACAAACGCTCAATGAGAGAGATACCTGACAACTGTTATCATGATCGTATAATACAGGTATTGATTTACCAGAGTGCAACAGGTGCATCCCGCCACCTACCTGACCATCCTACCTGCCCAGGTAGGATGGGCAGTGTTGTAACCCTTTAAAGATGGTGCGTCAACTAAAATTTGATGACTTTTTAATCATGCCATATTACTATTGCATACCCTATCCTATACATACTCCCTACATTTTTAAAGAATTGGCAGAGTCTAAATCCATATGATTGACACATGTAGTGCAATCATCTTTGCTGTAGTTCGACACTAAAACTCCCTATTTGTTTATACTGCATGGCTCAGTGCTTTCCCTATTAGCTTAGTTCCCGGTATGCTCACAGAGGAGGGACACTGAGTCAGTGAGGTGAATAAGCAACATTGTTTTCTATCTCAAATCATGCATTTATAGACCCATAATATTTAACATTGAGCCCTGTATATGAGCTAAAATAATAACAAAACCCTTGACATTACAATTATATCCATTTTGAAGAAAAGATTTGGGAAGTCTATTAGCTTATATACCATCTTTAAGGCCAGCATAGTCTTAATGGCCTGGCTAGTAACTCACCAGCACTGCATTCATGCATCATGTCAATGCTAGGTGGGCTGAAAGGTCAGCATGATGCAGTAATGCAGCACTAGGGAGTTACTTGATGCACTGTGTTGATAGATCATGTTGATTAATTAGGCCAAAAAAAAGGTTTGTTTCAGGTAACATGGGCAGAAAATGTAGGGTCGGTAGGTCAGATTTCTTTTTTTTTTAAACTTGTTTTTTAACATGAAAGTACTAGCCGGCCGGTCTGAAGACCCTAAAATTGACCAAAAAAGGTTAGAAATATGGAAATTTTGTCAAAAATGCATAAAAAACTTAGGGTCGGCCCTGCTTTGATAGGGTCGGTTGGGGACCTGAAACAAACCTTTTTTTGGCCTTAGCATGCATCCTGAGGCCAAATTGTTAAAATGCTACTTCACCCAACTGTGCCTAGCAGAACAGGGCTGACCCTACATTTTTGTTGTTGTATCTTCATGGAATTCTCAATATTTTTACACTTTAATTTCAGGGTTTACATAATAGTTTACCAGTACTTTCATGAATAAAAACTGAAATAAGATAAATACCCACCTACCAACCCTTGACTTTCTTCCCATTTTACCTCAAACATACCTTTATTTGTTTTGGTTTGAGGCACCATGCTGTCCCTAAATGGTTAATGGCTGATAACAGGGTCGGCCGGTACACCTGGCTAACAGACAGGTAGGCTCATTTACGCCTCATGTAGGGTGCTTGTTGTTGTGATATTAGCAGTCCCTAAGTACTTGATTAACCCAGTGGGCTCTGTATCAACACTGATAAGACTAAGTTTGGGTGGTTAGAACTTGGCCTAATGTAATGCATATAATATCTTGTTGTTATCCTTGATGTAAATAAAAAGAG
The DNA here is from genome assembly GCA_947462335.1 of Harmothoe impar. NCBI lineage: Eukaryota > Metazoa > Annelida > Polychaeta > Phyllodocida > Polynoidae > Harmothoe > Harmothoe impar. The sequence goes on along the minus strand of OX381712.1, from coordinate 69,452,927 downwards.
AAGAAATCAATATCTGACCTTTACTTTCTTCCGATTTTTACCTTAAACATACCTTTATTTGTTTTGGCTTGAGGCATCATGCTGTCCCTACAGGGATAATGGCTGATAACGGGGGTCGGCCGGTACACCTGGCTAACAGACAGGTAGGCTCATTATGTTCAGATGTAGGGCGCTTGTTGTTGTGACACTAGCTGTCCCTGAGTACTTGATTGACCCTTTACGGATGGCATGTCACTATAAGATGATATTTGTCTTATGCACCAATGCAGTCCCCAGTGAGAAAGTCGCCAGTGCTGCATTGTTGCATCATGCTGAACTTTCAAAAAGTTGCTAGGCATGGTCAGGTGACCTGAAACAAATTTATTCAGGTTAAAGCTATGTTTCACGTCAGGGAATCTACACATCTTAGGTTGCCAATTAAACTATTTATTAACAACATGTTGCCAAAAGATGGCCTATGTCATTATGATGCACCAATGCAGCCCTGGCCGGTGCTGCATAATTGGTGCATCACACTGACCCTGCAGTAGTGTCTCAACCCCTTAGGGTCATCATGATGGTGAATACAGCACTGGCGAGTTATTCACCAGGGCTGCATTATGCATCATAATGACCATGGGCATTAATGACTTATGCCATCATTAAAGGGTTAAAGCAACAAAAATTGAAAGTTTCCTGATTTTTTTCAGGATTTCAAGCGTTTAATTTCTTTAGCCAATATTGATAAATGCTGTTTCTTATTTGCAAAGACAAATGAAACCTTTGTAGTACTGGACCAGAATTCCTTATGTATTACTTAAGTACCTGGAGTGAGTCTCAGCTGATATAACTCCATATTAACTGCATGGTGCTTTAATGATGCATGAATGCAGCCCGAGCAAGTTACAGAGTTATATTGGATAAATCTTTGCTCTGGACATATTTTCGTGGATAATAGAATCCGCGAAATCTGCGAAAATATGTACAGCGCGAAATATGATACGTTAACAGTACTCATACACCAGCATGATGCATGAACATAGCCCTGGTGAGCCGCCTAGCCTACAGCTGCATTCATGCATCATGATGACAAAAGGTATGGGATATTAGAGCACTATGCAGCCCTTAACCCTTTAAGGACAGATGTCACTAAAAGATGACATTTGTCTGCTTACACCGATGCAGCCCCGGTGAGTAACTCTCTGGCACTGCATTAGTGTATCATGCTGACCCTATCGGTGTGTCATAACCCTGTAGGGTTGCCATGATGCTTGAATGCAGCAATGGTGCGTTACTCCCCAGGGCTGCATTCATGCATCATGACGACCAAGGGTATGATGAATTAGTGCATTATGCCATCCTTAAAGGGTTGATGTGTATACCCTATAATCATATTGCACTTGGCAGGTGTGTGATATTAGCCTTGTACAGGTTATGTAGGACCTCGGTGTGTTATGTAAGGTATGCACCTGGACAGGTGTTGTGGTAAATTAGGGATGTCGTTGACATTCACTTTATTGCCATATCGCCATTATGTCAATTTTTCAATATATCATATTGACAATTTTGATATGTCAATATGGTTATGTCAATATGTGTTTTATGAGAAATTGTCCTCTGCCAGAGGAGAAAACAAAGTATGCACTTGTATCATTGTACCTGAATGTTCCAGCATCCAGTGCACCATCAGATAGGGTGTTCTCCACTGTGTTCAGTAAGGGAGGAAGGGCAGTTAAAGATGGTGTATCAGCTAAAATTTCGTGACTTTTTAATCATGCCATATTACTATTGCATATCCTATCCTATACATACTCCCTAAATTTTAAAACAATTGGCAGAGTCTAAATCCATAAGATTAACACATGTAGGGCAATCATTTTTGCTGTAGGTCGACACTAAAACTCCTTATGTTGTGGTACTGCATGGCTCAGTGCTTTCTCTACCAGGCTAGTTTCCCCTGTACTCACCTGGGGGAGTGACTGAGTCATTGAGGTGAATAGGCTTTATTCTTAACTATCTCAAATCATATATTTATAGACAAATATCTTGCAAATATTGAGTAATGTTTATCAGCTAAACTTGTATTAGAACCCATGACATTCCTTTTAGGGAAAAAGTTTGGGAAGTGTACTAGTTGATACACCATCTTTAATGAATATAGTGCACCGTGTCTAACAGTTGAGCTTGCACGTTGTCGGGGTAGTAAGGTTTTCAACCAGCCTTAGGTCAGATTCTTACCTCGCAGTATGTAACCCTTTAAAGACAGCATGAGACCTTAATGTATCATGCCCTTGGTGATCATGATTCATGAATGCAGCCCTGGTGAGTAACTCAATTCAAGCATCATGCCAAATCCGCAGGATTGAAGCACTCCCATAGGGTCGGCATGATGAACCAATGCAGCACCGGCGTGGCTGCATTGGTGCATCATGACGACAAATGTCATATTTTAGCGACATGCACCCTTAAAGGGTAAAGACAAGGGGTTTAGTAAACATTTGAACATAGTGAGTTAGGCTTCTAAAATGGTCAATGTATCAGACATGAATACATATTACTCAATTCATCCAAGAGCATTTACTAATCTAGACACATATTTCATCGTAATCAACACAGGACTAAAGTGTATCACTGTGAAGAAGGGGACTTTAGTAACTTCATACAGCTACCATAGTACTTGTTATTGTGGACCAAAACAGTTACCATAGTCCAGGGTTAGGATGAGGGTTCGTCTCTCTGGAGATTCTGAGATACCATTATAATTGTTCAGTTGATTATGCCTTCTTAGAACAGGAGACAAGAGACATGTCTCTGAGCTTTTTATACAAGGATTGTCAGTACCAAGATATAATTCCCTTATTGACAGTTCGAACTGTCAATAAGGGAAAAAGATTCTCTTATTGACACTTCCAAAAAGGAACTGTCAATAAGAAAAAAATTGATCTCTCTTATTGCCAGTGTGAACTGTCAATAAGATAATTATATCCTGGCATTTACAGTTCAAACTGTCAATAAGATAATCATATCCTGACATTGACAGTTCAAACTGTCAATAAGAAGATTGATTTCTACTATTGACAGTTTGCACTGTCAATAGCTAGCCCAACTTGGTTTAGCTATTGAAAGTTCAAACTGTCAATAGTGGAAAACTTCCCTCTTATTGACAGTTCACACTGTCAATAGTGGGATGCTTCTCTCTTATTGACAGTTCAAACTGTCGACAGTGGCAAATTATACTATTATTGACAGTTCTTCAACAAACTGTCGATAGTGGGAACTTTCTCTCAGATTGACAGTTCCTTGCCATAACTGTCATAACATTGGGAACGTTTTCAATCCAAAGCTGATTTTGAGTGCAAAACGGTTTCTGATTGCAAACTTTTACAGTGTGCAAAACTGTTGCAGTGTGCAAAACCGTTCATGAGTGCAAAACCAATTTTGAGTGGAAACCGATTTTGAGTGGAAAAACCCTTTTTCAGCGCAAAACTGTTTTTCAGTGCAGAACTGTTTTTTTAGTGTAAAACCGTTTTCAATGTAAAACCGTTTTTCAATGTAAAACCATTTTTCAGTGCAAAACGATTATCAGTGCAAAACATTATTTTTTTCCAGTGCAAAACCATTATTTTAGTGCTCAACCTCTTTTCAGTGCAAAACCGTTTTTTAGTGCAAAACCGTTTTTCTACACCGGCCCAGGAGGGTCAATTTTTTTGGTAAATTTTGAAATTACAAATTCACTTCAACTTGCAAAAAATCAACTTGAGTTGAAAGTGAAAACTATCTTCAACCACTTCTTTTCACTTCTTTGTCACATGCTCTCATATACTTGTCACATGTGTATGTATAACACTTGTCACACACTTGTGTACCACTTTTCACGCACTGTGTGGCAGAACCCTTTGCAGCATACCATAGGACACATGGAGTGACTTACAATGCTAAAAGATACCAGTCACAAGCTGTTGTTCCTGAATTGACAGTTGATACTTGACAGTAAGTGACTGAAGTTGGAGTTTTCACTTTCAACTTTGACATTTGCATTGTTTTTGGTTTGATGTAGTGTTGAAAGATAGCAGTCACAAGTTACTTTACTTGAATTGACAGTTGACAGGTGACAGTAAATGGTTGAAGTTAGAGTTTTCACTTTCAACTCAAGTTGATTTTTTGCAAGTTGAAGTGAATTTGCAATTTCAAAATTTACAAAAAAAAATGACCCTCCTGGGCCACTGTATTTTTCAATGCAAAATTGCTTTTGAGTCCAAATCCGTTTTACAGTGCAAATCCGTTTTCAATGCAAATTCGTTTTCAGTGCAAACCGTCTTTTAGTGCAAAACCGCTTTTCAATGCAAAAGGTGAGAACTGTCAATAAAACAGAGATATTCCACCATTGACAGTTTGCATCAGGAACTGTCCATAAAAATATTTCACTAGTGACCGTGTGAACTGTCAACAACAGGAACATTTTCCACTATTGACAATTTGAAGTGTCAATAGCGTTTTTGAATTTATAATGAAGTGAATTTATATTGATTGCTCTTAGATTAAAAGAAAAATTACGAAAGCATTCATTTATATATTAACCTCGAACCTATAGGGCCTACACACCCTTGCCGCAGTGCACCTGATACCCCCAGTGGGGCTGGTACCCCAGTATCTGACCAGCCCAGCTGAGTACCCCAGTTATAGACCTGGGGGGAACTCAGTGTAGGAATGGGTTCAAACTGTGGTAACAACCCACAAGAGCAGTTCCCATCGAAGAGAGAAAAGAGGAGGCTGTCAATTACATGACAAATACAGAATCAGGAGATGCCCCTATATGATATAGAAATAATGAAACGTTACGTTTCATACAAAGCTATGATATAATTCCAGAAGAGCTTAATGTTTAATGGAAGAAGCCTCCTGACAGTGGGCTGGCATCTAATTACTTGTAGAAAATAGGGGAATATACATGTTCCAGGGGCTGTCAAATGACAACGTGTTACGGCTGTACTTCGGACGAGGGGATATACCACATGTTGGATAACCACTGCAACACAACTCTCAAGAGTGGTGGCAGTCAATTTCCATTAGATCCTGAAAAGGGAGGGGCCGTCAGAGGTCCTCAAGACCCTGATAAGTAGGGCGGTCAAAATTACAACCTTAAATCAAGTAGGCACAATTAGTCCTGAAATACAAGGTCAGTGGTTGGAGTGGGGTGTACAGCTTTTCCATAATGACATAGGTTGGTCAAATTTTCCAACCTCTGATAAGGGGGCGGTACTAGGGCGGCAGTTGTTAACTAACCCCAAAGACCTGGTACCCGCCCTGGGAGCAGCTCAGCTCTGGCCAAAAAAAAGGTTTGTTTCAGGTCATCCGACCAACCCTATCAAAAGAGGGCCGACCCTAGGTTATTTTATGCAATTTTGAAGAAATTTTCATGATTTTTACCCCTTTTTGGTCAATTTTAGAAGATTCAAAAAAATTGTGAAGTACATTCATTTATTTTTTTTTAACTTAAAAAAAAAAAAAATCCGACCTATCGACCCTTCATTTTCCTACCATGTTACCTGAAACAAACCTTCTTTTGTGGCCTCAGTACTCTAGAGCAGCTCACCCAGTTCTGCCCAACCCTAACTGCCAGCCCAGTATCCTGTCCCTCCTAACTCAGTGTTCTAGGAGGTAAACCTAGATACAACTCACGCAGCAGGCAGCCTGAGCAACTCATAACAAGCAGTCCTGACATTCCTGGCATTCCTGGCATTCCTCCAGTAGGTTTACAGGTGTTCCCCGCGAGGTGGGGGGTGGACTCACAAGGTGCGGTATTGGTCAGTGTGTGTGGGGTACTTGCAGCTTCATCAAAAGCTATTGAGCTATACCGAGAAAAGAAATACTCATTAAGGGAGCCAAGATGACTCCCTGGCTCGCAGAAGGGAGTCTATCTATCTATCTATCTACCTATTTATCTGTCTGTCCTTTTGTATCTCTCTCTATCCCTACCTCTCCCTCTCTCCCTCTCTCCCTCTCTGTCTGTCTCTGACTCTCCTTCTCTGTCTCTCTTTCTGTCACTTACTACCCCTCTCTCTCCCAGTGGGCACAAAATTCAGTTCAACGTTGAATCTAAATTGAATCATCATTGAATCAACGTTGACAACCATTTATCAATGTTGATTCAATGTACTGTGCCCACTGGGCTGTCTCTCTGCATGTCCCTAGCTCCCCCTCTCTGTCTCCCTGTCTGTCTCTGACTTTCCCTTTCTGTCTTTCTCTAACTTTCCCTACCTGTCTGTCTGGTCAACGTTGGTGTATGTCCCTGATTCCCCCTGTCTGTCTGTCTGTCTCTAGCCCTCCCCCTCTCTCTCTCTCTCTCCCTCTCTCTCTCCCTCTTTCACTCTCTCTCTCCCTCTTTCACTCTCTCTCTCTCTCTCTCTCTCTCTCTCTCTCTCTCTCTCTTCTCGCTCTGCCTGTCTCTATCTGCCTCTGCCTCTCTCTATGTCACAAGTTCCCCCTTTGTTTCTCTGTCTGTCCTTTATTCTTTCTCTGCCTGCTCCTGATTTAGTCTACCCCCCTCGGTATCTCTGTAATTCCCTTACTTTTACTCTCTATTTCTATATGTGCCCCTGTATTTCTGCATTTGGGTTCGCCTCTCTGTCTGTCTCTGAGTTTTCCTCTCTGCCTGTCTCTCAGTCTCTGAGGTTCCTTCTCTGTCTCCCTGTCTATTCCTAAGTGTACCTGCATGTAACTGTTTGTTTCTCAATGTCTCTCAGTATCTGTCATGTTTGTCTGTATCAGGGGTCGCTCAGTGCAAGTCGTCCAGAGCTACATAGTTGCTCTGCTCTCAACCAATTTACTGTAAGCAGTCAGGCAGAGAGGATGATCTATGTGCCACAATTCACTACATTCTTACAAAAAGGTATATCACAGGAATCCTGCAAAGAGGTGAGTTATCTAAAGAGGACCACCCCCCCCCCCTCCTCCCTGTTCCTCTACCCTGCTGATAGTGTGGGGTTGGTGTACCAGGTGGAATGTCGAGGTTTACAACTTCTACTTACGTCCAGCTATTTCCACTACACCCCCCGCCCTCCCCAATTGGTGCCGGCCTTGACTAAATCTTCCCGGTTTAAACTCCTTCTCAGTCTCAATGAATCCTGTCTCTTACCTTCCTGGTGTCTTGTTTTCTGTCTTTTTCTGACATTTTTATCTGACATCTGTTCATGCAGTTATTTTCTGCCCCTGTCCGATTTTCCTACTCAATCTGTCTGGGTTCTTTTCTGTGTGTCTTGTCACTACTGATCTTTCAGTTTCAATGGACCTTTGTATATGGCTGTGTCTCACCAGATTGGGCCAATGTCAATGTATTTAACCGGGTGCCATCTTTGACCAGCTTGAAAGATACTGTTTTATTTAGGACAGATGAAGATATAAATGGGGTGAAAAGGTTAACTTTCAATTATTAATTATATTCGACCTAAATATCTATCTGCCCTGAATGAACAATTTTCTATCAAGCCATTCAAAGATGGCACCCAGTCAAAGATGACACCCAGTCAAAGATGGCATCCGGTCAAAGATGGCATCCGGTCAAAGAGGTCCTCATTATGTTAAATCAATGGGACTGTTGTATTCACCATGAAATAAAATACATAGCTCTACCATGGCGCTATAATATGTGCTGCAGCACTATCTGTTACAACTACGTCTTTTTATGCAGTATTTGTGTCAGTTTGTGGTGATTAGTGGTGTGTTTACACGAGAAATGGGATATTTATTTCTACTCTGCGCCTTGTAACGGGGAGCAGGGAAACCCCCAGGGCACATGGCATATTTTGTTGGGCGGGATACTCCTGTAATGTCGGCATGATGCATAAATGCAGCCCTATAGCAAGTAACTCGCCGGTGATGCATTTATGCATCATGCCGATTCCAGACACGGTGTGTACGTCCCCGAAGGGCCCCAACCAATGCGAGTAACCCACTGGCACTGCATTGCTGCATCATGACGACCCCTGCTTCATTGGTGCATCATGACGACCCCTGCTTCATTACTGCATCATGCCGTCCCTACAGGGTTACCCCCAGAAGGCGGCCTGTCTACCTACCACCCTGCCCCGAGTCGTCCATCAGATACATGTCTTGTATTTATAGCGGAGAATGCGGATACAGGCTCGGCAGGTGTTGGGGTAGGTGTTAGTACGGCAAGACACAATATACTACTGCCGTAGGTGGGGGGTACCCCCGGGGGTGGGGGGCAGGTGGGGGGGGGGGGGGGTGTCCCCCTCGGGGGTACCCCTATCGGCAGGTATGCACCTACTCAGGCTGACCTAGTTTCCCATGCCCCTACAGTACATACCTGCAACTGCTCACACATTCCACAAGTTACTCCCTTTTACCCTCTTATCAAATCACATTTAATTTCATGCAGGTATTTTATCACAGAAAATCAGAGAAGCGAGCTGAAAGCTTCACAATTGTCTTAATATTTAAAATGTAAAAAAGAAATTCCCTGAGTTACCGGAAATGCTCATTTATACGCCTAACCCGTGTATAAGCCGCACTCCCTGTTTTGACAACTCCTAGAAGCCGCGCAGGGGGCTGAAAAGTGCTACTTTGGTACTGTACTATACTAAAAAAAACTCGTTTCAGCCGCCTTCAATTTGAGTCGGTTTTATAGGCGAGAATTAACGGTGCTCCCCTCAACCTCTATTAGAATTACTTTTAATTTGATGAAAGTATTTATCACAGAAAACCAGACAAGTGAGTTTCAAATGAACTATCTTAATTATTCGAGTTTATTTTCTGTTGACACAATCAAGGCTTTGGAGTATCAGTATGATTCATTCCGCGTTTTGTGTGCCTTAACCCTTCTAGGACGCCATAATGCAGGAATGCATCATGCCCTTGCTCGTCATGATGTATACATGCAGCACTGTCGAGCAATTCGCCATATCTGCATTCAGACTACCATTTGAGGACGTTGGTTAAGGTAACAATGCTATTGCTATTGATGTATAACATTTATGTTTATTCATGATGAGCTTATATTTGGTGTCACACAGTTTCAGAAGTATACAATATTTATATTCACTAGGCATCATCTCATAACTCATCCTCCCTAAGTAAAATCACCATGTCTGACTTTTCAACATATGCTTTAGAATTGAAGTGGAGGTGCTGTAAACAAAATACAAATTTAATACTGTGATTTCATTTTAAGTATCAACCTCTTCTGTGATTCAATGGAAACAAATATAACTGTATGTACTTTTATATTTTTTGATATTACAGAATAAACTCATGTCAAATTGAAATTGAATAGAATTAAAGAAGTCTTATGGAAAGCATTTACAGCAAACAGTTCAAGTCAGTACAGCAAATATCACATGGCTTTAGAAAGCAGAATGAACCACAACAGAGACAGAATAACAATCTAAAGTATGCCCTGCTCTGTGGGTATAAATGCGCAGTATTTCTATGTTTATGGCTAATTGCGGTCGGAATGTACAATATTTGTCTTCCATGACGGCACGACTATGTGAAACCCGTATATAAGTACAAAGGATTACCGCTATCCTGTTATTTATTGCCTTTAAGGACCGCATAGTGCTTTAACACATGCATGTCCTTTATTGTCATGATGCATGGATGAAGAGCAGGCGAGTTACTCACCAGGGCTGCATTATTACATCACGCCTGTGGGGTTGGCATGATGCAGAAATGCAGCCCTGGCAGGTAGACTCACCAGGGTTAATTTCATGCATTTTGGGGACAATTTAACCCTTTAAGGACGCAAGTCGCTAAAAGATGACAGACGGTAACTCGCCGGAGTGGCACAGGTGCATCATGCCTGACCTTCGGGAGTGTCACAACCTCGTATGGTCGGCATGTTGCTTGAATGCAGCACTGGTGAGTTACTCGCCAGGGCTGCATTCATGCAGCCCTGGGCATGATTCATTAAGGCATCATGCCGTCCTCAAAGGGTTAAGGACTAAAGCACTAGCCGACCCTTATAGGTTTAACACATACAGTATAAACATCTTAGGGGAGGTAATTAAAACACGGATATATTTACGGCCTGGATCCCGGGCCGGATCCGGAAGCAGCTAGCCCTCCGGGGGGTCCCCTGTAGTACTAAACTAGGCCGCTAGGTGGGGGGCATGTCGACCCGGGGGGTCCCCTGCCTCCAAGGTCAAGTCACACCAAATGTGTCCCAGGTACCAACCATTATAGAGGGATCCTAGGGATTAGGTCATTTACACTGTAGGAACCCTGGGCCTGGAATCTGGAGTTAGCCCATCTATAATGGCGGATGGCCAGTAAAAAATGTTAACAACTTTGTCTTTTTGTACTGTAAATACTTCATATTATTACATGATAGTAGTTGCTAGCCTCATTAAATCAATGTAGGGGGGAGGGGGGCTGGTGGCAACCCCCCCCCCCCCCCTCATGACGAGTGGCGGAGATAATTAGTCCCATGCCAGTTTTTGCGGCTTGTAAATCAGACAATTATTAGGGTCTCTAGAGCGTAGACCGTGAAAGCATGGTCTTTTTTTTCGAAATGTTTTATTCATTTATTGACCACGTTAATGTACATGAAAGTTCTCGTCCCATCGTCGATGCACCCCTCCTCCACCCCTCCCCTTTACCAAGTTGCTCTTTCCCTCTTTAGAGCCGCAGTGGCAGATCCAGGAATTTTTTAAGGGGGGGGCCAAGATCTAGGAAAGTGAGGTGAATGCTACCGACCACCGCTAGCAAAGCGCGGCGGCCAAACTAGGGGGGTATGCCCCCCAAGAAAATTTGCAATTTCTAGCCTTGAAATGGTGCATTCTGGTGTATTTTGGCACATCATTTATCATGGCTGAGATTGGTATTTATCTATTTTGTTGGGGCTGAAAATTGTTTTCTTTGGAAGATTTTAAAGTCTAAACTTGAAATGGTGCAATCTGGTACATTTTGGCTCTAACATATGGCTTAGATCCATATTATTCTTTATCATTGCAGCTGGGAAATTCTTTTTGGAGTGGAAAATTTTGAAAATTCTGAAAGTCTAGATTAGAAATGGTGAAATCTGGTGCATTTTGGCACATATATCATGGCTGAGAGACATGTATTTATCCTTTATCATTGTGGGTGGGACATTATTTTTAAACTGGAAGAGATTGGAAAATGTTGAAGTGGTAGGGCTTGGTCACCAGGTTTTTGGGTCAGAAAGGGCCAGGTTTAGGGCCCGATCCCAGGGTTAGAAAGGATCAGGTTTACAGCCCATATGAGGGTTAGGAAGGGCCAGGTTAGGGGGTCAAAAGGGCTAGGCTCAGTGGTCAGAAATGGCCGAGCTCGGGCATCAAAAAGGACCAGGTTTGACGGTCAGAAAGGGCAAGGTTTAGGGCCTAATCCCAGGGCCTAGTCCCAGGAAGGGCCAGGTTTAGGGCCAGGATTCAGGGTAGAAAGGGCCAGGTTTGGACATCAGAATTGGCCAGGTTTAGGGCCCAGTTTGAAGGTCAGAAAGGGCCAGGCTAAGGGTCAGAAAGGGCCAAAGCTTGGGCATCAGAAAGGGGCCAATTTCAGGGATCAGAAGGCTGATATCTTGGCATTAAAAAGGGTCATATTTGGTTTCCAGACAGACCAGATTTCCCTTTCTCCCCCCTCTTTCTTCCCTCTCTCCCTTCTCTTTCTCCCTTTTTTTTTTTTTTTGATTTCCCAAGGGGGGGGGGCAGGGCCCGTGTGCTCCCCCCCCTAAATCCGCCACTGAGAGGGGCTGACTTTTAGACTGATATTTTTTGTGTTTTTTTTTAAATTAAAGAATACAAGTTTGAATGCCAAGCTGTATTAGAGTGTGCTCTAACAACTTTGCATACAGAGATCTGGACCTCTGTCTAGCCTTTACAGAAAATATATTTGTGAGATATACACCGAGCACTTATAAATGTCCAGGGTATGAATTGAGCAGGGGGACAAGACCCGACCTCTCCCTCCCCCCACACACCATGGGGGGGGGGGGGTTACTCAGTATAGGAATGCGTATAGGAATGAGTACCAACTGCAGTAGCGACCCTGAAGAGCTGTCGCTGTGTGAGAGTCGAAGCAAGAGAAAAAGGGGCTTTCAGTTACATAAAGTTTTAAAAAAAGGAGGTACCAATAACGTTCTGAATCAGGAGGTGTCAAATTTCATAGATGACTTGAGTAATCTATATAATTCCAAAATAAACTCATGTTCAATGGAGGGAGGCCTCTTGACCGTGAGCTGTCATCTGACTTTTTCAAAAACAAGGGACTGTAAAAATAATACATATTTTCAAGAGGCTGTCAAATGACCAAATGGGGGGGCTGTAGTTTCACAGTTGGTACCTAGCATCAAAGAGTCACTACCTCCCCCCCCCCCCCCACACACACACACACTCTAGCCCCCCCCCCCCGCCCCCACCGCCGGGGGCCCAAACTCAACCCCAACACCTGAAGGTGCATCCAAATATTGTCCCACCTCTTACACCTGCTGGCCGTGGTCATGTGAGTTTATTAAAACACGGTGTCGTGGACAAGTGTGTGTGTGTCCCTTTAAGGACGGACGTCGATAAAAGATGATTTCTATCAGCATGATGCATGCATGCAGTCCTGGTAAATTACTCACTGCTGCTGCATTTATGCATCATGCCGACCCTTCGGGAGTGTCTCAACCCTGTACGGTCGGCATGATGCGTGAATGCAGCACTGGTGAGTTACTCGCCAGGGCTGCATTCATGCATCACGACGACCAAGGGCATGATGTATTTAGGCATTAAGGAATTATGCCGTCCTTAAAGGGATATATGTACATGGCCAACCACATGATAGGGAAATACCCGTTATTCAACATATTAACAGAGCTAGTCAATTATATAAACTTGGCAGAGGCTAGCGTCTAAAACAACCACGGTACATGTTGTATGTGTACATGGGTGCACCTAGCGTCTCTTGTAAACCCTTTAAGGGCAGCAGAGTGATTTAATGAACTAGATGTACGTCTGTCGGCATGATGCATGCAGTCTTTGTGAAAACATGCAGGACAGTGGCAATGTCCTCCTAAAATGCCATCGGTCCTACAGATTTACAAGTGTAGTAGGACCGAATGTCCAGTCACATGTTGGGCTATATATATATGTTTGTCAATATACTGTGTACATCTATGTGTTTATCCTGATTTAGCCATAGATGATTATAAATAAAATGTATTTTCAATGGACAAAAAATGTCTTATACTTGAATAATAAATTAACTTGATACACTCGTGAAAGTTCGGCATGATACACCATTGCAGCAGTAGCGAGTTACTCGCCGGCACCGCTTTGGTTCATCATGAGACATGACGAGAAATGAAATGAACATGAAACTGTCAAGGGGGGTTCCCTGGTCCATCTTAAAAGGGTCTACATATATATCTCCTTTTCTATCCCTTCTCTTGTTTGATTGGTATAATTCTTCTTTTTGGCCTTCAGGGAAAGAAATTTCATATGTAGTTGTTTTATGTCAAATAGAATTTTATAAAACTCAAATTCAAACGCATATGCGCAGACCCAGGCATAATACATATACAAGTGTATCCACAAAATTTATGCTAATGTAGCTTTCTCGCCATTGATATGGCATTGTCGTCTGTCAATCATAAGTAATCATCATAATTACCATATAGTGTGACTTTGATCTAAAAGATCAAGTAGCTAATAATTGACTGCAGACTTTATTGGAATACAACACAGAAGTGTACATTACTTTCCTATATTCTACCCAGAGAAGTTCGCTCTAATTGTCTACTCTCTTGGTTTTGTCTAAAAGCGCCCCATGTTGTGATGTTAACCAAGTAAAATAAAATAATAAATCAATCAATCTTTGCTGTCGAAATGGCGCTGAGCAACCATTACTCACTCACCTGAGGCATCATGCTGTCCCAGTGGCGTAGGAAAAGGGGGCAGGGGGCCCGCCCCGCACCCCCCCCCCCAATCACTGAGGAGGGTGGACCTGAAAATGTTTGCGCCCCCCAAAATTTATCAAGACCTGTAATATAATACACACAATCTTCAATCCTTAACTCCCGCATAGGGAAAAGTGGGGGCAGAGGGGGCTGGCCCCCCCCAATTAGAATTAAAGGGGGCTTGAATACTACTTTTCCGTACAATCTAATATAGCATATATATGATACATCATGCATAAAAAACAATACTTTAAGTTGGTTGGAGTGCCCCCCCCCCCCCAATGAAGATTTGCTTCCTACGCCTTTGCTGTCCTTAAAGGGTTAGTGGGATCTCCTTCACGGCGGGGTCATTGGGTGCAGAGCGCGCCTTTTGGCACCTGGGAGCTGGAGTGACGGGAGGGTGCAGGTCCTTATACTACCTGCCCTGTACCCCTAACAGGGGAGGTACAGGTTTAGGTGCGGCACCGCCTGGCTATATATGACCAGTGTATATTGGTTGTTTAGGATCCAGGGGCCGCATAGTGCTTTAACGTGACGTTACACTTTGCGTCATGATGCATAAATGAATCTCTAGCGAGTCTATACTCACCTGTGCTTCATTCAAGTATCATGCCGCTGGGGGTGATACGTTCTTGAAGGGTCTGCATGATGCTGTTCACCAGGGCTGCATTCATGCATCATAACAACAAAGGGATTAACACATTAAAGCAGAATGCGCCCCTTAAAGGGTCACATCCAGGGCCCCTACTTGGCATGTTATTATTATCATTGAAGTTCACGGACTTGAACTTGGAAGGAGGCCCATCGAACTAAATCCCGACTCCAAATCCTGAATCCAAACCTCCTTAATGTATGGATTATAATGTTATCGTATACAGTGTGTGTGTGGGGGGGGGGGGCAAATGTGAAGGGGAGGGTGGGGGAGGGGGGAGTGAAGGGGAGGGGGTGCTCCCAAGGCAGTACGCCGTCCCATATTCCATGGTCTAGAAACTAGAACAAACTACGGCAGGCCAAGTAATTGAAAGAAATGCCTCAAGTTTGGATATTTGAACATCCAGTGCAATTCAACACCTGAACATGAGTATTATGTCTAGTATAATTTAGGTTTATTGACCAATAGCTTGTATCCAAATCCTGACAAGCCTGTTTCTTCTCTCTCACATTCCTCCTATATAGCTATTCAAAGAAATAAGGCAGAAGATAATTGCAATCTCCAAATACAGTTCTTCTAGAATTTCATGACTGTGGTTGATATACAATGAAAATCGATTAGTGTGGCATATTACCTTATATTACAGTGAAATACATTTGGCTTTATACTGGTATGACTTTAAAAATCACAGGGGTCTCAAATTATCACATATCAGATAAACGCAGGGTAAGTATAAGCGTATTGAAATGGCAATTTATGCTTCTTCTTTTTTCTACATTTTGAATAAGGGGAGTATAAACGCAGGGCAAATAGCACCAGTATAAGGCTGTCTCTCACGACCTTGGGCCAATGGCTTTGTCTCTGACCGGGTGCCGTCTCTGACCAGTGTCAGAAAAAAGGTGTTTTAAAAAGAATCATACTCATATATATGAGGATTTGTAAACGTTATAGCGGTTGTTATATAATTATAATCATAACTACCGGTAGCCTCCTGCTGTTCGTATTTTGACCTTATCAAGTCAAGCCGGTCAGAGACGGCACCTGGTCAGAGACGGCACCTGGTCAGAGACGGCACCCGGTCAGAGACAAAAACGTTGGCCCAAGGTCGTGAGACACAGCCCTAAGCACAAGTGCGCTCATTCAAGACACTACGCATGTATATGGTGGTCGGAATTTAGCTCAATGGACTAGACGCCGACAAGAAACTTAGGGGGGAAAAACATTCCAAGAGATGGAAATGGGTGAGTGAAAAAATATAGAGGGAATAGATTGTTAACATTCTGTTCCAGCGGTCAAGTGTAACATCCATTTATTATGAAGCAAAAAATACAAGGTATAGAACATAAGACAGAGGTACCGTAGTGGCCTCTAAAGGCACCCCGGCAGGTATCAATTTCAAGTAGTTTTTACACTCGGCACTTAAACGAGACCCGCGCTTGTTGGAGACCAGCATTTAGTGCATTAACAAGTTTTCACCATCCCCAGCGCTTATTCGAGACCGGCGCTTATATGACCACCCGGCGCTTTAACAGGCCACACTGTACGGTACACAGGAGTTACGACAGTGTGTGGGCATGCAGGGAGGGAGGGGGGAGGTATGGGGGGGGGGAGGTATGTTAGGGGGGGGGGGGGTCACTGTACATGGGATCTTCGCCTGGAGTAGAGCCCCCCATGGTCGGGGTCATTGAGTGCAGCCCACAGGTGGAGCCACAGGTGCGGCAGGTATGCATATAGACTTCTCCAGCAGCCGCTTACCATAAACTCATGCAAGTCGCCATCTTGTCCCCCCCCCCCCATGTGTACTGACGTCCCCCCTATGGCATCACTGTCTTGGCCCCCAAGTTCGCCATCTTCTCCCCCATAGTTACCTCCATTGACTACGGAATTATTGGGGCACAACTGGTACCCACCTGACTGCTGTTATCAGCACTTACATCGCCAGTACCAGATCAAGTAATGGCTGCCCCTACTGGGTAACCAGCTTGCCCCCTATAGCTGACCGCGTTCCTGTGGCTACTTAGAGCTCCACCTGAACCACAGGTGAACCATGGCGCCAAGTTAAACCGGCCACGTGGCTTCCCGCACCGGGCCCCACGTGGCTTCACATGTGGCTTCCTGTACCCGGCATGTGGCTTCCTGCAGAGGTGAACAAGGAAAAAGATGATGGAGCAAGATGGACGACCTAGCAGGTAGGTGTGTGTGTGGGGAGGGGGGTGAGGACGGAAAGGGCAAGGGGATGTATAAGAGCCTATTAACAGGAAAAGCCAGAATGCCAGATATTGAAAATAAATGCCATATTATAGGAGAATAGAAAACAAAAGAATATTATAGGAAGGGGAAGCCTGATAAGCAAAATATAGAAGGCCGTGACTATTGACAGTTTGAACTGTCAATAACGGAATAAAATCCCCATATTGACAGTTTGAACTGTCAATACCAGGATATAATTCCCTTATTGACAGTTCAAACTGTCAATAAGGAAAAAAAATTATCTTATTGACACTTCCAAAAAGGAACTGTCAATAAGAGTAAATGAATCTCTTATTGCCAGTGTGAACTGTCAATAAGGGAATAATATCCGGGTATTGACAGTTTGAACTGTCAATAAGAGAAAAATATCCCACTAGCTAAATCAAGGTGGGCCGGCTATTGACAGTGCAAACTGTCAATAGTGGGATATTTTTCTCTTATTGACAGTTCAAACTGTCAATAGTGGGATATTTTACTCTTATTGACAGTTCAAACTGGCAATAGTGGTAAATTATACCATTATTGACAGTTCTTTACTGAACTGTCAATAGTTGGAATTTCCTCTCTTATTGACAGTTCCTTATAATTACTGTCATAAACCTAAAGTCGATTTTGGTGTAAAGTACGATTTTGGTGTAAAGTATAATTTTGGTGTAAAGTACGATTTTGGTGTAAAGTATGATTTTGGTGTAAAGTTCGGTTTTGGTGTAAAGTTCGATTTTGGTGTATAGTTCGATTTTGGTGTAAAGTTCGATTTTGGTGTAAAGTTCGATTTTGGTGCTAAGTTCGATTTTGGTGTCAAGTTCGATTTTGCTGGAAAAATTGATTTTGCTGGAAAAATTGATTTTGGTGGGAAAATCGATTTTGGTGGAAAAATCGATTTTAGTGGAAAAATCGATTTTCAGTGCATATCCGATTTTCAGTGCAAACCTTGATTTCGGGGGCATAATCGATTTTTGAGGGTAAAACTGATTTTGGGGACAAACCCGATTTTTTGGGCAAAATCAATTTTGAGGGCAAAACTGATTTTGGGGCAAAACCAATTACGGGGCAAAACCGATTTTGGGGGCAAAACCGATTTTGAGGGCAAAACTGATTTTGGTGAAAAAAACACTTTTGCTAAAAAAATAAACACTTTTTGACTCCAATGTCAGTGGGAACTGTCAATAAGACAGAAATATTCCACTATTGACAGTTCGCATGAGGAACTGTCAATAACAGGAAAAATTTCCACTGTTGACAGTGTGAACTGTCAATGGCCGAAAATTTTTCCACTATTGACAGTTCGAACTGTCAATAGCGTTTTTGAATATGGCCTGGGTCCAGGGACGCTTTATGTCAAATACCTTAGAGAGACCTTGAAGGATAACATGGAAATAAAAGCGCCATTTTGTTATTCATTAAGTTATTTGTTGCTGTAATGATAAAGAGGTGTATAAAAAAAAGAGTCTACAACAGCCACGAAAATATTGATCAAAGAATCCCTCCCCCCACCCATGTTTGAAGAAACGACAATTATTATGTCGGGAGTTAAGGTAATGGGTAAGGTAAGGTAAGAAATATGTTCTAAGAGAGTTTTTCAAGACAAAAAAAAAGCAAAAAAATCTAAAACATTTTCTCTTCCTTGAAACTAAAAATAACCAGATAACTTCAAAAACTCGAAAAGAATATTCTTCCTATATCTGAACTATTTTAACTTGAATCAAGTTTATTTTCTTGGTCTGATATAAAAGAAATTGTCTATACGTGGGGGGTGGGGGGGGGGTGAGGTGCAGCAAGGTAGCATTCCGTCAGGGTAGGGTAGCATGGTAGAAGTACCCAGCCGCGTCCATACATCAACATACATTAATCTTACTGCTGCCTTTTTGCAGCTAGATACCCATTCCATGTAAAAAGGTAACACTCCTAGTTCTGGGAGAAACTCCTGTGGCTGCTACGCTATCTGCTGCCATATTCAAATTAGTCTTTGTGAAAACGTGCAGGACAGTGACAATGTTCTCCTAAAATGCCACCAGTCCAGCAGATTGATAAGTATAGCAGGACCGAATGTCCAGTCACATGTTGGGCTTTTCTGAACTATAATAATGTAGTTGGGTTTCTAAACCTGAAATATGTATGTCAATATATTGTGTAAAACTGTATTTATCCTAATTTAATCATGGATAATTACAAATAAAATGTGTTTTCAATGTACGAAACTATTTTATACTTGAAATGCATAAATTGTCAGATATATGTGGCTATCCGGTCCTTCAAAAATGTAGCTAGTCCTGCAACATTGAGAATTTGCAGGACCAAATGAAACAATAAGCTAACAGTGATTCACCATTCTTTGGCTATTGTCTAGCATACATATGTACCCTTGGGAATAAATTGATTAATTCCTATCTTAATTTAAAACTGAGTATTGCCATACCTATATTATGTTGATATGGAGAAAATAGTGATGTATCTAGTGAAAAAGTAAGATAATGTAAAGAATGCATGGTTTTGACAACATCAAGGAGATAGATGTAGAGTAAACACACCTCTTTTGTGTCATTCACAAGAGCAGAAGTAGGCACATGTCCCTGCCACTGGTATGGTCCATACCTATGCCTACAGTCCATTACTGATGAGTAGCCACTGTAAAGACTTGGGGATACATTATGTGAACCCTTGGTGGAACTAGTGTATGAAATATCACTTCTTTATCTGGTTATGTATTTAAACAAATTGATTAAATAATCTTGTCATCTGAAACCATACCAAACTCATAGATTTGAAACCCTAGACCTACCACTCTTCTGCAATGATGAGCCCCAGCTGTGGCTAATCTAGATCTGCATCAACCATCTTAGTTTAATGACCTTGACAATTCTAGGGTCATCTTGTGGGATGGTAACATGGCAGGTTGTCAATTTGACGAATCGAAACTTGTTAATTCTATGCTGTTCACTTAGAAGACCCTAGGGTCATCCTGTAAGACTACATTATGGACTCGGGAGGTCTCCAGAGTTTTTTAGTGAACCTGCACTGAAAAAGTAAAGTTGTCTCCAGACTTGTCTAAGTGGCTGTCATAAAATAAATGAGTCAAAAGTTGTCTAACCTATCAGGTTACCATCCCATAAATAGAAACTAGAGCTGCAAATGTCAGGTTTTTGGCTGACACATGCCAAGTGGGTCTTCTATCTCCAGCTAAAAGACCCACTTCCTTGTCACTTAGACAAGTTTTTGACTCGTTTTTCTTATGACAGTCACTTGGAAGAGTCTGGAGACAAGTTTACTTTTTGAGTGTGGGCCACACGCTACAGCAGTTTCTGTCATGAGACGACTTTGCTAATGCAATCAAAATACTACTACTCACTAAGTGTCCCACCCATGAGGCCAATGTACAAAGTAACTCAGATGGTCATGACAGCAAAACAACACCTGTTGTTTTGAGGACGCTGGTTATTAAGATAATTACCCATGCACTAATGACACCGTAATCCCAGTCTCGGACTCACAGCCCTATACTAATGTGTGGGCTGGGAGATGGGCTGCATTTCACTTTTGCACCAGTTTTGTGGCGCAAATGGGTGTGTATTTGTCAATACACATCCACTACAGAGAGATTCTTATCTAGATCAAAGAGGCAATTAAATAGGTCCTTCTGTGTCTTCAAGACCTATACTTAACAGGGCTAACTGAAATGTGTGTATTGGAATAAAAAGACGAGGCTGGGTTCTATGCGGGTCTTGCTAATTTTTCAATTTTTACTGCAGAGACCAACAATTTAGTAGTTTCTAGAATTTGTTATGTATTCCTCTAAATATCTAAAAGGTTCATACTAGAAATTGAATACGAGAGTATCTCTACAAGTTGGTTAGTTTTGACTTTGATGTGGCATGAAGTAGCACTGGTGGTAGCATAGTTATGAGAGATCTGTTGGAAGAGTGTGAGAGACCACTCCAAATTCCTCACATGTGCTGGTCTACCCTAGTGAAGGGGAGTGCAGAGATTGTGTAAGGAATGCTGCCAGAGGAGCTGAGAATGCAATAAACCACCATTAACTCACAAACCAAGGAACCTACAAATCTGACAACCGACGTCATATAGACACTACACTGTCTAACCAACCCACGTCATACTACGGCCACTCTCACCAGCAGGCCCATAGTTCATATTAAAGTGAGTATATCCGACGTGTGGGACAAAAAATAGATTTCTCTAATAATGAGTCAGAATGTTCACATATGACATATTAAGCTTTATATCTATTCCATTCCCCCTCATTCCCTCTGATCTTTGCTCAAATTCGATTTTATTGCTCAGTATAATGGTCATTTTGGAATAAAATTGTGCACGATTTTATTCCTCCCCCATTGAAAATACACTATAAAAGCCCATAATTAGACCCCATCTATTCAATTACCGCCCATGTATACCATTTCAATTAGCCCCAGCCCATAAATAATGCATTTTTACAGTATTTGGAACATTTATGTAGTATCTAAAATCTTGTTTAAAATCGGATATACCCACTTTAAATACAAATGCTAGTGGGTGGAGGATTTCGATTTATTAACAATTAGAAATAGCAAAGAAATCCCCATCTACTATAAATTCTGAAATTATTGTGTATATAATAAGTGTATTAGCCGCACCCCCAGCTTTGACTATATATGCTTTAGTAACGGAGGATCTGAAAAATTTAATTACGTATTGTATACTGTACACTTATAAAAACTCGCGTATTAGCCGGACTATGACTCTAGGCCGATTCTATAAAGCAATGTGCGATCTGAATGGCCTACTAGCCCCGGCTTCTACCCGAGATTATACGGTTAGCAAAATTGTCTTTATTATAGAATCCAATGGAAAACACCAACTTCCATATCATGTCCTTCCTTTATAATGTAATGTAATTCCTTTCTAATAATTAATTATTACTCATAGGTTAGGGAACATTAAAACGGAATCCAAGGCCATTGAAAGCTCGGAAATGGGTTCCATGGGGTCAAATCATGGACTTTGCCAGTGCATTTTCAATGTGGGGATAAAATCGTGCACGATTTTATTCCAAAATAAGGGAGTGGTCATTTTTTAACAATAGGTTGGTGGATTTGGGGGGGACCAAAAAAAATTTGGATCCCCTCTGAGGGGGACCAAAAAAATTGCACTCCTTTTTAACAAAAAATAAAGCCAACGCATTAGTATAGCTCAAAGGGGTCGGCAGTTATTTGTGAACATTCTGACTCATTATTAGGGAAATTATTTATTTTGTCCCACACATCTGATATACTATAACTTAGTTGAAAAGGAAGTGGAGGGATGGATGGGGTGGTTTACATTAAAAAGGAGAGAAGAAGTAATGGATGGCAATTGGCACCAATGATAACATTGATGGTGTGACCTCCGTCCTTTGAGGGCTGAGACCGGCCCAGGCCGGGGGGGGGGGTAGGGGGGGGGAGGCTACTCATAGCCAGTATTGTACGCTAGGGCCACGCACATCCCGTACCAACCAGAGGTGCGTCTGTGCTTATAAAGTCAGACACACCTCTGGTTGGTACGCGATGTGCGTGGCCCTAGCGTACAATACAAGCTTTATTACACGACCAGAAGACAATTTTCTACCCCTCTTACAATATTTTGTTGTTAAATCGGCGAGTTTTCATCGTAAATCGGCGATTTTTGGTGTTAAATCGGCGAGCGGTTTGTTTACATCGGCGCCATTGCCCTAGCTGTCATGTGATCAAATGCTGCCCTCTGATTGGTCTAGAGCCCTGAAAAGCGTACCACACATAGGAGTGGTATGGAAAAGCATACCACACACCCGGGTGGTACGTTTTTCCTTCTCTGTTCTTATACAGGATCGTACCAATAACGTTAGGTCGTGTAATAATACCATGTATTAGATACCCACTGCAGCATGACTCTGATCATGAACGGGGGCAGTCGGATGTTGTTAAGTCCCTGATAAGTAGGGCAGTTAAAATCACAACATGTCGTAGCCCTAATTAAATAGTGGTGGTGGGTTGGAGTAAGACAGACCATGTACAAATTAATCACATACATAGGGGGCCAAATCTCCCAACCTCTGAAAAGGGGCTGCAGGATGGCAGTTGTTATCTACTGTGAAAGTACTTCATTTCGATGGGTGTATATTTTCTTGATTTCCGCGGATATGAAAAATCCGCGAAATTTTAATATGCTTAATATGGAATAAATACCCACAAATTTGCCGATTTTCACTCATCCCCGAAAAATTCAAACCGTTAGAAATAAGTACTTTCACAGTATCCTCAAAGCCTTAGTGATCCCCGCCCCCCCCCCCTCAAGCCCAGCCAACATTGCTTAGTGGGACCCATATGTGTTTTTACGTGGGCAAGCAGATTTGCCCATAGCTGGGTTATGGTATTTATTGTCCAGGGCTACCAGTGGGAATCCAGATGGGTCAGCCCAGATTAAAAGTGCCCATCTCGAGCCCATATTAAATATAAACTATAAAAACACACAGCAAATGGTAATTTCTGGAGGAAAATCAGATGTCAGCATGTTTTGAACTATTTACAATATATTTATGGGAAAATAAGTTTTACTGGGCTGGCCCATCTGGGCTCCCACTGGGAGCCCAGGACAAAAAGGACCATAACCCAGATATGGGCAAGCCCAGCTGGCCCAAGTAAAACACATGTGGGCCCCAGGGACCAATGCTGGCTGGGGGGTTGGACTGGACAGTGCCCCTATGTTATCAGTGCTGCGGGGGTGGATCCCGGGGGTGGATCTCTGCGTGTTCACAGGCTCCGGGCTGTCTGTGCTATATTCTAAACTTAGATCCGGATCCATATGGTTTCCTCGTGTCCCTCACCCCGTCCTCCCACGCCCTTCTAGCTTTAACTCTTTAAGGACAGAATGATGCATTTGTCATCGATCATTATAATGCATGACTGCATCCCTAGATAGTAAGTAACTCACAAATGCATTATGCAGACTCTACGGGTTGGTACACTCCCAATGGGTCGGCATGATGCACTGGGTCAGTGCTGGTGAGTTACTCGCCGGGGCTGCTTTAGCGCATCATGCTTGTAAGTAAAGGGGGTCCTTGAGACATCAGGTTGTCCTTAAAGGGTTATGGGCTAGATGTGATTGTTTGTAGGGAAGCCTTGTTTTCCTCCTGGACCCGACATACTGTGAGCTTTTACGCCCACGAGGCTGGAGGAGGCTGGAGGAGGGAGCTGGAGGAGGACAGATGCCCTGCAGCCCTGCATCCAACCACTTATAAATGTGCCACGCAGTACTTTATGGTCAAAACCTGACGCCATTAACATACATATAATGCAGTCTTTGCGAAAACATGCAGGACAGTGGCAATGTCCTCCTAAAATGCCACCGGTCCAGCAGATTTACAAGTGTAGCAGGACCGAATGTGAATTCAGTTGGGCTTCTAAAGCTGAAATATGTGTGTCAATATACTGTTTGAAACTATACATCTATCCTGATTTGGCCATAAATGACTAAAAATATAATGTACTTTTAATGGACAATACTATTTTATTCTTAAAATGCGTAAGCCGTCAGATATGTGGCTATCCGGACCTCTAAAAATGAAGCCGGTCCTGCAACATTGAAAATTTGCAGGACCGAATGTCCTATGGGATGAAAACGTTTTCGCAAAGACTGGACATACATCAGCCTTCGTGAGTTGAAGCCAGGTCATATCATACAAAGTTGAAGGCTGAGTGTGATATGACCTGCCTTCAATGAGTGATGTATGATGTACATCCATGTTAATCAGTGGGGTGTTGTGTTTATCATGTGGCCCTACAACTTGCTGGTGCTACATTGTTGCATCATGCCAACCCTTCAGAAGTGTCTCAACCCTGTAGGGTCGGCATGATGCTTGATGCCGCCCTGGCGAGTTACTCTTCATCGGACACTTTAGGCAATTTTTGAAAGACTTTACCTTTTAAGTTAAAAGTATTTAAAGCTATATAGCAACACGGTGTGGTTGTTATTGCTCATTACCATAACATAAGGGAGTGCTCATTTATTATCTACAGGGGGATGCGAATTTTTTTTACCCCTCCCCCCCTCAAGAGCACGTGGACAGTTTCGCGCCCCCTTTGAACTATAGTAATGCGCGGGCTTTTTCGCTAAAAAGGTGCTTAAATTTTTACGCCCGCCCCCCCCCCTCAAGAGGGTCAGACATTTTTAAGCCCCCCCTAGGAGGGGTCGGAAATTTGTACGCCCCCCCCCTGTAACTAATATATGAACACTCCCTAACATAGGGTCATAATTCATCAAAATGGAGCTGCCATTTCATCAAATATGTAACTATAAAGTTTGCAACTGTATCCCTTTATATTTATTGTTATATTGGGTGCATGTTGATAAGGCCAAACAAAAAAATAATCTGTGTTCAAAAAACTAGGGTAGGTCGCTCGATTTTTTCTTTTTTTTAGGATTTATTTTTAGGATCTTGAGATGAGTTGTATGGGAGAATTACACTTTATAGAGTGGTTATTTGATAGTATAGAACCAATATCTGTCTAATTAGGCCATTATCAGTTCTGTTTTTGTCATACAACGGATGTCCTCCCTTCTTATTTTTCAAAGGATGACAATTAGGATAGCTGAATGTCATTAGGTACATCCTATCTCCTTTGGTGATAACCTAGATCAGGAAAGGTTGGTGGATTCGGGGGGGGAGGGGACCAAAACAATTGCACCCCTTTGCAGTGAAAAAGGCCAAAGAGCTCAAGGGGGTCTCCCGCGCTCCATTTCAATCTGTCTGCACTCAAAAAGTAAAGTTGTCTGCAGACTTTTCTATGTGACAAGGTAGTGGGTGTTCTAACTATAGTTGTCAGATAAAGCACCTACTTGGCATGTGCCAGCCCAAAGCCTGACATATGCTATCCCTAGACACGTCAACTAGGGCCTGATTCAAGATTCCCCCTGTAGGTGGTATCAGGATAGCATGCATTATGTATAAAGTGAGAGAATGAATTGCATAATTTCCATGTTGATCTTAATCATAATTATGGAAATACACATTCATGCTTTGGAGAATTTTAAGAACTATCTATTGGGGATGCTAAAAAAGGTAACAGATTCAAAGTTTTGATATGATTAAGACGAAACAAATATGTGTAGGGCATAGACACCTCTTTTGTGGTTATTTCAATAGTACAATGGCTCCAATGAAACTCTCATTGGTATGACACCCACATATATATGTGTTAACAGTCTGTTGCTGAGGACTAGAAATACTGTCATACAGACCTTTAGGACATGGCAGGGATTCCCCTAACCTACATACCCCTATGAATTAGCTATTACAAACCTGGGAATTAGAGATATGGACAGTAATTATGCCTAGGCTCAGAACCCAGTGAGCTCCACCTGCAGTATAGTAGAGGTTATAGTGCACAAGTTAACCCCTGAAGGGCTGCATAGTGCTTCAAGGGCTATGCTCTATGTGATCATGATGCATGAATTCAGCCTTGGTAAGTATATTCAGCTAACTGCTAAAACATTTCCAAAGGGTCAGCGTGATGTATGAATTCAGTCTTGACGAATAGACTTGCCAGGTTTACATTCATGCATCATGCTGACAAAAGGGTTGAAGCACATTTAAAGTAGTGTGCAGCCAATAAAGGGTTAACTATTCTAGGGTTGTTAATTTGACGACCCTAGACTCATCATTTGGAGTGGGCCACCACCTGGGCTGACATTGTCAGTTAAATGAGTCTAGTGTTGTCTTGTGGGATGGTAACCTGGTAGGTCCTCAGGTAGACAACCTTAACTCGTTTATTTTATGATAGTCAATTTAAAACCCTAAAATCTTCCTACAAGACGACCATTTGAAAACTTTGGATCCCTTCATTTTATCAGTGTGGGGGGGAACCAAAAAAATTCCACCGATCCAACCCCTGTTGTTAAAAAATGGCGACCCCCTAAAGTCATGCTTTGCTTGTAACGTGAACTGGTATTTTGCAACATCTAGGTTATCACGAGGTTGTGATGGTGTTGATATACAGTTGGGCCTCACTTCCTCGAGTTTAGGAAATGAAGTGAAAAGTGACTGATGATGCAAATTGTCCGAGGAATCAAGTTCAAATGTAATGGAGCATATCAGGTTGGTTGCCAGGCAGTTGTCTGAGGTGCTAAATGTTCTCTCTCTCTACATATGTCGCTGTGTCTGTTTCTGCCCTCGACCCTTTCTCCTGCCACTGTCTCTGATTCAGAGGGGGGCGGACCCGGTGTATGCCACCCCCCCCCCCATTTTTTGGCACAGAATATGTGGCTTTTTAATATAGAACTTTTGAGTGGTTTTAAAATAATAGCCCCCCCCCCCTCATTTGTTTTAATATCCTGGATCGGCTGCTGCAGTTATGGCTGTGTCTCACGACCTTGGGACAATGTTTTTGTCTCTGACCAGGTGCCGTCTCTGACCAGGTGCCGTCTCTGACCGGGTGCCGTCTCTGACCGGCTTGGCTTGATAAGCTCAAAATACTAACAGCAGGAGGCTAATTATAATTATAACTATGATTATATAACAACCGCCATAACGTTTTTCCAAATCCTTATATATATGAGTATAATTCTTTTTAAAACACCTGTTTCTGGCACCTGGTCAGAGACAGCACCCGGTCAGAGACGGCACCCGATCAGAGACAAAAACATTGTCCCAAGGTCGTGAGACACAACCTTATGTGCCCATTGCCCCTGTGGTATTTATTCTAAGTATGTTATTCGCTGACACTGGCCTCCTTTCCACCTCATGTAACAGGGTGGGTGGATCAGATATAGAGGAAATGTTGACTAAGCAATTCGGTAAAGGTCATTATGTTAGAGAGATATAGCATGGTCAGCCGCGCACTCTAGTAGAGGCCCATCACAGGGATCAACTATTGGGAGATCCGGCAAAACCTACATATGTTAGAGCCAAAAACAGAGGTTTGTTTCAGGTCACCCGATAAAGTACACAGAGAGCCTGGCTAGTACATTCATGTTTTAAAAAAAAAAATCAAAAAAAATCCCACCTACCAACCCTACATCTTCCTCCAATGTTACCTGAAACAAACCTTTTTTATTTTATTTTGTTGGCCTTATTTGCAACGTCAGCTAGTAAGTTTTGTTTACAAATTACAGCCAAAGTACGACTCATCATATTTATATTTACATCGCACCATACAGGGCATTCATTTAATGGCGCTCTACTTTCACGTAATATGAATCAGTCATTGTACAAAAATGCTGACTTTAAAACTTGAGAACAAACATAGCCGAACAAGTTTTGAATGGCAATATCTTTGATTTCATCCGCCCTCATGTATTACCCAATACACTGTCAGTCAGTCCTTGCGAAAACGTTTTCATCCACGAGGACGTTTGGTCTTGCAAATTCTCAATGTTGCAGGACTGGCTACATTTATGAAGGATAGCCACATATATCTGACAATCTATGTATTTCAAGTATAAAATAGTTTAGTAATGTAGCGGGCACGTATCGCTCGGGGCAGCCCGAGCGTGCGTGGAGAGCGCATTGCCCGCCTGTGGTAGCTCAAGTACCGTAGCAGAGCAGTGAGAAGCAGCTGGCCCTGTGGTGCAGCGGTAGCATTCTCAACTCCGGAGCGGAGGGACCGGGGTTCGACTCCCCGTGGGGCTCGACGTTTTCACTGACCTGTTACACTGTTGCCGGTGACCAGGATTCAAAACCTGGGTTGTGGTGCTTGAGCATGTTCAGCTTCTGCTAGGAGGTCCGGGTGACCTCCATTGACCTGGCAGAAGTCTGAGCGGTTTCAGCTTGTGCTATGTGTGCGTCCAAAGACACATGTTCAGGGCAGGTGACTGGCTTCGCCGGCTAATTCTAAGTAAGGGATTAGCTTTGATCACAGATTGCTGAGTAACATGTCTGTCCGCGGACCTAGCAAAAGTCTGAAGGGGAGAAATGTAGCGGGCACGTATCGCTCGGGGCAGCCCGAGCGTGCGTGGAGAGCGCATTGCCCGCCTGTGGTAGCTCAAGTACCGTAGCAGAGCAGTGAGAAGCAGCTGGCCCTGTGGTGCAGCGGTAGCATTCTCAACTCCGGAGCGGAGGGACCGGGGTTCGACTCCCCGTGGGGCTCGACGTTTTCACTGACCTGTTACAGTATATTAAAAAACAATTAATTTGTAATTATCCATGGCTAAATCTGAATGAATACATAAATTTACACAGTATATTAACAAACATATTTCATATTTAGAAACCTAACTTAATTATTATGGTTCAGAAAAGCCTGACATGTGACTGGACATTCGGTCTTGCTACATTTATCAATCTGCTGGACCGGCTGCATTTTAGGGGGACATATTGCCACTGTCCTGCATGTTTTCGCAAAGACTGAATGTAGACCTGCATTGTAAGGTAATGAGACATGAATTTGTCATCATGAAGCATGGTAGCAGACCTGGCGAGTAACTCACTGGTGCTGCACAGCCCTGGCAAGTAACTCGCCGGTGCTCAACAGCCCTGTGGAGTAACCCACTGATGCTGCACAGTCCTGGCGAGTAACTCACGGGTGCTGCATGCACAGCCCTGGTGCGTTACTTGACTGGTGAGTTACTCGCCTGGTGAGTGATTCGCCTGGTGTGTAACTCGCCTGGTGAGTTTTTCGACTGGTGCATCATAGAAAGCCAAATGATCATGTTGTTTTAAGAGATAATGTTGTCCCTAAAGGTCTCACCTTTACATTATAGGTAGGTCGCTCATGCCGATGCAAAACTACTTCGATATAGGAGATCCAAATACAGGCTTGTACCAAGTAGCCCACGCATCCTCATAATGAATAAAAGAAATACATGCATACTTCTGACGTCAGCAAAAATATTTCATCTGACTCTTTGCATGCAGTATACGTTATCAAAAAAAGACCAGCTTTTGCGTTCTAATTAAACACACATTAACATTAATAAATGAGCTATTTCTATGTTTGTAAAGCTTTAATGTTCCCAATGGGTGGAGACCATGCCTGCCTGGACAATGTGAGTTTCTGAAGTCTATACACCAGTAGAGCTCATGTTCTTTTGATATCCTTTTGATGAATGTATTTATCCCTTAAAGGGACGGATGAAGCCTCAATGCGTCATATCAGTTTGTCTGGCACAAATGTAGCCCTGACGAGGAAGTCACCTGTGCTGCATTCATGCACACGACCCTGCGTTTATCGGCCGTAACGTCTTTAAGGTGCATGAATGCAGCCGAGGCCAGTTCCTCACCTGAGCTGCATTCACAAACTAGGATGGGATTTTAAAAAGCATGATGCATTAAAGTACTATGATGCCCTTAAGGGATCAACGCCTTTAATGACGGCATATGACATTTGTTGTCATGATGCACTAATGCAGCATCACCAAAGCTGCATTCAAGCATCATGCCGAACCTACAGGGTTAAGACACCCCTGAATGATCAGCATGGTGCTTAAATGCAACACCGGCGAGTTACTCACGAGGGTTGCATCAGTGGAGCATGACGACTGATCTCTGAACTTTAAAGATACATTACCACCTAAATCGACCCAAAATCAAGTTATGAAATAAACCCAATATAGACTTCCATTCATCATTTTCTTATCAACTGCCAGGCCCCCTTAACATAGGAAAGCCATTTGTTATTTGAAATCTAGATGAAATACTGATTGGAGGGCTCTCTGGTAGACCTATGAATTCACTGTGAGAGCCTATGTGTTTTGATTGTTCGTAACGGCCCTCTGCAGGTTTCCCCATTTCTGCGAGCTCGCAATTATATATTCTGCACCCTATTATGGCCAAATTTACAGGTTAAAAGAGAAATAACAGATTCCAAATTTCGCATATAGACTTACAGGCACTTGATATATGGAAACATGATGAAAACAAAAAGTTGCCCAAAATTAACTGGTAATGTATCTTTAAGTGACATACTGTCCTTAAAGGGTTAAATAGTCCTTATATAGAGGGGGAAGCACCAGTTATGGATGTAACATTATACCTCATTCCGACAGTCCACTATTGTGGGCTAATAACGTGTGTGGTCTGTGTGGTGAACGAGGGGGGATTGCCCACATATTTATCAAACATAACTCTGACAGCTGACTCTGTACCCCTTTAAGGACGGCATGCCGCGAAAAGACATGATTTTTCGGCATGACGCACCGAAGCAGCCCCAGTGAGTAACTCGCCAGTGCTTCATTGGTGCTTCACGCCGGCCCTTCGGGAGTGCCTCAACCCCGAGAGGTCCGCAAGAGGCTTGAATGCAGCACTTGCAAGTTACTTGCCAGTACTGCATTCATGCAACATGCTGACTAAGGACATAATGCATTAATGCATTATCCCACCCTTAAAGGATTAAGGGACAACCATAAATAGATGGTCGGAGTAGGAGTAGGAGTTATGACGCACGAGTTATGACGTAAATTAGTTTATAAATCATAGTAGGGGTGGATCAGTGTTTCTGTTTGGTTGCGTGATCATCTCATTGAAAAAACTCTTTAAATGCTGTTTGCGGCATTAATGCAGTATGACCTTTGTTGTCATGATGCATGAATACAGCTCTGGTGAGTAACTCGCCCATGCTGCATTCATGCATCGTGCTGATCATAGTTTATACTCTTTTGAAGGGTCGTCATAATACATGAAT